>JAAGEH010000286.1:56973806-57020300 GCA_011751065.1 Lasiurus cinereus | reverse complement strand
ATATATATATATATATATATATATATATATATATATATATATATATAAATGAAATAGAGCTTGCTTTAGATGGCTCATATAATACAGATAGACTCAGTGACAACAAATAGTAGTTAATATAAATGTGTAATTACATATATTTGCTGCTTGAAGTGAAGTCATAAATCCTAAGTAGATTTGAGAATTTTGTCCTGAATTCTTATGCTCTTTTTCTTTTTTTAAAAAAAATATATTTTATTGATTTTTCACAGAGAGGAAGGGAAAGGGATAGAAAGTTAGAAACATAGATGAGAAAGAGACATTGATCAGCCGCCTCATGTATGCCCCCTACTGGGGATGTGCCGCAACCAATGCACATGCCCTTGACCAGAATCGAACATGGGACCCTTCAGTCTGCAGGCCGATGCTCTATCCATTGAGCCACACGGTTTTGGCGAATTCTTATGCTCTTACTCATTATCTATACTAGTACTCTCTACTTGAAGTAAAGAAGAAGAGGGCAGTGGGATGAGTGGGAAAATAAAGAGGAAGTCAAGGATGAGGTCCATGATGCATTCATTCACCTTTAGGAGATTTCAGTGGAAATCCTATGTGTCTAACTATATAAGGGAATTTATTGATAATTTATTTAGTTGGAACTAATCTTGTCCTACAAAATTAATAAATGGCTTGAAACAACTCTTGTAAAGAATATAACACAACTAAAACAAACATATCAATGAAGAAAATGGCAGAGGAATGGTGACTTTCCTACCTGAGCAGGTTCTTTCTGGTACAAAACATGCTGAAACAATGACAATGACAAAAAGTGAGCAAAATCAGCTAACATGATAAAGATCCTGGATGGCAAGAGAGTGCAGGCCAGGGCAAGGGACCCCATGGGTGCATGATCAGGTCCAGGACGGGACACGGGAGGTTGGCCATCGGGGGAGGAACATTGGGAGGGCTCCAGGGCATGTCCGACCTATCTTGCTCAGCCCTGATGGCTGAACCCTAGCAGCAAGCTAGCCTACCAGTCAGAGTGTCTGCCCCCTGGTGGTCAGTGCATATCTTAGCAAGTAGTTGAATGGCTTTAGCATATTATGCTTTGATTGTTTGAAAAGACCACCAATGGATACTTAGTTTATTAGGCTTTTATTACATAGGATTACTACCATAGAAATAAATGAAATTCATAATCTGAAATTGAAATTTATTTATCCAAAAATATTGAATGATATTTATGAAAAACATAAACATATTAATTAAAATGCTCATAAGAAAATATATAGTTATAACTCACTATTTATTTTAGAAAGTTTTTTGTTGTTGTTAAGTACCAAATAGAAATAAAATAATATGTAAATAATATATAATATAAATTAATTAATAATAAATAAATATATTTACTTATTTTCACATTACCTGGAACCTTTTTGTGTATTTTATGTGTATAACATATTTGTAAAGTAATATCTTGTAAAATTTATAGGTAAATAAATTAATAAAATGTTTATATAAAGGTGGTACTCAAAGACTTTATTGCTAAGGATTCAAATATGTTTGAAAAATTTAAGAAAATATATAATTTATAGGTTTACTTGTAGAAGAAACAAAAATGGTGTAGCACATGCTAAAGTAAATGGTGAAACCAGAATTCAAAATCAGGTATCTGAATTCTGAGAAGAGAATGTTAGACATGTAATATATAGCATCTTCTAAAACCCAACCTCTTAGAATGCCTGACATTTCTTGCCCAACCACAGGAAACTACAGAGTGTCATGCATTCACTTCTGGACTTGAACATGCCATTACTTATGACTGAAACACTTGTTGTATCCTACCTTCCCCTTCTTATTTCTTGTGTAATTACTTACACAATTCTGCAGAATTCAACTTTCATGTCACTTTTCATGTTTCAACCTAAATGTCACTTTCGCAAAGCAATGTTAAACTCGTTTCCCCTAAAACTGTTATAAAACACATCCTGCTAGCTGAGATTAAGTGAAACTTCTATAATCCCTAAACCTGGTTACTATCCATATATGTAATCCAGGAAGCACTTAGCTGTATGGCAAACATCCAATTTTCTTTTTTAGCTCTAATCCAAGTGTTTTAGGATTGTGTATCTTTTTCTTGTTACATAGTGCAGTGCTAGATCTTCAGTATATCTTCAATAAATTCATATTGAATGAAGAGATAGAAAACAGTATGAGACTGCTCTATTGGATTTCCACATGCCCACAAGATCCTTATCACCCCCTTTAATTTGGCTTAACTGAATGTGCATTAACTGTGTGTAAAATAGCCGACCACTAATGTAACACTGAAAGCAAAAATGATGAGTGACTCTAAATTGTAAGTAAAAAGGACACAGTTACTGGAATAAGATCTTGTGTCCAAATGTAATCTCCTCTTGGCTCAGGTTAGATAAGAAATAGTGAAAGGAAGTAATAGAACTTAGAGGAAATAGAATCTAGTTAGAAGAAATGTGATGTTTGGGCAATTTTTTCTGTCATCCAACCGAGCTGGAAAAGTTGGATGAGAAATAGGGGTTTTGGGAGGGTAAAAGTCATGTGCTGTTTCCACTTATAGGAGCATTTTCAGCATTGTATCCTAAAGGAAGTGGCAGAGCACTAGAAGTGGTCCAGTCATGTTTCTGTGTTTGCTATGAATTTGGAAGAGGTGTTAATGTTCCCACAGCCTTTGAGACAGTTCTACCTAGAGGCAAGAAACTAGGCATAATAGGGATAAAGAAACACCTGCAAGTGGGAGAATTTAATCTTGAAAGAGGTCAATTGATTGATCCATAAATTACAAAATGGGACTAAATATCTAGTATGAACCAGTTTCCATGTTTAAAACTCAGGTAAAATAGGGACTTGTGAATACATACAATATCCCTGACTTGTAAATTTACTTCGCTTTGTAATATGAAGCTTATGTCAATGAGACAACCTAACTAGCTCTGACAAAGAGCCATCATTACCACAGCATTTTAAAGAAAACTGAGTTTGCAAATAGCAGATAACTCAAGATATTCTAATGCTCATATGTACATATATATTACTTTGGTCTTTTAACTTGCTGTTATATAGTTGATAATACTCTTTCTGTAGAAAAATTTTATGGCTATAAATAATATTTCATTAAATGCTTTGGTGAAGGAAAACCTGCTTTTCAACCTATATATAATTCTACTCATAAAAATGTATTTGAGGTGGAAATATTTTTTAAAACCTGAAAACTTGTGTCTAGGTTATTCACAGGCTAAAATAGTGTAAAAATTAAATAGTTGGTCTATCTTTGTCTTCAACCAGCTGTTTCTATTGAAGCAACATGGATATAATAAAATACATGTTAAAAATATGCAATGTGCTTCTAAAGGGTTTTATTTCATTTTGATTATCAAATTTGGAATTCTAATATTGATCCTTTTGAAGCCTGTGAATGAAGATTAAAGCACTCTCACATGCTATCTACAGGTGTGCCTCAGTGAATTCTGATTCTCAGATAATCCCGGGAGTGAAAAAGCTATAATAAGTAAGAAATTGTTAATCAGTACAGTGACACAGAAGATCAATCTTTGATTATTATATTTACAAATCCTGTTTATTTGTTCACATTAGAAAAAAACAGCCTGGGATGTTGGAATGGATTCCTAGAAATGATGGATGTAATTGTCAAAACTGCCAATGTCAATGTATAATGTTAATAAAGGAACCAACCCAATTTAAGCACCTTTCATTTATCATCCATGCAGTTTTACCCCAGTTCTTTTATAATGATAGCATACAAGGGAAGAAAAACTGCCATGTTCATTCTTATGCACTTTTCAGTATCTTTCTTGAGTGGGATAATTTGTACACAAGTTTCCTTTCTCTGAAGATGTTGGAACTATTAGATGAAATACTAATTTCATAAAGAAAACTAAGTAAAGATTTATATATAATTGCTATGTTGCTATGTAGGATGTTTTGAAATTTTAAACCAGAATGATTTAAATGATTCTGAATCATCACCTACTTACTCTTGGAATACATTCTCAACTTTGACAGTACTCTGTTAAAATTTTTATTTATTTTTTTTTAATTATTACACAAGACTATGTTTTATTGATTTGAGAGAGAGAGGAAAGTAGAGAGAGAGTGAGGGAAACATCAATGTGAGAAACACCTATCAGTTGCCTCCAATGTGGGCTCCCACTGAGGATTGAACCTACAACCTAAGTACGTGCTCTGACAGGGAATTGAACCTACACTCTTTTGGTGTATGGGATAACACTCCAATCAACTAAGTCACCTGGCCAGGGTCCTAATTCCAGTATTCACAGATTATTTTATTTTTATATGAAAATTTGCAAGTGGTAAGGTGTTGTGTGTATTTAAATTGAAAAAAAAACAAAAATGTGCATTATAGATACTGTCAGTTGAGAAAAATGTAAGGAATTGGTCATTATTTTGCTTAAACAACTAGTCTTCTATTATAATCAATGAATCTATGAACATTATCAGATATGCTGCCAATTCAAATTATACATATGTTATTTCTGTGACTTTACTGAAGCAGCTATTTAAAATTCCTGACTCTTTCCTAGTTTTTAAATATGAGAATTTGCAACACTTTCCTAAAAGTGGGCTCATACTTATATTACCACTAGAGTATAATCTTCAGGAGGGTAGGTAAGGCTTGTTATGGCTATATCTCAGATTTCTGGAAGAACTGGTATATTGTTATTACCATATAATTGTTTATTGAAAGAAGAAAAGAGAAATACAAAGATAAATTTTTGAAAAATATAGAAAGAAAAAAGTAAAATGTATAATTATTGTAAAATATGTGTTAAAATAAATGTGGGGAGTATTATCAAAATTACAAATAATCCTACATAATAAAGAGGTAATATGCAAATTGAACATCACTCTAACACACAGGATGGCTGCCCATGTGGTCAAAGATGGTCACACCCCATGTGAACACAAGATGGCCACCATAAGATACCTGGCAGGGGAGGGCAGTTGTGGGTGATCAGGCCAGCAAGGGAGAGCAGTTAGGAGGGGTCAAGCCTGAAAGGAGGGCAGTTGGGGGGGACCAACTCTGCAGAAGAAAGTAGTTGGGGGGAACCAAGCTTGCAGGGGAGGACAATTGGGGGGGACCAGGCCAGCAAAGGAGGGCAGTTAGGGGCAATTGGGACAGCAGGGCAGCAGTTAAGCAACTATCATGCTGACAGGCAGAAGTGGTTGGGGGCAATCAGGCAGGCAGGCCAGCAAGTGGTTGGAAGCCAGCAGTACTAGATTGTGAGAGGGATGTTTGATGGGCAGTCGGACATCCCTTGAGGGTTCCTAGATTGGAGAGGGTATAGGCTGGGCTGAGGGACATTCCCCATGCACAAATTTCATGCACTGGGCCTCTAGTTTATTATGAGATTAGTACCAGTGAGATGACACTACTCAAGTTTTCTAAAAATAAAACACTGTATTGGTTACATTAGACTAGATATTTATCACCTAAAAAATAAGACATAAGATGATATAAAGGAAGATGAAGTTAACATGTCACAAAAAAGCAGTCACAACTGAAATTGTATCAGATAAGTTTGAAGAATTCCTTAGTGGTTCTCTTTTTCCTTGAAAATAAATATATTAAAATATACTTTAAAAATGTTAATAAGAAAAAGAGTTTTTACTCTTACATTAAAACCACATTACAGACATTCAACCAAGTGATAGTAGAAATGCCAAGATGGGCCTGACACCCTGTAAGATGCTCAGAAAAGCGTGGCCCTGTCCTTATGTAGTATACAGCTCCAGCAGACAGAGACAGATGAGTAAAACCATATGTGTGATAACTGCTATCATAGACCAATACAAGAAATTCATAAATGAAGGCAAGGGTAATGGTTTTCATAAATTTAACATTAATAAACAATTGAAACTATAAAAAAAAGAACAAATGTCTTGCTTCATTGGGTGACATGATCATAAGGAAATGTAACAGCTCTCATTTGCATTACTGATGCTCCATTTTCCCCTTTATAAAACAGAGGTTTAAAAATTCTTTAGAAGGTCAAATGAGAGTATTTGATGATCTGAGAAAACTGTCAAGTGCTACACAAGTGTTAATCATTACTCTTACAGTTATCTCCAACATAAGCATATCACATGGTTAATGTGTACTTCTTATATAAGAAACCTTGAAAATACTGTTCAGAGGAATTTTTATATTATATCTCTATACATACTTATATATTGTATATATTTATATGTGTTTGAGGAACATTTACATTTTAAAAAAGATTGAAAAAGGATGATTGAATTATGAGACTATAGTCAATAATTTTTTAAGTACTTTAATTGTAAAGATTTTCTTAGACATTCTAAAATGCTGCACATCCATTTGAAATGATTTTACAACTATTGCTTAGGGTAGAGTTAACTTTTACAAGTTAATTTATAAACCTATCTTATCACTGTTAAGATACATTGATATTTTCATATCATAAATAGTGAAATTAGGATTTTTAATGTCACTTGATCTTATCAGAAATAATTATAAAATTTAAAAATAAATTTTACGTTTAATTAAATTATTTTTATCACCTCATGCTTGAGATGAAGTATTTATTTATTTACATACTTATGTAGTTAGTTATTTTCATTTTCCCCTTGGTCCTCTATAATAAATCACTGATAAAGTCATAGCACAATTATCTTTTAGTTTTATTTTGTCTGTTCCAAAAGAACCAGAGGAGAGAGTCATATTTGTGCTTATATTTTTCACCAAGCTTATGTCAGATAATGATGTATGTATTGCTTTAAAAACCAGTTATACAATCCCAAAGAGAGATGGAGAATATGAAGAAGAAAGTAAGCTTCAAAGTCTCTCTTCCCTGACACTACATTTAGAAATCAGCACTCATTTTGAAATAAAAGAATGATCATACTCAATTTGATGTAGACCTCAAATGCAATATGAAACCTTAAGAAGAAGAAAGTTAAGATAACCAGTTCAAGCAAATAGACTTTTCCCAATATAAATTGCATTAGCAGCAATTTTACCTAAGGAACATATACAAAATTTAAATTTTATATAATTTTATTTATATCAATAACATACAAAAAACCAAGAACCTGAAAATACAAGAAAATAAAATACAAGAATATTTTAGTTTCAAGAATTAAAACCATTGAGACTTAATTTTTTTAGACTTAATTTATGATAACTATAAAGAACTTTTCATTTAACTGTTATAAAGTAGTTTTAAGTATTTTATTCATATTTGAAATGTTCAACATTTTAAATGTAAGCTTTAAGTTTTGATTTTGCCAATAGTGTTATTCTATTTTATTGAAAGCTTTTTATCTTTAATAGCATTATTTTTTAATGTCAAAAGGAATCCAAAGAGGACGACATCATAATTAAAATGTCAAGAGCAGCTGAAACCAGTTTGGCTCAGTGGATAGAGCGTCAGCCTTCGGACTGAAAGGTCCCAGATACGATTCCGGTTAGGGGCATGTACATTGGTTGCGGGCACATCCCCACTGTGGGGCATGCAGGAGGCGGCTGATCGATGTGTCTCTCTCTCATCGATGTTTCTGACTTTCTATCTCTCTCCCTTCCTCTCTGTGGAAAATCAATAAAATATATATTTTTTAAAAAAAGCAAAAAAAAAAAACCTGTAAGTAACCACCTAAACCTTTCTACATTTTTTCCACTCCACTCCCTTAAGCAATCACCACACTGTTGTCTAAGTCCATGAATTTTTCTTTTTTGTTTTCTATGTTGCTCTATCCTTCTACCTCCTTTACCGAACACCCTCCCTCCCCCACCAACTGTCAGCCTCCTCTCTATGAGTCTATATTTTAAAATTTTTTCAAATACAGTTTACATTCAATATTATTCTGTATCAATTTCAGATGTACAACATAGTAGCTAGATAATAATATACTTTACAGTGGTCCCCCTGATAACTCCAGCACCCACCTGACACTATACATAGTTATTATAATATTATAGGTGATATTCCTTATGCTATAATTTGTATTTTTATGTCTATTCCTTAACTACCAATTTGTATTTCTTAATTTTTTTATCTTGAAATCTCTTTAGATTACATATTTTTTATAAAAAATTAAGGCAATATTTCATGGACTTATTTGTGCTTAAATTCATGGACTCCGAATTGGGGCTTTAGGTGAAATCATATCCATTGTGTTGTCTAGTTTCACCTCATCCTCATATATAGAACTCCTACTAAAACACAAGGGTTAACCTTTCCTTGGCACAAAATGATGTTGCTTTACCATATCTATATATTATGTGCCTCCAAAGAGTACAGTTCAAAGAGATGGAGGAAGAATATATTTGACAAACTTCTAGGAAAAGTAATGGTAAATTAGAAGAATAATTTCTTACTTTTCTAACTCAGGGTGAATAGATTTGAATGCATTTAAATTTATACCAATTGTGAGAAACTTTGTCACAATGTGTATACGTATATTTATTTGATCTTACCCTAAGCATATGTATTATATAACCATTTTGTAAATCCACAATTTACCTTTATGTAATCTGATGAAGGTCTATCTTATCTGTGCTGAATTTAAGGGAAAGGTAGTGAAATATCAGTCCTTTACATTAATCTGATAATATTAACTACTGAGAACAGCTTTATCCTCTGTTTCCTGTTGGCAACCTGAAAGGTAGTTTTCACTCTAACTAAGCTCCCAGGGTTGCCATCTGCAATAGATTTTCACCTTGCTGTAGATTGTGACATCTGACCCTGCCACTTTCTTAGCTTAACACAATTACCTTTGCATATTTAGCGAACTTTGTACAGAGTTAAAAAGATGTCAGCATAGAGAAATGTTAGGTCCTGCTGTGAAAAGTTCCATTGTTTCCATACATCTAATTGACCTTTTACATAATAGAAGACAATAAAAAAATCAATTGGGTTTCTTAGTAGCCAGCCAATCCAATGCAAACTTTATCATTAATATGCAAATTAATTGCTTTCAAAGCATTGACACCTATACACTGCTAGAAGTATCAAAATGACTTCTCATTAATAACCATTATATTAATCACTGTTGCACAGAACTAGAATCTGACTGCGAAATCCTTTGGTGGAAATTGCTGTAATCGTTCAAGCTACAGGAAAGAACATTTTTCAGCATAATTATTGCTGTCATCTTATTGAAAAATATCCCATTAGATGTTAGCTTTTAGTTACAGAAATTGTGTTGATTAATTTTTAATTTCTAGAATTTACGTGATGTTGCACAAGTAAAGATCTTTGATAATTTAAATGGTTAGCTGAGCAATTATTAAAATAACTTATAGCAATTGAAATATTCACATGCTTACTAGAAGTGCTATACATCATTAACTCCTGATTAAAATAAAGTTTGGAAAATTGCAAGTACTGAATTGATCACTGAGATACATATTTCAGGGTGTTTTATAAAAATATTCATATTTTGTAGGATGCCACAGCTACTATGATAAAGCTCTAGCATTAATGCCTCAAAGTAAGAGATTCTAAATTATACTGCTAATATGGCATCCCAGTTGTGTGCTCAAGTATACATTTGTGTCTATAAGTAGACAATTTAAATGCTCTATAACATTGCAATTTTTAGCTGCCCCAGGACCTATTTTATTTAAAACAAAAAAGTTGCAATACTTGCAAATTAAGAATGAATTCCCAGTCTTAGTTGTGCTTTTTAAGTTTTTTATTGACGTGATGAATCTTCATATTAACTGTGAATTCTTATACAACCCTCAGTTTCTTTATCTGTATATTGGAAAAATAACTATAATTACCTCATAATGTTGTATAGTGGGTAACATGACTAAAGGAATATAGAATATCTAGATAGTGCATTGGGTATGTTAAGCAATAATGTTTCTCATAAAAATAATATTTCAGCCGAGACCAATTTGGCTCAGTGGATAGAGCGTCAGCCTGCGGACTGAAAGGTCCCGGGTTCAATTCCGGTCGGGGGCATGTACCTTGCTTGCGGGCACATCTCCACTGTGGGGCATGCAGGAGGTGGCGGATCGATGTCTCTCTCTCATTGATGTTTCTGACTTTCTCTCTCTCTCCCTTCCTCTTCGTAAAAAATCAATAAAATATATTAAAAAAATAATAATAATATTTCATACTATAATCCTCCAAATATCAACCAATTATAAAAAGATAAATGTTTTATATACAAATTCAAATATTTTTTATTCTTAATAACTCCCCATATTAGTATCCATAATTAAAAACATAAAGGGTTAATATGCAAAATATGTAAAGAAATAATAAATGCAACAAGAAAACAACAAACAATCCAATTAAAAAAAAAGGAAGAACAACTGAACAGACACTTCTCTCAAGGAGATGTACAAGTGATATCCAAGATGGTGGCTGATGGGATGGTAGGCTGCAAGATAGTTTGGCTGTTGGGGAATGGCACACCAGGCTTCCCAGGCTGCGCAACTGAAATCTCTCCCAGAGTGCCAGGCTTTGCTGTAGAGGCCACACCATCTTGAAGGGGAGAGCAGCTATGATCTGAAGCCTAGCCTTACCTTAAACCAGGGACACTTTGGATACCTCCTGGGACCCTACAACCACAATGGCCAGGGACCAGCTGCCTCAGCTGTGAATGCACGAACACCAAGACTCCAGTCTCTCTGGTCACTGGTACCTAAAAAATCGTTCAGGAGGAGACAAGGTGGTGGCTGAATATGTAGTCAGCTTTTGTACCTCTTACAGAGCAGATAGAAGAAACAACTGAATTGAATAACACCCACCCAGAATTGGCAAATTAAACACAGCTGGTAAGACAATCCATGGATAGAAAGGTCAGAGATTACCTGTAGAGCGAAATAAACTCTGCCACTTCAGATCAATCTGGGTATTTATTGATTGGGTGTTTGTTGTTTGCATTTTTGTATTAGTTCTTTTTTGTTATTTGCATTCTTCTCTGGACTTTGTTGTTTGAATTTATTTTTTTTGGATTTGAAGTTTTGTTTTTTTTTTGGGAAGTTTTCTTCCAATATAGATATGTATTTTCCCCTTATTTTTTCTTGTCTTTCTTTTCTCTCTTACATTTTTTACTTTTTCACAATATAATTTTTGCACTCTTTTCGCTCACTCTAGTTCTCTTTTCTTCAGTGGTTATTTTATTTGGGGTTATTGGTGCCATGAATATATTTGTGTTTGGTACCCTGTGTGTTGACTCTTGTTGTGTTGTATTTTTTGCCTTTAAGTCAATGGAGGACAGAGAGAGCTACATAACCAGACACTCTGAGAAGAGCAAACATGGGGAGACAAAGAAATAGCCCCCATATGAAAGAAAAAGAGGAATCCCTAGAAAAGGAGGTAATCAAAATGGAGGTAAGCAATTTGTCAGAAAAAAATTCAGAGCAATGGTCATAAGAACTCTGAAAAGAATGGAAGACAAATTCAACAATATGTGAAAGAATCAAATGGAAATGAAGAAAAACCAAGAAGAAATGAAAAATGGCATCGCTGCAAATAAAGAACACAATAGAAAGTATCAACAGTAAACTAGAGGACCACATCAGTGAGCTTGAAGACAAGGTAGAGAAAAATATTGAAGCAGAGCAGAAATGGGAAAAAATTTAAAAGAAAAGGAGGAGAGTATAAGGGAACTTTGGGACAACACAAAATGAAACAATATCTGCATAATAGAGGTGCCAGAAAGAGAGGAAACTGAGCAAGAAAAAGAAAATCTGTTTGAAGAAATAATGACAGAAAACTTACCTGAAAACCTCACACAAGTCCAAGTGCCTTACAGAGTCCCAAACAAGATAAATCCAAAAATACTGACAGCAAGACATACTATAAGTAACCTGGCAATCTCCAACAACCGATTAAGAATTTTAAAGGATGCCAGAGAAAGAAAGAAAGTTACCTACAAGGGATCTCCCATCAGACTATCAACTGATTTCTCAACATAAACACATCAGCCCAGAAGGGAATGGTATGAAATATACAAAGTCATGCAAAGTAAGGATATGAATCCAAGAATACTGTACCCAGCAAGGGTATCAATGAAAGTTGATCAAGAAATCAGGAGCTTCACAGACCAAAAATCACTAAGAGAGTTTATTACCACCAAACTAGCAATGCCAGAAATGCTAAAGGGTCTGCTGTAAAAAGAAGAATTAGGAAGAGAAGAAGGAATACAGACATAAAAAATAAAATTGGTGACAAACAAGTACCTATCAATAATAACTTTAAATGTAAATCGATTAAATGCCCCAATCAAAAGACATAGGGGAGTTGAATGGATAAGAAAACATGATCCATATACATGCTGTCTACAGGAGACCCACCTCAGAACAAAGGACTCACATAGACTAGTGATGAGGGAATAGAAAAGGTTTTTCAGGTGAATGGAAATGAAAAAGGAGCTGGGGTAGCAATACTTATATCTGACAAAATAGACCTCAAAGTGAAGGCCATAATAAGTGATAAGGAAGGCCACTTTATAATATTAAAGTGAGCAATTCAACAAGAAGATATAACTCTGAAAAATATATAAGCACCCAATACAGGAACACCAAATACATAAAAAAAGAAAAAAAACTTCTAGAAGATATCAAAGGAGAGATTGACATCAATGTAGTCATAGTAGGGGACTTCAATACCCCACTAACACACTGGACAAATCCTCTAAACAAAAATCAGGAAAGAAAAATCAATACTAAATGACTCCCTAGATCAAATGGAATTAATAGACATCTTCAGAAACTTTCACCCAAAAGCCACAGAACACAAAGTCTTTTCTAGTGTACATGGATCACTTTTAAAGATATGCCACATATTGTGGCACAGGCAATGTCTTTCCAAATTCAGTAAGATTGAAATTGTATTAAGCATCTTCTCATATCACAATGCATAAAATTAGAAATCAACTATAATAAAAACAAAAAAATATCAAACACCTGGAGACTAAATAGAATACTATTAAACAATACTTGTGTTACCAAAGAGATCAAAGAAGAAATAAAAAGCATCATGGAAACAAATGACAATGAAAACACAATCTAAAATCTTGGACACAGTGAAAGCAGTCTTGAGAGGCAAATTCATAGCTCTACAGGCCTACCTCAGGAAACAAGAAAAAAGATGATAAATTATCTAACCCTACAACTTCAAGAGTTAGAAAGACAGCAACAAGAAAAGTACAGCATAAGCAGTAGTAAGAATATTATAAAGATCAGATCAGAAATAAACAAAATAGAGACAAAGGGAAAAAAAAGCAATACAAAAGATAAGCAATCCCAAGAGCTGGTTCTTTGTAAGGACAAATAAGATTCATGAACCTCTAGCCAGGCTCACTAAGAAGCAAAGAGAGTCGACTCTACAAACAAAATCAGAATAGAAAAAGGTGAAGTAACAAATGAAGCCACAGAAATACAAAGGATTATGAAAAAATACTATTAACAACTCTATTCCAGCAAAATAGACATTTTCTTAAAAAGTTACAAGCTCCCAAAACTCAATCCAGAGAAAAAAAGAACCTGAATAGGTCAATAACCACCAAGAAATTGAAGCAGTGATAAAAATCTTACAGCAAACAAAAGTACTGGTCTGGATGGCTTTACAAGGGAATTCTAGCAAACATTCAAAGAAGAAGTAAACCTATCCTCCTCAGACTATTAGAACAAACTTAAGAGGAAAGCACACTTTGAAGCTCCTTCTTTAAAGTCAGCATTAGCCAAATTTCAAAACCAGAAAAAGACACCACAAAGAAAGAGAACTATAGGCCAATATCCTTGATGAGCATAGATGCTAAAATACTCCCAAAATTCTAACGAATCAGATCCAGCATTACATTAGAAAGATCATACACCACGACCATGTGAAATTTATTCCAATACAAAGGTTTTACCCTATCTGCAAATTAATGAATGTAATACATCACATAAACAATTTGAGAGACAAAAATCACATAATAATATCAATCAATGCAGAAAAAGCATCTGACAAAATCCAACACCCTTTCTTTTCCTTTTACTTTTTTATTTATTGATTAATTGTCCCCTGGTGGGATCTCTCTTTCCTGCATGCAGAGAGGAAAGAGAGATGATCTGGTTCTTTGAGTAGAGGGGCTGGGGAGAGAGAAATGAAAGAAAGAGACAAGACACAGAGATAGAAGGAAAAAGCTGGGACCCAGTGGACTGCTTCCCTTTTCTGATGGACAGTGACCCAGAGCCAATGCAGCATGTTTATTTTATACACCAAATACCAGGAGGTTTCACCTAAACTTAAGATAAAGGAGATTGGGTAGGCCAAGTCATATCCATTCTCTCAATTCTGGTGCTAGACTGGATTTACATATCAAAACCCACTTCCGGACACCTGGGCAAAGATAAGAGTCAATGCTGGGAATACATCTGACTTTTTGGTAAGATGCGTATCCAAGACATAGCTTAGTCTATTGCCTTAGGTTCAGCTGACAATTATTTTTTTTAAATATATTTTATTGATTTTTACAGAGAGGAAGGGAGAGGGACAGAGAGTTAGAAACATCAATGAGAGAGATACATCAATCAGCCGCCTCCTGCATGCCCCCTCTGGGGATGTGCCTGCAACCAAGGTATATGCCCGTGAGGGAATGGAACCTGGGAACTTCCAGTCCTCAGGCCAATGCTCTATCCACTGAGCCAAATCAGTTTCGGCTCAGCTGACAATTATTAAGGAAGAATGCCCATGTGCCTTCCCAGGCGCTCTCTACAATTCCCCCTCTCCTCCCACCACTCATGCCCTCACCCCACTGATATCTGTTGGTTAGGTTTATATGCAGACATACAAATCTTGTGGTTGATCTCTCCTGATTACTCTCATGCTCCCCTACCTTCTTTCTGAGGTTTGATGGTCTGAGTGATACTTCTCTGTCTCAGCATCTGTATTTGCTCTTCAGTTTATGTTGTTCAGTATATTCCACAAATGAATAAGATCATGTGATATTTATCTTTCTCTGACTAGCTTATTTCACTTAGCATAATGCTCTCCAGTTCCATTAATGCTGTTGCAAATGGTAAGAATTCCTTCATTTTTACTGCAGCATAGTATTTCATTGTGTAGATGTACCACAGTTGTTGTTTTTTAATTTAATCATCTGCTGATGGACATTTAGGTTGTTTCCCAATTTTATCTATTTTATAGTGTGCTGCTATGAACATAGGGGTGCATATATCCTTTCTGATTGGTATTTCTAGTTTCTTGGGATATATTCCTAGAAGTGGAATAACTGGATCAAGTGAAAGTTCCATTTTTAGTTTTTTGAGGAAATTTCATACTGGTCTCCACAGTGGCTGCACCAGTGTGCATTCCCAACAGCAGTTCAAGAGGGTTCCTTTTTCTATGAATCCTCACCAGCAGTTGTCATTTTTTATTCATTTGTTGATGATAGCCATTCTGACAGGTGTGAGATGGTATCACATTGTTTTGATTTGTATCTCTAGCATAATTAGTGACTTTCATCATATGTTCATGTCTCTTGGCCTTCCTTATGTTCCTCTTTCAAAAAGTATCTATTTAGGTCTGGTCATATATTCTCCCATGAGTGGCCTATCTTGTTTTTGTTAATGTTTTTTGTTTTTGTTTTCTGTACAGAAGCTTTTTAGGTTGATACTAGAGGCTCAATCCACAAAATTATGCACTGGTAGAGTCCCTAGTAGCTGCTGGCTGCTGCCTGGGAATTACCTTCCTTTCCCTGGCTGGCCCTGAACGCTAGTTGAAATCGTGGATGAAATCATAGTCAGGGGGCAATTTTCATACTATGCTTTTATTATATAAGATAGTCCCATTTGTTTCTTTTCTCTTTAGTTTTCATTGCCTTAGGAGCTCTATCTGTGAAGATATTGCTTCAGCATATACCTGAGATTTTTCTGTCTGTGGATTCCTCTAATATTTTTATGATTTCCCATTGTATGTTAAAGTCCTTTATCCATTTTGAGTTTATTTTTTGTGTATGGTGTAAGTTTGTGTTACAATTTCATATTTTACATGTATCTGTCTTATTTTCCCAATTGAAGAGACTGTCTTGACTCCCTTGTATATTCTTGCCTACTTTGTCAAATATGAATTGAGCATACTGGTTTGCTCAACTATTCCATTGGTTTTTATGTCTGTTCTTGTGATAGTAGCAGGCAGTTTTGAGAACAGTGGCTTTGTAATACTACTTGATATCTGGTATTGAGTTCCCTCTTACTTTGTTCTTCTTTATCAAGATTGCTGCAGCTATTTGGAGTCTTGATTTATTCCAGTTGAAATTTTGGAGAGTTCATTCTATGTCTGTGAAATATTCCATCAATATTTTGATGGGGAGTGCATTGAATATATAGATCGCTTTGGGTAGTATTGAAATTTTAATGATGTTGATTCTAACAATCCATGAACATTGTATGTCCTTGCACCTATTTATGTCTTCCTCTATATACTTTTTCAGTGTCTTGTAGTTTTTGGAGTACAGGTCTTTTATTTCCTTAGTTAAGTTTATTTGTAGGTACGTTAATTTTTTTGGTGCCATGGTATATGGGATTTTTAAAAATTTACTATTGATGTATGAAAAATACACCTGTGAATAATGACACTTTTACATCTTCTTTTCCAATTTGGATACCTTTTCTTTCTTCTTCTTGTCTAATTTCTATGGCTAGCACCTCCAGTACTATGACAAGCAGGAGTGGTACAAATGGGAATCTCTTCTTTGTTCCTGTTCTTAAGTGAAATGGTTTTAATTTTTGCCCATTGAGAATAATGTTGGCTGTAGGTTTGTCATATATGGCTTTTATTATGTTGTAATATAATCCCTCTATTCCCATTTTGCTGAGGGTTTTTAAAAATATATATTTTATTGATTTTATTTTTACAGAGAGAAAGGGGGAGGGATAGAAACTTAGAAACATCTATGAGAGAGAGACATCAATCAGCCGCCTCCTGCACGCTCCCTACTGGGGATGTGCCCACAACCAGGATACATGCCCTTGACTGGAATCGAACCTGGGACCTTTCAGTCTGGAGGCTGATGCTCTATCCTCTGAGACAAACTGGTTTCGACTTGCTGAGGGTTTTTAATAAGAGTGTTAGATTTTGTCAAATGCTATTTCTGCATCAACTGATATGACTGTGTGATTTTTATTTCTCTATTTGTTTATGAGATATATCACATTTATTGATTTGTGGATATTCTACCATTCTTGCCTCCCTGTGATAAATCCTACTTAGTCATGGTGTATGATCTTTCTGATGTATTGCTGGATCTGATTTGCTAGAATTTTGGTGAGAATTTTGGCAACTATGTTCATGATGGTTATTGACCTGTCTTTATCTGATTTTGGTACAGTGGTACCTCGAGATACGAGTTTAATTCGTTCCGTACTCTTGCTCGTTTATGAAGTTGCTCATATCTCAAAGCAAATTTCCCCATTGAAATCAATTGAAATGCCGTTAATCTGTTCCAGCCCCCAAAATGCCACCCCAGTTGTTCTTGTTACATGTTTTGGAATAAGAAAAATGTATTTATAAATGACAAATATTGTATAAAAACATAATAAAAGAGAATGTAAAGGAATAAACTGGTTTTATAAAGTGTATTTACCTACTCATTACACTCTTAATGCTACACTTTATCCCTAAACTGAATGTAAATTAACTAATCTTCACTGAACTTAATTGCTACTGGTCTTTACATTTATGGTCGATTAAAAAAAAAACAACACGTGTCCAATGAGGTTTGCCTCTTCCTCCCTTTCAGAATGTTTCTGAAATGGGGGAGGCAAGTTTCATTGAACAGCTCCAATGCAGGACCAGAAGCAACTTTTTCGGGGTGTTTCTTTTCCACGAAGTGTGACACCCTCTCCCACATTCCTAAGATCTCCTTTATCTCACTTGTAGAGATTTCCTCCACCTCTGGCTCCTCCTCGAAACCAATTTCTTGGAGAACCTCCGCATGTTGCTGAGACTGCAACTCTTGTAACTCCTCCGTGGTGAGTTCCAGAGAGTGCTCCTCGATGAGCTCATTCACGTCTCTCTCATCCACCTCCAGGCCCATGGATTTTCCCAGAGACACTATCTCCTCCTCCACTGGCACTTCGGGTTCGAATCCTTCAAAGGTCCTTTCTGCTACGGCCTCAGGCCACAGCTTCTTCCATGCAGAAGTCAAAGTCCTCGTTGTAACACCCAGCCAGGCCTGATCAATAATTCTGAAGCATATCATGATGTTAAAGTGGATCTTCCAGAACTCTCGAAGGGTGAGGTTTGTGTTCTCTGTCACCTCAAAGTAGCGCCGGAACAGGTGCTTGATGTACAGCTTTTTAAAATTAGAAATCACCTCCTGATCCATGGGCTGCAGGATAGGAATGGTGTTGGGAGGTAGGTAGACAACCTTTATAAACTTGAACTCTTCGAGGAGTTCATCTTCGAGGTTCGGTGGGTGAGCAGGAGCATTGTCGAGGACGAGGAGGGCTTGCATGGTTAGGTTGTTTTCCTATAGGGATTTCTTAACAGAAGGGCCAAAAACCAGGTTTATCCACTCCACAAAGAACTGCCTGGTGACCCATGCCTTCGGATTTGCCCTCCACATAACTTGCAGTTTATCTTTTAAAATGTTATGTGACTTAAAGACTCTGGGGTTTTCTGAATGGTATACGAGCAGAGGCTTGATCTTGCAGTCGCCACTCGCATTGGCGCACAGTGCGAGAGTTAGCCTATCCCTCAGGGGTCTGTGGCCTGGCATCGCCTTCTCCTCTGCAGTTATCTAAGTCCTATTCGGCATCTTCTTCCAGAAAAGCCCTGTCTCGTCACAGTTGAAGACTTGCTGGGGGATATATCCTTTGGGTTCTATCAGTTCTGAAAAAGTTTTGAGGTAATCCTCAGCTGCCTTCACATCCGAACTTGCTGCCTAACCATGCCCGATGATGGAGTGACTGCCAGACCTTTTCCTGAAGTTATCAAACCAGCCTCTACTGGCTTTAAATGAGTCTTTAGATGCTTCGTCCGTGGAAGGGCGTGGAGTCTGCTCCAGCAAATCACGGTAAATCGCTCGCGCCTTCTCGCATATGTGTTAATATATCTCCTTTAAGCTGCTTCTCCGTCACCCACATCATCAGTAAATTCTCCATCTTTTCATGGAGAGAGCTATGGAGCTTAGAAATTATTGTAATGCCCTTAGCTGGCATTATATCCTTTATTGATTCCTTCTGTTTAAGCACAGTGCATATCCTTGTAGTACTATGCCCGTATTACCTTGCTAAGTCAGCCACTCACACACCTTGCTCATATTTTTATATGATTTCACTCTCTAAATCAATAGACATCATCCTCTTCTGAGCACTGACCTTTCCACTCGCTTTCTTCGGACCTATGGTTATAAAAAGAAATGTGATAAAGTATGTAAATGCACAAAAGATGCTTTGACAACGAGGTAAACAAGCACACTTACTGAGGAGTGGGAAACTATGAGATGCTCGAGTCGTGGTAATCTGGTGGGTCATGTGCAGTGGGCAGATCTGCGTGATTACGCGTATCTCAAATGTTGTTCATATTTCAAAGCAAAAAATGCTTGCTCAATGGCTCGTATCTCAAAAATGTCGTATGTTAGGGCACTCATTTCTTGAGGTACTACTGTATTAGGGTGATCTTGGAAGTGTTCCTTCCTCTTGAATTTTTTTGAATAGTCTGAGGAGGATAGATTTTAGTTCTTTTTTGTATGCTTGGTAAAACTCCCCTGTGAAGCCCTCTGGCCCAATTCTATTGTTTACTGGAAGTATTTTGATGACTGCTTCAATTTCTTCTATAGCTTTCCGCCTATTGAGATTTTTTGATTCTTCCTAATTGAGTTTTATAAGGTTGTATTTTTCTAGAAATATGTTCATTTCCTCCATATTGTTTACTTTGTTGGAATAGAGTTTTCAAACTAATTTTAAACAATCCTTTGTATTTCTGTGAAGTCTATTGGTACAGTGGTACCTCGAGATACGAGTTTAATTCATTTTGTAACCTTGAACTTGGGAAACTATGAGACGCTCGATGCGTGGTAAACTGGTGGGTTGTGTGCAGCCGGCCAATCAGCATGATTACTCCTATCTCAAATGTTGCTCATATTTCAAAGCAAAACTCGCTCGCTCGACAGTTTTTATCTCAAAAATCTCGTATGTTAGGGCATTCGTATCTCGAGGTACCACTGTATTTTCCTGTGTCATTTCTGATTTTGTTTGTTAGTTCCTCTCACTTTGCCTCTTGGTGAGCCTGGGTAGAGATTCATCAATCTTGTGTATGCTTTCAAAGAATCAGTTCTTGGTTTCATTGATCTTTTGTATTGTTTCTTTTGTCTCTATGTCATTTCATTCTGCTCTGTTCTTTATTATCTCCTTCTTTTTTCTCTTTCTGGGATCTTCGTGTTGCTCTCTGTCTAATTCTTAAATTGTATAATTGATTTATTACCATTTTTCTTTTCTTTTCTTTTTTTTTTTTTTGAGGTAGGTCTGTAGATCCATAAATTTCCCTCCCAGGACTGCTTTTACTGTGTTCTATAAGTTTTGAATGGTTGTGTTTTCATTGTTATTTGTTTCTAGAATTTTTTTATTGAAATATATTTTACTGATTTTTTTTTTACAGAGAGGAGGGAGAGGGACAGAGAGTTAGAAACATCAATGAGAGAGGAAAGTCAATCAGCTGCCTGCTGCACCTCCTACTGGGGATGTGCACGTAATCAAGGGACATGCCCTCAACTGGAATTGAACCTGAGACCCTTGATTCTGCAGGCTGATGCTCTATCCACTGAGCCAAACTGGCTCCAGGATGTTTTTAATTTTGTCTTTGATCTTTTTGGTAACCCAATCATTTTTAATAGCATGTTATTCAGCTTCCAATTGTTTGCATTTTTTATTGTTTTTATTGTAGTTTATTTCAAATATTACGCCATTGTGGTCTGAGAAGATGCTTGACATGATTTCAATCTTCTTGAACTTGGAGAGACTTTACCTGTGACTTAATATGTGGTTTATCTTTGAAAATTTCCCATGTGCACTTGAGAAGAATGTATATTCCATGATTTCGGGGTGAAATGTTCTGAAGATGTCAATTAAGTCCATCTGATCCAGTGAGCCATTTATTATTGCTGTTTCTTTACTGGTTTTTTGTTTAAAGGATTTATCCAGTGATGTCATTGGGGTATTAAAGTCCCCTAATATGAATGTATTGTTTCTTATTTCCCCCACCAGCCTGATTGCCCCACCTTCTTCCCTCTAGTTGCCCCACATTGCTCCCCCCAACCCCCCATGGGAGCCTGGTCACCCCTCAAGGCCCCCCTTTGGCCTGTTCACCCCACACAGCCTATTGTTCAGTTGTTGGGTCATCCCTCACTATCCCTCCCGCCAGCCTGGTCATAGTCAGCCATATTCTGAGGGCGTGAGGGTTAATTTGCATATTATTTTTTTATTATATAGGATAGATACTTGTTTGTATCCATTTTTATTTTTTGAGCCTGTGTTTCTTCTTCACTTTTTATTTGTTCTATTTGCATCAGGTCCTTCTAGCCAATAAAAACCTTAGAAGAATGGCTTTACAGAGGAGTTTGACCAAGAATTCAAAGAAGAACTAAAACCTGTTCTCCTCAGACTATTCCAAAAAACTCAAGAGGAAGGCACATTACCAAGCCCTTTCTACAAAGCCAGCATTACCCTAATTCCAAAACCAGATAAAGACATCACAAAAAAGAGAACTATAGACTAATAACCTTGATGAAGATATATGCCCAAATCCTAGTAAATCATATCCAGTATTACATTTGAAATATTATATACCATGACCAAGTTGGATTTATTCCAGGGTTGCAAGGATGGTACAATACCCACCAATCAATAAATGTGATACATCACATAAACAAATTGAGAGAGAAATATCACATAGTTATATCAATTGATGGAGGAAAAGAATTTGAAAAAATCCAACATCCTTTCTTGATAACTCTCAGTAAAGAGGAAATAGAGGGATTATAACTCATCATAATAAAAGACTAATATGACAAAGCTATAGCCAACATCATACTCCAGTAATCCCACTTCTAGGAATATATCCCAAGAAACCAGAACACCTATCAGAAAGGATATATGCACCCCTATATTCATAGCAGTGTAATTAACAATAGCTAAAATTTGGTAACACCCTAAGTGCCTATCAGCAGATGAGTGGATTAGAAAACTGTGATACATCTACTCAATGGAATATTATGTCAATATAAAAAGAAGTAACTCTTTTTTTAAAAATATATTTTATTGATTTTTCACAGAGAGGAAAGGAGAGGAATAGAAAGTCAGAAACATCAATGAAAGAGAGACATTGATCAGCAGCCTCCTGCACACCCAACACTGGAGATGTGCCCGCAAGCAAGGTACATGCCCCCAACCGGAATCGAACCTGGGACCTTTCAGTTCACAGGCCGACACTCTATCCACTGAGCCAAACCAGTCTCGGCAAGAAGTAACTCTTAACATTTCAACAGCATGGATGGACCTGTAGAGCATTATATTAAGCGCAATAAACAAGTCAGAGAAATATACCAATAAATACCACATGATCTCATTCATATGTGGAATATAATGTCCAATAAAACTGTTGAACAAAAATTGATCCAGAGAAAAATGGCAGGGGATTGGGGGTTAGAGATCAACTGAATGACTTGTATGTATGCATATTAGCATAACCAATGGACACAGAGTATGCAGCGGTGGGTGCTCGCCTTGCAGGATGGGAATGGCAGTGGAGGATCAGTCAGGAGAAAAAGAGATATATGTAACACTTGAAATAATAAAAATAAATAAATGAATGAATTCAGTAGTGTAGCAAGATACAAAATTAACCCCCCAAAATCTATGGCTTTTTGATACTCCAATAATAAACTTACAGAAAGAGAAACTAAATTATATATATATATATATATATATATATATATATATATATATATATATTCCCATTTATCATTAGACCAAAAACAATTAAGATACCTAGGAATAAACTTAATATGGAGGTAAAAGAACTGTACTCAGAAAACTAAAGGATATTGCAAAAAGATATAGAGTAAGACAAACAAATGGAAGAACACACCGTGTTTATGGAATGATAGAATCTAAATAATTAAAATGTTCCTAATACCCAAAGCAAATTATAGATTTAATGCAATCCCCATTAAAATACCAATGACATATTTCACAGACCTAGAACTGCTGAAAGATATCCATCGTCCACACTATCATGAAAGTGCAAACAGGGAACCCAGAAGACTGATGGACCTTGAGCTTTAGCAAGGGCTAAAGCTATGCACTGATTGTTCTGTCAAGACAATGGTGGTTCAAGCAATTTCTTGACCTAATAGCCTCAAAGTAAATCTTTATTAATATTTACTGACCTTTAAGACAGTCTGCTACTGGATTTCCTTCCTGACTAAGGACAAGATTTTATCTAAAATTGAGTAAAAATCTAACAGGGCCTGGGCACCATTAAGATCTTTCCAATAGAGAAAGACTCTGCCTTGTCCCCCATTGTTTCCAAATTCATATTTCTTGTCTAGACTCTTCATTTGTGTATGGGCCTTCTCCAGATCCTGAAACCTAGACATGCAGGATTGTAGCTTCTACACTGAACAAACTCTACAAAATTTCATCTGGGATAAAAAACAAACAAATACAAAATAGCAGAAGAAATCCTAAAAAAGAAGTACAAAGTTGGAGGGATCATAATACCAGGTATCAAACTACAGTAGGTCCTCGTGTTACTTCAGAGATCTTTTCCAACCAGGTGACATAATGCAATTTTCATCATAAGTTGGAATCCATCTACATAAGCACTGTCACTCACATGGAGCACATACACAGCAGTAATGATGTAAAACAGTAGAAAAAATTTAAAAGAAATATAACAATTCCTGACTTTTTTGTGGTAAATAAATAATAAAGAACATAAACCACATATGTACATACCTCAAAATGATGCAACTTTTTTTTTAATAAGTAAATGGGAGATGGCAATGTAACCACAAAACAATGTACTTGGAGTCTGATCTAACCCGAAGACTGCCTGTTCATTACAAAGGCACTGTTTTCAAAACTGACTAGTACTGGCACAAGAATAGACATATAGACCAATGGGACAGAACAGACAACCCAGAAATCAACCCAAGCCATTATGCTCCATTAATATTTGACAAGGAGTCAAGAGCATACAATGGTATCAAGACAATCCCTTCAATAAATGGTACTGGGGAAATTGGTCATATACATGCAAAAAAAAAAAAAAGGAACTAGATCACACACTTATACCATAGTGAAAAATAAACTCAAAATAGTTAAAGGACTTAAATATAAGATAGGAAATCATAAAAATCTTAGACGACTTCATAGGCAGCACAATATCAGACATATTTTGTAGCAATATCTTTATCGGTAGAGCTCCTATGGCAATGGAAATTCGGGATAAAATAAACAAATTGGACTACCAGTACGTTGAAATAAAAAGCTTCTGCACAGCAAAAGAAACCATCAACAAAACAACAGGAAAAACCATTGCATGGGAGAACCTATTTGCCAATGCTATCTCAGATAAGGGTTTAATCTCCAACATTTACAGGGAACTCATACAACTTAACATAAAAATGATTAACAACCCAATCAAAAAATGGGCAAAGAATCCAAATAGACACTTTTTGAAAGAGGACATAGAGAATGTCCAGAGGCCTATGTAAACATTCTCAAAGTCACGAATCATCTGAGAAATGCAAATCAAAATGACAGTAAGGTACCATCTCACACCTGTCAGAATGTTTATCATCAACAAATCAACAAATGACAAGTACTGGCAAAGATGTGTCAAAAATGGAACCCTCTTGCACTGCTGGTAGAAATGCAGACTAGTGCAGCCATTATGGAAAACAGTATAAAGATTCCTCAAAAAGTTAAAAATGGAACTTTCATTCCTCCCAGTAATCCCACTTTGGAAAATGTATCCCAAGAAACCAGAAACACCAGTCAGCAAGGACATGTACACCCCTATGTTCATAGCAGTATAATTTATAATAGCTAAGATTTGGAAAAAGGCTAAGTGCCTATCAGCAGATGAGTGGATTGAAAAACCATGGTACATCTACACAATGGAATACTACACCACTATAAAAAAAGAAGGAACTTTTACCATTTGCAAAAGCATGGATGGGCCTGGAGAGCATTGGTCTAAGCGAAATAAGCCAGTTGGAAAGGATAAATATCATGTGATCTCACGCATCTGTGAAATATAAAGAACAACATAAATTGATGAATAAACTAGATCCAGAGATAAAAGAACACTAAACAGATCATACAATCTCATAGAGAAAGTGGGGTGGGGAGGGTAAGAGATTAACCAAAGGACTTGTATGCATGCATATTAGCATAACTAATTGGCAGACACTGGTATGGGAAAAGGAGACATATGTAATACTTTTTAAAAAAGAATTCTAACATCAATAGGGGGTTAAATCTGAAAATTGACTTTCTTTGTCACCCATTTCAAAAATACATGACTAATGGCTCCCTTTTAAGGACATCATTCATACTGCTTGGTTATCAAACAATGTACACTGTGTCAGTAGTGGCTAGATATACCTAACTTTCCAATCTCGCATGGAGGTAAGAAAAATATTAAACAATTTTTTTCATACTTTCCACTTAAATGAAACTTGTGAGCTACCACATGTTTGATTGATGGAAAATAAAGGAAATAGATATGGGTGAGTAATATGAAATAGAAGCTAAGCACATAGAGAGTAGTTAGCTTATCTTACTAAATTGATTTTATAATCTCTCAGACACCTACAACTATTTATTTACTGAGTTTATTAGTAATGATTATTTAGAATGGAACACTGTTTTTAGCAGTGAGTTAAAAAATAAAAGTGTATGTTTAATTAAAAACTAAGTACTGAATTTAACTTTCTGTATAATATATCCATTGGCATTTTTTATTTACTATGTGGGTATAAAGATAATACTGATCTCATGGAAATCAGAAAATACAAATCTGAAGAAAATAATATTAGCTTCCACTTCAAAAGTTAATAGTTTTGTTTAGGAAACTGTCTGAAGATGTTGCTTTCATGTACATAAAATGTGAATCTGCAGAAAGTGTATAAGAATATCACCCTGAGAAACATGGCATTTCATTGATAGCAAATTACTGTTTTCTTAAATAATATTCAGTTTTATTTCAAACCTTTTCAGTACTTATGAAACATGCAGCATTGGCTGTTAATATGTTAGCTCCATTAATAGCTGAGAAACTTCACAAACAATAGGATATTGCCATATAGATTTAGCATGTAAAAAATAAGGTACAAAAGTGGTTCAATTAAAAACCCAGCTAACTGAACCAAAATAAAGCTTTTGGAAATCTACTGTACTAGAAATGAAACATTTGAAAACTTTGTAAGGGTTTTTAAAGTTCAGTCCAAAAGCTAACCACTGATGATAACTCTTGTTGGCGATGATTTGAATCAACTTTGGAAATGATTGTAGATAATTTTATAAAAATTAATAATAAACTATGTTACAATTTTATTTTTCATAAAATAATCAGAGATTATTTTAGAAGACTAATAAATTACATGAAGCATATAAACATATTTTATAATGATTTTGCTTGCTATTTTTAATGTTTAAATAATAAATTTAATTTTTGTTTTGTTTTGTTTTGCTTCAAGATATATAATTATAGTTTTACATTTTTTTAAGAATTTAATTTTCAGAAATAGTTTTGAACAGAACTATGTATATGTCCATTAGTGGCCCAGGGCAAGAAATTCATGCATGGGGGGCAGGTGTTCCTCATCAGCCTGGCCTGCACCCTCTCCAATCTGCGACCCCTTGAAGGATGACCTACTGCCAATTTTCAAGGATTGGGGCTAAACTGGCAGTCAGGACTGCTGGCTCCAGCCACTCACCTGTTTGCCTGCCTGCCTGATTGCCCCTAACCACCCTGCCTCCAAACCTGCCCAACCCTAATTGTCCCCTGCTACCGGCCTGCTTGCCTCCATTGTCGGGACAACCCAAGCCTCTTGCTTGTTCCAGCTCCATCTTGGTTGGGTTTATTTGCATACTTACTCCTGATTGGCTGGTGGGCATGGCTTATGAGTATAATGGAGTGACAGTTACTTTGCATGTTTCTCTTCTATTAGTTTAGATTGATGTAATAAAAACAATTTGTCAGTCAGTATACAGCTGTTTAAATACTACATAACTTTATATATTTTAGTATATTGCTTTATTCTAAAAATGTCAATTTGCCAACACATTTTATATTTCTCTAAACTTTACTACATATCATTAAATTACTCTGTGGATTGTTGTAACAAATTTATTCTCTGTCAACAGTTGGTATTATTACTTTAGAAATTGCCAAGCCAATGAATATAAAATGGAAATTCATGTGGTTTGAGCTGCATCTCCCTAATTAGTAACAGGTTTGAGCATCATTATTTTTATTGACCATTAGGATTTCTTCTTTTTTTTAGTAGGTTGGGTTGTCTATTTTGTTGTTTATTTGTAAGATGTATTTTTTGGATATTATTATTTTTTACATCTATAATAAAGGAAGCATGCTATGCTAATTAGACCAGACATCCTTCCGGATGTACTTCCAGATGATTTTTTGAATGAAGCTGGGGCTATGAGGGAAGCCTTGGTCCTGGATGCCTGCCAGCAGCTGGAGGGAAGCCCGAGTCCCAGGTTCCAGAGGGAAGCCTGAGTTCCGAGTGCCAGAGGGAAGCTGGTGCTGGCAGTTGGGTAAAGGAAGGTCTACTCTTGCATGAATTTCATGCATCAGGATTCTAGTAAAATTATGACTAGTGGCCCTGTGCATGGAATTTGTGCACAGCTTG
The DNA here is from genome assembly GCA_011751065.1 of Lasiurus cinereus. NCBI lineage: Eukaryota > Metazoa > Chordata > Mammalia > Chiroptera > Vespertilionidae > Lasiurus > Lasiurus cinereus. Next base: position 56,992,388 of record JAAGEH010000286.1, on the reverse strand, counting down.
ATGTCCATCAGACTGGCTTGCACCATCTCCAATCTGGGATGCCTCAGGGGATGTACGACTGCCAGTTTAGACCAGATGGATTGGGCCTAAACCAGTAAGTAGTCAGACATCCCTCTCACAATCTGGGACTGCTGGCTTGTAACTCAGAGCACCAGCGTGTCTTTCTTTATTTAATTTTTTAGGGCAAAAGTCTATGATTTTTAATTAAAATTGAAAAACTGTCAGGGACAGGAATGACAGAGAACCCATCCTAGGTTGATGGGATCCTGGGGGTAGGGTATAGAGAACAGAATTCAAATGAGGTCTGTGGATTGAACCTTAATATCATTTGAATGGAGATTTCCTCATGTGTTTGGGTGAAGACTTATTATGTAGGAGTGTTTACTCTAGGAAAATACACAGGGGAGTATCTGGGCATCCTATTATGTACAGAGCATGCTCTCAAACAGTTCAGAAAAAGACTGGGGGAAATAAGCATGTATGTGTATAAATTGCGTACACACACACAGTCTAACCTTGCTACTTATGACTCCATCTTTGTGCACCTGCCTACTTGCTAAGATCCGTCACTCCAGAATCAAGGTTTGCGGAGCTTCCTTGGCCAGTGAGCCAGGGCCAGGGTGCAAGAACCCTGCAGACAGAACCACGGGCACAGTCCCAGCTGAGATCCAACAGATGCCACTGTTTTCTAGTCCCCCCTCCAGTATGTGAACTGGGATCTGTTTCGTGACAGGTTCACTTGGGTCTTTGCCATTTCCAAGCTTTAGTAGCATCTGGCTGTGTGAGATGGCCAAGCTGGTGCTCCAGTGGTTGCCAGTTCCCTAGTCCGAGAAGACTGTGCAGTAAAATCACAGAAAAGATTGTGTTGTAAGCATGTTCAGGCTGCCCCATTTCAACCTTTAGGAATCAACAGCACTCATCGCATATGGTTTCCTTTCAACAGACACATAGAGAGGGCTGTCCTGAGCACGCATGACACCGGCTCACCGGAACCCACAGACAAGCAACAATGGTTACTTAATGGGCTAAGTAGTGAAGTCATGATGCTGAGGCGATGCCTGAGGTGAGTCCGGCTGCCAAGGCCACGTCCTAGCCCATGTCCAGGCTTCTCCCCCACAGTGAAGCCTGCAGTTGAGCACTAACAGGCAGCTCGGAGAATTGACATAGTCATGTCGGTACTGCCATATTTTCTCTATGCACCTTTAACCCATCCGTGTTTTTCTGGAAAGAAGGGCTTTTTCTCCATTCTGGATGGTCACACTCCCCCACTGGCTCCTGAGGATTTGGGGTTTACCTGGCCTTGCTGACCCCACGGGCCACTGCCCTAACAGCTCTGTACCTCTGTAGCCTCCACGCAGCCCGCTGGCGCCGCCCAGCGTGATCCATCCAGTACAGTCCTTCCTTCTGCACGGCCCCTGAGGCTACCCAGCCACATGCGCTCTGGCTGCTCCCGCCCAGACACCACTTCCCAGCAACAGGCGGAGATCCTGCCTAGACTGGTTGTCCCTCTGGTTGTGATGGCCCTAGTCTATTATTAGTATAAATAGGATTTATCTATAGTTTCATAGATAACTAAGATAAATTTTGGAGCGTATGATCTGAAGCTTTACAAAAAGTCAACTCAAAAGTCTTCTGAGGCTATATTGCTTACTTTAAATAAAATAAAGTATTTTGCCATTTTATCAAAATATTTTTAAAGATATTTATTAAAAAGCTCCAAAGCACTAAATGTTGTCCTCTTAATATATGCTGCATTTAGGTAGCTATTTCAAAAAAATATATTTTACCCTTACAGTAATAATATACTATCTATCTATCTATTTATCTATCTATTTATTTATTTATTTATTTATTTATTTTTTATTGTGCTACATGTATACATATCTTCCCATTGCCCACCCCCCATCCCCCCAGGCATACCTCAACCTCCCAGTGTCTTGTGTTCATTGGTTATGCTTATATGCAAGCATACAGTCCTTTGGTTGATCTCTTATCTATCCCAGCTCTCCTTAATCTTCCTGCTGTAATTTAATAGTCTGTTTCATGCTTTACTGCCTCTGTATCTATCCTTTTGTTCATCAGTTTATAATGTTCTTTCTTAACCACAAATGAGTGAGATCATGTGATGTTTCTCCTTCATTGATTGGCTTATTTCACTTAGCATAAGGCTCTCCAATTCCATCCAGGTTGCTGCAAATGGTAAGAATTCCTTCTTTTTAATGACAGCATAGAATTCCATTGTGTAGATGTACCATAGTTTTCTGATCCACCCATCTGTTGACGGGCATCTAGGCTGTTTCCAAATTTTAGCTATTGTAAATTGTGCTGCTATGAACTTAGGGGTGTATAAATCTTTTCTGATTGGTGTTTCTACTTTCTAAGGATATATTCCTAAGAGTAGGATTGCTGGGTCAAGTGGGAGTTCCAATTTTAGTTTTTTGAGGAAACTCCATACTGTTCTCCACAGTGGCCGCACCAGTCTGCATTCCCACCAACAGTGCACAAGGCTTCCTTTTTCTCCGTATCCTTGCCAACACTTGTCATTTGTTGATTTGTTGATGATTGCCATTCTGACAAGTGTGAGATTGTATCGTGTTGTCGTTTTGATTTGCATCTCTCGGATAATTAGTGACTTTGAACATGTTTTCATGTGTCTCTTGGCCTTCCTTCTGTCGTCTTTCAAAAAGGTTCTATTTAGTTCCCTGCCCATTTTCTTTTATTGGATCATTTATCTTCCTTTTATTTAGTTGTATAAGTTGGCTGTAGATGTTGGAGATTAAACCTTTATCAGTTATAACATTTGCAAATATGTTCTCCCATATAGTGGGCTTTCTTGTTGTTTTGTTGATGGTTTCTTTTGCTGTACAAAAGCTTTTTTATTTTGATTTAGGCCAATTTGATTATTTTTTCTTTAGCTTCCATTGCCCTTGGAGCAGTGTCAGTGAAAAAGTTCTTTCAGCATATATCTGAGATTGTGCTGCCTGTGGAATCCTCTAGTATTTTTATGGTTTCCATTCTAATGTTTAAGTCTGTATCTATTTGGAGTTTATTTTTTTATATGGTGTAAGTTGGTGGTCCAGTTTCATTTTTTTGCATGTATCTGTCCAATTTTCCAAACACCATTTATTGAAGAGGCTGTCTTGGATCCATTGTATGTTCATACCTCCTTTTTCAAATATTAATTGAGCATAGCAGTTTGTGTTGATATCTGGATTCTCTATTCTATTCCATTGGTCTATATGTCTGTTCTTGTGCTAGTACCAGACTGTTTTGAGAACAGTTGCTTTGTAATATAGCTTGAAATCTGGTATTGAGATCCCACCTACTTTATTCTTCTTTCTCAGGATTGCTGTGGCTATTCGGCGTCTTTTTTTGTTCCAGATGAATCTTTGAAGAGTTCTTTCTAGGTTTGTGAAATACATCGTTGGTACTTTAATGGGTAGTGCATTGAATCTATAGATTGCTTTGGGTAGTATGGACAATTTAATGATGTTGATTCTCCTAATCCATGAGCATGTTATGCTCTTCCATCTGTTAACATCTTCCTCTATCTCTTTTTTCAGTGTCCTGTAATTTTCTGTATATAGGTCTTTTAACTCCTTAGTTAGGTTTATTACTATATACTTTTTAAATGTTGTATATCTCCTGGATGGTCTACTAAATATTTCATAATTGTCTTTTTGCTGGTAAATAACTACTTAGCATATTGTAAAAAATACAGGTTATCCAAGTCCTACTTTAGCTCATTGAGTCAGAATTTCCAAAGAAATGCCTCTGAATTTTTAAAATAGACCAAAGTATGCTTATATTTGGGAAAGTTTGGTAAACTTCTGATACACAATTGAAAATAACAAAGAATGGAAAACATGTTAGAATAAAAAGAAAATATCTTCTTCTCATCCCCTTCTTCCCAGATCATTTTCTTTCATTTTTACCTTAATCATTAATATATATATATATTCATGATTCATGATTCATTAATCATGAATATATATATATATATATATATATATATATATATATATATATATATATTCCAGCTATTCAGCATTTTACGTGAGTTACAAATTTGTCAATTTGCAATTTAGTAAAGAGTAGTGATTCTGTTTCTAAATACTTTTCTTGGGAATATAAAATATTTGGCTACACATTCATGTTGCTATTGGTGGAGAGAACCCCTGGTCCCTACTTCTTGTCAGGGAAGTTGGAGTGCTTGGGGTGCCACTAGAATAATAATTTCCAGAGGCCCCCTCGCAGGATGAGATATTGTTGAGAACTTTATTTCTTTGAAGTTATGCCTCTGAATTTCCAAGATCCCATTTCTCTTCATCCCACCATAAAAATGTAACTGTAGCTTCAGCAGAGTTAGGATAGAAGTCAAGCTAGTTTTAAGAATTTCCACACCATATTGGAGCACAGATCCAGTCCAGAATCAGGCTAGCTTTTTTTGTTTTCCCTACCACAGTTCATTGTTTGTGGAGTCTACAGGGCCACATGGCTATGGAGGAAACATGGGCAAATGCAATAGAGCCACAAGAGTGTCAAGAGCCAAGAGTCAAGAGGGCCAAAAGAAAGAGAATTTTTTTGTTTAGGGGATTGTGTATTCCCAATTTTCACAGACTTGCAGTGGCTCTGCCCTCTCTAGGCAACGACCCCTCTTCCCAGGTTGACTATTTAATAGATACCTTCCCTGCATCACACTTTTTTCACTGTGCATGTATCCATCCCTCCCTTTGTCCATTCCCTTCCCCCAATATTCTGAAGGGAATGGGTTGATGGTGCCTAAGGAGTATGAAATTCAAGCTTCTTAGTGAAGCTGCCCAGATGATATGTCTATGATGTCTGACCTTCCCTTTGCTCCTTTTCTATTATTAATAACTAGCAGAAGGTTTGGCTCAGTTCCAGGCTACAAAGTTTCAATTGTAGAAGATAAATAAATCCCAGATATCAGGGCCTCTGCTTGGGTCACCAGGGGTTGTAGCCAGCCTGCAAACCACCACAGGCCCCTCACCCTGACCGCCCCATGCCCCAAGGGAACCCCCACCCTGATCTAGGACACCCTTCTGGGAAAAACAGTGGGCCTCCACCTGTGCATCAGGCTTCTATCCTATCTCATTCTATCTAATAAAAGAATTGACTGACACTCCAACTCACAAGATGACTGTCCCTATGTGGTCAAAGATCCTGTCCCCATGTGGACATAAGATGGCCACCACAAGATGGCCAGCAAGGGAGGGCAATTAGGAGGGACTAGGCCTGCAAGGGAGAGAAATTGTGGGTAATCAGGCCAGCAGGGGAGGGCAGTTGGGAGGGACCAGACCTACAGGGGAGGGCATTACAAAGGACATGAACAACATTCATCACAACTGCTCAGAACTGCTTGGCACATGGATACTTTTAATGAAAGAAAAATAAGTGAACACTAGATAGACACTTTCAGTGGGAGGAGAACAGTGTCCCCGGCTCTTCTGAGGTTGCTGGATTAGAGCAAATATGTGCGGACCAAAGACATTGTGAATTGAAAAGACAGCATATGGCTATAATAGAAACCACAAAGGAAGCAAGGAATGGCATGTGAGCAAGCCCACCAATAGTCAAAAGATTTGAAACTTGTATTTGGGTTCCCTTTAGGCATAAATGAATGAAGTTTAAAGAAACCCTATGGGTTAAAAACTCGTGTATTGTATAAGAGACATTTGGGGCTGAATAATTTCAGTGTGAAAATTTCTATAGCCTCAAAATGTATAGAGGGATCAGCCCTGTCTGGAGGCACAAACCTAAATCGCAGATTTGATCTTGGCCCTGTTCGGGGTATATGCAGGAAGCAATCAATGGGATGTGTTGGTCTCTATCATATCTATCTATCTATCTATCTATCTATCTATCTATCTATCTATCTATCATCTATCATCTATCTATCTCATCTCTCCTTCCTCTGTCCCTTTATTCTCAGGTGAGGATTAACAACAACAACAGAAAAATATATAGGGGCATCTTAGTAGTGGTGACAATTCATGATGAGATGGGGGATAAGGTAGGAAACTTTGAGTGCCAGTCTGTACCAGCACCTTATATTACAATACAACAGCAGCAGCACGTTTTTTTTTGTAGTTGTTATTGTCTAAAGTTTTGCATATGTCTCCTTTTGCCCTGATTGACTCCCCTGCCCCTGGCCATTCTAACAACAGGCAAGCCCCTACTGCCCCAGTGTCTGAGTCCATTGGTTATGCTAATATACATGAATACAAGTTCTTTGGTTGCTCTCTAATCCTCCCAGCCTCTCTGCCATTTGTCTCTAGATCTATTTATGTTCATCAAATCATGTTGATCATTGTATCCCATATACGAGTGAAATCATATGATATTTATCTTTCTCCAACTGGCTTATTTTGCTTAGCATAATGCTCTCCAGTTCCATCCATGCTGTTGCAAATGGTAAAAGTTCCTTCTTTTTTATATTCTGTTATATAGATGTACCATTTTTTTAATCCACTAATCTGCTGATGGGAACTTAGGCTGTTTCCAAATATTAGCTATTGTAAGTTGTGCTGCTATGAACATAGGGGTGTATATGTCCTTTCTGATTGGTGTTTCTGATTTCTTGGGATATATACCTAGAAGTAGGATTACTGGGTAAAATGGGAGTTCCATTTTTAGTTTTTTGAGTAAACGTCATTCTGTTTTTCACAGTGGCTGCTCTGGGATGCATTCTCACCAGCATTGCATGAGGTTTTCTTTTTCTCCATATCCTTGCCAGCACTTGTTTGTTGATTTGTTGAAAATAGTCATTCTGACAGGTTTAAGATGATACCTAATTGTCATTTTGATTTGCATCTCTCAGATTATTAGTGACTTTGAGCATGTTTTCATGTGTCTCTTGGCCTTTTGTATGTCCACTTTCAAAAAGGGACCTTTGCCCATTTTTTATTGTATTGTTGTCTTCCTTTTGTTAAGTTGTATGAATTTCCTATAAAATTTGGAGATTAGACCCTTGTCCAAGATAACATTGGCAAATATGTTTTCCCATGCAGTGGACTCTCTTACTGTTTTGTTGATGGTTTCTTTTGCTGTGTAGTAGCTTTTAATTTTGATGTATTCCCATTTGTTTATTTTCTCCTCAGTTTCCATTATCCTAGGATCTGTATAGGTTAATGATATTGCTAGACTTATTTTGCTACCAAGGGAGTCTTCTAAGATTTTCATGGTTTCCTGTCTTAAGTTGAAGTTCTTTATCCATTTTGAGTTTATTTTTGTGCATGGGGTAAGTTGCTGTTTTAGTTTCATTTGTTTTGCCTGCATCTGTCCATTTCCCCCAACACCATTTATTGAAGAGACTGTCTTGACTTCATTGTATGGTCTTCCCTCCTTGTCTAATATTCATTGATCATAATGGCTTGAGTTGATTTCTAGGTTAGGTTCTCTTTTCTATTCTATTGGTTTATATGTCTGATTTTCTGCAAGTAACAGGCAATTATGTGAACAGTGACTTTCTAATATAGCTGGATATTTGGTATTGTGATGCCTCCAACTTTGTTCTTCTTTCTCAGTATTGCTGTGGCTATTCAGGGTCATTTTTTATTCCATATGAATTTTTGGAGAGTTTGTTGTAAGTCTGTGAAATATGCCATTGATATTTTAATGAGGATTGAATTGAATTTATAGGGTAGTATGGACATTTTAATGATTTTGATTCTATCAAAATATGAACACAGTATATTCTTCTATTTATTTATGTATTTTGCTATCTCTTTTTTTTTTCCAACATTCTGTAGTTTGCCAAGTATAGAACTTTTACCTCCTCAGGTAAGTTTATTACTTGATATCTTAATCTTTTTTGTTGCAATGGTAAATGGGATTTTTTTTTTTTTAGTTTCTATTTCTGTGAGTTCATTATTGGCATATAAAAAAGCCATATAACTCTAGGTTTTAATTTGTATCCTGCTACATTGCCTAATTCACTTATAAAGTCTAGCAGTTTGAGGTTTTTTATTGGAGTTTTTAGAGTTTTCTATGTACAATATCATGCCATCTGAAAATAATTATAATTTTACTCCTTCTTTTCTGATGTGGATGCCTTCTATTTCTTCTTCTTGTCTTATCACCATGGTTAGTACTTCCAGTACTATGTTGAACAAGAGTGGTGAAAGCGGGAATTCCTGTCTTGTTTCTGTTCTTAGGGAAAATGGTTTTACTTTTTGGCCATTGAATATGATGTTGCTATAGGTTTGTCATATAAAGCTTTTATTATGTTGACTAGAGGCCTGGTGCAATAAATTTGTATATGGTGGGGTGTACCTCAGCCCAGCCTGAACCCTCTCCAATCTGAGACCCCTCAAGGGATGTCTGACCACATGTTGGGCCTAAACAGGTGGTTGGACATCCCTCTCACAATCCAGAACTGCTGGCTGTCAACTGCTTGCCTACCTCTCCCTGATTGCCCCTAACTTCTTCTGCCCACCAGCATTACCAGCCCATAACCACTCCCCTGCTAGCCTGATCGCTGCCTAATTGCTTCCCAGACAGCCCAATTGCCACCAATGGCCCTCCCCTGTAGGCCTGGTCCTTCCAACTACCCTCTCTTGAGGTCCTGCCCCCCCAAGTGTCCTTTCCTGAAGGCCAGGTTCCCCCCTGATCTCTTTGGTAACCCAGTCATTGTTTAATAGCATGATATTTATTCTCCAGATGTTTGATTTTCTTAAAAAAATTGCCCTTCACTGCTGGTCTTGTCTCCCACAACTGCCTTCCTCTGCAGACCTGGTCACTCCGAACTGGTCACAACTATCCTCCCAGCAGGCTATCTGTGTTGGCCATCTTGTGACCACATAGGGGTAGCCATCTTTGACCACATGGGGATGGCCAACTTGTATCTTGGAGTGATGGTCAATTTGCATATTACTCTTTTATTAGATAGGATGTATGATCCCTCTATTCACACTTTGCAGAGAGTTTTCATCAAAAAAGGGGGCTGGATTTTTCCAAACGCATTAATTGATATGATTATGTGATTTTTGTCTCTTAATTTGTTTATTTGCTGTATCACGATTATTGATTTGTGGAAATTGTACCATTCTTGTATCAACAGAAAAAATCTGACTTGGTCATGGTGTGTGATCTTTCTATTGTAATGCTGGATAAAATTGTTAGACTTTTGTTTAGGATTTTAGCATCTATGTTTATCAGGGATATTGGCTTGTACTTCTTTTTCTTTGTGGTGTTTTTATCTGATTTCAGGATCAGGGTAATTCTGTTTTCATAGAAAAATCTTGGGAATATGTCTTCTTTCTGAATTTTTTTGAATTTTCTGAGGAGGGTAAGTTTTAGTTCTTATTTGAATGTTTGGTAAAACTTCCCTGTAAAGCTGTCCGGCCCAGGGCTTTTGTTTGCTGGAAAGTTTGGGATTACTGCTTCAATTTTCTCACTAGTTATCAGTCTATTCAGATTTTTTTTTTCTTGATTGAGTTTAGGAAGATTGTATTTTTATAGATATATGTCCATTTCATCTAGGTTGTTCAGTTTTTGGAATAGAGTGGTTCATAGTATTTTTTTTTTTTTACAATCCTTTGTTTTTCTGTGGGATTGGTTTTTACTTCACTCTTTCATTTCTGATTTTGTTAATTTGGTCCTCTCTCTTTGATTCTTGGTGAGTCTGACTAGAGGTTCATCCATCTTACTTATTCTTTCAAAGAACCATCTCTTGTTTTTATTGATATTTTGCAATTTTTTTGATTCTATATCATTTATTTCTGCTCTGATTTTTATTATTTCCTGTTTTCTTCTTACTGTGGGATTTTATTGTCTCTCTCTTTCTATTCTTTAAGGTATTAGGATAGATCAGTGGTTGGCAAATTACAACTCATGACCCACATGCAACTTGCAAGCCGCAGTTTGTCACTCCGTTGACTAATGAGTTTGCTGACCACTAGGATAGGGGCTTAATCACAAGGAACAACAACAGCCTGTGATTATTGGAATTGAGAGTCTAGATTAGTGGTCAGCAAACTCATTATTCAAAGGGCAGCGAATCGTGGCTAGTGAGCCACTGTGGCTCATGAGCCACAGTTTGCCAACCATTGTGTTAGATAATTTATTACTAGTTTTTGTTTTTGTCTTTGTTTTGTTTTGTTTCATTTTGTGTGTTTGTTTGTGTGTCTGTCTGAGTGTGTGTGTGTGTGTGTGTGTGTGTGTGTGTGTATGTGTGTGTGAATGTGTGTGTTTAGGTCAGTTTGTACTGCTATGAACTTTTTTCTCAGACCTGCTTTCACTGTGTCCCATAGATTTTTGATTTTTCTGTTTTCATTGTCATTTTTTTCCAGGATGTTTATTTCTTTATTTCCTCTTTGATCTCTTTGGTAACCCAGTCATTGTTTAATAGCATGTTTTTTTATCCTCCAGGTGTTTGATTTAAAAAATAGTTTTATTATAGTTGATTTCTAATTTTATGCCATTGTGATCTATGAAGATGCTTGATATAATTTCAATCTTCTGTATTTTAGAGATATAGCCTGTGTCCTAATATGTAGTTTATCTTTGAAAATGTTCCATGTGAAGTTGGAAAGAAAGGATATTTCACAATTTTGGAGTGAAATGTTCTGAAGATGTCAATTAATTCCATATGATCCAGTGAGTCATTTAGGATTTCTTTTTCTTTGTTGTTTTTTGTTTGGTTGTTTGTTTGTTTTTTGTTTAGAATATTTATCCAGTGATGTCAGTGAGGCATTGAAGTCCTATGTGATTTAATTGCTGTTGAACTCTCTCTTGATATGTTTCAGAAAAGGTATTTTTGTTTGTTTGTTTTGTTTTATGTATTTGGGTGCTCCTGCATTGGGTGTATATATGTTTTGTCACATTGATTTGTTTATTATTATGAAGTGGCCCTCCTTATCTCTTGTTATGGCCTTCACTTTGAGGTCTATTTTTTTATATATAAGTATTGCTATCCCATCCTTTCTTTTCTTCTTCTATTTTTTTTTCATTTCCATATGCCTGAAAAATTTTCCCCCATTTCTTCATTTTCAGCCTGTGTGAATTCTTTTGTCTAAAGTGGGTCTCCTGTTGACAGCATATATATGAATCTTATATTCTTAGCTATTCAGTCACCCTATATCTTTTGATTGGAGCATTTAATCCTTTCTCCTTTTCTAATTTCTTCTTTTTAAAGCAATCCTTTTAGTGTTTCTTGCATTACTGTCTTGCATATATGTGAAGCTTCTGATTTCCCCTTCAATTTTGAATGATAGCCTTGATGGTTAGAGTATTCTTAGATTCAGTCCCTTGCTTTGCATCACTTTGCATACTTCATTCCATTCCCTTCTGGACCAAGGTGTTTTGTTAAGAAATCATTTGATAATCTAATGGGAGATCTCTTTTAGGTAACTCTCTATTTCTCTTTTGCAGCCCTTAATATTTTCTCTTTGTTATCAACATTTGCCATTGTAATTATGATGTGTCTTTGTGGGTTCATCTTATTTGGGACTTTCTGTAACTTTTTTCTTCCCCAAATCATGAAAATTTTCTGCCATTATTTCATTAAAAAGGTTTTTTAATCATTGCTCCTTTTATTGTCTTTCTGGCACCCCTGTTTTATGGATATCACTTCATTTTATGTTGTCCCAAAGCTACCTTAATCTCTTCTACTGCTTTCTAATTTCAATCGCTGTTCATATTGGGTGTTTTTATACCTTGTTTTCTAACTCACTGTTTCTTCTAGTCTACTGTTCAAACCTTCTGTTATGTTCTTTATTGTAGGTAGCTATATCATTCTTCATTTCCACAATTCTTACATATATCAGTAATTTTGTAGTCCAGACAGTTTAGGAACTATGTGGCCCTTATTATGAATTCTTTCTCTAACATGTTGCTTTCCTTCATTTCATTTAGTTTATTTTCTGGTGATTATGCCTTTTCTTTCCTTTGTGGGTTGTTTCTTTTTCTCCCCATTTTTGCTGTCTCTTGCTAGCCTGAGCTCCTTGCCTGGGTCCAAGGGTTTGAAGTCCCTAGAGTTCAATGATCTGGTATTTGCTAGACTGGAGGCTGGGTCTGTCTTGAGCTTCACACCTTTATTATTTCTGCTTTGAATTGTACTCCTTCTCTCATGGTTCTGGTCCCTCAGTTGTCTGGTTCAGATTCTCAGGGCCAGTAGGAATGTAAGTAGAGTTCCTCTGGTGTGGGACTCTCTGTGAGGACCCAGAGGCTTCTGGCATGCAATTCATTGTGCAGCCTTGAAACCAAGGCAGGATGATGTCCCACATCCTTCTGGTAATATACATGAAGCATGGTCCTGTGACCTGTGGCTGGGTATGCCAAGTCACACCAGTAGTTCTGAGCTAGACCACGTATGGGGCTCATGTTTAGTGACAGCAATGTCAGAGCCGGGGAATGGAGATTGTGCCTGCCTGACAGCTCTGTCCATGCCAGGGGATGAAATGCACACTGGTATGAGGCTTTGTCCTAGGATGGGAGAACAGAAAGGTGTGGGGATGCCTGGTTTGCACTCACAACATGAGGACTTGTAACATGGGATCCTGGATTGCTGGATTTGGGCTCTGGTGAGAAGATGCAGCTCAGGAAGTCTCTCTGGCTGTGGTCACTGTAAGTGTATGGGACCTGCAGAATGATTCTACACTGCTCACTGCTGGGACATGGTGAGAGTTCCAAGTGGGTTATTGCTGCAAGCAGTTCCCTGCACAGGTCCAGAGGTGGTGTACAAGGTTGGTCTAGGTGTTGGTGTGGCTTCATTCTGACCTCCATTGTTACCCTCTACTAGATGGCATGGGTTTCATGCTAAAACTGCACCACCCTGGGAGTGCCCTCAGTGGTAGCACTGGAGAACCAATCTTCCAGTGCCTAAGACTTATGAAATGTCAACTGCCCTTCACACCACACACATCCATACATGCCCTTCTTGCTCTTTTCCTCACTCATACTCTCTCTTTTCCTGCTATCCTATCAGCCACCATGTTTGAATCCAAGAAATTTTATTTTTTGCTTAAAGAAAATTTGGAATACATTTACATCAGTGTTAAAATCTTTAACTCCCTTATATTTCAATTAAGCAGCTGTTTCTTGCTTGATATTCACAAATCACTGCTTGATGTTATTTTCTCAGAAAAATTTAGTAACAGAACATCAGCCTTAGTAACTAAAAACTTTGGGTGAGTTACCTCTTCATGATCTCAAAGTCTTGAATCATTTTATTGGTAGACTCTACTGTCTTTGTTTCAGGTAAATACTTCAAGATTGCAATATAAAGTGATTGACTTCTCATCAACAGTCTAGCATTTAAGGAGCTTAGAAGTAACCTGCCTATCCTAACAAGTAAAAATATGCATAAACTAAAAAATCAACAACTCTTCTAAGAACCATCAGAGAAGCACTGTCATAGGACAAATCACTACTCTAAAAATAGGAGCATAAGAGAGTTACACAGAGAAGCACAATTTACCAGAACAGAAATCCATCAGCAAAAACCATATAGAGCTGAAACCGGTTTGGCTCAGTGGATAGAGTGTCAGCCTGTGGACTGAGAGGTCCCAAGTTCGATTCCGGTCAAGGGCATGTGCATTGGTTGCAGGCACATTCCCAGTGGGGGGCATGCAAGAGGCGTCTGATCGATGTCTCTCTCTCATCGATGTTTCTCACTTTCTATCCCTCTCCCTACCTCTCTGTGAAAAATCAATAAAATATATTAAAAAAAAACAACTATATAGAATCTAGTGCCTGGATAGGAAAACCAAAACTATAATTGACAAATCACTGAAGGCTCAGAATGAACAAGCCTAAAAGTTAAAATCCCTAGGAGGATCCAAGACATACTGAGATTCTCCTACTTTTGTGAGTTTAAGCTCCAGATCTTCAGATTTATTGTAAAACAAAATCCTCTTGTTATCTAGAGGTGAGAGTAAAAAACAAGAAAACATTTGAAATAAGTAAGAATGGTCTGTTCTTAACAAGACCTACCCTCAAGGGGAAGCATTTTATCATAGACTAATAGCTTGCTGGGATTTTATAAAAGTGTCATCTACCAAGTGGGGAGAGGGGATGGAAGAACACCCAACTTTAGCCAGCTCTAAAATTCCACTTAAGGGAAAAGAAATGCTAAAATCCAATTTGTAATAGTGTTTCTTTTTTATGTGGGGGAAGCATGGAATTGACAAGTATGATGAAGTTTTGTTACAGAGACATAAGTTCATCAGAAGAATAAGGCCTAAGCATGTGACTACAGAATGTTTCCCTTTTCAACAAACCATACTATCACATTACTAAAGGCCTATTTATTGCATTTTTTTAACCCAGTACATTATGTTAAGTTTTCAACAAAAGTTACAATGAATAGTAAAAAGGAAACAAATAAACAAAAACAAAAAACTAATACCCACAAATAAAACAATTTGAAGAAAGTGAACAAGCATCAGAAACAGGGTTAAATATGTCAGGTATTTTGGAATAATCAGATCAGATATTCATTATTTTTTTAAATCTATGATTAGTATGCTGAAGAATTTAATGAAAAAGTAGACAACATGCAAAAACAGATAATGTAAATAAATAAAAATTCTAAGAAAGAACAAAACATAAATTATCGAAATTAACACTGAAATACAAATGAAGAATGCCTGTGGTGGGCTCAGCAGTAGATTGTACTGATCTAAGAAAAGTATATCTGAGCTTGAGATAATGATAAGCAAAAAAGAAAATAATTGAAAAAATAAGAACACTGGGCCCTTGCTGGGTGGCTCAGTTAGCTAAAGTATTGTCCTGATGTGCCAAAATTTGTGGGTTTGATTCATGATAAAATCAACCAATAAATGCATAAATATGTAGAACAACAAATCTATGTTCTCCCTTTCTCTCTCTATGTATCTCTTTCCCTCCCTATTTCTTTCCAAAATCAATAAATAAAATGTTTAAAAGACATTTAAAAAGGACAAAATATTCAAGAACTGTGAGACAATTATAAAAGTTGTAAAAGGTGTAATGAACACATAATATAAATGCCAGTAAAAAAGAAAGAGAATTACAGAGACAATGGTAGAAGAAATATTGACTGAAATTTCCCAAAAAGTAATGTCAGGCATCAACCAGGAAGCAGAGAATACCAAGCAGGATGATGCCAAAAACAAACAAACAGACAAAACAAAAATCATTGCACCTAAAAAAATTCTAATTTAGAGCTCAGAAAATCAAAGATAAATATAAATTCTGAAATAATCTAGAGGACAAAACACCTTTACTGTACAGAAGCAAGGATAAACATTATATCTGATTTCTCAAAAACCATGCAAGAAAAAAGAAAATGGAATGATGTACTTAAAGTGTTTAGAGAAAAAACAAACAAACAAACAATAAAAACCACCAACCACAAATTCTGAACTCTTCAAAAATTATCTCTCAAATAGAGAAGGGAATAATATTTTCTCAGGTGAACAGAAATTGAGGAAATTTGTTTCCAGTGGGATAGACTTGCAAGAAATGTTAAGATAAGTTCTTTAGAGGCATACATGTTTAATGAGACAGAGGCAGAGTGAGCTTGAAGTAAGTTCCAGTGGAGCAAAGAGACAAAAAAATCCTAGAAGAACAGCTGCCTGAATTTTTTTATGGAAGGGGACTCCTCTTCCAAACAATAACATCCATATATCCATACATCCAATCTTCTTCTCCATATTCAGTCATCGATAGCTGTTAACACAAATAGGTCTACCTCCGAATTCAAGACAGTTTTTAAACAGTA
The DNA here is from genome assembly GCA_011751065.1 of Lasiurus cinereus. Classification (NCBI taxonomy): domain Eukaryota; kingdom Metazoa; phylum Chordata; class Mammalia; order Chiroptera; family Vespertilionidae; genus Lasiurus; species Lasiurus cinereus. Next base: position 56,976,661 of record JAAGEH010000286.1, on the reverse strand, counting down.
GTCTTATGCTTCTTTTTTGTTTGCTTGTTTCTTATTTTGTTTGTTGTGTTTGGTTTTGTTATATTAGCATCTGCACAACAGTTCACATGATGTGGTCAGCTAGCCCGAAAGGAAATCCTACCCATGAGTAAGACAACAATCACAACCCAATTACAAGGGACATTTCTAAACCATCCAGCTCAGCAGATCAAATAGACTGTACCGCTGAGTTCCAGAGAACCCTGATATACTGTATAAGACCACCCCACAAATACTAGGAGCATAGACATATGATTAAATAAATGGAAACAAAAACAAAGGGACATAAAAAAAGGAAAGATAAATAAACAACCCAAACTAAAATAAAAGGAGGAAAATCCAGAAAAAGCTAAATGAACTGGAGGCAACAATTTATCAGATATATAGTTCAAAACAATGGTCTTAAGGATGCTCAATCAACTTTGTGAGAATAACAAGGGACTCAGTGGGAACTAAAAGAGTATGAAATAGAAATAGAAACCATGAACAAGAAACAGTTGCAAAAAATAATAGTATATCTGACATCAATAATACACTGGGATGGACCAAAAGTAGATTGAATGAAGAAGATTGAATCAGTGATTTAGAAAAGAAGGTAGGAAAAAAAAAACTACCTAATTAGAACAACAAAAAGGAAAAAAAAGGGGGTCTTAATGACAACATGAAACATAACTACAACTGCATTATCAGGTAAAAGAAGAACAAAGTGAGCCAGGAATCTGTTTAAAAAAATTATGACAGAAAAGTTCCCTAACCTCATGAAGGAAAAAAAAAATCACACAAGTCCAAGAAGCACAGAGAATTCCAATCCAGATGAACCCAAAGAGACCCACTCCAAGATATATCATAATTAAAATGATAAATGTTAAAAATAATGAATCTTAAAAAGGCAGCAAGATTGTGGCAGAAAGTTACCTACCATGGCATACTCATTAGAATGTCAGTTGATTTCTGAACAGAAACACTGCAGGCTGGAAGGTATTAAAATGAACTATGCAAAGTAGTGAAAATCTAGGACCTAAAACCAAGACTACTCCAGCAAGATGATCATTTAAAATTTAGGTGGAAATAAAGAGCTTCCCAGATAACGAAAATTAAAGGAGTGCATTATCACCAAATCAGTATTGAAATAATTGTTAAAGGGAATACTTGGAGAAGAAGAAGAAATCGTGACATAGGTAAAAAGAAAAAACAATAACAATAAATCAGTAATAACCATAAATGTAAATGAACTAAATACTCCAATCAAAAGACATAGTGTAGATGAATGGATAAGAAAACATGACCCATATAAATGTTGACAAGAGATCCCCTTCAGAGCAAAAATTCACACAAACTGAAAATGCAGGGATGGAAAAAAAATTCCATGCAAATGGAAATGAAATATACAACTGAGGTACTTATCTCAGACAAAATAGACTTCAAAACAAAGACCAAAAAGAGTTATTAAAAAACAAATAAACAAATAAAAACAAAAACTCTAAAAAGAAACAAATAATGACACTACATAACACTAAAGGGATTTATCCAACAAAAAATACAAGCCTTGTAAACATGTATGCACACAACATAAGAACACAAAAATATATATTAAAAAAAAAACTCTTGGAAGACATTAAAGGAGAGTTTGATAACAACACAGTCAGAGTATAGGGTTTTAACATCCCACTAACATCATTGATAGATTTTTCCAGACCTCTCCTCCCCAAAAAAATAGAAGTAGCAATCTTATAGGACACACTATATTGGATGAAATTAATTGATATTTACAGAATATTTCATCCAAAACTCACATGCATTCTCAAGTGTACTTGGATCACTCTCAAAGATAGACCACATGTAAGAACACAAAATAACTTAATGTATTCAAGAAGACTGAAATCATATCAAGCAACTTCTTGGATCACTATGGCATGAAACTGAAATCAACTGCAATAAAAAATAAAAATAAATAAACATTTGGACTCATGGAGACTAAAAGGCTTGTTTTTAAGCATTGAGTAAGTTATCTCTGAGATCACTGCAGAAATAAAAAAAACAACAAAAAAAAACAAAAACAAAAAACAAACAAACAAAAAAAAAACGTCCTGGAAACAAGTGAAACAAACCCAAATCTATGGGATATAGCAAAAGAAGTCCTGAGGGGGAAATTTATAACATTCCAGATTTAACTCAAGAAACTACAAAAACTCAATTAAAAAATCTAATCCTACAAATAAAAGAATTAGAAAAAAAAACATAAGAAAAGCCCAATATAAAGGTAAGGAAGGAATTAATAAAGATCAGAGAATAAATAAATGACAGAGATTTTTAAAAATCAATGAAACTAAAAGTTTGTTCTTTGAAAAAGATAAACAAAATTGATTTAACTTTAGCCACACTTATCCAAAAAACAAGATAGAGGAGCCAAATGAATAAAACATAAATGAAAGAGGTGAAGTAAAAACTGATATCACAGAAAAACAAAAGGTTGTAAGGGAACAATTTGAACAACTTTGTGCCAACAAACTGGACAAAGAGGATGAAATGGACATACTTAAAATATACAATCTGCCAAAACTCAATCATGGAGAATCAGAAAATCTGAATAGACTGATAACAACTAATGAAACTGAAGTAGTAATTTAAAAACCTCCCAGCAAATGAAAGTCATGGTCCACATAGCTTCATAGGTGAGTTTTAACAAAAATTCAAAGAAGAATTAACAACTGTAATCCTCAAACTATTCCAACCAAATAAAGGTTGTCTACCTACCTCCCAACACCATTCCTATCCTGCAGCCCATGGATCAGGAGGTGATTTCTAATTTTAAAAAGCTGTACATCAAGCACCTGTTC
>JAAGEH010000286.1:56956837-56973796 GCA_011751065.1 Lasiurus cinereus | reverse complement strand
ATCTCTACAAGTGAGATAAAGGAGATCTTAGGAATGTGGGAGAGGGTGTCACACTTCGTGGAAAAGAAACACCCCGAAAAAGTTGCTACTGGTCATGTATCGGAGCTGTTCAATGAAACTTGCCTCCCCCATTTCAGAAACAGGAAGAGGCAAACCTCGTTGGACACGTTTTGTTTTGTTTTGTTTTGTTTTTAAAATCGGCCAAAAATGGAAAGACCAGTAGCAATTAAGTTCAGTGAAGATTAGTTAAGTTACATTCAGTTTAGGGATAAAGGGTAGCATTAAGAGTGTAACGAGTAGGTAAATACACTTTATAAAACCAGTTTATTCCTTTACATTCTCTTTTATTATGTTTTTATACAATATTTGTCGTTTATAAATACATTTTTCTTATTTCACAACACGTAACAAGTACAACTGGGGTGGCATTTTGGGGGCTGGAATGGGTTAACGGCATTTCAATTGATTTCAATGGGGAAATTTGCTTTGAGATATGAGCAACTTGATATATGAACAAGGGTACGGAATGAATTAAACTCGTATCTCGAGGTACCACTGTATTGGAAGTCTAGCCATGATGATCAGACAAGAAGAAAATATAAAAGGCAACCAGATTTGAAAGGAGAAAATAAAACTGTCATTATTTGCAGAACATAATATTGTACATCAAAACGCTGAAAACTCCCCAAAATCCTGTTAGATTTAATAAATATTTTTGGCAAAGTAGCTGGACACAGAATAAACATCTGGAAATCATTGGCATTTTTACTCACCAATAATGAACTTACAGAAAAACTCCAAATGCAATCTGATTTACCATTCCAACAATAAAAATTAGATTCCTGGAATTAAACTTAACCTAGGTGGTAAAATACCTATACTCAGAAAATATAGGATATTGAAAAAAATATGGAAGATAAAAGCAGGTGGAAGCTTATACCCTGTTCATGGATAGACAGAATGAACATAATTAAAATGTTCATACTATTCTCAAGCCATTGTAATCAAAACAGTCTGGTACTGGTACAAGAATCAACAGATAGACCAATGAAACACAACAACGATCCAGAAATTGACCCATGAAAATATGGTTCATTAATATTTGACAAAAGAAATATGAGCATACAATAGAGTAAAGATAGTTTATTCATTAAATGGTGCTGGGAAAATTGGACAGGTATATGCAAAAAGAAATCAAACTAGACCACTAAATTACAACATATACAAGAATAAACCCAAATTGAATAAAATAACAAACAAACAAATATTAAGACTCAAAACTACACAAATCATAGGACAAAATATAGGCTGTAAAATCTTAGGCATCTGGCACAGGAGTTTGTACACCAATACATCATATAGGGCAAGAAAACAAAGAAAAAAAACACTCAAATGTGACTACATAAAACTAAAAAGCTTCTGCACAGCAAAAGTAAACGAAACATATGGGAGAACACATCAGATAAGATGTCACATCAGATAAGAGGTTAATTTCCAAAATATAAATAGAGTATATACAACTCAACACTTGTAAAAAAAAGATAATTAAAAATGGGTAGAGGTCCACCGGAATAGACACTTCCCTAAAAAGGACATACAGAAAGCCAAGAGACTTTTGAGAAGATACTCAACATCACTAATCATCAAAGAGATGCAAATTAAAATTACAATGATGGATCACCTCATAACTGCCAAAATGGCTACCATCAATAAATCAACAAACAAGTGCTGGTAAGGATGTGGAAAAAATTGGAACCCTAGTACCCTGCTGGTGAGAATGCAGATTGGCATAGCCACTGGAAAATAGTATGGAGGTTCCTCCAAAAATTACAAATGGAACTGCCATTTGACTCAGCTATCCCACTTCTGGCACTATATCCCAAGAATCCCAAAACAACAGTCAGAAAGAATATAATCAATAAAGAAAACAAACAAACAAAAAAGAATATATGCGCTCCTGTGTTTATAGCATCAGTAGAGACCTGGTGCACAGAAGTAAACTCATGCACTGGGTGGGGGTGGGTGCGGTTTCCCTCAGCCCAACCTGCACCTTCTCCAATCTGGATTCCTCTCACAATCTGGGACTGCTGGCTCCCAACTGCTCATTTACCTGCCTGCCTGATTGCCCCTAACCACTTCTGCCTGCCAACCTGATTGCCCCCTAACCATTCCCTTGCTAGCCTGATCAACACCTAACTGCTCTCCTGCCAGCCCAGTTTTCCCCACCTGCACTCCCCTGCCAGCCTGGTCACCCCTATCTGCCCTCCCCTGTTGGTCTGGTCACCCCCAATCACTCCCCCTGCCAGCCTACTCACACTCAACTGCTCTCCCCTGCTGACCTAATTGCCCCTAACTACCTCTGCCTTGCCCCTGCCACTATGGCTTTGTTCAGAAGGACATCCAGAAGGTCTCCTAGTAGGTCTTCCTATCTAATTAGCATATTACCCTTTTATTAATATAGGTAGCTAAGATCTGGAATCAGCCCAAGTGTCCATCAGTAGATGGGTGGATGAGAAAGCTGTGGTACAATTGCACAATGGAATACTATGTGTCTCTAAAAAAAGAAGGGTTTCTTACCCTTTGTGACAGCATGGATGGACCTGAAGAGTATTATGATAAAGAAAATAAGACAAATATCACATGATTTCACTTATTTGTAAAATCCAAAGAACAAAATAAACTGATGAAGAAAATAGGTCCATAGGTATGAATGCAACAGAATAAGAAATCTCAGAGTGGTGTGGGAGAGAGGGTGAGACATTAAACAAAGACAATAGTATGGGAAGGTCTGGGATGGACTGTTAGGTGAAGGGTCACAGATGGAGAAAATAGGAAATACCTGTCATACTGTCAACAATAAAAAATCAAAATATAGCATATTGATTATAGTTAACAATACTCTATTGTATAATTGAAAGTAAAGAGTTTAGATCTTAACATTTCACATCACAAGAAAAAAATTGTAACTATGTGATGTGATGGTTGTTAATTAAATTTATTGTAATAATCATTATGCTGTACACCTTAGCTAAAATAATCAGTATAAAAAGAAATCTACACAAAATTGTGCACATGTGTTTATTGTAGCCTTATTCATAATTGCTAAAACTTGGGAACTAACCAAGATGTCCTTCAATAACATAATCTATATTAATAATTGCCTAAGTTGTCATCATGCCCTCATGTTGTCACAAGATGGCCACAACAAGATGGCCATCACAAGATGGCTATGCATAGTGGAGGCAGGGCCCAGCAGTTGCTCCAGGTGATGAGGCCTGGGGGCTTTATGGCTCCGCAGAGCATGGAGGAGGCCCATCCTGTTATCTCTGCCACCTCGCGTGGAGGAGGTGGGTTGTGGCAATTGGGAGCGATCAGGCTGGCAGGGGAGGGCAGTTGGGGGCAATCAGGCATGGGCAGGAGAACAGTTAGGCATCCATCAGGCTGGCGGGTAGTGGTTAGGGATGAGGAGGCAGGCAGGAAGGTGAGTGATTAGGAGCCAGCATTCCTGGATTCTGAGAGGGACATCTGACTGCTGGTTTAGGCTTGATCCCTATGGGCAGTCAGACATCCTCTGATCATTCCCAGATTGGAGGGGTCCCAGATTGGGCAGAGGGACACACCCCTGTGCATGAATTTTGTGCACTGGGTCTCTAGTGAGTATATAAAATGTGACACATCCACCTAATGAACTGTTATTTGTCACTAAAAAGAAATTATCTTTTAGACCATTAAAAGACAGAGGAACCTTAATGCATAATATTAAGTAAAGTAAATCAAAATGCAGAGGTTACATATTGTATGATCCCAGTTATATAATTTTTTGGAAATCACAATATTATGGGGTTAGTAAAAGGGCCAGTGATTGCCAGGAGTTAAAGAGAGGGGAATATGAATGGGCAGAACACAGTGGATTTTTAGGGCAGTTAAACTATTCTGCATGATAGTATAGTGGTGATACATGTCATTATACATTTTTCATAACCTGTAAAATATAAAATACCAAGAGTGAACCCTAATGCAAATTATGGACTTTGAGTGATAATGACCTGTCAATGAAGTTTCATTGATTGTAGCAGATATATCATTGTGGGGTAAATGCTGACTATGGGGACGATGTGCTTGAGGGAAACTATATGGAAGCTGTACTTTCCTCTAAGTTTTGCTATGAACCCAAAACTGCTCTAAAAATTAAAGCATTATATTATTTTAAATATCAGTGATTTAAAACATTAATTATCATCAGGCTCTTTAGAAATATTCCCACTCAGGGTACTATAGACAGTCTCATTTCAGTGCCTTAAGTTTTAAATAAAAAAGAAATTAAACCAGATTGAATCTGTCACTGCTTCTTCTTGACCACCTGATACTTGATTCAATCAGGTTGCCAAAAGCATCAATGTTGTTCCTGTCTTACTCCATTAAAATGGAAAGCTAATGTGTGACATGAAGAAAGTGAAAAATAAAAGTAGGTAACCTTTTTCATTCATTCATTATTCACAGCTTCTGGTTTCAACTGAACCAACCAGACCCAACACTTCTCTTTTGGCATAACTGACCAGGTATCTGCAGTTTCTAAAATATGGTTTATTTTTCTGCTGAAGGCTTTATTTCTTCAGTGACATTAATTCTTGACAACCAAAGTTACTCTCAGCCTCTTAATTCACTGTTTGTAGAATCCAGTCTCTTTTTGGAAACTCTTATATCTTCAGGGAGACCTAAGATAGCTGGCACTTTGTTTTATTTTTCTGTGGCATCAAGTTGATTTTGGCTCATCAATCCTTTGTCTTTATAATCATACTACAGGCCTGGTGCATGAATTCATGCACGGATAGAATATAGCTGGCCTCCCCTGATGGGGGCTGCTTGGGGTGGACCGGCTTGGGGGAAGGGCCACAGGCAGTTGGACAATGGGATCCATCCCCAGTTTAAGTGGAGGGGGCTGATCAGGGCTAGGGCTGGCTGGGGAGAGGGGCTGCAGGTAGTCAGGGGATCCAATCAGGGCCCTGATCAGGCACATTGCTCACTGCAGTGTGTCTCATAGTGACCAGTCATTCTGGTCATTTCAGTAATTCCATCATTCTGTCATTCTTGTCACTTGGCTTATATATATATGGATGTAACCTTTTATTTAATCCCAGTTGTTCATCAAATACTTGCAAAGTCTCCCATATATTTTCAATCTCACTCTGCTAATTGAGTTCCTTGTCCTCTAATGCTTTACCAATTTGACTTTGTCAGCCACCTAGTGGGATGCTTCTGCTTCAACAATGTATATGAAATTCCTTATTTTAACTGCAGTGATGTATCTAATCAGAACTTTATAAATGTTTAGTAAACAGAACTCAATTCATTACAGAGGTATTAGTAAAACTACAGCATTATTGTCAGAGTAATTCTTTTTTTTAGGATGAGGGGAGAAATGCTTTCCAGAAAAGCACCACTACTTTGCTTTATTTTTTTTTTAATATATGTTTAGGAGTAGTAGAAAGGGATAACTAGGTCTTCAATTAAAGCTGGATAAAACAAATGAACATCACTGAAACCTATAATTATAGGAAGTCCTGAAGAACATGTATACTGACTATAAACCACAGTGTCACTTTAGAACATTGCTCCCTTAGATAACATAGTGTTTTCACCCACAAAGCACTCTTCTGTGAGATTGGTTCTTGTACTCTATGAGTGGCTTTAGTAAGATTAATGGTTTTGCATCAGTAGTTATAGTAACTAGAGAAGAAGTATTGTCTCCTTAACTTTGTGGTTCTGTCTGCCCACAAAAAAAATAGCTAAGAAAAATCAAAGTTGAATAAAAATGCCTCTAATTCTTCAACTGTTGTTAAGACACCCTGAGAAGAACCCTTTTATGAGTTATTTTAGCTTTGCTTTCCTGGCTCTTCTGTTCCACAGACTTCCTATAAGAGTTCTTCTGGCTCCAGTTAACTTGAATTGAGTAGCAAAATACCTTGTTCTTTCTCAATAATGCTTAATAAAAATAACTTCAAGGGAAATAATTGAAGAAAAAACAGACACATATTGAATATGTGCATAGACTAAAAACTCAGCTAAAACCAAAGGGAAACATTTAAGACAAATTGATAGATCATCTTGAACTAAACAAAACTGTCTTGTATTTATTCCTTAGAAGTCATCTATTTATACTAGAAAATCTAGATAAGTTGTGAAAATTAATTTCCTTCTCCAGTAACCTCCAGGAAATAATTTTTAAATAATTGTGCTCATCCATTTGCATGCAAGTGGTAAGGCATAATGTAGACAATGTTTATGATCTACAAATTGCTTAGTTTTAATAAGGTTAATAGCATTATTAAGAAACGATCACATCTGTAAGCCCAGTGGCATGTCAGTTAACCAGATTCCTAAGGGGAGGAAAGGCCCTAATTCATATGTATGCTTTACAGTTTCATCATATAAACTGTGGCTCATTTGAAGCTACCCATGTTTTAAGAACAAACTTGCAAAAGTCTTGAATATTTAAAATTTAACTCTAAGAGCCACAGTTAAATGAGTGCCAGCTCATCTCTGGGTTAGTTGCAAATAATCAGCACAGACACGGATTACTAGTATGGGAGGTGTGTTTTGAGATGGGACAAGTTTCTTTTTTTTTAATTTTTTAATTAATTTTTTATACATATCTTCCCATTGCCCCCCCTCCCTCCCAGGCATACCCCAACCCCCCAGTGTCTATGTTCATTGGTTATGATTATATGCATAGATACAAGTCCTTTGATTGATCTCTTATTTACCTCACCTAACTTTAATCTTCCTGCTGTAATTTCACAGTCTGTTTGAAGCTTTACTGTCTCTGTATCTATCCTTTTGTTCATCAGTTTATAATGTTCTTTATTATCCTCCAATGAGTGCGATCATGTGATGCTTCTCCTTCATTGACTGGCTTATTTCACTAAGCATAAGGCTCTCCAGTTCCAACCAGGTTGCTGCAAATGGTAAGAATTCCTTCTTTTTAATGGCAGCATAGAATTCCATTGTGTAGATGTACCACAGTTTTCTGATCCACTCATCTGCTGAACGGGCACCTAGGCTGTTTCCAAATTGTGGCTATTGTAAATTGTGCTGCTATGAACATAGGGGTGCATAAATCCTTTCTGATTGGTGTTTGTAATTTCTTAGGATAAATTCCTAAGAGTGGTATTACAGGGTCAAATGGAAGATCCATTTTTAGTTTTTTGAGGAAACTCCATACTGTTCTCCACAGTGGCTGCACCAGTCTGCATTCCCACCAACAGTGCACAAGGCTTCCTTTTTCTCCGCATCCTCGCCAACACTTGTCGTTTGTTGATTTGTTGATGATTGCCATTCTGACAGGTGTAAGATGGTATCACATTGTCGTTTTGATTTGCATCTCTCGGATGATTAATGACTTTGAACATGTTTTCATTTGTCTCTTGGCTTTCCTTCTGTCGTCTTTTGAAAAGGTTCTATGTAGGTCCGTTGCCCATTTTTTTTATTGGATCCTTCATCTTCCTTTTATTAAGTTGTATAAGTTGGTTGTAGATTTTGGAGATTAAACCTTTATCAGTGATAGTATTTGCAAATATGTTCTCCCATGCATTGATCTTTCTTGTTGTTTTGTTGATGGTTTCTTTTGCTGTGCAAAAGCTTTTTATTTTGATGTAGTCCCATTTGTTTATTTTTTCTTTAGCTTCCATTGCCTTTGGAGCAGTATCAGTGAAGAAGTTCTTTCGGCATATATCTGAGATTGTGCTGCCTGTGGATTCCTCTAGTATTTTTATGGTTTCCCTTCTAATGTTTAAGTCCTGTATCCATTTTGAGTTTATTTTTGTATTTGGTGTAAGTTGGTGGTCCAGTTTCAATTTTTTGCATGTATCTGTCCAATTTTCCCAACACCATTTATTAAAGAGGCTATCTTGGTTCCATTGAATGTTCATGCCTCCTTTGTCAAATATTAATTGAGCATAGTGGTTTGGGTGGATATCTGGGTTCTCTATTCTATTCCATTGATCTATATGTCTGTTCTTGTGCCAGTACCAGGCTGTTTTGAGAACAGTTGCTTTGTAGTATAGCTTGAAGTCTGGTATTGAGATCCCACCTAGTTTATTCTTTTTTCTCAGAATTGCTGTAGCTATCAGTGGTCTTTTTTTGTTCCAGATGAATCTATGAAGAATTCTTTGTAGGTCTGTGAAATATGTCGTTGGTATTTTAATAGGTAGTGCGTTGAATCTGTAGATTGCTTTGGGTAGTATGGACATTTTAATGATGTTGATTCTCCCAATCCATGAGCATGGTATGCTCTTCCATCTGTTAACATCTTCCTCTATCTCTTTTTTCAGTGTCCTGTAGTTTTCTGCATAAAGGTCTTTTACCTCTTTAGTTAGGTTTATTTCTAGGTATATTAATTTTTTTGGTGCGATGGTAAATGGGATTGCTTTTTTAGTTTCTCTTTCTATAATTTCATTGTTAGTATATAGAAATGCCACAGACTTCTTAGCATTAATTTTGTATCCTGCTACATTGCCGAATTCATTAATTAAGTCAATTAGTTTTGGAATGGAATCCTTTGGGTTTTTTATGTACAATATCATGTCATCTGCAAATAAGGACAACTTTACTTCTTCTTTTCCAATTTGGATGCCTTTTATTTCTTCTTCTTGTCTAATTGCAATGGCTAATACTTCCAGTACTATGTCGAACAGGAGAGGTGGGAGTGGGCATCCCTGTCTTGTTCCTGTTCTTAGGGGAAATGGTTTTAGTTTTTGCCCATTGAGTATGATGTTAGCTGTGGGTTTATCATATATGGCTTTTATGATGTTGAGGTATGATCCTTCTATTCCCACTTTGCTGAGAGTTTTTATCAAGAAAGGATGTTGGATTTTGTCACATGCTTTTTCTGCATCAATTGATATGACTATGTGATTTTTATCTCTCAGTTTGTTTATGTGATGTATCACATTTATTGATTTGCGGATATTGAACCATCCCTGCATTCCTGAGATGAATCCTGCTTGGTCATGGTGTATGATCTTTCTGATGTACTGCTGGATCCGATTTGCTAGAATTTTGTTGAGGATTTTGGCATCTATGTTCATGAGAGATATTGGCCTATAATTCTCTTTCATTGTGTTGTCTTTATCTGGTTTTGGTATTAGGGTGATGCTGGCTTCATAGAAGGTGTTTGGTACTATTCCTTCTTCTTGAATGTTTTTGAATAGTCTGAGGAGGATAGGTTTTAATTCTTCCTTGAATGTTTGGTAAAACTCTCCTGTGTAGCCATCTGGACCCGGGCTTTTATTTGCTGGAAGCTTTTTGATTACTGCTTCAATTTCTTCCATAGTTATTGGACTATTGAAATGTTTGGCTTCCTCCTCATTCAGTTTTGGGAGGTTATATTTTTCTAGGAAAATGTCCATTTCTTGCAGGTTGTCCAATTTGTTTGAATAGAGTTGTTCATAGTATTTTTTAACAATCCTTTGTATTTCCACAGGGTCTGTTGTTATTTCTCCTCTTTCATTTCTGATTTTGTTTATTTGGGTCTTCTCTCTTTGCTTCTTGGTGAGCCTGGCTAGGGGTCCATCAATCTTGTTTATCCTTTCAAAGAACCAGCTCTTTGTTTTGTTCATCTTTTGAATTGTTTCTTTGGTCTCCAAGTTGTTTATCTCCGCTCTGATCTTCACTATTTCCTTCCTTCTGAATACACTGGGCTTTTCTTGTTGCTCACGTTCTAGCTCTTTGAGTTGTAGGTTTAGGTAATTTATTACCATTGTTTCCTGTTTTTTGCAGTAGGCTTGTAGGGCTATGAAGTTCCCTCTCAAGACTGCTTTCACTGTGTCCCATAAATTTTGTATTGTTGTGTTGTCATTGTCATTTGTTGCCATGATGTTTTTTATTTCTTCCTTGATCTCTCTGGTTACCCAGTCGTTGTTTAAAAGCATGCTGTTTAGTCTCCATGTGTTTGATTTCTTTCTATTGTTTTTATTATAGTTGATTTCCAGTTTTATGCCACTGTGGTCTGAGAAAATGCTTGATATGATTTCTATCTTCTTGAATTTGAAGAGACTTTTCTTATGACTCAACATATGATCTATCTTTGAAAATGACCCATGTGCACTGGAGAAGAATGTATATTCTGTGGCTTTGGGGTGAAATGTTCTGAAGATGTCAATTAATTCCATCTGGTCTAGTGAGTCATTTAGGATTGATGTTTCTTTGCTTATTTTTTGTTTAGAGGATTTGTCCAATGGTGACAGTGGGGTATTAAAGTCTCCTACTATGATTGTATTGCTGTCAATCTCTCCCTTAATATCCTCCAAGAGTTTTTTTATGTATTTAGGTGCTCCTATATTGGGTGCATATATGTTTACCAGAGTTATTTCTTCTTGTTGGATTATTCCCTTTAGTATTATGAAGTGGCCTTCTTTATCTCTTGTTAGGTCCTTCACTTTGAGATCTAATTTGTCAGATATAAGTATTGCAACCCCAGCTTTTTTTTCATTTCCATTTGCCTGAAGTACCATGTTCCATCCCTTCACCGTCAATCTGTGTGCGTCTCTTTTCCTAAGGTGGGTTTCTTGCAGACAGCAGATATATGGATCATGTTTTCTTATCCAAATGGTTACCCTATGTCTTTTGATTGGAGCATTTAATCCGTTTACATTTAAAGTTATTATTGATAAGTACTTATCTGTTGCCATTTTTAGTCCTTACACCCGAGTTCCTTCTTCGCTTCCTCTTTCTTTTTATTACAGCAGACCTTTTAACATTTCTTGCATTGCTGGTTTGGTGGTAATATATTCCCTTAGTCCTTTTTTGTCTGTGAAGCTTTTGATTTCACCTTCAATTTTGATTGAGAGTCTTGCAGGGTACAGTATTCTTGGATTCAGACCCTTCCTTTGCATGACTTTGTATATTTCATTCCATTCTCTTCTGGCCTGACAAGTTTCTGTTGAGAAGTCAGTAGCTAGTCTTATGGGGGTTCCTTTGTAGGTAACTTTCTGTTTCTCTCTGGCTGCTTTTAAGATTCTTACTTTGTCGTCGGTGTTTGCCAATTTAATTATAATGTGCCTCGGTGTCGGTTTGTTGGGGTTCATTTTGCTTGGGACTCTGTGAGCTTCTTGGATTTGTGTGGGTTTTTTCTTTTCTATATTGGGGAAATTTTCTGTCATTATTTCTTCAAACACGTTCTCTAATCCTTGTTCAGTTTCCACTCTTTCTGGAACCCCAATTATGCGGATGTTATTTTGTTTCATGTTATCCCAAAGTTCCCTTAGACTCTCCTCTTGTTTTTTAACTTTTTTTTTCTAGAAGCTGCTGTACTTGGGTATTTTTTCCTACTGTGTCTTCTAGCTCACTGATGCGGTTCTCTGCTTCTTCTAGTCTACTTTTGATGCTTTCTATTGAGTTCTTTATAGCAGTGATGTCATTATTCATTTCTTCTTGTTTATTCTGCACCTCCTCTAGTTTCTTCTGCATTTCTTCTTGTTTATTCTGCACCTCCTCTAGTTTCTTCTGCATTTCTTCTTCACGCTTCTTCGCCTCCTCTAGGTTCTTATTCGTTACCTCTTGGCTCTTACTCATATTGTCAAATTTGTCTTCCATTCTTTTCAACCACATTATGTAATTTCTCTGAACTCTTTCTCTGGTAGGCTTATTTGTGGTTCTATTTCGTTTACTTCCTTTTCTGGTGAAACCTGCCTTTCTGTCTTTTGTGGGCTGTTTCTTTTTCTGACCATGGTCTTTCTTCTCTGGGTGTCTGGTTATGTAGTGCTCTCTCCTACGTTGACTGAAAGGCACAAACTACAACACGACCAGGTACAGCACACAAGGCACTGAGTAGAAATGTATTCAAGATGTTAATAATCACAAATAAGGTGACCACCAATGAAGGACAAATTAGGGGTAAATAGAGAAAGAAGAAGAGGAAAATGAGGAAGAAAGAAAAGAAAGAAGTGCCAAAATCAAATTGGGAGAGTGAGAGAAAAAAAAATAAATAAATGAACAATAAAATAAAATAAAATAATAAAATAAAAAGGAGAAAAAGGAGAAGAAAAGAGGAAGAGAAAAAAGTCAGAGAGAAAAGAAAGTGTATAAGAGAGAAAAGAGGAACAAAATATAGATGTCAGGAGAGAAGTTCAATAGAACAGTCACTAATCCCAATAAAGGCCAGCAACCAGTACCTAGAGATTGATGCAAATTGCAAATAGCAACTGGTATCGAGGGAGATAAGGGAAAAGAGAGGTAGAAAACAAAGCAAGCAAAAAGCAAAATAAAACAAGTAGAATAAACTAAAACAATCTCTCAAAAAAAATTTCAAAAAATTGATATAATCACTTTTCAGGCATATAGCAATAAAAGGACATCGAGAAAAAACAACTTTTTGGCTAGTGAAGACAAGAGGGGAGAGGTTTGTGTGGACTTGTAGTAGAGGATTTGAAATTAGATATATAAATGGGGTGAAATTTTAACCAGGTAAAGAGAAAAATAGGGAGAATCTAAAGTTGGAAAAGGGAAAGAGAAACAGGACAGCAAAATGGGGAAAGTTAGGAGGAAAGTGTTGGCATAAAGGTGGAGTTGAGTTGGAGTAAAATTATGCTAAAGGGAAGATGAAAATAGAATGTAGAACTCTAATCCCGAAATAAAATAAAGAGAAAACAA
This sequence comes from Lasiurus cinereus, assembly GCA_011751065.1. Lineage (NCBI taxonomy): Eukaryota > Metazoa > Chordata > Mammalia > Chiroptera > Vespertilionidae > Lasiurus > Lasiurus cinereus. Next base: position 56,961,148 of record JAAGEH010000286.1, on the reverse strand, counting down.
AATGACACTTTTTTTTCCAAAAACAGTAAATTACTAGTAGTAATTAATAATACTAGTTTAAAACAAAAATGTAATAATTATAAAGGTAAAATCAATTGAGGCAGAAAGAAAAAAATATTCTTTTAATTAAAATATGTGAAAATGAAAAATAAAGAATTAAAAATTAAAAAAAAGAAAAAAGGAAAAATAAAAAAAAAAGAGGAAGAAAAATAGAATGGTCCTTCACTTCCACTATTATTCTGCTTGACACACAGAGTAGGGGAGGTATTGCAGTTCCCTGTGTTCCCCTCTTGGTGTTTTAATCTCTTTATTCTCTTGTGGTTATGCGAGAGTCAATTTGTGTGTCATCCATTGGGTGGCAGTGTTTTGGAATTGATCTCTGAGACAAAGCACAGGACCTCTCTAGGCTGTGCTCAGATCCTGCTAATCTGTGGTTCCCAAAACCAGTTTGTGGGGGTTTTGCAGCCTGGACACTGCAATAACTCCCAGGTTGTCCCTCTGCCCCAGAGAAAAAGAAAGAAAGAAAAAAAAAAAGAGTCGTTTTCTGGAGCTCTCCTCTGTCAACAGCTCAGAGGGTTTGCCTTCACACTCAGGGATCACGTCCTGACCACCTCCGTGGGCCTCTCCAGAGGCAGCTTTCCCGCAGCCCGGCCCCCACAGTGTGCGCGTCTCTGCCCTGTGGGGGTAGGAGACCGCACCCTGGCCCAGGCGCAATCTGACCCTTCCGCGCCCGCGTGCAGTGTGGATCTCTGAATCCTCCGCCTGCGCGTCTGTGCTGCCTGGGAAGCCGCGCTCTGGGTCCTGGCTGCTCTGTGGGTGCCTCCGTCAGCCGCAGCTTTCAGACCTCCGCAGACATCCACCTCCCCCTTAAGTCAGGCGCAATCTGACCTTTCCGTGTGCTCTGTGGATCTCTGATACGCCGCGTGTCTACGCCGATTGGAGAGCGGAGTTCTGGGTCCCCGGGTTCCTGGCTGCTCAATGGGTGCCCAGCCGAAGGCTTCAGAGCGCCGCAGACATCCACTTCCCACTGCAAGATGGCTCGGGCTCTGCGTTCGCGCTGGTGTCTCCGGCCGACAAAAACCCCGTGGCAGTGGGGCTGCCTGGCCGGGAGAGCCCCTTCCAGCAGTTCTCCACCTTCCCCTGGAGGACAACTGACTCCTAGCTTGCCAACAAACACTCCCAATGCAACTCTCAGTCGCTCTCTCTCCCTCTGCCCAGTGACAAAGCTCCAGACGCGTCCGTCTACTCTGCCGCCATTTTCCCTGATCTCGGGACAAGTTTCTTGTAAAGTCATAATGGAAAGGAATCTAATGCTAATATATAAAAACCTTGGGTCTGTTACATCTGCAACAACCAGAAGGCTTGACCAACCAGAAGTCAGCCCTACATCAGCCCTGAGTTGCTCTGGCCACTCAGCACTGACTGCTAAGGCTGAAGGCATGGTGACCAGCACTGACTGATGAGGGAGCTGCTAATTAGAGAGAGGCCTGAAGAAGCAGGGTCTGATCTGTAGCCTCTGTGGCAGCCATTGATCATCACTTGTCTCTCTCTTTCTTTCCTAGTCTGGTCAGCAGCCTCACCTCTATTTTCTCTCCAGTCCTCTACCCCAGTTGCTGGTCAGCTCTGCCTTTCTATCAGGCCCCATTGATAGGCCCAGAGATGCTGACCGGCATAGAAACAGACCAATCAGAACCAAGCCTGGGTCAACTGTGAGGAGCCAATGCCTGCCTAGAAGTGGAACTTTTGATGCTGACTGGCATAGAAATCGACCAATCAGAATCAAATTTGCCAGCAGAGGGGGACAATTGAGGGTGATCAGGTCAGCAGGGGAGAGCAGGTAGGGGCAAGATAATGCTGGCAGGGGAGTGTCGTTGGGGGCAACCAAGCCAGCAGGAGAGGGCAGTTGGGGGAGACCAGGCTTTTAGGGGAGAGCAGTTGGGGATGACCAGGCTGGCAGAAGAGGGCAGATGGAGGTGAAATCAGGCCGGCAGGGGAGCAGTTAGGGGATGATCAGTTGGCAGGCAGAAGCAGTTAGGGACAATCAGGCAGGCAGGCAAGTGGTTAGGAGCTAGCAGTCCTGGATTGTGAGAGGGATGTCCGACAGCTGGTTTAGGTTCAATCCCTGTGCAATCAGGCCAAAATCAGCAGTCAGACATACCCTGAGGGATCCCAGATTGAAGAGGGTGCAGGCTGGGCTGAGGGACATGCCCCCAGCACACAAATTTCATGCACCAGGCCTCTAGTATACACAATAAGCATGACATTCCATGAAATGGTCTTGCAAACACAAACACAAAAAAGAGTTTGGTTTAGAGGTTTATTATTTATTTTCACAAGCTAGCAAGGATGTCATGAGATCATACTGCATAGAAATTTTCCTACACAATTTCAGAATTATGATAGCTTAAAGGAGTTACCCTAAATTGGATGATAACAGTGGTGGTCAGTTTTAATAAACAATACAAGGTAAATATACACTGAGTATTCTTAATACATAGTAATAAAAATTATAGTAGAAAACTAGGTGATTTCACCATTTAAATAGTTATCTATCCCTTTAAATTCAACAGTTGTCCTTACAAACAAAGCTTCTACTTTTAATGGCACTTAAAACTAAATGTGTAGATAGCTATACACTTTTGGAGTTTTGGCACTGACTGCCTATATTAATATAAGAATTGACAAGAAATGTAAACTATAAAGCACCTGAACATTTTCAAACTCTATAGAAGAGAAAATAGAATTGTAATTATGAAGATTATTGGTATTTCACTTCTTACAAATTTTATGAAAACTATCATCCAAGAAATTAGTAAGCCAAAAACAAAGATAAAACCAGTATTTTTAATACTACCATGGGTTGACAAATGCAGGACCTGTTCTCCAATAGTACAATCCTTATATTAAAAATAACTAAGAAAAAATATGTATAGCTTTGACAAGCAATGGTTAGATTTAACATGCTCATTCCATTTTTTCATTATTTTGTGTTTTGAAAAGAAGGTTTTATTTTATTATATGATGGGATAGCATATAATCAGAAACATTACATAAAATATGACTTGGAGTCATATGAAGGGTTTGATTTGAAGTCAGTGTAAATTACATGACTACATTTTGACATAACTCAGTTTGATACATTTTTAAAATAAGTTTAATAGGTTTTTAATTAAATTTATATGTTTTGCATTTTGAGAATATCTATGCTAATAAAAGGATAATATGTAAATTAGTCAGGATGCCTCACAGTAACAACCAAACAGCAGGCTGCATGGGGTGACCAGGTTGGCAGGGGGGTTAGTGAGGGATGATCAAACTACTAAACAGCAGGCTGCATGGGGTTATCAGGCCAGCAGGGGGACAGTTGAGGGTGACCAGGCCAGCAGGGGGGGGGGCAGTTATGGACAATCAGGCAGGCAGGCAGGTAAGCAGTTAGGAGCCAGCAGTCATGGATTGGAGAGGGTGCAAGCTGGGCTGAGAGGACCCCCGCCCCCTGTACACAAATTTTATAGAACAGGCTTCTAATATATAGATTTCTTTTCCTTTTTTTTTTTTTCAGTAACTCAATGAAATCATCCTTGGTCTTGTAAAACAATGACTAGCTGAATCAGAAAAATTGTACTGTGGTGCCAGGTTGCCTGAATCGAAATCCGAGTTTCTTGGGCAGGCTTTTTATTCTTTAGAGCTTATTTATACTTCATTAACCACACCTGTAAAAAAAAGTTATAATATTTAGTGTCTATTCTACATGATTGTAATGGGGATTAAATGGATAGTTTTCATAAAAATGACGCCATACAAAAAAATACTATTCTGAAATTTGCTTTTCTGACTTTGTAATACTGTATAGTTCATTCATTTTCCCTGTCATCCTGATTCTTTGCATGAACTTCCAAATGTTATGTATTTGATGTAAATTTTCCAAACATACCTACTATGAACAATGCTGGTATGATTATTATAACTTAGTTTAAATATTCTATACTTCAAATTCTAATAGTTACTTATATTGCTAGAGGGAACATTCAATTTATATATATATTTAAAATTATATAAGAATATTTATTTAATGTTTAGTACTATACTTGCATTTTTAATTAGAAATTTAAGGTTTATAAAATATTTTCTTTTACAAAAACAGATAACCACAATTTTAATTATATTAATTTGTATGTGTTTGCAATGCAGTGTGTATTCATATTTTCCCAGTTTTATGTACACTGAGTGGCCATATTATTATGATCTCTGAACACATAATAATCTGGCCACTCAGTGTATGTGTGTGTGTGTGTATATATATATATATATATA
>JAAGEH010000286.1:56930327-56956437 GCA_011751065.1 Lasiurus cinereus | reverse complement strand
ATATATATATATATATATATAGCCTGGTGCATGAATTTGTTCATGGATGGGTCTGGCCAGCCTGGCCAGGGGGAGGGAACATGGGTGATGGGTGGTTGACCAATCTGCCTGCTGGTCAAACTCCTAGTTGAGAAGACAATTTACATATTAACCTTTTATTATATAGGATATACACTGAGTGGCCAGATTATTGTGCGTTCAGAGATCATAATAATCTGACCATTCAGTGTGCATGTGATCTAAACCATGTAAAAGAGCTGTCAGTCACTAATCCGTGGGTCTATAAATGGAATAAGTGAAACATATCTATCTTGAGTGGCCTTTATTCTTACAAAGGCAATGCCAAGGAGGCAGTATCTCCTCGCCCCGACACACAATCTTATGGATCTACATTCTTAGCAAACTATGCCAGAATTTTAGAACTGTGATTCCTAGAAGGATCCCTAGTCATGAAGTCTAGGACCCATAGTTTCTGTCTTTTCTGTGAATTATAGCATCAATTATAGGGTGAAAGTCTTCTATTCAGTGATGATAAGCAGTGGTTAGATTTAACATGCTCATGCCATTTTTCATACTTTTGTGTTTTACTTTGTGAAAATCTTCTATTCAGTGGTGATACTATAAAACCAATACTCTAAAATTGAATGGTTCTGCAGAGAAAAACTAATAAACCTTCCTGGATAAAGAGTATAAGAGAAAATAAGATTGTTAAAAGGTTTGTTTTTAACAAAGGTAAACAAAACACTAACAGGTGAATATGTTGAAAGCAAATATAGAACCTCTTTGTGGTTTCACAGGAAAAAGTGGGAACCCCACCTCAGCATGATAGCAATTATGCAGAAAGAATAACACATTCTCAATTCCAGTGTGATAGTGTTTATATTTTTAGGTACAATGTGATTTTTAACTTGTTGGGTTTGCAATTAAAAGGAAGGTAAATGCATGAATAATTCATGATGAATAAAAACAGACTATGTAAAAATAATAATACTAGGCATGTTTTTAGGAATTTAAGGAAAAATGTGTTCATTTTTTTCAAAGATCCATTACCTCCAATGAAAAGTATTGAAGAACACACTTTTTAAAGCAAAAGTAAATTTGTCTCTTGAAATATTTCAGTACATTTGGAATTCATTGATTCGTTTAATCCTCAGAACTCCTAGTGAAGAAATCATTATTGAAACACAAATCAGAATAAAATTGTAAGTAATTTTATTTATGTCAACATTAAGAAGAATTTGGGAAGTGCTTATAGTTATTTACATGCCTATTCAACATCCTACCTAACAGAATATTATAATTTTTGTAACATTAAAGAAAATTTGGACTCAATTTGAAATCTCTCATAACAGTGAATATAACCATTTAGAGTAAGGACAATTAAATTTAAGGTAAATTATGAAACATCAAATCAGTGTACCCAGCTCTTTATCATGGTTGAACTGTCTCAACAATGTAGACACGGGGTTAAATCCTGTCTTTAATAAGAAAATATCACTTCCTGAATGAAATAGACTGATATTATAAAACTCAGTCTTCGTAATTTTCTTTTCAATATTTATTATTTTGATTGAGCAGTCTTTAAGTCTTTTAACAAGCAAATGACCTTGGATAATATATTACTTCATTCTTTCACTAGCATATACCATGCTTTACTTAGGAATTATGGGAACATATGGGTAATTCCATCTACCCATCCTCTAATGAGAAGGAGGGAAAACAGAGGGAGATAGAGAGACAGAAGAAACTGAGAAAGGGAAATAAATGATTAATTTTACCTAGCATTAAGTAATCTTCAAAAACAAGGGATTGTTTCTGTACCTTGAATACATAAAAATTTAATGATATCGAGGGAAGAAGTTTAATCACATCCTAAGCAGAGGAAAGAGAATGTTCAAATCAATGAAGGCTACTAGAAAAGAGAGGAAAAGTGGTAAGAATAGAAAATACATGAGAGCATGTGTGGACTAAGCAAAAGCCATAGGGCTGTGGAATTAAGGAATGGAGATGATACCAGTGGACAAAATTTACAGTGGGGTGCCAAAACTGGTTTGGCTCATTGAATAGAGCATTGGTCTGCAGACTGAAAGGTCCCAGGTTCAATTTTTTGTCAAGGGCATATATCTTAGTTGCTGGCACATACCCAGTAGGGGGCGTGCAGAAGGTGACTGATCAATGTTTCTCTCTCATCAATGTTTCTAACTCTTTATCCCTTTCCCTTCCTCTCTGTAAAAAATCAATAAAATATATATATATTTTTTAAATTTTATAGTAGGAAAGTACATATTTTGAAACTTTGAAATTATATACTTATTCAATGATGTGTAGTTTTAGAAAGGGATGTAAAATTTGATTTTATCTCTTTTTAGAAACAAACTCTGCTGTTAATGTGGAAAAGAGAAAACATAGAGACAGAGAAGACAGTTAGGAAGATGAGAGATAACTATAGTATATTAAATGAGACATGGCACTTTGGAACCCTAATAGAGGCTGTGAAGATGAAGATAGGGATAAATATAAGTCATCCCAGAAGGCTGTAGAAATTCTAGGACTTAGTAGCCTTCTTCCTTTCTGTGGTCCCCACTCCAATATTAATATCTAGACCCAGATTTTTACCCTTTGAGATCCTTTACCATAAGGAGGGAAAAAATGTGGTGAAATCACATCAATCAATCATGAGAAAAACTGAAATTAATTTTTAATTTTATAACTAGAGGTCTGGTGTATGAAATTCATGCATTCCAGGGGGGGGGTCACTCAGCCCAGCAAGAGGGTGCAGGCCAGGCCAAGGGAAACTCACTGGTACATGATTGGGGCCAGGGAGGTTGGTCAACTAGGGAAGGACAACAGGAGTGTTCCAGGGCATGTCCAGCCTCTCTCACTCAGTGCTGATTGGACAGACCCCACAGCAAGCTAACCTACTGGTCAGTGCACATCATAGTGAGTGATTGAGTGGCTTTAGCATATCATTAGCATATTTGGCTTTTATTATATAGGATTAATGTAGTCCTGGTACCACTAGACCGTATATAAGGAGCCTGACAACTATGTTTAAAAATGTTAGCACTTTAATTATTGAAAAACAAATATATGATAATTACATATGATTTGACCCATTAGTTGTCTGTCCAAGCTTAGGAGGGCTTTCTTGGAAATACTGTTAGCTGGTCAATTACTCAATGTGTCTGAAAGAAAAATAAATTACATTTATTAAAAATGTATTTCAGTCGAAACCGGTTTGGCTCAGTGGATAGAGCATCGGCCTGAGGACTGAAAGGTCCCAGGTTTGATTCCGGTCAAGGGCATGTACCTTGGTTGCAGGCACATCTCTAGTAAGGGATGTACAGGGGACCGCTGATCGATGTTTCTCTTCTCATTGATGTTTCTAACTCACTATCCCTCTCCCTTCCTCTCTGTAAAAAATCAATAAAATATATATTTTTAAAAAATGTATTTCACATGGACACTGACAATAGCGTGGTGAGGGCCTGGGAAGGGAGGTAGGTTCATGTTGGTGGAGGTCAATGGGGCAAAAGAAGGGGACACCCAGCTAGTGTGGCTCAGTGATTGAGCATTGACTCATGCACCAGGAGGTCACAGTTCGATCCCTGGTCAGGTCAGGTCATATGCCTTAGATGCAGGCTCGATCCCCAGTAGGAAGCATGCAGGAGGCATTTGATCAATGATTCATCATAGATGTTTCTGTTTCTCTTATTCTCCCTTCCTCTCTTTGAAATCAATAAAAATCATATATTTTAAACGGGGGACATCTGCAGTACTTTCAACAACAAAGTTAAAATGTTAAAAATATATTGTGGGGGAAGGGGTGAGTGGAGTTATAACAAGGTATAGGGGGAATAAATGGTGATGAAAAATAATATAAAGAGATAATATTATAATAATGGGAAGATATGTACACATGTAATACATTAATAAAAGTGGAAAAAATAAAGAGATAAAATACAATTAGCTTAGTGCATACTGTATTCTATTTTCATTTAGATGTTTCATAAAATTATTTTAATGTATAAAATAATTGAATGTACAAATTTATATTATCATTTACAAATAAATAGGCAAGGGAGATACATCTTAGAAGGAAAAGGATTATATCCTACCAAGTATAATTCTGAGAGTGTTTTATTCTTGCATTGTTAATCATATGCAGATATGTACTAGAGCTATTGTTACATCCATTTTCTTAATGTCTTCTCACCTTGTTAAAGTAAAATTTAAGAAGCTCTTGGAAGAGTAATAGGCTACATATAATGGATTATGGAGTGAAAATTTCAGTTATATATTCTTTTTTTAAAATATATTTTATTGATTTTTTACAGAGAGGAAGGGAGAGGGATAGAAAGTCAGAAATATCGATGAGAGAGAGAAACATTGATCAGCTGCCTCCTGCACACGTCCTACTGGTGATTGATTGATCCTGCAATCCAGGCATGAGCCCTTGACTGGAATCAAACCTGAGACCCTTCAGTCCGAAAGCTAACACTCTATCCACTGAGCTAAACCGACTATGCGGGTTGCTGGCATTTTAGATTATTCTTGAAGGGACTCACTAAATTATACTTGCTTATTTAAATTGAACTTCACCTCCAGTGTGATTTGAAATTTGATGAGTAAATAGCACCCTATGTACATTATAGACTTATTGTTAGAATTAAGTGAAATAAAATACAGAACATAAAGAAATATGAATAAATAATTCTGTGAAGCAATAATTTTATACCTTGCCCTGCTACATTTACAAAATAAGCATTCACATCATATTCTATATTGGGGAAAGAAAAAAATACTTTGCACTTTGAGATAAACAAAACAAGCAAATCATGACAATAACAACTGACAAAATAGAATCATTCCCTCTATCTTTATTCCACAAATAAACCCATATCTTGAACTTTCTTGTAAGTTGAGGGTCTACTAAAAATAATTTTATCCTGACCTTTGCAATATGATGCCACACATATGTGACAATCTTTATTAATAAGATACTCATGTAAGATATTGATTAATCCAGATATACTGAGGGCTTTAATAATTCTGAAGATTCTAGACACACTTAGACGACTCAGACTGGCCACTCCAGGTAAGACATAATGACTGACTGAGGTGAGTAACCCTAGAAACTGAAAATTATAAAAATAAACTAACCTGGCCATAAAGACTATCTCGCCAGCAGCCCAGGAGAACCTGGCCTTACCCATACCATTAAAGGAAAGAATGTGACTAAGTTGAGATATCAAATAATCTACTTTCTATGTATGAAAAATGTTTACCTATTTTTTCTCTAAGTTTAGTGGGGTGCGGTTTCACCTAATTAATCCCAATGAGCACTTAGGCATCTTGTGATTTGGTGAGATCTCTGCTATTAATTTGTAATGTTTTCTATGGCTAATGAAGGATAGATATTACTTGCTTTTTTAATTGTATCCCATTTTTTAGTATTCCAATCTTTTAAAAATTCAATCAGCATAGTTTATTATGTGCAATATTAATGTATCCCCTCTTTGGAACTTCATATAGACCAAACTATAAGAAATACATTTTTACTAAGTCACAAAGACCAACTTGGACAGAATCTATTTATACTTTCTATAACATATTTGGTAACAAAGAATATATGCTAATTCAATAATTTTATCAGTGAAATAATTATTGTATCTGAAATTAATTTGATTGTGTTTGCAATGTAACATTTAAATAAATAAAATATTAACTTAAAAATGATTTGTGAGAATGAGTTACACTGAATACTGCTAATTTACTAAATATTGCAGTTAGTCTTATTCATTCATCATTCTGTTCAAGAGAAACTTTTGGAAAATGTTCTACACATTTGGAATATGAAGATCAATATGTTGACATAAAATATATAAAATTAGCATCTCTGACACCAAATATAGATTCTATTTTGAAAAACAAGCCACAAAAGTGTGCAATATAAGCATCATATAAAAGCATATGATGGTTTAATGTTTCTTTAAAGTCTAAACTCTCAAGTTTTCATTTAAATCTCTTAGTAATGGAATAATCACATAATTTTTTATCCTATCTGCCTTTATTTTCTACATTATTCTTTTGCAACTAAGTATTTGTACAACCTGCTCAATGTTTTATACTTCTCTACTTGGTTTTATCCATGCCAGATGAAGTAAATTATACAAGGAAAAAAATCACAGAGCAAGTGGAACATAAGCTTTGTCCTAAAAGAAAAATGTAACTCAAACAAATTGTAAAAAAGTTTTGACTACCAGGCAAATGAGCATAGAATTGATTTAATGGATTCCACAGAACCTCTGTTTTCTCTTTCATTCTAGTTGTGTGTGTGTGTGTGTGTGTGTGTGTGTGTGTGTGTGTGTGTAAGCCATCCATTTTCTATTTCTAGGTTTTGAGATCTTATTGCTTTGAGGGCCATTCAAATTAAAAAGAAGGTTTGATCTACTGGTTTAGCAGATGGTTTAAAGAAGAAAACAGCAAGGGCTGTTTCTTATTTCCATTTTTATAAAACTAAGTGAAACCAGTTCTGAGAAATTATCATATTTCCTTAAGACAAAATTAAACCAATGGTTTAGAGGTAAGTAGAAAATCAAGCATCCCCTCTTTTCTTACTACAAATAAAAAAAAAAAAAAACAGTTGGCAGCCTGGACAATAGGAACCTGGCTTTGTAAAACTGCAGCCAAAGCTGCTCTGTTGATAAAACAGCAATGACTATCAATCTGAGAACATGCCACCACCATGATTCTTTCAGTTGTAGTTTGCAAATACCTCCTTCTAAGATGAAATCTGTCTCCTATGATTAACAAGCAGGACCATAAGGTTGATAAATCCAAACAACAGAATATTTTCTTGTCTAAATTATTTTATAAATTAGGAAATTATGCACATTTGAGATACAAATGTTACTAAATATTACTTAGCCTAATCTATAAAAGCCAGGGGCCATCACGACCTAAATGACCAGATAGACAATAGAACAGCAGGCTGCATAGGGCAACCAGGCCAGCAAGGGGATTAGTGAGAGATGACCAAATGACTAAACAGCAGGCTATATGGGGTGACCATGCCAGCAGGGGGCTTAGTGAGGGATGATAAAATGACTAAACAGCAGGCTGTGTGGAGTGAGCAGGCTGGCGGGTTTGGGGGGGCAGTTGGGAGTGATCATGTTAGCGAGAGGGGGCATAGAGTGACCAGGCTAGCAGCAGGGAAGTTGGGTGTGACCAGGCTGGTGGGGGGGGGGCAAGTTGGGGGCAATCAGGTCATCAGGGAGGGCCATAAGGGCTAACCAGGCCAGCAGGGAGGCAGTTAGAGGTGACTAGGCCCATGGTGGGGGGGCAGTTGGGGGCAAACATGCCAACAGGGGGGGTATTTGGGGGTGACCAAACCAGCAGAGGGGGAAGCTAGGGGTGATCAGGCTGGCAGGCAGAGGCAGCTAAGGGTGATTAGCTTTGCAGAGGGGGCAGTTAGGGGCAATTAGGCAGGCAGGCAAGAGCCTGGAAGTGGAGCTGGCCTGAAAACTGCCAATGCTGGATTGTGACAGCATTGTCTGACTGCCGGTTTAAGTCCAATCCCTGGGACTGGGCTTGAACCAACAGTCAGACATCCCCTGAGGGGTCCCAGAATGGAGAAGGTGCAGGCTGGGCTAAGAGGACTGCCTCCCCCATGCATGAATTTCATTCACCAGGACTCTATTCTATCTCCTATATAATAAAGGGGTGATGTGCAAATTGACTGTCATGCCCTTGCACAAGATGATCTCCCCCATGTGGTCATAAGACAGCTGACAGGGGAAGGCAGTTGTGGGTGATCAGGCCATTAGGGGAGGGCAGTTGGGAACAACCAGAACTGCAGGGGAGGGAGGGCAGTTAGGGATGACTAGGCTGGCAGGGGAGGGCAATTAGGGATGACCAGGCTGGCAAGGAAGGCGTTGATCAGGTTGGCTGGGGAGTGATTAGGGGGTGATCAGGCTGGCAGGCAGAAGCATTTAGGGGCAATCAGGCAAGCAGGCAGGTGAGCCAGTAGTCCTGGATTGTGAGAGGGATGTCTGATTTCTTCTGAGGGGTCCCAGATTGGAGAAGGTGCAGCTTGGGCTGAGTGACACCCCCCCAGTGCACTAATTCCCTGCACCAGGCCTCTAGTCTATCTATATAATAGAGAAATATGCAAATTAGCCTGGGTACCATAACATTATGACTGGACAGCAGGGACCTGAGGCTGCATGATGCCTGGACAGGGCGAGGAACCTCAGGCTGCACCCTTTGCCCTAGCTCCAGGTTAGAAGAACTCAGGCCATGTCCCCACCCCAAGGGGCTTGACAGGGGACCTCAGGTTGTGCTCCTACTATAGTACCAGGATGGGATACCTCATGCCTCACCCCTTGCCCCAATGATGGGCTGGAAGATTTCAGGCCATGCCCCTATCTAGCAAGGCTTGACAGGGACCTCAGGCCTTGCTCCCTGCCTGTCAGGGCTTGATGGGACCTCAGGTCAGGTTCCCTATACCCCAGTGCTGGGCTGGGGCACCTGAGACTGAGCCTCCCACCTAGTTCTGGGCCAGGGGACTTGAGGCTGCTTGTCCCACCTGGCAGGGCTTGATGGGATTGGAGCTGGCAAAGTCTGGGTCTCCTGCATTTTCAAAGCGTGTGAGAGTGGTGGTGGGTACTTGACTCTAGGTCCTGAAACACACCCAAAACTCTGACAGGAGGGATATTTTCACATACATTTTACTAATTTTCTTTCATCTCTGACACTTCTATTATAAAGAAAGGGCAAATAGCAATATTAAAATGTTTCTTCTAATTAATTCCTTTTTAATATGCATGGATTTCATGCACCAGGCCACTGTAATGACTGGAATGACCAGTTGCTATGACTTCCACTGTAGCCCGTGAATAAGCCTGATAGTGGGTGGGGCTGGCAGCTGACCTTCTATGGGACCTCTTCCTGAGTGGCCCCATCCCTGATCATTCCCCCTACCCCAATAGGGGTGGAGCTGGCCTGAAAACTGCCACAGCCCCTTCCTCTTGTTGCCCCCCCCCCATAGACCCACACACACCAATCAGGGGTGGGGCTGGCCATTCACAACCTATGGATCCTCCCTCCAGCCACTGCCTCCTGATTGGCCCACTGCCCACAGCCTCTCCTCATGGCTAGGCCCACCACTGTCTAGCATCTACCACCCCAATCAGCTTGTAGACCTTCTCCTCAGCCAGCTCTACTCCCAATTGGCACCCCCACTCTGATCAGGGTCAAGGCCAGTGGCTACCACCACAGCCCCTCCCCACAATCCCCCTCCCTGGCCTCATCCCTAATCATCCCCCACACCAATTGGGCGTGGAGCTCACCAGCCAATTGCCTGTTGCCCCTCCCCCCTGCTGCTGTCCCAGCCCTGATTGGGCTCTGATTGGTGCAGGCCAGTTGGCCAACCTCCTGTTGTCTCCTCTTCCCAACAGGCCCAGCCCCGATCTGCCTCTGACCACACCTGTGCATGAATTCATGCACTGGGCCTCTAGTTTTTATTGAAATACAAAAAGTTATAGGTTCATGACTGTGTTTTCCGGGATTGATTCTACCAGCATCAAATACATTCAAGTGTGCTGCTAATCTCAAAAATAAAATAATTATGCAATTACAGAATCATACAGTAAAACCTTCAGTATTACAATGGAATGCACAGAGATATAAAACTAAGCCTTCTGTCATGAATATAAAGAATGATAAAAAATGTGAAGGAAAATCCCAAACAGTAGCCATATAATGTTTATATATTTTTTCTTTTTTATTTTATACTTGTAAAATCAATGTTATTTCTGAATACCTAAAAATTTAATACCAATTTCCTTAATACATAGCATTTTGTATTTTCTTCCAAGGTTTTCATAGTACTTTAGTTTAGCTAGACTTAAACTTAGTTGAAACAAACTTTAAGTAAAAAACTTAGTTGGCAAATACTACTTTGGAATTTTAGAAAATCATTTTTTTTATTACTGTTTACTTTTCTCAGACTAAAAAAAATTAGTAATGACTTACTTCCTGTGAAAGAAGCAAATACTTCAGGGGGAATCAAATCCACAACATTTTAGATAGCTAAACTATCTTTGTCTTTCTTCTCAAAAGAGGTAAAATTAAATTGTGATAATCAAATAATTTTAAAATATACTGTTAAGAAATGTATAAAAATTAAGAAAATATAACTAGATTTTAATATTTAAGAGATCGTTATTATTTGTACCGTTTATACCAGTGGTCGGCAAACCACGGCTTGTGAGCCACCATGGTTTGCTGCTCTGTACACTAATAAGTTTGCCAACCACTGTCATATACTACCCTTTACCTCTTTGCACTCAATATGCCACAGTTGCCTAATCCTCACAGCTTCCAACTACACAGTAACATTTAGTCTAGTCCAATTGTCAACAAACTCATTAGTCAACAAGGCAGCAAATCGTCACTCGCAAGCCTCATCTGAAAAAAAAAAAGATCTTGAGTGTTTTCACCTTTCTTTTTATGTGGTAGAATTCAAAAATGAAAGGCAAACATTTACGTTTACATCTGGATGGTAAATTTAGCTCAGTATGAGAAAAGGGCATTCCATGAACTACTATATCAAAAATTTCTTCAGTTACAATTCCAGAAATAGCAAGTTGTTAAATATATATTTACAATTAGATTCATACCATAGGGACTTAAGGTTTTTAATCATCTAGTGTATATTTATTAGATGTTTTTGCTTAATCCTTGATCAGATTTTGATGCTGACTTTGGAGGAAGAAAGACCAAGCTCTGTGCTTCTGAAATTCTTTGGATTGATGGGATCTTATATTGGCACTAGAGGCCCGGTGCACAAAATTTGTGCAAGGGCAGGGGGTGTCCTTCAGTTAAGATTGCACCCTCTCCAATCTGGGACATCCCTCTCACAATCCAGAACTGCTGGCCCACAATGCTCACCTGCTTGCATTCCTGATTTCCCCTAACTGATTCTGCCTGCCAGCCTGATCACCCCTAACCACTCCCCTGCCAGCCTGATTGATGCCTAACTGCTCCCTTGCCAACCTGTTTGCCCATAACTGCCCTCCCCTGCAAGCTTGATCACCCCAAACTTCCCTCCCTTGCAGGCCTGGTTCCTCCCAATTGCCCTCCCCTACTGGCCATCTTGTGCCCACATGGGCAGTCATCTTGTGTGTTGTAGTGATGGTCAATCTTCATATTACTTTTATTAGATAGGATAGAGGCCTGATGCATGGGTGGGGGCCAGATGATTTGCCCTGCAGAGTGTCCCAGACCAGGGTGAGGGTTCCCTTGGGGTGTGAGGCAGCCTGGGCGAGGGATCTGTGGTGTTTTGCAGGCCAACCATTCCCCTTCCCTTCCCCCCTCACCCCCAGCAACCCAAGCAGAAGCCCTGGTATCTGGGACTTATTTATCTTCTACAATTGAAAATTTGTAGCCTGGAGCAGAGCTAAGCCTTCTGTTCACTCCATGACAGGAGCTATTCCTATTGGAATTTATTTATCTTCTATAATTGAAACTTTGTAGTCTTAAGCAGAGGCTTGGGCCCGCCAGGATATGTGGAAAGCTTGGCTTCCTCCATCTCTGGGGCAACCCAAGCCTCCCTCCTGCACTCTCTGTGGCCGCAGCCATCTTGTTTGGGTTAATTTGCATACTCCTCCTGATTGGATTGTGGGCGTGGCTTGTGGGCATGGCTTGTGGGTATAGCAGAGGTATGGTCAATTTGCATATTACTCTTTTATTAGACAGGATGCTTAGCTCAAAATAGCTTTTATTTTATTGGATGGCCGAAAGACACTTTCAGCAGTTGTCTTGCAGAATCATAATGGGCTTTACCATTTCTGATGAAGTTAGAAAGTTGTGGGAACTTTCATGTTATGGCATAGGAGTTATGCTATCCCTGTTGTAAGACTTTTATTTTCAGGAAAGTGATATTGTAACCAATCACAGCTTTAATGTAAACAGGTTTTATTTCAAATAATTTTTGAAAATGTAACGTAAACATAAAAGATAGTTTGGCAGCTCTAGCCAGTTTGACTCAGTGGATTGAACATCAACCTGCACATGGAATGGTTCCAGGACTGATTCCAGTCAAGAGCATGTAGTTCAGTTGCAGGTTTCATCTCAAGCCCTGGTCAGGATGCAAGCAGGAGGCAATCAACTGATATGTTTCTCTCACATCTATATTTCTCTTTCTGTCTTTCCTCCTCTCTCCACTCACTTAAATATCAATAGAAAAATATCTTCAGGTGAGAATTAAACAAGGTTTGGCAGCATGGTGCTTACCGGATAAAAAAGTAAATATCTAAGTATGTCTTTTAATGTTTGCATCATCAAAGATAGACACAGATACATTAGAATGTAGCATCCTGTCTCTGGGCGAATGTAGCATAATTTTTGCTACTTCACTCTCTACATTTTAAAAAGACACTATGAATTTAATTTATGTCTGCATACACTAAAGAATTGATTTTTCTATTGACAATATTATATTGAGGTTTAGTTTCTAATCATGTAAGCCACATAGCTGAGGCAGAATGAAATTTAGATTTTTTTTACAGACATGATTATAATTGATACTTTTAGCTGTCACACCAAAGATATCAATTTGGAATGAGGATTTAAATAATAATATAATTATAAAATGTGTAAAACAAAAATCAAATTATATAGAGAGCTATGAAAAATTTGAGTCCTGGTCTGTAAGGCTCAGTTGGTTGCAGCTTCATCCTATACACGCAAAAATCGTGGGTTTGATTAACTGTAAGGGCCCATATTCAGATTGGGGGTTCCATCCTTCTTTGGAGCACATGTGGGAGGCAACTAGTGATATTTTACTCTCACATCCATGTTTATCCTCCCCCCTCCCTCTAAATATCAATAAAAAAAACATGCCTGAGTATTAACATTTTTGAAAAAGCTAACACACAAAAAGAATTATTTTCAGAATTAATAGCTTGATATTCCTATCTTTACTTGCCTCATTTTATCATTGATATCTGTCACAAGTCACTGTGTTTTCTTCAGATTTGTGATTTTCTGGCACCTCTACAAATGAGATACTCTGATGCTGTAGTTCCCAGCTCATGCAAAGTCACCTGAAGTATCTTCACTTATTATATAAAAACCAAGTTTTCAAATTTAATTTAATGTCATAAAATGCTATTCCCTGTATGTGTTTTCATCCCAAAATCTTATAATTATTTTAATCTCCTTATGAAATCTCTCAGCATAAATTATGCTTGGAATTTTCTAAAAATATATTTTGGACTTAATTTTGAAATAGTTTAGAAAAACAATAAGATTATGAGATGTATGTAAAAGTTGAAATTAAATATTTTAGTGCAACTCAATTAAAATAAATGTTTTTGCATATAAATTCCATTTGATTATTGGTTTCAGATGAATATTTAACAGTACCAAAACAAATTTAAAGCCTGAAACTGTTTTTACACACAGAGACACACAGACACACAGACACACAGACACAGACACACACACACACAACACACACACTTTAAAAGCATTTAGTAGAATAAAATAACACTGATAATACTTTTTAAGTTATGAGCTAGATATTCATCTGAATTTTTATTAAAAAAAACTAATTACAATGACATATTTCACAGATTTAAAACAAATACTTTAAAAAAAAGACCTTGAATAGCTGCAGCAATCTAGAAAAAGGAGAACAAAGTTGGAGGGATCACAATACTGTATATCAAGTTATACTACAAAGCCATTGTAATCAAAACAGCCTGGTACCAGCACAAGAACAGGCATATAGATCAATGAAACAGAACAGAGAAACCAGAAACAACCCAAGCCATTATGCTCAGTTAATATTTGATAAAGGAGACATACAATGGAGTAAAGACAGTTTCTTCAATAAATGATTTTGAGATAATTGGATAAATATATGCAAAAAATGAAACTAGATGGCCAACTTACCACCATGGATAAAATATTTAAATATAAGTAATGAAACCATAAAAATCATAGAATAAAATATAGGCAGTAAAATTTTAGACATTTCATATGGCAAAATTTTCACTAATACAATGCCTAAGACAAGAGAAACAAAGAGAAAACTGAACAAATTGGACTACAGAAAAATATAAAGCTTCTACACAACAAAAGAAACAAGCATCAAAGGAAAAGGAAGCCCACTGTAGAGGAGAACATATTTGCCAATGTTCTATAGATATAAAAGCCTACCTTTATGACCAGATGACCAGACAACCAGCCAGTAGCTATGATGTGCACTGACCACCAGGGTCCAGGAGCTCCCATAGTCAACCTCCCTCAGTCAGTCAAACTCCAGCTGGCCCAGATAGGCCCCAATTGCCAGTCAGGCTGAGGGACCCCACCTGTGCATGAACTCATGAACTGGGCCTCTAGTATATTTGTTAAGGAGTTAATTTCCAAAATATATAAAGTACTCATATAATTCAACAAAAGGAAATCAAAAATAAATAAGTAAAATAAATAATTAGTGAACTAAACTTTTTATATTTTACATTTACTCATATAAATAAATCACACAATACATTTTTGTGAGGTTTTATTAAAACAATATCACTTTGTAGTAGCAATTTACATATTATATTAAACTTATAATATTTTAATGTTAATAAAAAATAAAATTGGTTATTAGACATCAATTCTTCTACCTCAAATAGAAAATTTTAAATAACTATGTTTGAATATTTAAAGCATGAAGTCATTCTTATCAGTCAGACATAATATTTATTTTGCTTTTTTTGAGAAATGATCTAAATACTCAATCATTTAGTCATAGCTGGTTTGGCTTAATGGATAGAGTGTTGGCCTGCAGACTGAAGGGTCCCAGGTTCGAATGCCCAGGTTGTGGGCTCTATCCCCAGTAGAGGGCATGCAGGAGACAGCCAAACAATGATTCTTATCATTGGTGTTTCTATCTCTCTCTCCCTTCTTCCTCTCTGAAATCAATAAAAATGTTTTTTATTATAAAATTCATAATCATTTAGAAATGAAGATTATAATTAAAACAGTATGCAATTTAATGTTAATCAGAAAATATATGAGGTACAGTGGCAGATAAAAAGATTCAAATGAGTTCCAAATAACAGAAGCTAAGCTGAAAACATTCTTTTAATAAAAGCAATTTTTCTTGGCAGGAAAAAATATTGTTAATTTTAAAAAGAAACCTTTTAAACTAATATGATGAGGGGGTTCATGTAAAAATTAATATTATGTTTTAATGTTCTCTCTAGTGAGTAGCATGAGTTGATTTATTCATTTAGGTAATTATATTCAGCAATATTAGTAATTCACTGTTAAATTGAATTTGGAGAACACATAATAAATTGAAACTGTAATCATATTTTGTTCTTGCTGTTTAACAAACAGAGATGTATTGATGTAAGTTCTGAATGTACTACATAAGTTAAATTCCCTAGACTGCAATTTGATCAAAAAGCTTAAGACATTTACTTGAGTTATATTAGGTGGCTGCCATTGGATGGCAGTAAAATTCTACATCAATCACTTTAGCAAAGTGAAACTGGGAAATAATGGGACTTTTATTATTTAACAGCAGAATGCTGATTTAAAAGGCAAAGCTCAGGGGGTTGTATATACTATAGCAATATCAACTATTTTTAAACTGTTTTCTTTAATTCTCTCGTTAATTTAAATGGATATGTAATTTTGGAAGAATTATTTATAATATTTTACCACTATTAGAGCTTATGTTCTTTCTTTTCTGTTATGTAATACCAAATTTTGTATTTTAAAAAGCCAATAAAAGAAAATTAGCAAATATATATGACTCATACATTTTCCTGCATATTATCAGTGCCTTAAGCCCTTCTTTTAATAACTAAAAAACACATTTCCAGTTTTGTTCTATTCAGGTCTTGAAAGGCTAATTTATTTTTTTTTTAATTTTAGACATAGGTCAAAATTTTCAGTGCAAATACTAAGCATTGCTAAAGATGATACGGCAGAAGAACTTTTTGCCTTCCAATGAGGCTTTAAATTCTCTGCTGGCAGAGAACTCTGAAATTAATCAATAATTTGCCCTTAATATTTTAAAGACAATGTTGAATATTTCAGACTTTATGTTAATTTATCATAATCCAAGAATGATTTACAGAGTGACAAGTATATAAAGAAAACCTTTGTTGTCTTAAACCTGTTGTGTTCATGATATGAATTTAACAGGAATAGATATTGCAGAGCCCAAATAAAATAAAACCTGTCCTAGATCTTCTGTCCTTTGACCTTCATTTAGATTTTTATTTCATGGGAAGTTTGTAAATTCAATTATAATTTATTTGGCAATTAAACAAACCATTTTTTCCAGAAAATATTTAGGAGGTCTGCCACAATAAAAACAACAACAATAACTGTTATTCAGGATTTTCTGGGATAAACCACAGACTTCTTTGCTATTAATCCTCTTCCTCACTTTATGCTTAGAGTCCATTAAAAAAGTCTTCCAAAAATCATATTAGGCATTAAAATTCAGGCATCTGATTCTTACCACAAAGATTGTTAAGTGAAAGGAAAATAAATGGGCTTTCATGAATCCATCTCATCAGGAGTGTAAAATACATGCACAGTAGAACAATATTTATTTATTTTTATGACAATGGTTCAGAAGAGAAAAAAGGAAGTGAAATAAACCTGGGGATATGTAATATTATAACTTCTAAGCACAGGGAATTAGTAAGGCTGGAATGAAATACCTCAGCCAGCAGAAAGTATACATGGAACTTTGTGTGCAAGTCTGCATTTTAGACTGTGATTTTTGTAAGTCTTGGTTTAGTTAATGAGTTTATTTCTTGTGTGAGAAAATTCATTTAACATATATATACTTATTGGTATTTGGCAATATTATAAAAATCCATCCTGAAGAACTTTTGTGAGAATGAAAAAGACATTTACATATTTTTCCCTTTTTTATTGTTTAAAATATTACAAATAGTAGTACATATATCTCCTTTTTTTTCCCATTGACATCCTCCTGGTGTTCCCTACCCCCCCAGTACATGCCTTCACCTGACCCCCCAGTGTCTTATATCTATTGGTTATGCTTACATACATGCATACAAGTCCTTCAGTTGATCTCTTTCAACCCCCCTTTCAAGCTTCCCCTGCCTTCCCGCTATAGCATGACAGTCTGTTCAACCCTTCTTTGCCTCTATATCTGTTTCCCACTCCCTGATTCTTTTTTTAAAAAACATCTTGCTTTTGCAGACTAGAAATAAACCTCTAAGAACAAAAAATGTTTGAGTCCCAATTTCAATGTCCAAAAGTTCTGAGTCCCAGTTTCAATGTCAATCATTTCCTTATGTGTACATGTCAGCAATGGTATCTGGGTGGTGGACAAATGGGGGCAATGTAGGTCCGAACCTGTCTGGTTTGGTCCTAGGCATCCTGTAGCAACGCACAGCTGCTGACTGCTAGCATGACAAGGTGTCCTCAGCGTCTTCCATCTCTGGACTGTTTCTTCTCTTGTCTTCGTGGTTGGAGCAGACCTGTCAGTTCCTCTCTGTTGCAGGAATCCACATGGTCTTGGAGTTGTTTGCTGAAAGTATATAAACATATTATCGACCAAAAGGTAATAAAGGAGTGTTTTCTATAAAATTGACTTGGGGTCCTTTTTATTTTTGCTCAAACGATTTTCCTTTGGCTTATTTTGAGCCCATGTGTGTTTTTCATGGGTGTCTTGCTGTTAACATTACAAATGAAAATTAATTTTCTAAAGTAAAAATTTTCTAGATGCAAATTTACTTACTAGATATTTTTTTCTTACATGATATTTTACTATCCCCTCTTTTTTGATTAATGGAAACTTTTGTAAATTTTTAATGCAATCTTGATAACTTTAAATTTTAATATTTTGCACAAAAATTTGCTTTATGTTCACTACATGTTAAGCAATTTTACCATGAGATGAACTACCAATAGAAATTTTAGTTAATACTTTAGAAACAGCTTTTTTGTCCAGTACAATTAACTTTTCTTGAATATTCACTTATTTCAATTAGCCAATTTAAATTAATATGAAAACTTGATTACTCTTTTACGTCAAATTTAATACTCTACCAGCAATTCTTAGATTACCCTGTAAATATTAGTGGCCCTGGAGGATGACTGATTAGCCAGAGACAGGTAATATTCCTCAGGGAAGGAACAACCTAAGACAGGCACAGTTGCAGAGGGGCCATCAGGAGAGAACATGGGGTCAACAGAGATGGGGCACAGACCTTCACCCCCCCAACCTTGTAGGGGCCTGAACCCTCACCCCTTCCGAGGGAGGTCTCCTGTCCCCATGCTGTTTCTCTTCCCATGCCCAGCACAGATTGAGACCCAGGTAACAGATAGAGATTGGCCCACCTCAGATTGGGACCCAGGTATCAGACAGAAATTTGGCCAGACAGCAGCTGCCATATATTTAAATTCAGCCTAGCACCAGGAATGTGCAAGGCCTACTCAAGAATGCAAATAATCCTGTCCACTAATATTTACATCTTTTTTTGCATGTGTCATTCTCAAAGCTATGGATAAAAATATATTTTAATAGAATCTCATGTATTTATAGATATACAGAGTTCTTTATAAAAACATAAATTTTAAAATTTAGTTTGCATTTTTATGTATTAAAAACAAAAGCATTTTATTCCAATAGAGTATAAAATTGATTAATTTGGTTATTTATGGCTATACTTTGCATTCAAAGAATAAGCTGATTTTACCCAGAAATTTAGTAAAGAAAGTATATAAACTAAATTTCTTTGTATTGATACTGTTTCCATCCCAATCTGTTTTACTATTTACATTTAGAAAGATAGTGATATGGTGAAATTTATTCAAAATAAACAAGGCATGTTGCAAATACTTTCTTAATTTTAATGATAACAATTATTGAAAACTACAATTTACTAGCCCACAAATGTTATACAAAACTAGAGGTATGATGCATTAAATTCATGCAAGAATAGGCCTTCCTTCCCCTGGCTGCTGGCACTAGCTTCCCTCTGGCACCTGGGACTTGGGCTTCCTTCTAGCTTCCAGCAGGCATTCAGAACCCAGGATTCCCTTGCAGGCCCGGCTACATCCAGAAGGTTGTCTGAAAGGACAGCTGGTCTAATTAGCATATTACACTTTTATTATTATAGATTATTGCATAAAGAAATGTGTCTTTATCCTGTTCATTCTTATAAATACAGCTTTTTATATTAAACTAGAGGCCTGGTGCATAGAATTCGTGCATGAAGGGGGTCCTTTAGACTGGCCAGTACTCTCTCCAAACCTGGACCCCTCAGGGGATGTCAACTGCTTGTGTATGCTCCATCCCGTGGCAATGAGACATCCCTCTCATAATGCTAGACTGCTAGATCCTAACTGTTTGCCTCTCTGCCTGCCTGATCACTCCTAACCACTTACCTGCCTGCCTGATTGCCCCTAACTCCCCCTGCTTGCCAGCCTGCTCATCCCATAACTGCCTCCCTGCTGGCCTGGTTGCTCCCTAACTGTACTCCTTCCAACCTGGTCACCCCTAGTTTCCCCCTGCCATTCTGGTTGTCCCCTAACTGCCCCCCTGCTGGCCTGGTTGCCTCCTAACTGCCCCACTGCCAGTCTGGTAGCCCACTAACTGCTCCCCTGCTGGCCTGCCTGATCACCCCTAACCATTCTACCTCCCTGCCTGATCACTCCTAACTGCCTCTGCTTGCTCACCTGATCATCCCCTAACTGGTCGCCTGTTGGCCTGGTCACCCCATAACTGCTCCCTGCTGACCTGGTCGGTCCCTAACTGTCCAGCAGGAAGTTGGATGTCTGGAAAATGTCTGGATGACTGGTCTAATTAACATATTACCCTTTTATTAGTATATATGTTGAAATGGAACTAGCTTAGAAGCTATAACACTTACTTAAGAAGTCACAAAATTCTCTTCTAACATATATTCATTGAATCAGTGTTATATAATATATATTTAAGGGTAGCATTAAGAACACAGTCGAACATCTTGAGTTTGAATATTGGTTCTGATACTGATTAGCTGTGTGACCTTGCATTTATGGAGTTTACCTATTACCTCTGTGCTTTCCTTTTCTTTCTCTTTAAAATATATGAATTAATGTTACCTATTTCACTGGTTTGTTTTAATGAGAAGATTAAGAAAAAATATATACAACTAGAGGCCCAGTGAAAGAATTCATTCATCTTGAAAGGAACTGTGGGCCAGAAGGCTGTGTGGGTCACAAGGGTGGCCATCTTATGAAGATGTGGGTATGGCCATCTTGTGATAAAATGAGGGTGGCCATCTTGTGGCAGCCATCTTTTGGTGATGTGGGGTGGCTATCTTATGACACAAGGGCAAGATGCCATCTAGGCTTTTGTTAGTATAGAATATTACCTAGGAAAGTGATGGCATAAATACTGCATTATCACTACTATGTGTCATAAAAACAAAGGAAAAGTTCTAGGGTTTCTTCTCTCATGGAGCTCATATAAAATAAATGAGTGTTTTGAGATATTAGCGCATACTAGGATTTGGAGAGAAAAAGATATGAACTTCAAGATACTCTCAGGCAGGGATAGAAGATATAACACAGTGCACTAAATCAGGTGATAGAGCTATGCTCTCTCTAGACTACAACACATTGAAGGGGATGCCAATCTAGTCTGCAGGTTGCCCAGAAAATTGAGGTTGAGCTATAGAGGACCAATTCTAGGAAGAGGCACATCTTTAATTTTTTATTAAATTTATTGGGTTAACATTAGGTAATAGGATCATATATGTTTCAAGTGTACATTTTTATGTTACAAGATATGTATATTGCACTGTGTGTTCACCACTAAGAGTCAAATAATCTTTCACAGCCCACCCTCATTTCCCCACCCTCTTTCCTCTGGCAGCTAACACACTGCTGTTTTTATCCAAGAGTTTTCATTTTATATTTCATATATGCGTGAAATTGTGGCTTTTAGCTTTTTCTGACTGACTTGTTCCACATAGCTTGATATTTTCATGGTCCATCCATGTTGTCTCAAATGGCAGCATTTCATCTTTTCTTATGGCTGAATAGTATTCCATTGTATACTTATACCACTTATTCTTTATCCAGTCTCACAACATTTTGGTTGTCTCCAGGTCTTGGCCACAGTGTATAATAATGCTGCAATAAATACAGGGGTGAACCTTTGTGAGTTATTCCTCAAAAAATTAAGAATAAAGTTACCATATAACCCAGGTATGTACCCAAGGCACTTGAAAACATGTAATTATTAGCTTCAATTCTCTTAGAATTGAAGGTCAGATAAAGAGCTTCACAGAAAAGAAAAAAATAAAGGACTTCATCACTACCAAACCAGCATTATATGAAACATTGAAAGGTATTCTTTAAGGAGAGGAAGAAAAAAAAGAGATAAAAAAATATGAACAACAAAATGGAAAGAAATACATACCTATAAACAATGTTATCTAAAAATCAAAATAAATGAGTAAGAAATACAATGAACAGAATAAACTGGTGAATAACATAGAATCAAAGGCATTGAAATGGAACAAACTGACAATTCTCAGTGGGAAGAAGGGTGGGGAGAAAGCAATCAAACAAAGATCATATGTGCATCACCTATGGACACAGACAATAGTATGATGAAGGCTTGGGGTGGGGTGGGAACTGGGTGGAGAGGGTCAATGATGGAAAAAAAGGGGACTTCTGTAATGATTTTAACAATAAATTTATTTTTTTTAAAAGAAAACATGTAAGTTAGTTTTGAAGAACATGAATCAGCCTGAAGAGGAGTCAGATCTAAGCGGAGGTATCATCCTATGAGAAACCATCAAACAGAAAAATGTGATATGTTTGATGAATTCTCAGTAATTCATCCATGATATAGGTATAAGATACATATGAAAAATTAAAAATTATTCTTTTTATCATATTGATTTAAATTTTACAAGAAAAATTAAAGTAATACCTTTTATATTCATGATCTTATTCTGTAGTAGAATTTCACTCCAATCATTTAATTTGACATTTAGATTATGCAATGAGAAAAATAGGGCTGGGCTTCTGTCATAGATTATATCTGTACTTTAAATCTGGAAATACAAATAATAAAATGTCAAATGAGATTCAATTATTTGTGATAAAAATAACTGTATCTGGATTAAAATTTATGTTATAATGCAGGTAATGTTTCAACAATGTTACCCTTAGGTCACCTTCTTATATGTAGGGATGTATAATTTAAAAAATAATTATTAGTTGTGATATTGTTATTTATAATAAAAAATATATATATTTTGTTTTCATACTCATTCCTGGCACAGAACTCCTAAAATTATTGGAATTTTCTATGTGAGAAAAGTAGTAAAGGACTCTTTTACTATGTTAATGAGTTTTAGAAAGTTCATAAAGATGGTGGCTGGTTGCTTGAAGAACCAACCATGTAATTTGAGAGCTAGACCTTTCAGTCCTAGCTTTGCCCCCATCCTTCATCTACAGAGAAGTGGAGAGGAGTTGTTAATTGAGTTTTCCAGGGGTCAATTATTTAATCAGTCATACCTCAGCGATAAAGCCTCTATAAAAATCTAAAAGATCAGGTTAAGAGGCCTTCCCAGATAGTGAGCAAGTGCAGATTTGGAGAGAGTGTTGTAATTGAAGAGGTCTGGAAGCCTTAACACCTTTTCCTATACCTTGCTCTACGCATTTTTTCTATATCACTGAGTTATATAACTAATAATCTAGTAGATAATGTGTTTTATAGTTCTATGAACTGATCTAGAAAATTAATTAAAATCAAGGAGAGGGACATTGGAATCTTGGCTTGTAGCTGGTAGGTCAAAAGCACAGGTGACAACCTAGACTTGCTATTGGATTTTGAGGTAGAGGGCAACTTGTAGCCCTCAAAATGTGGAATCTGATGCTATCCCCTGTGTTAGAATTGAGTTAAAGTTTAAGAACATCCAGCTGGTGTTGGATAATTGCTTCATGGTGTGGGGACAAAAATCTACACATAGGAATTGGGTGTTAATGTAATAAAAAGATATAAATATTTTGGGGAAGTGGTTAGCTATTAATAAATAAGTTTTATCTCACTAGGAAAAGATATAAAATTTACAGTAATGGTTTCATTTAAAAGGTTGCAAAATGGGTGGAAATTGGATCAAAATAACACATCCTATCTAATAAAAGTAATATACAAAGTGATTATCACTCCAGTCAAAGATGGCTGCCCCCATGTGGACACAAGATGGCCACCACAAGATGGCCTGCAAGGGAGGACAGTTGGGGATGACCAGGCCTGTAGGGAAGGGCAGTTAGGGGCAAACAAGCTGGCAGGGGAGAGTTAGGCATCATTCAGGCTGGCAGGTGAGTGGTTAATGGGTGACTAGGCTAGAAGGCAGAAGCAGTTAGGGGCAATCAGGAAGGCAGGCAGGCAAACAGTTGGGAGCCAGCAGTCCTGAATTGTGAAAGAGATGTCTGACTGCTCTATTAGGCCCTATCCTGACAGGCCTTAACAGGTAGTCGGACATCCCTCAAAGGGTGCCAGATTGGAAACGTGCAGGCTGGGCTGAGAGACACACAAATTTTATGTACCAGGCCTGTAGTTGCATATAAATGTACCTGTTTTCCAAATGAAAATATTGTATACTTAATAAAAACAAGCTACAGCAAATATGTTATTAGTAAGGTATATATCATAAGTATATTTATGTGTTTATGTGAAGGACATTAAAATGGAATCAGATGTCAATGTTACAAAAAATGCTGCCTTATGCTTATATTCAAACTATGAACTTTTGACCAACTGTGAGATCACATTTTGAACTTTACTCCCTCGCCATTATGACATTTAGACCATCTGTATTCTTTATATTTAAAAGAAGCCAATTCTGTTCACCAGCCAGTGAACTGTATCCAGCATGGCCAAGGGTGAACCTGAGGAGGGGCAGTGAAGGATTAAAGAAGGCAGACAAGAGAATACAGTTGGGATCAGGTGAATCACTGCCTGAATGAAGAAACAGTGACACAGCCTGTTAGCTGGAGCTTTATTTTATAGTCAGAACACACAAAGCAAAATAAGGGGAGTGATGAACATGTTTACAATGTTCTTACAAGTTTCAAGTCTATTTCTTTACTCAAGCCTTATTTTGGCAGTACTTGCTGCACCTCCCATAGCCCATTAGCTACTTAGGAACAAAAGAGACTATAAGGTCAAGCTTAATTATGCTAGGATGGCTCTTCCTCCAAGCTGGGACTTGCATGTGGTTCTGCCACAAGTCAGTCCCAGGCTTGACCTTATTACCACTCCCTACAAGCCAGTGTCCTTCATCTGCATAGAGTACCTATATGAGGCTTAAACTCTTGGACATTTGTGCTTGCCTTAGGGACACATCCTAGAACTTGCTCACCTCAGAATCTCACCACTCAAACCTGGCCAATACTTGCTAAACTAGTCATCACCCCATGTTATATAGACAGCCAATAAGAGAATTTTCATTTGTTACATACTTTGTAATTTCTGTCTTAATAAATCCTGACTTACTTTGTTCTCTTCAAAGCAGTTTGGGTTGCTACCTAAATCCATATATCCCCAAATTTGAATCTTTTAAGGCTCCAAATAAATTTAAATCTGTTTTACACCTTCAACTATTTGTTGGTTAACAGTTAGTATAAACAAATGTATGTACTTAATATTGTGTGTGTGTGTGTGTGTGTGTGTGTGTGTGTGTGTAAACCAGAAACTATGGGGGATTATTATAAAATGGCAAAGAGATTGAATTGAGTTCATAGAAAAATTGAGTGCTGAATAAATCTCAACCAAGAATACATGCAAGAAAAAGTTTCTAAAAAGGCATAGTAAAACGTTTATTTTGACTGAAGAAATGCACTATTCAAACTGAACCTCAAGAGAAACAAGCAAATATAGAAAATATCTTCCAATGAACAGTTAAAAGTTTTAAATAAATATAAGCAATAACTTTGAGAAATGGAGAGTATAATATAGCTTTCATGTACAACAAAAATAAACTATGATAAGAAAGAATAAACATTGATTATAAAATTATAAAATTCATTTATGAAAAAATAACCAAATTGTCAAAGCAGTAGATGAAATTAGCCAACTTAAAGATTGTGCCAAAAAACAGAGCCATACCAGATAGAATGTATCTCTAATTGCCATAGAACTTACCTTTTGCCTGGTATGTCAAAATGTGCATTTACTTACCCAAAACTGAATACAACATTCTAAAACAAATTAATGTGGGCAAATTTTTGAGTTAAAATTAGGCAGTTTGTCAGAATCATGTATAAATATTTTTAAGACACATAAAATTTCAAAAAAGGCGATGAGTATACTGGTCATTTTGGGTGCTTAAAGAGATTACTAAAATTAATTTTAGTCTCAGGGTTCACATTTTAATAAAGAACAATTTTTAAAGAAATAAAATCTTGATATTAAAATGGAAAGTATACCTCCAAATGCAAAACAAAAATTTTGATAGTCCCAGGATGAAGTCCTAGTAAGGACTGAGCATGTGTACATAAAACAAACAAACAAACAAACCAAACAAACAAAAAACACAGCATATGAAAGGAGTAAGATGAGTCAGAGCTGAAGGAATACATGTTTTCACATTGACAGTGGCCACAAGATACAGTACAAATAAAAGACAAGTAGACTCAATACGGTAACATTTTAAAACAAAATGTACAATTATAAAAAAGCTGCAAAATAAAAATAAGCAAGCTCACAACCAAACACATACTACCTAGTTTATTTACAATGAAGAAAGAATCAAAGTGGTATTAGGTTTTCTCTCAGAAAAAACTGAATTCTGAATTTGAAAACAATTCAAAGTTCTGAGGGAAAATTATTTTGAACCTAAGTTTCCTTCCAATATCTCTCTATATATCTATATCTATATCTATATCTATATCTATATCTATATCTATATCTATATCTATATCTATATCTATATCTATATCTATATCTATATCTATATCTATATCTATATCTATATCTATATCTATATCTATATCTATATCTATATCTATATCTATATCTATATCTATATCTATATCT
>JAAGEH010000286.1:56843639-56930227 GCA_011751065.1 Lasiurus cinereus | reverse complement strand
TCTATATCTATATCTATATCTATATCTATATATATCTATATCTCTATATCTATATCTATATCTTTTTTTATCTTTATTATATCTATATATATATATATATATATATATATATATATATCTTTTTTTATGTTTTGTGGTCTGTCTACCTACCTGCCTACCTATTTCTTAAAAGCAGATTTTTAAAATGCAACTTGTCTAAGATTGTATTTTCAAAAAAGTTCAAGGGAAGTATTTCTGATCCAGTATTTGTTGTAGAACCTTGATATATCCCATCAGGAGATGCAATTTACTTCTCATTTTCTTGAACCTGAAAAGTACATTTCAACAGTCATGATAGAATAGTATAATTGGTTATATAAAACTTTCTAAAATTACATAGGATTAGAAAATAAACAAAACACAACCAATTTGGAGAAAATACTTGAAAAAATATATGAGACAAATAAGTGCCACACATAATTTGTCTAAAATTTAATAAAATTAATAGAAAAATGACAACCACAACTTAAAAATTGTACAAAATTCATGTGTGACCAAGTCATAACAAAGGAAATACATATGGGCAGTTAAATATTTAAAAAAGCATAACTCACTAAATATCAATAATATGCAACCCGAAATGGAAATGAGATGTCACTTTTGCTTATAATATTGGCAAAAGTAGATTTTAGATTCATAGTATTTAGTGTAGAAAGAGTTTGTGATATTAATGACCCTTAAGCATGACTTTAATATGAACAGCAACTTATAGTATCTAACTATACTTTAAATGATTAAAGTGTCTGTATTTATGGTCTGTGGATTAAATGTCTACAATTTATGTACTACTCATTGCAAGTTTTTGTCTCTAAGTATCTGTCATTTCTCCCACCTCCCATCCCTGCTAACCAACATCTTACAAACTTTTACTGAGAAGGCTAGAGGCTAAATCTTTCTATAACATCTGGTTTCCCCTAAGGGAACTTTCCTCAAGCAGAACAATGTAACCCAGATGGTAAAATATAACCTATTGCCCCTTTTCCTGTAGTCTGGGCTAGCAAGATTTGTTGCCTGTTTGCTCACATGTTACAGAGGGCCATAAATCGTAAAACAATATACAACCCCCAGAGAGGGCCATCAGTGCTGATGCCAAACCAGGCCCTTAGGTATGGTCTCACTACCCTCATTTTCACACATAGGGCTTTTTGAAAAGCCCTTGAAAGGTCCAGAAGCCCCATCCATAGTTGGGGGACAAAGAAACCAAATAGATATAAAGAAAAAGCTTCTACTAAATTGCTTTGTTCAATATTTGAGAGGCATCTCCTCTGAGCCTGCTGGTGTAATAATCTGTGTAACTTCACTTTCTCAGTGTTGCTTGGTTTTTCTCTGCTCTTCTATAACATTACAAATTTGACTATTTTAGATTCTACATCTGAGTTATACTATATAGTATAATCAAACTTGATAAGAAATTAGACCTTAATTATCCACACCACTAAAAATAAATAATAATTGTGTAATGTGATAGTTACTATACATTACATAATTACCACTACAATGGCAATCATATTACATACATAAGTGTCTCAAATTTACATGCTTTGCACCTTAAATTTATACAGTGTTATATGTCAAATATACCTCATTTAGAAATAAACTCCTAACATTAAATTTCTCAAATCAATAGTTCTACATGTAGGAATTTATCATACAAAAATATTTATATAAATAGGTGTGGTGTGTGTGTGTGTGTGTGTGTGTGTGTATGTGTACATGTCCTTAACAAGGAAGTTAATTAGATCAGTGTTAGTGACTCCCAAAGTTAATAATGCCCATATATCCATCCTTAAATTCTAGCACATACTTAGCACGAAGTATAAGATAAAATAATACAACAGTTAAATCAAACAAGGTAAATATTTTATATACATCATAGAGGCCCAATGCACAAAATTCATGCAAAGGTAGGCCTTTCTTCCCCTGGCTGCCAACTCTGGCTTCCCTCTGGCACCTAGGACCCCGGCTTCCCATGCAGTCTCCACTTCATCCAGAAGGTTGTTTGGAAGGACGTCCAGAAGGATATCCAGTCTAATTAGCATATTATGCTTTTATTATTATAGATGTTGATAGTTATATAAAAGTGACCAAGATATATATCAACATAAATATATATGTGTATATAAACATAGTTGTGTATATATGAAAATATAAATGGTATGTGTTTTTTTTAATACTCACCTGAGGATATTTTTTCATTGATTTTTAAAGAGAGGGAAAAACAGAGAGAAACATTAATGTGAGAGAGACACATCAATAGGTTGCCTCCCACATGAGCCCTGACCAGGGCCCTTGCCAGGGAGGAACCTGCAACCCAAGTACCTGCCCTTGACTGGAATGGAACCTGGGACCTTTTGGTGTGCAGGTTAATGCTCTATCCATTGAGCAAAACCAGCCAGGGCCAAATAGTACTTTTTAAAAAATATTTTTTATTGATTTTAGAGAGGATGAGAAAGGGATAGAGAGATAGAAACATCCATGATGAGAGAGCATCATTGTATGGCTACATACCCATACTGGTGATTGAGCCTGAAACCTGGGCATGAACCTTGACTGGGAATTGAACCATGACCTCCTGGTTCATAGGTCAACACTCAACCACTGAGCTATGCTGGCCAGTTATATAACTTGACTTATGATATAAATGAATATATATATGAACTAATATAAATGCACATACATGTAAAATCATATGATGTATATACACCAATCCATGTGTCACTGGAAATTAATTTTGGCATGGATATAGTTGTGTGTGAATAGCATGTAAGTGATATCAATTTTCATTTATGTAGTTCAGTGTTGTTTATTTTTCAAAAGTGTGAATATATATTATTTATTTTTAAAATAAGAATAGGGAAAAATAAATTCTACAAGTTAGGTAAGGTTTGGTGGGAACAGATTATATTTGCTTTTGGGGGGATTCAAATATATTTATTTTTAATATCTTTATTGATTGAGGTATTACATATTTGTCCTCATTCCACCCTCCCCCTCATTACCTTTCCACCCACCGCCACTAATGCCCTCAACCCCCTGTTGTCTGTGTCCACTGGTTAGGCTGATATGCATGCATACAAGTCCTTTGGTTGATCTCTCCCCCTTAACCTCATCGTCCCCTATCCTTCCCTACCCTCATCTGAGGTTTGACAGTCTGATCAATGCTTCCCTGTCTCTGGATCTGCTTTTGTTTATCAGTTTATGTTGTTCATTATTTCCCATAGATGAATTAAATCATGTGATATTTATCTTTTTCTGACTGGCTTATTTCACTTAGCATAATGCTTTCCAGTTCCAGCCATATTGTTGCAAATGGTAAAAATTCCTTCTTTTATAGGAATTTTATTATGTATGCAGCATACATAATATTCCATTGTGTAGACGTACCATAGTTTTTTAATCCACTCATCTGCTGTTGGGCACTTAGGCTGTTTCCAAATATTAGCTATGGTGAATTGTGCTGCTGTGAACACAGGGTTGCATATATCCTTTCTGATTGGTGTTTCAAGCTTCTTGGAATATATTCCTAGGAGTGGGATTACTGGGTCGAATGGGAGTTCCATTTTTAGTTTTTTTTTTTAGGAAACCCTATACTGTTCTCCAAAGTGGCTACACCAATCTACATTTCCACAAGCAGTGTGTTCCTTTTTCTCTTCATCCTTGCTAACATTTGCCATTTATTGATTTGTTGATGATAGCCATTCTGACAGGTATGAGATGGTACCAGATTTTTGTTTTGATATGCATATCTCAGATAATTAGTGACTTTGAGCATGTTTTCATATGTTTGTTGGCCTCCCTTCTGTCTTCTTTCGAAAAGTTTCTATGTAGGTTTCTTGCCAATTAATTGTTTGGATTGTATATCCTCCATTTGTTAAGGTGCATAAGTTCCCTGTAAATGTTGGAGATTAAACCCTTATAGATGATAACATTGGCAAATATGTTCTCCCATGTAGTGGTCTTCTTTGTTTTTTTGTTGATGGCTTATTTTGTTATGTAAGAGTTTTTTATTTTGATGTAATCCTATTTGTTTATTTTCCCTTTAGTTTCCAGTGAAGAAATTGCTTCGGCATATATCTGAGATTTCTCTGACTGTGAATTCCTCTAGTATTTTTATGGTTTCTTGTCTTATGTTTATTCATTTTGAGTTTATTTTTATGTATAGTGTAAGTTGGTGGCCTGGTTTCATTTTTTTTTGCATGTATCTTTCCAGTTTTCCCAACACCAATTATTAAGAGATTGTCTTGACTCCATTGTAAGTTCATGTCTTCTTTGTCAAATATTAATTGAGTATTTTCGTTTGGGTCAATTTCTGGGTTCTCTATTCTATTCCATTGGTCTATATATCTGTTCTTGTGCCAGTACCAGGCTGTTTTGAAAACAGTGGCTTTGTAATATAGCTTGAATCCTATGTATTTTCTTCTTTCTCAGGATTGCTGTGGCTATTCAGGGTATTTTTTATTCCAGAAGAATTTTTGGAGAGTTCATTCTATGTCTGTGAGATATGTTATTAGTATCTTAATGGGGAATGAATTAAATCTATAGATTGATGTGGGTACCATGAACATTTTAATGATGTTGATTCTACCAATCCATGAACATGGTGCATTCTTCCATCTGTTTATGTCTTCTTCTATCTTTTTTTTTCAGCATCCTGTAATTTTACCCATATATGTCTTTACCTCCTTAGGTAAGTTTATTCCTAAGTATCTTAATTTTTTTTTTGGTGCATTCATAAATGGGATTGCTTTTTTAGTGTCTCTTTCTGTAAGTTCACTTTTGGTGTATAGAAATGCCATAGATTTTTGGAGTTAATTTTATATGCTTCTACATTGCCAAATTCATGTATTAAGTCTAATAGTTTTTTTTTTTGGAGTCTTCAGGGTTTTCTATGTACAGTATCATATCATCTGTGAATAAGGACAGTTTTACTTCTTTTCTAATTGGGATGTCTTTTTTTCATCTTCTTGTCTGATCACTATGGCTAGCACTTTCAATACTATGTTGAACAGGAGTGGTAAGAGTAGACATCCCTGACTTAATCATGTTATTAGGGGAAATGGATTTAGTTTTTGCCCATTGAGTATGATGTTGGCTGTGTGTTTGTTATATATATGGCTTTTATTATGTTGAAGTATGATCCTTCTATTCCCACCTTGATGAGAGTATTTATTAAATATAGGTGTTGGATTTTGTCAAATACTTTTTCTGTATCAGTTGGTATGACTACATGACTTTTATCTTTCAATTTATTTATGTGATGTATCATATTTATTGACTTGAAGATATTGTACCATCCTTACATCCCCAGGATAAATACTACTTGGTCATGGTGTATGATCTTTCTGATGTACTGTTGGATCCGATTTGCTAGAATTTTGTTGAGGATTTTGATACCTATGTTCATGGGGATATTGGCCTGTAATTCTCTTTCATTGCATAATATCTGGTTTTGGTATTAGGGTGATGCTGTCTTCATAGAATGAGCTTGGAAGTGTTCTTTCCTCTTGAATTTTTGGAATAGTCTTAGTAAGATAAGTTTTTGTTCTTCCTTGAATGTTTGGTAAAACTTCCCTGTGAAGCCATCTGGCCCTGGGCTTTTGTTTGCTGGAAGCTTTTTGATGACAGCTTTAATTTCTTCCATATTTATTGGCCTATTGAGATGTTTAGGATCTCCCTGACTGAGTTTTGGAAGGTTGTATTTTTCTAGGAATATGTCAATTTCCTCCAGGTTGTCCAGCTTTTTGGAGGAGAGTTTTTCATAGTATTTTTTTGAACGACCCTTTGCATTTCTGTGGGTTCTGTTGTTATTTCTCCTCTTTCATTTCTGATTTTGTTTATTTGGATCCTCTCTCTTTGCTTCTTGGTGAGTCTGGCTAGAATTTCATCAATCTTTTTTATCCTTTCAAAGAACCAGCTCTTAGTTTTGTTGATCTTTCATTTTTTTTATTGTCTCTCTGTCATTTATTTCTGCTCTAAGCTTTATTATCTCCTTCATTGTGTTCACTCTGAGCTTTTCTTTTTGATTTCTTTCTAATTCATTGAGTTGTAACATTAGATGATTTACTATTTACATTTTTTTTTTCAGGTAGGCATGTAGAGCTATGAACTTCCTTCTCAGGATTGCTTTCATTATGTCCCATAGGTTTTGGATTCTTGTGTTTTTATTATCTTTAGTTTCCAGGATGCTTTTAATTTCTTCTTTGATTCATTGGTAACCTAATCAATATTTAAGAATATACTATTCAGTTTCTAAGTGTTTGAGTATTTTGAATTGTTTTTATTGTAGTTTATTTGTAATATTATGCTATTGTGGTCTGAGAAGATGCTTAGTATGATTTCAATCTTCTTGAATTTGGGGAGACTTTGCTTGTGACCAGGTATATGGTCTATTTTTGAAAATGTCCGTGTGCACTTGAGACGAATGTATATTCTATGGCTTTGGAGTGAAATGTTCTGAAGATGTCAATTAAGTCCATCTGATCTAGTGAGTCATTTAGGATTGCTGTTTCTTTTCTGATTATTTGTCTAGAGGATTTATCCAGTGATGTCAGTGGTGTATTAAAGTCCCCTACTATGATTGTATTGTTGTTGATCTCTCTCTTGATACCTTCCAGGAGATTTTTTTATGTATTCAGGTGCTCCTGCATTCAGTGCATATATGTTTACCAGGGTTATATCATCTTTTTGTATCAATCCCATTAGTATTATGAAGTAGCTTTCCTTATTTCTTGTTATAGCCTTCACTTTGAGGTCTATTTTGTCAGATAAATGTATTGCTAACCCAGCTTTTTTTTTTCATTTCCATTTGCTGGAAAGATATTTTTTCAAACCTTTACTTTCAGTCTGTGTGAGTTCCTTGTTCTGAGATGGGTCTCTTATAGACAGCATATATATGGGTCATGTTTTTTAATCCATTCAGCCACTCAATGTCTTTTTTTTGGAGCATTTAGTTATTATTGAAAGGTACTTGTTTGTAGCCGTTTTTATTTTTTGAGGCTGTGTTCCTTCTTACCTTTTTGTTTCTTATTTTTACAGCCTTCCCTTTAGTATTTCTTTCATTGCGGGCTTGGTAGTGATAAACTCCCTTAGCCTTTTTTTTTTTTTAATGCAGGGCTCTTCATTTCCCCTTCAATTTTGATTGATAATCTTGCTGGGTAGAGTATACTTGGATTCAGTCCCTTGCTTTGCATCACTTTGTATATCTCTTTCCATTCCCTTGTAGCTTGATGAGTTTCTGTTGAGAAATCATTTGATAATCTGATGGAGAGCCTTTGTAGGTAACTCTCTGTCTCTCTCTTGCAGCCTTTAAAATTCTCTTTGTTGATAACATTTGCCATTGTAATTATGGCATGTCTTGGTGTGTATCTTTTGAAATTTACCTTGCTTGGGACTCTCTATATTTGTATAACTTTTTTCTTCCCCATATCTGGGAAGTTTTCTGTCATTATTTATTCAAATAAATTTTCTAATCCTTGCTGCTCTTCTTGTCCTTCTGGAAGCCCTATTATATGTAAGTTATTTCTTTTTTCATTGTCACAAAGTTCTCTTAGGCTCTCCTCCTGCTCTTTAATTTTTTTTCTAGTTGCTGTTCAGATTGAGCTTATGTCTGTACTTTATCTTCTAACTCACTAAT
Organism: Lasiurus cinereus; assembly: GCA_011751065.1. Lineage (NCBI taxonomy): Eukaryota > Metazoa > Chordata > Mammalia > Chiroptera > Vespertilionidae > Lasiurus > Lasiurus cinereus. Next base: position 56,922,555 of record JAAGEH010000286.1, on the reverse strand, counting down.
TTGGTCCTTTGATTCTTCTAGTCTACTCTTAAAGCCTCCCATGCTGTTTTTGATTGTAGCTAAATCATTTTCATTTATTCCTAATTTTTGCATAAGTTTTTGATTTTTTCATCCATCTGGTGTATTATCTCTATGACCTTTACTCTGAATTCTTTTTCTGCCATATTGCATACTTTCATTTCACTTATTTCCTTTTTTGGTGATTCCTCCTTTTCTTTCCTCTGGGATTGTTTTGTTGTCTCCCCTTTCTGACTATCACCAGAAGGTTCAAGTGCTTTGTTTCAGGGGTCTGGGCCATGTGTAGTGGCAGTTTTGTACCACCACCACCCCCCAATTGTCACTGAAGACTTCTGACACCAAGGTATGCGGCTCCTGTGGATTGGTGGGAACTGCACTCTCTCCAGGTCATAGTAACAGGCACTTAATGTGGCCTTGTGTGCACACTTACAATCAGAGACCCTGCATGTGCAACATTGAAATAGAGACTGCCCTGGCATGTGCCCAAAATCAAAGTCCCCTAGTGCATATCAGGAGTCATAAGCTCCTTGTGTCCACACCAAGAATTGAGTATCAAGTCTTTGTTGCTTGGTGCTACCTCATACTGAGAATCAGAGTCCCTGTGTGTGCATGTGTCAATAATTAGAGTCACTGGCTTTTAGTGTGAATGTACTGGAAACCAGGGATCTCAGGAGCATGCAATGAGAAACAGAATCTAGTCATTGGTGCTTATTGCTGCTTCTTGTGTGGAAATTCGGGGTCCCTGATCTGCTTGAGAGACCACTGTGTTGGCAGAAAGTTTACTTCTGCCCTGCAGTAAACAGCCTCCTGTGTGTGCTTTCCCTGAATCAAAGTCAGATGGCACTGCCACTTAGTGTGGGTGTGGGGTCTGGTCACACGGATGTGCACTGTGGAAAACAATCTCCCCATGTCCATGCACTCAGGCTTATATTCAGCCCTGTCCTTCTGTATGGGTGTGAGGTCTGGTTGTGAGAAACAAACTCCCCAGGTTCACATGTTTAAGTTCAAATTCAACACAGTCTCCCTGCTTGAGTGCAGAGTCTGGTCTTTAGAAACAAACTCCCTGGGTTCACCCTCCCAGTCTCAATTCCAGTGCTATATCCCCTCGTGGGTGTGGGATTTGGTCATGGAAAACAGTCTCTCCAAGGTCATACACCTAGGCTCAAATTCAGCACAGCTTCCCTGTCTGGGCATTGAGCCTGGGTGAGGGAAACAAACTCCCTGAATTTTGTATGTCCAGGTTCAAATTCAGCTCAGTCTATCCTGCTTTGCTTCAGAGTTTGGTCATGGGAAATGAACTTCCTGGGTTTGCACCTCTGGCTCAAATTCAGTGCTGTTTCTCTGTGTGTGTGCAGGATCTGGTTGCAGAAAACAATGTCCCCAAGTTGTGCACCTATGTTCAAATTTAGCTCATCCTCCCTGTCTGGGGCATAGAGACTAATCATGGGAAATACATTTTCCCAGTTTGATAGTCCAGGCTCAAATTCAATGCTGTCTCCATTCTCTGTGTGGGCGCGAGATCTGATTGCAGAAAACAACCTCCCTACAGATGTTCAGCTAAGCTCAAATTCAGCTCAGTCTCCTTGCCTGGGTATGGAGCCTAGTCACAGGGAACACATTCCCCGAGTTCCCAAGTCCAGGCTCAGATTCAGAACTGCACTGCATGAGCATGGGGACTGATTGTAGAAAACAATCTCCCCAAAGATGAACACTTAGGTTCAAAATTCAGCTCAGTCTCCCTGCTTGGGCATGGAACATGGGTGCAGGAAACAAACTTTCCGTGTCCAACACCAATGTCAGATTGAGCTGCAGCTGCTATGTGTGTGCAGGAAGCACTATTGTGTGGCCAGAGTCTAGCAGATCCTATGCTGCTGCTGCAAGGGTGATAAAAGAGGGGAATTGGCTTTGTGACTCAGAGAAATCTTCAGCTGGGGTTCCTGGAGTCTTCATGTCCCTGGGTCTGCAGCTGTGGTTGCAGGTCTATCAGAACTGCTGTAAGTATCAGGTTTGCTACTGAGACAGACTGGTTGGTGGTGAGACCAGGATCCTAGTCTCAAGCAATTCTGTTCTTCAAGATGGCATGATCTCTGTGCTGTGAGTGTCCTCCCATATCTTTGCTTTATGTGGGGTCATCTGAAACATCTCTAATGGGACTAGAAGACTTACTTATAAAATCACTCATTTACATGACTATGATGTTGGCAGTTCATTCTCAGGGCAGAGTGCAGCTAGAGTTGCAGGCTGGGGTCTTGTTTCTTCTCCCTGTCACCTCTTCCTCTGGCAAATTTTATCATCATATATAATAAAAGGCTTATATGCAAATTGACCAAACAGTGGAACAACCAAATCAAGTGGAACAATCAGAACAACAGAAACAACCGAAACAACTGAACAATGAAACAACTGGTCCCTATGATGTGTGATGACCACCAGGGGGAGAGTATTGAATATGGTGGGTACTGGCCACTGTGGGATGGTGAAGTAGGAGAGTAGGGGTGCCAAACCAAGGTGGAGTGCCAGGCACTGTTATCAGGGCAAGCCTCTGGTGGTTACTGAAAATTCTTTGCTCCTGTGCACTGTGGTCTCTCCTGGTGCTTGCACTTACTGGTCCTACTCTCACCCGCTGCCAGCACTGGCCCCACTTGCAACTGCAGCCACTGCCAGAGCTGTTGCTTGCACCTGCTGTTGGCTCCTGGTGAAGGGCCTAATTATTTGGCACAGTCAGGAAGTACAAGTAGCAGCTGCCAGCCCCAAATCGCCCCTTAGAACTTATCAATCTCCCTTTGCTCCTGAAGGGTGATGGGGACCAGCAGCCTCCTCTTGCACCCATGACAAGAGCCAGCCCTGCTTGCACCCATAGGCGGTGCTGGATCCACTGCTAGCACCCGCTGTTGGCACCTAGAGCCGGTCTCAATTGCTAGGCGTAGTCAGCAGATGTAAACAGCAGTTGTTGGCCCCAATTGTCCCTCAGGGCTTCTCCACCTCCCCCTGCTCCCAAGAGGCCATTGGGTCAGCAGTTGCCACTCAGACCTACTGACACACTGACCTGTTCACAACTGCCGCTGGCACCAGCCCCAATCGCTCTGTGCTGTCAATGGGGTTATGAGTGGAACTGGCACCATCAGTGCATGGGAGCAGTGGCAGTAGAAGAAGAGCTTCCAGCAGAGAAGGGACTGGGGGCCATGGCAGGAGGGGCTGGGTGGGCATATGGAGGATGAGTGGAGACCTGCCCCTGTACCCATTACAGCCTCACAGCCTACAATTCCTTTCAAGTTGCACAAATTCATGCACTGGGCACCTAGTATTACATAAGACAGTCTCAAAGTAGTTGATTTCTCATATGGTAATTTGAATCCCAGAAAGAAATAGAAATTGGAAAATTTTCTTTATGCCTAGACTAAAACATCACTTCCTCCACATTTTATTGGATAAAGCAGTCATAAAACCAGTATTGATAAAAGAAAAGTAATCCACATGAGGTCATGAATAAAGAAGAATATGGTTCACTGAAAGCCACCAAAGTAATAAGAGGAACAGAGTAACAAGCTGCCAAAAGATGAAGGTTTAGACTGATTAAAATAGCTGGGACAAACAAATAGAGATTGATTGATCTAAGAAGGGGAAGAGCCAAAGCAGGATGGATGCCATACTTTCATACAGACTCCTCTTAAATCCTTAAATGTCCTCTGAACTCAATGTATTCAAGGAATACACAGAGAAGCCAAGCAGAAAAGAATAGTATGCAATCAGAAAAGTATGAGCAGAATTCCAGCTGCTCCCCACCATCAGGAAGAAAAGGGAATAGGTTTGAGTTTCATCACATTAGAGAAGATAAACAAAAACCTCAGGCTTTTTATTGAAATCACAGAAAAAACACAGTTTAGAAAGAAAATCTATATTTAAGGAATAAAGTATTCATCTTAAGAATGAGTGTAAAACCCAAGTTATCTCATCTTAACAAAGTATAAAATAAGCTCCTGGAAATCAGTGTGATTAGTCAGTCATTTTATTCTTTGCTAGAACTCATGCCAACATTCTTCAGAGGAACATGAGAGAATCCAAATTCTCTAAACATGTTATTCAAGTTTACAATATAATATGATCCATAGTCAAAATAAATAAACAACGGTAAAAGATGATCCAGGTATCAAAATGAGCAGACAAGGACTTAAAGCAGCTCTAAAAATTATTAAAGGTTTTGGCAAAGGGGAGGAGATTTGAGGGGATTGAGTGAAAAATGGCAAGATATTAAGGAGTACAAATCGGTAGTTACAAAACAGTCATAGGGATGTAAAATACAGCATAGGGAATATAGTCTATAAAATTTTAATAAGTATGTATGGTGCCTTGTGGGTATTGAAAATATTGTAGGATTGTTTTGTAAAGTATATGGTTGTCTAATTACTATGTTGTACATCTAAAACTAATATTGGATGTAAACTGAAATTGAAAACTAAAATTTAAATTAAAATATGTGAAATGATGTAAAGAAAAAGATAAACAGAATATTATTAGAGAAAAGTTAATACATGAAATAAAAATATAGTATATTGGGTGGTAATGGGAGAAGCCAGAAAATAAGATCAGTGATCAAATATGTTGCAGGCAGAATCATATCCATCAAAGTTGTACACTTCCTCATCCACCAGAACCTATGAAAATGTTACTCTACATTAAAAAAAAATTTAGATGTGAGTAAATGAAAGATTATGAGCTGGAAGATCATTCTGGATTGTCTGGAGGTGTCCAATGTAATCACAGACATAATTATAAAAGGAAGGTGTGAGGGTCAAAGCCATGGAGAGTTTGGAACCTGCTAAACTTCTAGTTATCAAGATATAAGAAGAGGACAGTAGCCAAAGAGTGAAGACAAATCCTAGAGGCTGGAAAAGTAAGAAAATGGATTCTCTGTTAGATTCTCCAGAAGAAATGCAGCATTGTTGGCAGTTTTACTTTAGCCTAGTAAAAATCATTTCAGACTTTTGACCTCTAGAACTGTGAGAAAGTAAAGTTAAATCTGAAACCAAAAGAGTTGAGAACAGTGAAGCAAAAGACTTTCCGGAATGAAAAAAAAGTGAGGAAAAAGGCCTTGAACCATGAAAGAACTTGGCATATCTGAGAAACTTAAGTCAAACATGTTAACTCTAAGTTTGAGCAATCAGACCAGAGTATCAGATAAGAACTAGATTGTGAAGGGCTTTGTAGATCATGGTAAATCATGTACCTTTGTCTGATACATATCCTTCATGGAGGTCTTTTAAGCAGAGGAGTAACTTGATTTGATATTTTAAAAGTAGGAAGTATTACAAAGAATACATTTGAAAAAGCAAAAATTGAAAATAGGTTCAACTTTTGGGAGGCTATGACAATAGATAAAGCAAAATATAATAGTAGTTTGCATTATATAATAATAGTTTGCATTATTTGAAGGTACAGATTAATTAAAGATATTTTGGGGCCTGAATGGTTGATAATGGTGGGAGGTTTTGTGGTGTTCAGTAGTAAATTACACTTTTTAAATAAATGAGTTAGAATTGATGCTATATCTTGCTCCAAAGCACTTGATCTTAACCACTAAACGATGATGAAAATTAATTCTCTACTTCCTAGGTTTTCTTGATTAAAAAGGGAAGTTGTTAAGCTACTAAGAGTCCACTCAGCTTTGTGGTTCTCTGAAATACTTGAGACTTTTATCATATTTCTAGTTTTACACATGGAAAGAACATATAGTGACTCAATGTGTAGCCAATTTCAATCATGCAGTTGAAAGCGTGAAGAAGTCAACTCACACAAAGTCACAAAGCAATAGGATGAATTAAAAAGTACATGGATTTGAAAAAATAAATACCTATTATTGAGACTTGGTACCAGCATTTTTTAGTTTGTGTCATTGGCTGAGTCATTTAACATTTTAAAAATTCAAGTTGTTCATAAATAAAATGTAAATATTAATAATTACCAATGTTATTATTGTAAGTATGCTAACCAAATTATTTTGACCATATATAAAATTAAATACTAGAATTACTTAATTGCCATTTTTCAGTGTTCTAAGTTACAAAATAATCAATCACTAACATTTAAAAAGAAATAAATGTATTTAAAATTAAGTTTTTTTCTTTTTCTAATATCAAATATAACAAATACACTTTTAAACTCATGTACGCTTCATTTGTATATATAATAGTTCCAAACATATTCACATATTATAAAAGTGAGATTGCTACACACATAAATACATATGTCAATCAAATCTATGTAAATAGCTACATGATAATCAATGTTACGTATATACCAAGGTAGCAGTGGATGTGCCATTTAATCATTCCAATATGGGAAAAAATTCATATAGTTTCAAGGTTTTGCTATGATTAACAATCTTATATAATAAAAACCTAATAAGCTAAGTGTCTGACCATTCCTTCAACCATTAGACCAGTCACTATGATATGCACTGACCATCAGGGTGCAAATGCTCTGACCAGCAAGTTAGCTTTCTACTAGGGTCCAGCCAATTGGGACTGGGTGAGATGGGACAGACACACCCTGGAACACTCCTGTGGTGCCTCCTTGGCCAGCCAACCTCCCGCAGTCCCTCCTCTGTTAGCCAGTCCCTATGGACCCCACAGCGCAGTGCAGCCTGGAAACAGTGGCTGTGGGCACCAGATAATGACATCACATAACAAGACTCAGCTCCCTCTCCTTAGTACTAGCCCCCTTGAAGTTTCTTTAGCCCAGGAATATGACTTGCTTTATAGCTGGTGCAAACATTTTACACTGTTACCAAATGTCTGTGAAGAATTTTCCCTCATCTCATTTGATCCTCAGAAGTCCTGGAGGAGGTATATAGAAGATTTGGTGGAATACTATTTTCTTCATTAGTCAGAAAATGGAGATTTAGGAGGTTTAGAAACTTGACCTGACTGAAAAGAAATAAGAAATGGTGGACCTTGAAAATAACTTCAGGTTATCTCACTACCTGAATATAGTCAAACGCTACTGCAGTTAAGTATTTGACCCTTTGTTCTCCCTGTGTGATCTATAATAATAATCTGCCTCCTGTTGATATTTACTGCTGGGTTGCTGGTAAATACATGAAAGAGAAGTTGGGGTGCTTCACTGGACCAGAAAACATTTAGCTACATCAGAAGCAGGTCTATTTAAATAAGTATATTCTATATATAAAAAACACTAAATTGACTCGCGCATACACAATACATATAAAGCTCTCTCTGACATCAATTGTATGCATGTGTTTTGATCTGTCATTATCAATTGTGAATTTGGTTGACACTTCTATTATAGAGAAAAGGCAAATAGGAATATTAAAATATTTTTTAATTAACTTATTTTCAATGTGCAAGAATCCATGCACTGGGCCACTAGTACTATAATAAGTATCTTGGAACATGTATCATTTAATACTGATAATTTATTCCTATTTGGTAAATACTATAAATAGGAGAGTTGGATCAAATGTTATACATATTTTAATTACTAATTATTTAAATATTAAATCAAATGCTACATTAAAATAAAATTAAATATTCAATAATAGTGATATAAATACTAGATTACTTTTTTAAAAATCTTACAGTAATCTACATCTCTAATAGTATCAACAACTCTAGTAACTCTATATGTTTAGATTATTATTAAGTTTTTTGACAATCCAATAGGTGTAGTATCTGTTATTTTAATTTCATTTTTGGGAAAACTAATAATATTTTCTCATATTTTTAATCTATATGTTGGTAAAATACCTATTAATTCCTTTGGCTTTAAAAACAAAACAAATTGTCCTGGCCGGTTTGGCTCAGTGATGAGAGTATTGGCCCAAGGACCAAAGGGTTCCAGGTCTGATTCCCTGTCAAGGACATGTACCTTGGTTGCAGATTTGGCAACAATTCGATGTGTCTCTCTCATATCAAGCTCTCTCTCTCTCTCTCTCTCTCTCTCTCTCTCTCTCTCTCTCTCTCTCTCTCTCTCTCTCTCTCTCTCTCTCTCATTCTTCCACTCTTCCCTTCCTTCAACTCTAAAGATCAATGGAAAAAATATCCTCTGGTAAGGATTAAAAAACAAAACAAAACAAAAAAATCCTGTATTACCTGCCTTTCTTAGTAATTTATAGGAGCACTATATATATCAGGGAAATTAACTCTTTATCTAATATTTCTTTAGATCCATTTTTTTCCTGATCTATCAATCACTTTTTCATTTTGTTATGACTTTTGCCAAATAAGGTTTTCATATTTATGGAATTAATATGTAGATAGATATTCCTTTCATGATTTCTGGGTTCTTATTATGAATTAATAACCTACTCATATTTTAAATTTTTCAATTTTCTTTGAGTATCTTTGCTGTTTTTGTATATCATCTTTAATTAATGAAGAGGTTTTTTATGTATAATGTATAGTACAGGCATTTTATTAACTTCCTGTTTAGAGTTTAATCTGTTGCCTAGTCAGTGTTGCTCAGTGGTTTGAGTTTCAACATATGAACCAGGAAGTCATGGTTTGATTCATGGTCAAGGCACATGTGTGAATTTTACCTGGGTGGTGGGCTTGATCCCCCATGGGGGACATTCAGGAGGCAGCCAATCAATGATTCTTTCTCATCATTGTGTTTCTATGTCACTCTCCCTTTCCTTTTCTGAAATCAGTAAAATATATATTAAAATAAAAAAATAGAGTTTAATCTGTTTCAAAATTTAATTCTTCTTCATTAATAAATACTATTTGACCCCTGAACAGTGCTGTGGTTGAAGAAGATTTAAAAATTCACATAACTTTTAACTTGCCCCAAACATAATCACTAATAGTCTATGGTTGACCAGCAAGCAGCCTTACCAATAAAATAAAGAGTTGAAGAACAATATTCTTCAATATGATATGTTATATGTACTATATACTGTATTCTCACACTAAAGTAAGATAAGAAAGATAAAATACATTTATAGTAGTGTGTTATATTTATCAATAAGGTTATATTGTCTTTTTATGAGATTAATCCTCTGTCAGTATCTGTACCAATGATGTCTTATATGATACAAAACACTTTAAATATTACAAGTTTTACGAGTACTGGACATAAAAAATGGGAAGATAATGTGAAAAAGAAATTTCTATTTATTTATAGGTATAATGATTCATGCATTGATAATGAAGAATCAGCAATACAGTTGCTTCATGGTAGTATAGTGTAATTGATAAACAGGAGTGGCTGCAAAATCATGATAATAGTACATTATGTACTATCATTAAGTTTATACAGATTTAAACTGCATCTTTACATTGGCTTACATTTCTCTCAACTGCAAATGGTATCATATAAGTGCTATATCTGTGTGTGTAAGTTTTAATGAATGACATTTTATAGTAGATTTGTGTATATTTTATGATAGTGAATTATAAAATAGGTTAGTATCTACATATATTATATGCATTTATGACATATAATTTATTTTTTTAATTGCTGTGCATTTTTTCAAATTGCTGCAAATCTCCAAACCATTTGCCATAAAATATATTTGAATCTGCATGTAAGTGGACTTGTACAGTTCAAACCTGTGTTGTTCAAAGATCAACTGTATTTCTATTTATGTGCCAGCTCTGTGATGTTATGATAATACTGTGTTTTATTTTTTTACTGTTTTAATACCTGCCGAGCTAAGTCTTCTCATGCTATTCTTATGTTATTATTTTTTAACTTTAATTATTGTTTATTGATATCCTCTTAAAATTCTTATGTTTAATACTTCTATAAACTTTAATATAATTTTATTGACTTAAAATATTTTTATTTCAATTAGAATTTGGTATTTGAAGATATTGTTTTTTATCTTCCTCCACAATTAAATATAACATTTTTACTGGAAATGTTGGTACTTAAAATTTGGAAATATGGGCACTTAAATTTTTATTTTATTAAGTCAAATTAAAAACAAAGAGAACAATAGAAATAAAACTATTTTGTGCCTGAAGACGTCTCAGCAAATATGTATAAGCAAATAAACATACATTTTTGTAAATAAAGATAGAGTGAACTTGAAGAAGATGCTCATCAGACCAAAAATAATAGCCACAATTTATTAAATACTGGCCTGTAAAGACTATGCTGTGTTATATGAATTACTTCTTAATTCTCATAAGAACACTGCAAGTTATCTACTAACAAGGGAAACTGGCTAAGTAGATCTGTGGACACAGAACTTTATATTAAAACTAGTGGCCTGGTGCACAAAATTTGTGCACATTAAAAGGGGATTAGTTAGAGGAAATATTTTAATATTGCTATTTGCCCTTTCTCTGTAATAAAAGTGCCAGAGATGAAAGAAAATTAGTGAAATGTGCTGTGGAACCTAGAGTCAAGTCCCTGCCCACCACCCACACACTCTTTGATAACCCAGGAGACCCAGAGCCAGCTGGCCCCACAATGATTGGGTGAGACCCAAACCCAGCTGGCCCTACCCCCAAGGCCCTCTGGGCCAGGAATACAACCTCAGGTCCCCAGTCCAGTACTGGGTTAGGGTTGCAACCTCATCCTTCAGCCCGATGCTGTGTGGGGGTGCAACCTCAGGACCCCCGGCCAAGTGTTGGGGTGGAGGTGTCGCCTGAGGTTACCTGTCAAGCCCTGCTGGATGGGGGGCATGACCTGAGGTCCACATCAAGCCTCACCAGGCAGGGTGTGTGGCCTGAGGGCTCCTGGACCTGTGCCAAGGCAGGGGGCACAGCCTGAGGTCTTCTGGTCTGGAACTGGGATGGGGAGCATGGCCTGAGGTCCCCCAACTAGCCCTGCTGAGCAAGGGGCATGGACTGAGGTCCCCTGTCAAGCCCCATGGATTGGAAAGTGTGATCTGAGGTCCCTCACACCAGCCAGGCACCATGCAGCCTCAGATTCCTGCTATTTGGTTGTGACATTATGGCATCCTGTCTAATTTGCATATTATTCTTTTATACAGATAGATTTTTTTGGACAAAAAAAAAATTAGTCCTGACTTAAAACAAGAATCTGAGCTATACCCTAGCCAGTGTGGCTCAGTTGGTTGGGTATCATCCCATTAACCAGTGGATTGTCAGTTAGATTCCTAGTCAGGGCACATATCTGTGTTGTGAGCTTGATCCCAGGATAGGGGCATGTGGGATGCAACTAATAGATGTTGCACTCTCACATTGATGTTTCTCTCTCTTTCTCTCTGTAAAAGTCATTTTATTTTTACTTCTTTTAAAATATTTTTAAATGAAGTAAAAATAAAATAAAATAAAAAGCTGGGCTGCAATGAAGTTCGTCCATAAAGAATATTTGGTGCTGAACATAATACCTTCACTTCTCCAGTTATCTGCAGAGCCATCTGGGACCACAATCTTCTTTCCCATAACCCGTGGTATCCCAACCTCCCACTTGAGACCAACTGGTCCCATCAGGTAAGAGCCATTAGCTCTACCCATCTGACTCCTATTGGACCTGCTCTGCTGAACATTTGCTCCTCAATTGTGCCAGCTGAATTCCACAATGGAGAAGATTCTCAAGGAGGTCTGGGTGGACTCTGTGTAAAACTGAGTTATATAGCTCTTAGTGGGGAGGGCACATTTTTATGTACACTCCACCTCTGTACTACTGTTTCTGTGCAGAGCCCTTATTTCATAAGTTCCAATCTAATGGGTTTTATAAACAATGATGGTTCACCCTGATAAGAATTGGCCCCACAACAAAGGTCCACAGGCACATGGTAGGTGGTAACCGCTTTGGTATACCCTGAGGCTGTTCCTAAGTGACCTCATACCCAGCACTTTTACAAACTATGACTCTCTATCTGGAGAACACCTCTTACCACTACCTGGTGACTCACTGAAAGCCTACCTCAGGAAACTAATGTACTTCAGAAGCTCTTTCAGTAACTGAGGTTATAAAATAACTAACAACTGAAGGCAGATCTCTAGGAGCCTTGGGCTTTTTGCTTACCTGCTCTTGAACTTGGGGCTGGTGGAAACTAGCTTTGGTGCATAGCTTGGGCCCTCCCACACACTGAGGCCCAACAGAGATAGCAGCAAACTGTGGATCACATTATGAGCTCCAAATAGGTAACCTAGATTTTGTCACTGGTAATGCTTGACATCAATTGGCACTGGATACCCTACCAAAAAGCTCCAGAAACAACACAACAGAAGCCAGACTGTGTCATAACAAAACCCAATTAGCTCTATAAGTGACATACACAAAGGGAGATCTTAACAGACACCAGACCCTATTGAGCTTTGTGAAGCCATCCCCAACACAGAAGCTGATACATTTTACTCCTTCATAGCCATCAAAGGGGCAACCCCACCCACAAACAGGCCATCAGCAATCAAGACTCAACTACAATAGGAGGATTCCAATAACCCACACAGGGAAACCCCTGAAGCACCTAGCTCAGGTGATTAGGGAGAGTGTGCCTCTGATCCCCACAGGACACCTGCTGCATAAGGCAACCATATCAAGTTCAAGCAGGGCCATCTAATACACAGAAACACACATAGAGAGGCAGCTAACATGTGTAGAAAAGAATCATGCCTTAAATGAAAGAATAGGAGTGATCCTCTGGAAAATAATGAACAAACAAAAAACACAACTAAATAAAATGTAGGCAAGGAACCTACTAGATACAGAGTTTAAACATTAGTTATAAGGATGCTCAAGAAATTTAGCAAGAAGTTCAGCACTTGAAATCGGACATAGAAACTTTAAAACAGAGCCACTCAGCAATGAAAAATACAATATCTGAAATGAAGAATAAACTAGAAGAAATCAACAAAAGACCAGATTAAACAGATAACTGAATCAGCTACTAGGAAGACAAAGTAGTAGAAAACATCCAATATATATATTTAATGAGGATACTGTAAGGGACCTATGAGACAATATGAAGCATACTAGTAATAACATTCACATTAAAGGGGCATCAGAAGGAGAAGAAGGAGACAAACGAATTGATAATCTATTTGAAGAAATAATGGCTGAAAAATTCTCAGACTTAGTGAAGAAAAAAGACACACGACTATAGAAATAAAGAGTACCAAACAAAATGAATCAAAAAAATCCCACATCATTAAAATTACAGAAGTTAAAGATAAAGAATCTTAAAAGCTCTAAGAGAAAGACAACCACCTATAAGGGAGCTTACAAAAGACTGTTTATTGACTTCTCAACAGAAATTTCCAGGCCAAAATAGATTGGCATGAAATATTCAAAGTGATGAAAAGCAAAGACTTACAATCAGGACTACACTACCCAACAAGGCAAAGGTATATTTAAAATTGAAGGTGAAATAAAGAGCTCCACATAAAAGAAAACACTAAAAGAGATCAATACCACCAAAACATGATTATGTGAAATGTTAAAGTAAAGTTCTTCTTTAGGAAAAAAAGAAGAGAAGAGAAGAGAAGAGAAGAGAAGAGAAGAGAAGAGAAGAGAAGAGAAGAGAAGAGGAAAGAAATCCTATATAATAAAATCCTAGGTGGCATCATGCCCTTGCACAACACCCTCATGCAACATCATCACAAGATGGCAACCACAAGATAGCTGCCACAGGAAGGCTGTGTGCATAGCAGAGGTGGAGACTGGTGGCGAATCCACATGGTGTGGCCTGACAGTCCCATGGCTCTGCTTGGTGTGGAGAAGGATGGTCCCAGCGTATCCACTGCCTCAAGCAATGGAGGCAGGTGCTGGCAGAGAAGGCAGGTCGTGGTAGGAGAGTGCAATTGTGAGTGATCAGGCTGGCAGGAGAGGGCAGTTGTGGGCAATCAGGTTGGCTGGGGAGGGCAGTCAGGGGTGATCAGTCAGGCAAGGAAGCAGTTAGTCATCAATCAGGCCAGTAGGGGAGTGATTAGGGGGCAATAAGGCTGGTAGAAAGGTAAGAGGTTAAAAGCCAGCAGTACCAGATTGAAGAGGGTGGAGTCTAGGTTGCCAAACTATACCCCTCACATGCACAAATTTCATGCACTAAGCCTCTAATTTACAAATATCAAAGCCTAAGTGATCATCACCACCAAAACAACCAAATGGATAAATAGGATGTATGCCATGACCAGGCCAGCAAGAGGGTTAGTGAGGGACTACCAAACAACTAAATAGCAGACTGCATGTGGCAACCAGCCTGGCAGGGGGCTTAGTGAGGAGTGAACAAATGACTGAACAGTGGGCTACATGGGGCTACCAGACTGGCAGTAGGGGCAATGAGGGACAACCAAACAACCGAACAGAAGACTGCATGGGATACCAGGATGGCAGGTGGGTGGACAGTTATAGGTGACCAGGTCAGCAGGGGGGAAGTGAGGGGCAATCAGGCAAGTGGGGGAGGGGCAGTTAGGGGTGATCAGGCAGGCAGGCAGGTGAACAGTTAAGAGTCGGTGATCCAAGATTGTGAGAGTGTGCAGGCTGTGGATCAGGCCTAAACTGGCAGTTGGACATCTGCCAAGGTGTCCTGGGTTAGAGACAGTGCAGCCTGGGCTGAGGAGAACCCCTCTGTGCATGAATTTCTTATGTTAGATCTCTAGTCCTATATAATAAAAGAGTAATATGCAAATTGACCATACCTCTGCTACACCCACAAGCCACACTCACCAGCCACATCCACCAGTCAATCAGGATTGAGAATGCAAATTAAGCCAACCAAGATTTTTTGAGGAAACTCCATACTGTTCTCCACAGTGGCTGCACCAGTCTGCATTCCCACCAACAGTGCACAAGGGTTCCTTTTTCTCCGCATCCTTGCCAACACTTGTTGTTTGTTGATTTGTTGATGATTGCCATTCTGACTTGTGTAAGATGGTATCCATTGTCGTTTTGATTTGCATCTCTCCGATGATTATTGACTTTGAACATGTTTTCATGTGTCTCTTGGCCTTCCTTCTGTCGTCTTTTGAAAAGGTTCTATTTAGGTCCGTTGCCCATTTTTATTTTATTTTATTTTATCATTTATCTTCCTTTTATTAAGTTGAATAAGTTGGCTGTAGATTTTGGAGATTAAACCTTTATCAGTGATAATATTTACAAATATGTTCTCCCATACAGTGAGCTTTCTTGTTGTGTTTTGCTTATGGTTTCTTTTGCTGAGCAAAAGATTTTTATTTTGATGTAGTCCATTTGTTTATTTTTTCTTTAGCTTCCATTGCCTTTGCAGCAGTATCAGTGAAGAAGTTCCTTCGACATATGTCTGCAAATGTGCTGCCCGTGGATTCCATTACTGTTTTTATGGTTTCCCATCTAATGTTTAAGTCCTGTATCCATTTTGAGTTTATTTTTGTATTTGGTATAAGATGGTGGTCCAGTTTCATTTTTTTGCATGTATCTGTCCAATTTTCTCAACACCATTTGTTAAATAGGCTATCTTGCCTCCATTGTATGTTCATGCCTCCTTTGTCAAATACTAATTGAGCATAGTGGTTTGGGTGGATATCTGGATTCTCTATTCTATCCCATTGGTCTATATGTCTGTTCTTGTGACAGTAACAGGCTGTTTTGAGAACAGTTGCTTTGTAATATAGCTTGAAATCTGGTATTGAGATTCCACCTACTTTATTCTTCTTTCTCAGAATTGCTGTGGCCATCTGTGGTCTTTTCTTGTTCTAGATGAATCTTTGAAGAATTCTTTCTAGGTCTTTAAAATATGTCGTTGGTATTTTAATGGGTAGTGCATTGAATCTATAGATTGCTTTGGGTAGTACGGACATTTTAATGATGTTGATTCGTCCAATACATGAGCATGGTATGATCCTCCATCTGTCTATGTCTTCCTCTATCTCTTTTTTCAGTGTCCTGTAGTTTTCTACATATAGACCTTTTACCTCCTTAGATACGTTTATTCCTAGGTATCTTAATTTTTTTGTGTGTGATGGTAAATAGGATTGCTTTTTCAATCACTCTTTCTGTAATTTCACTATGAGTCTATAGAAATGCCAAAGATTTCTTGGCATTAATTTTCTATCCTGCTGCATTGCCGAATTCATTTATTAAGTCAATTAGTTTTGGAATGGAGTCCTTCCTGTTTTTTATGTACAGTATCATGTCACCTGCAAATAAGGACAGCTTTACTTCTTCTTTTCCAATTTGGATGGGTTTTATTTATTCTTCTTGCCTAATTGCTATGGCTAATACTTCCAGTACTATGTCAAATAGGAGAGGTGATAGTGGGCATCCCTGTCTTGTTCCTGTTTTTAGGGGAAATGGTTTCAGTTTTTGCCCTTTGAGTATGATGTTAGCTGTGGGTTTATCATATATGGCTTTTATGATGTTGAGGTATGATCCTTCTATTCCCACTTTGCTGAGAGTTTTTATCAGGAAAGGGTGTTGGATTTTGTCAAATGATTTTTCTGCATCAATTGATATGACTGTGTGATTTTTATCTCTCAATTTGTTTATGGGATGTATCACATTAATTGATTTGTGGATATTTTACCATCCTTGCATTCCTGGGATGAATCCTACTTGGTTATGGAGTATGGTCTTTCTGATATACTGCTGGATCCGATTTGCTAGAATTTTGTTGAGTATTTTGGCAAGTATGTTCATGAGAGATATTGGCCTATAATTCTCTTTCCTTGTGTTGTCTTTATCTGAATTTGGTATTAGGGTGATGCAGGCTTCATAGAAGGTGTTTGGAAGTGTTCCTTCTTCTTGAATATTTTTGAATAGTCTGAGAAGGATAGGTTTTAATTCTTTCATGAATGCTTGGTAAACTCTCCTGTGTAGCCATCTTGTCCCGGGCTTTTGTTTGCTGGAAACTTTTTGATGACTGCTTCAATATCTTCCATAGCTATTGGACTATTGAGATGTTTAGATTCTTCCTGATTGAGTTTTTGGAAGGTTATATTTTTCTAGGTATATATCCATTTCTTGCAGGTTGTCCAGTTTGTTGGAATAGAGTTGTTCATAGTGTTTTTTAACAATTCTTTGTATTTTGGTGGGATCTATTGTTATTACTCCCCTTTCATTTCTGTTTTTGTTTATTTGGGTCTTCTCTCTTTGCTTCTTGGAGAGACTGCCTTAGAGGTGCATCAATATTGTTTATCTTTTCAAAGAACCAGCTCTTGGTTTTGTTGATCTTTTGAATTGTTTCTTTGGTTTATATGTCATTTATCTCTGCTCTGATCTTTACTATTTCCTTTCTTTTACTTACACTGGGATTTTATTGTTGGTCTCTTTCTAGCTCTTTGATTTGTAGGGTTAGGAAATTTATTACCATTGTTTCCTGTTTTTTTTTTTCAGTAGGCTTCTAGGACAATGAATTTCCCTCTCAAGACTGCTTTCACTGTGTTCCATAAATTTTGTATTGTTGTGTTGTCATTTGTTGCCATGATGCTTTTTATTTCTTTCTTGATCTCTCTGGTTACCCAATGATTGTTTAATAACATTCTGTTTAGTCTCCATGTGTTTAATTTCTTTATATTGTGTTTATTATAGTTGATTTCCATTTTTATGCCACTGTGGTGTGATAAAATGCTTGATAGAATTTCTATCTTCTTGAATTTGAAGAGACTTTTCTTATGACCCAACATATGATCTATCTTTGAAAATGACCCATGTGCACTGGAGAAGAATGTATATTCTGTGGCTTTGGGGTGAAATGGTCTGAAGATGTTAATGAATTCCACCTAGTGTAGTGAGTCTTTTAGGTTTGATGTTTCTTTGTTAATTTTTTGTTTAGAATATTTGTCCAGTGGTGACAGTGGGGTATTAAAGTCTCCTACTATGATTTATTGCTATCAATCTTTCCCTTAATGTCTCCCAGGAGATTTTTTTTATGTATTTTGGTGCTCCTATATTGGGTGTGTATATGTTTACCAGAGTTATTTCTTCTTGTTGGATTGTTCCCTTTAGTATTATGAATTGTCCTTCTTTATCTCTTGTTATGTCCTTCACTTTGAGATTTAATTTGTCAGATATAAGTATTGCAACCCCAGCTTTTTTTTTCATTTCCATTTGTCTGAAATACCATCTTCCATCCCTTCCCCCTCAATCTGTGTACATCTCTTTTCCTGAGGTGAGTTTCTTGTAGACAGCAAATGTAGGGATCATGTTTTCTTATCCAAAATGTTACCCTATGTCTTTTGATTGGAGCATTTTATCCGTTTATATTTAAAGTTATTATTAATAGGTACTTATTTGTCGCCATTTTTAGTCTTTGCCCCAGAGTTCCTTCTTCGCTTCCTATTTCTTTTTATTACAGCAGACCCTTTAAAATTCTTTGCATTGCTGTTATGGTGGTCCTATATTCCCTTAGTCCTTTTTTGTCTGTGAAGCTCCTGATTTCACCTTCAATTTTGATTGAAAGCCTTGCAGTGTACAGTATTCTTGGATTCAGACCCTTCCTTTGCATGACTTTGTATATTTCATTCCATTCCCTTCTGGCCTGATGAGTTTCTGTTGAAAAATCTGTAGCTAGTCTTATGGGGGTTCCTTTCTAGGTAACTTTCTATTTCTCTCTGGCCACTTTTTTTAAAATATATTTTATTGATTTTTTAGAGAGTGGAAGGGAGAGAGATTGAAAGTCAGAAACATCAATGAGAGAGAGACATCGATCAGCTGCCTCCTGCACGCCCCGCAGTGGACATGTGCCCACAAGCAAGATACATGCTCCCAACCGGAATTGAACCTGGGATCTTTCAGTCCACAAGCTGACACTCTATCCACTGAGCCAAACTGGTCTCAGCTCTCTGGCCACTTTTAAGATTCTTACTTTTTCACTGGTGTTTGCCAATTTAATTATAATGTGCCTTGGTGTCAGTTTTTGGGTGTTCATTTTCCTTGGGACTCTGTGAGCTTCTTGGATTTGTGTGGCGTGTTTTTTTTCCTATATTGAGGAAGTTTTCTGTCATTATTTCTTCAAACAGGTTTTCTATTCCTTGTTCAGTATCCACTCTTTCTCAAACCCCAATTATATGGATGTTGTTTTGTTTTGTGTTATCCCAAAGTTCCCTTAGGCTCTCCTTGCTTTTTAATATTTTTTTTCTAGAAGCTGCTTCACTTGTGTATTTTTTCTTATCTTGTCTTCTAGCTCTCTGATGTGGTCCTTTGCTTCTTCTGGAAAGCCATATATTACAAAACAGAGCCAACATCATACTCAATGGGCAAAAATTAAAACATTTCCCCTAAAAACAGGAACAAGATTGAAATGCCCACTCTCTGCACTCCTATTCAATATAGTGTTGGAAGTACTAGCTATTGCTATCAGACAAGAAAAATAAATAAAAGTTATCCTAATAGGAAAAGAATAAATAAAACTGTCCTTACTTGCAGATGACATGATACTTTACATAGAAAACCCTAAATACACTTTCAAAAAATTATGAGACATGATAATGAATTCAGCACTGTAGCAGGATACAAAATTAACACCAAATCTATGGCATTTCTATATACCAATAATGAACTGACAGAAAGAGAGGCTAAAAAGCAATCCCATTTACCACTGCAGCAAAAAAATTAAGATTGCTGAAACTAGTTTGGCTCAGTGGATATAACGTCGGCCCATGGACTGAGAAGTCCCAGGTTTGATTCCAGTCAAGGGCATGTACCTTGTTTGGGGGCATATCCCCAATGAGGGGCGTGCAGAAGGCAGCTGATCGATGTCTCTCTCTTATTGATGTTGCTCACTCTATCCTTCTCCCTTTCTCTCTGTAAAAAATCAATAAAATATATTTAAAAACATTAAGATACCTAGAAATAAACTTAACTAAGAACATAAAACACATATAAACAGAAAAAGACATGACACTGAAAAAAGAGATATATGAAGACATAAACAGATGAAAGAACATACTATGTTCATGGATTGGTAGAATCAACATCATCAAAATGTTCATTCTACCCAAAGCAATCTATAAATTTAATGCAATCTCCATTAAAATAGCAAAGGAATACTCACAAACTTAGAATGAACTTTCCAAAAATTCATCTGGAATAAAAAATACCTGAATAGCTGGAGTAATCTGGAGAAAGAAGAACAAAGTAACTGGGATATCATTGTCGTATTTCAAGCTGTGTTACAAAGCTACTGTTCTCAAAACTGGCTGGTACTGGCACAAGGACAGACATATAGATCAATGGAATAGGATAGAGAACACAGAAATTGACCAAAACCACTATGCCCAATTAATATTTGACAAAGGAGGAATGAATATACAATGGAGTCAAGGCAGTCTCTTCAACAAATTGTGTTGAGAAAATTGGACAGATACATGCAAGAAAATGAAGCTAAATCACCAACTTACACCATATACAAAAATAAACTCAAAGTGGATAAAGGACTGAAACAAATACTACAGGAATCCACAGACAGCAAAATCTCCGACATATTCATAAGGAACTTCTTCAATAATACTGCTCCTAGGGTAATGGAAATTAAAGGGAAAATAAACAAATGGGACTACTTCAAAATAAAAGGCTTTGACACAGTAAAGAAAATCATCAACCAAATAAGAAAGCCAACCACATAGGAGAACATATTTGCCAATGATATCAAGGATAAGGGTTTAATCTCCAATATTTGCAGAGAACTCATACAACTTCACAAAAAGGAGATATACAACCCAATCAAAAAATGGGCCACAGATCTAAATAGGCACTTCACAAAAGAAGACAGAAGGAAAGCCAAGAGACATATGAAAACCTGCTCAAAGTCACTAATCATCAGAGAGATGCAAATCAAAACAATAATACAGTACCATCTCACACCTGTCAGAATGGCTATCATCAAAAAAATCAACAAACAAGTGTTGGCAAGGATGCGGAGAAAAAGAATCTCTTGTACTCCTGGTGGGAATGCAGACTGTTGCAGCCACTGTGGAGAACAGTATGGAGTTTCCTCAAAAAACTAAAACTGGAACTCCCATTTGACCCAGTGATCCCACTTCTAGAAATATATCCCAAGAAACTAGAAACTCTAATCAGAAAGGATATATGCACCCTTATATTCTTAGCAGTACAATTCACCATAGCTAAAATTTGGAAACAGCCTAAGTGCCCATCAGCAGATGAATGTATTAAAAATCTGGTATATCTACACAATGAAATACTATGCTGCAGTAAGAAAGAATGAGCTCCTACCATTGGCACCAACATGGATGGAGATGGGAAGCATTATGCTTAGTGAAATAAGCCAGGCAGAGAAAGATAAATATCACATGATCTCAATCAAATGTAGAATATAATGAATTACATAGACTGATGATCAAGATCAGATCTATAAAATGATAAATGTCTATCAAAACAACAAACCTGGAGGGTAAGAGATAGACATCAATAGAGGGACTTTCATACATGCATATGAGCATAATCATTGGACACAGACAATGGGGGGGGGTGGGGCAGGAGAGGGAGAAGGGGGTAATGGGAGAATAAGGACACATGTAAAAAATATAAGTAAAATATGTTATAATAACATATTAAATCTAATCCATATTGTGGTTACCATAACCTTAAGAGAAATTGTTTCATGTGACAAAGATTTTTAAGTGAAACTCTGTAGCATGAAAATTATTTTAGAAAGAAATAAAGAGAAGTTTCCTTCATTTGTTGTAAGGATTGTATATTAAACTCAATATATTTGGCCCTTGAGCTAAAAAATCAATGGGAAAATATCCAGCTGCCCCAATTGCCCGTTGGAAGCAGGAGATGGAGAATCCCTCAGGGTAATTAGTGCCAGCAGCCACCAATAGAGCCTACTGATGGTACTGAGTGATCAGGACCAATGCTGGGCACCAGCAGCGAATGGGAGCAGCGGCTCTGTCACCAGTCATGGATGTGAGTGGGGCCAGTACTAGCAGTGGGTGAGAGCAGCAGCTACAATGCCAGCAAAGGTATGAGTTGGACCAGAATCAGCAGTAGGTGTGAGTGTCAGGCAGGGCAAGGCACACAGGAGCAAAGAATTTTCAGTAACCCCTAGAAGCTCACCCCAATGACAATAACTGGTGACCCACCTTGGTCTGACTCTCCCACTCACCTGCCAAAGCCGACACCTGCCATGTTCCATGAATGTCCCATGATGGTCAGCGCATGTCATAGTGACTGGTTGTTCTGTTGTTCTGCCTTTTATATGTAGGATGGATATGATTAGTGTTAAATTATTTCACCATATATCCATAAATCTCCATTCTCAATACCAAAGATAAGCATTATCTTCAACAGTAAAATACAGCCCAGACAGTGTTGCTTCATAGTTGAACATTATGACTTAAGAATGAGGAAGTCACGGATCCATTCCTGGTCAAGTTTCATGCCCAGGTTGCATCTTGATCCCAGTAGGGGGCGTGCAGTAGGGCCTATTAATGATTCTCTTTCATCATTAATCTTTTTCTCCCTCTCCCTTGCTCTCTGAAGTCAATAAAAAAAATATATACCTTTTTAAATAGTAAGACACATCCCTAACTGGTTTGGCTCAATGGATAGAGCATTGGCTTGTAGACTGAAGGGTCTCAGGTTCTATTCCAGTCAAGGGCATGCACCTTGGTTGTGGGCACATCCCCAGTAGGGGGTGTGCAGAAAACAGCTGATCAATGTTTCTCACCGATGATACTAACTATCCCTCTCCCTTCCTCTCTGTAACAAAACAATAAAATATATTTTAAAAAATAGTAAGACACAAAAAAGTGTAATGAACTGTATCTGCATAAATACCATAGCCTTGTCTAATGACTATCAAGTTCTGTTAAATTGACATCTCTGAAAATTTTGTGATTGTGCAAAGGCAACAATTCTCAAAGTTTAAATCCCTCAACAAAATATTAGTGTCTCTCTCACATCTAGGTTTCTCTTACACTGTACCATCAGCAGGTGTGAGTGAGGTCAGCACCATCAGCATGTGGGAGTGGCAGTAGCAGGAGCAGGGCTGCTGGAAGACAGGGGAGAAGGAGCTGCAGCAGGAGGGGCAGGTAGGGCCACAGAGGATGGGCCAAGACATGCCCCTGTGCCTACCACAGCCTTGTGGCCCACAATTCCTTTCAAGGTGCACAAATTTGAGCACTGGGCCCTAGTTTTAGAATAAGAGGAAGCTAGTGCTAAGTAAGGACTTATTACTTAAAACCACAAGAAAGAACACCAACAAAATACAGGACTGAGTTCCCTTACTACCTAAGTATCTAGCTCCTAAAAAATCTTAATTTATTTATTCAACAACATTTTGTTTAGCATATATACTCCCTTCCTATAGATACAATAAAGAAGCAATTCCTTATCCCAAAAGAATATAGTCAGCATAGTGGAGACCACCTCTGATTTTATTTCTCTCTAACAGAAAAAAATTCAAAAATGAAATAAAAACAATAAAATATACATTATCATACACATTAATAAAAACATAGGTATAAATCTAATACAGATTTAAAGTACTTCTTACAACAAATATGTTATTATTGAGATAAAGAAAATTTAAATAAAAGGAGACACCTGTTCATGAAAACAATACTTTTAAAATTCAAATTAATTTATAAATTACTACACTCTCAGTGAAAATAACTGATTTTACCATCTTTCCCAGTCATCCCAACTTTGCTTCCATATTCCAGAGATAACTGTAAATAGATTTTAGGAGAAGGATTGTGAAGATAAATTTATCACAGCATCATTTATGGAAATAAGGTTTGGGGGTATCCTAGATGCTCATTACAAAAAAAAAGAATGAATAAGAGAAAACATGGGTATAGATTATTTAGAAAAAAAATCACAATATTACCAATGGCGCTATTGCTATTTATTGTATAGTAGAGCTCTATAACTCATTTTTCTTGTATACCTGACCCTTTGACCATTTCTGTATTTCTCCATCCCCCAGATTCTAGCAGTCACCATTACATTCTCTGCTTCTATGAATTTGACTACTTTAGATTCCATATATTAGTGAGACCATACAGTATTTCTGTTTCTGTGTTTAACATAATACTTGTGTCTTTCTTTACAAAGATTCAGTATCCTCTTAATTTCCCTTACAAGGGAATGCCATTGGATTTAGGGCCCACTCTAATCAGCATGATCTCAATGAAAAATCTTTCATCTATAAAGACTCTTTTTTCTAAATAACATTTACAGTTTCAGGGCATGGACATATATATTTTTAGAGGGTACCCAATCCACTACATATGTCTTTATTGGTTAAGTACATTTAAATTACTAATCATATTGAGATAAAAAAGTATCTACTCTTTGTCTTTTTATCATTGTATATTTTGCTTCATGTCTGCATACAATAGACATTCAATAATAGCAAAGATTAGAATAGTATTTGTGAACAATAACTAAAATTCTTCTAGAATTTTGTTAAAGCTAAATTAATTATTTAAAGTTAATCAATAAGTAGAAATCTATGTTTTTATAGCATTTAAACTGCGACTCCCACCGAGACCACTCTGGCTCAGTGGATAGAGTGTCAGCATGCGAACTGAAAGGTCCCAGGTTCGATTCCAGTCAAGGGCATGTATCCTGGTTGCGGGCACATCTCCACTGCAAGCTGTGCAGGAGGCAGTTGATCGATGTCTCTCTCTCATCGATGTTTCTGACTTTATATATCTCTTCCTTCCTCTCTGTAAAAAATCAATAAAAATATATTTAAAATGCGACTCCAGAGTCTACATAGATAATTCTACTCACATAATAATTAATTGTCTCTATTAGCAAAATTCTAATGAAAAAAAATGAGCCTATGCATTATGTAAAATATGTGAATATAGTAAAAAAATAAAAAAGAATTGTCTCTAGCTATTGGTAGTCACAAATAAATACTGTTTTACAAAGTCTATGTTAAAATCAGCTCAATATACCATGACAGTCAGTTATATAGCCAAACATATTCTTGATGGGACTTGTGTAATGGCCCATCATTCTTTCAAGTACAAAATTATTTCCTAATACTATGACTTGACAGTAAGTAATAAGCATGTATTAAATCTATTTACAAAGTCAATTACATAATCAATATGAGTGCCAATAGCCATAACCAAAATACTGTGTATTGTATTTACTTTCATATTCTCCACCTTCCCTAAGGCACCAGGCCTGGCATTTTTTCTTATTTTCTCAATTTTCTTTGCATAATTTACCACTTGGTGGACTGCCATTGTCAATAGAAGCACTCTTCAATTTCTATAGGTTTGGTAAGAGCAGTTGAATTGAGGATAACTGTGCTTAATTAAATCCTGATTGCCAAATGTAAATGTGAAAGTGGTTTATTATTCATCATTGCTAGTGAGGAAAGTCACAAGAAAGGATCCTAAAGAAATTTGGTATCTCATTGTAGGAAACCAAATATTGTTCTCACTAAATGGATGTAAATGGGAAGCCAGAAGGCTGGCCAACCTTAATTGCTCTGAAAGGTCAGAGCTGATTACTCATTTTTAGTTGAAACTATCTGTTTGTATCATGTTAATTTCTGTTATCTCCTGCCTAAAGGGTAGAGGTGTGTCCCAAAGCCTTAATAAAAGGGAGAAAAAGGCCAGAGCAAATGGCAGTCCTTTCCACTAGAGGAAGGCTCCCGCCTGGCCCCCCAATATCACCAAATTAATGCTTTCTAGTCTCTCATTTCGTTTGCGTGCGGCCTCCTTCAGAACCCGAACCCTGACCCAGGAACCCTGAACCACGCGGGACGTGGAAAGAGGTTCCCACATCTGGCGCCCAACGTGGGGCGTCTGGAGGAGAAGGTATTATTCGCCTAAGAGCGAAGGAAGGAAAATTCACCAAGGAAAATGGTGAGGGAAGATTCACCTAGGAAAAGGTGAGGGGAATTCAATGTACGAAAAGCCCACGGATTAACTACAGAGTCTCGATCTGTAAGTAGGGTGGGAACGTCTTTTGCAGCCCAGCTAATGGGGAAGAATTAGGTTATAAATATAAAGTAAACTGTATTATAGACTTTTGGTTTGCAAGCTTAAATAATGTGGTTTCTTGTTCAAATTAAAATCTTAGTTTGCATTTGGAATCTGAAATCTGTAATAAGTGAAACTTCACTGCTGAAACTGCCTCTGGTGTAGAGAAATTCAAAGGTCGCAGGAGAGGGCAAGGCTCTCTGCTCTCCTGCAATGAGATTACTTAAGGTTTCACTTAAAAGTTATAAGAGAAATCTCAGGGAAATGCTAATCTTGGCCAAATTAGGTGCTAGTTATTACTTCGGAAATCGAAAAAAGAAAGAAAAAATTTAAGATCTGTCTTTATCTTTTAAGCATGAAAAGAAATTAGGCCAGATCTGTTACTGATGCTTTCCCCTGAAGTAAGCAGGATGTGGAGGAAGAGAGACACTGTGGCAATCCAGTATGAAAGTCCACTCTCCCAGTATACTAATCTAAAGTCTCCTTTCTCGCCATGAAAAAGTTTTAAAAATTTAGAGATGTCTCTGGAATTACTGTACTCCTGAGGAGAGAAGCCTGGCTTAAAAAGAAATGCACACAATTGTCCACCTTTTTGGACATATTAGACAGGGTTTTAAGCTGGAATCTCTCCGCAAAAGCTGCAGAAAAAAAAAAAAAAGAGAACTGGTCTTTATTTTTTAAGAAAAATGGCGTAAAGGAACCAAAAGGAGATGATTTTGTGTTATTAATCAAGGTTTTCAGCTAAATGCAAATTAAATTGGGAGAAAATAAAATTTCTCTAATAATTAGAAATTCAAAATACATTGTTGATTGGTCTAATAAAAAAGGATTAATTCTGTGATTCCCAACTGACAGTTTAAAAATATAATTGATATCTTAAGATAATTATAAAAATATTATAATCTTTAAATCATATATGAATATATATATTTGATGGTTTTTTTCCATGTTCAAATTTCAAGGCTTTAACAGAGATGATTCTTGTAAAGCTCCATGGGCCCAGAGTAATACAATAAATTTGTTCTCTCTTTTTAAAGGACATCTTCTTAAATTTAACTGATCTAATATACTTGAAATTTCATAGAAAGCTTTATCAAATAAGAATTAATAACTATATTTTAAATGTTGTGAAGGTTTTGGCCTCTAAGAAGGAAACAAGATAGCACTCTAGGGAGAGGCATAAACACTCAGC
The DNA here is from genome assembly GCA_011751065.1 of Lasiurus cinereus. Classification (NCBI taxonomy): domain Eukaryota; kingdom Metazoa; phylum Chordata; class Mammalia; order Chiroptera; family Vespertilionidae; genus Lasiurus; species Lasiurus cinereus. The sequence continues at coordinate 56,895,513 of JAAGEH010000286.1, read as the reverse complement.
CTCTGAGAGATCCAGTCTCTCGGTGTCCTAGATGTCAGAGAGGTAACCATTTGGCCAGACAGTGTAAATCAAAATTTCAGAGAAATGGGCAGTCCTTTCCACTAGAGGAAGGCTCCCGCCTGGCCCCCCAATATTGCCAAATTAATGCTTTCTAGTCTCTCATTTCGTTTGCGTGCAGTCTCCTTCAGAACCCGAACCCTGACCCAGGAACCCTGAACCACGCGGGATGTGGAAAGAGGTTCCCACATCTCATGAGCTTTAAGATATAATCCTAAAAATTTCAATTTCTTGACTTCTTTAAGTTATATATATATATATATATATATATATATATATATATATATATATGAATGCAGGTGAAATTATTTATAACTCAAAATACATAGCTGACTAATTCTAACTGCTGAAAAAGATACTATTGAAATAGATAATGTGGTCTTATAATTATGTGTAGGGTATGTTTAATGAAAGCATCTAGAGGCTTCGTGATTCATGTATATTTAAAAAAATTCTTTAAGAAAACATGAAAGAAGAAAAGAAGCGATTAATTTGAATTCCAGGACAAAATTTGATATGTTTCTTTCAAAACTTGTTTTAGCTTTTAGGGTCTCAAATGTTTTAGATTTCAAAACATTTTGACTTAATTAGTTTTATAAATTTAATATAATTTAATTATACCCTAATTCCAAAAGTATTATTGAGTAAATAAGATTCTAATATTCTTCAGAAATAATTGCCATGAAGTTGTTTGTTAAATGTAAGCACAGCTATAATAGTAAGCATCTACTATAGTCTTACAGTCCTTTTCCTTAAATAGGCTTGTCAATATCAAAGAGATATAATTTTTTTGGTAAATTTCACATTTTACACATCACTGTAGATGAACTCTGTTTATTTGATTGGTTATTCAGTTTTTATTGATAATACTCTGATAACATTTGGATAAGCTGGCATTTTAAATTTTACTAGAGTAATTAAGCAGAGATAGATTAAATTTTATACAGATGTGGATATTCCCAGATGTGAAAATAGGAAAAACTTAGTTTTGTGTTTTGAGTATTTATTTGCCATATAAATCTACTAGCAACATTCTTATCTGATGTGTAAATAAGATGTGGAATTCCAATAGTGTATCAGTGTTCTACAGCAGATGGTATACCAAGATTTACCACACCATTACATTTAATGTGTTTGAATTCATTTGGATTTCTTAATGTTCTCTATGTCCTTCTCATAGCAGTGATGTTGCCAATGTTCCTGATTATATATGATTTGAGAGAGTACTTAGAAATAAAAAACTCATTTGTCTTAGAAATATGACTGTTTTGTGTCAAAGTTTAAAGTGTATATATATTGCATTTCAAAGAATTTATATGCTCTGTGAGAAAAGTATAGTTAATGAATATTCAACAAAATCCTTGCAGTCATTACACTCAGTTATTTTATAAAATTGAAATACTCAATTAACTGTTGTAGTGCTAGTATGAGAGTATTCATCTGAAAAGCAAAAAGAAAAGTTCATCCTAGATCATTACAAATGAAGTAAGAAAGAAGTTTAATATAAAAGGATATAAAGACTCAGCAAGGCACACAGCTTAGTTGTATTAAGTAAAGATACTCATGACTGTTTCTGTTAACAAAGATAGTTATTAGGTCACTAATCCTATATAATAATAGTGTAGTATGATCACTATGACATGCACTGACCACCAGGGGGGCAGACACTCAATGGAGTAGCTGCTCCCTGGTGGTCAGTGCACTCCCACAGGGGGAGCTCTGCTCAGCCACAACTGAGCTAATGGTTGCAAGCACAGCAGTGGTGGTGGAAGCCTCTCCTGATTCCTCAGCAGTGCTAAGGATATCCAACTGACAGCTTAAGTGGCTTATGTGGAGACCAGGCTTAAGCTGTCATTCAGACATCCTCTGAGGCTCCTGGGCTGTTGGAGGGATATCTAACTGCCAGCTTACACCCAATCTCCCAAGGTGCGGGCCTAACCCAGCAGGTGGACATCCCCTGAGGGATCCCAGACTGCAAGAGGGTGCAAGCCACGCTGAGTTCATTAATTTTTGTGCACCAGGCTTCTAGTTATTCTATATTGATACAGAATATCCCTAAGAGTGTTTTCTATGCAAAGGGTCAAAGTTATAATTGAAAATGGCAGCATGAATCACTTATACTTTTTGTCTCTGAACTTGCTCTAGTTATGATCAGAAAGTATTGATGTAGCTTTCATCAGTTATAAAAATTGTTGTGGCTCAACATAGAATAGAAGAAGAATAAAGATTCCAATGTTATAAATATACCCTAGTATTTCTAAATCAGTACAACTCAGAGTGACCAATAAAATATCAGCATCAAAATCTCTTCAAGATCTTATTAAAAGTGGAGATAGCTGGGCCTGATTCCAGACTCACTAAATCAAAATTTGTAGGGGTGGAACCTGGGTATCAAAACATTAAAAACAAACAAACAAACAAAAATAAAACACAACTCTGATAATCTCACTTCATATGTAGTGAAACATGTTGTAAGTCAACATTCAAGTCCTGTGCTCTAAAACAGACTACTCAGGTTTTAATGGGACTTCTTCAATTACTAGTTCTGTGACCTTAGACCCATTACTTTTCTTCCTTGTGTCTTAGTTTTCTCAACTCTTAATGGGGCTAATCTACCTATAATACAGGATTTTTTATGACGATAATACGAGGTAATATTTGTATATCAATTAGTACCTGGCACATAGTAAGCACTAACAAAATAGGAGTTTGTAAAAGGATATTAAGAAATAATATACAACCGATCAGTGGATAGAGCGTCGGCCTGTGGACGGAGAGGTCCTGGGTTTGATTCCAGTCAAGGGCATGTATCCTGGTTGTGGGCACATCCCCAGTGGGGAGTGTGCAGGAGGTGGCTGATCAATGTCTCTCTCTCATTGATGTTTCTAGCTCTCTATTCCTCTCCCTTCCTCTCTGTAAAAAATCAATAAAATATGGTAAAAAAAGAAATAATATACAGAGAGAGACAAAATAGGGGCAAAATAGGCAGATGTATCCCGAGCCTTGTCCTGGAGCAGATAGAACAACAACTAAATTGAATAACATCTTCCTCGAATTGGCAAAGTAGACACAGCTAGTGAAACAATTCACATCCATAAAGGTCAAAAGATGCCTGGAGAATGATAAAATCAGGGATCTGGGCTGGAGAGAATCGAGACCTCCAAGCTCAGGGGGTCATAAAAAAAGCTGCACTGCTAGCACTAAGACCATGTCCCTTGGGACAGGAATAACATCTGTCTGTGGAAAGGAAGTCCACAGGGCTGATGGCAACATGGGAATTCCAGACATAAGCCCACAGCCATGGGAGGCTGAGTCCAAAGGGGGCAACCTGAACAACTACCCAAGCCATGTCATGCCAGGGGGAAAGGGGTTCCCAATCTCACAGCTTTTTCCACTCTTTGGTCTTTGCTTTAATCTGCTAAACCCAGTTCATAGGACCTTTCAAATACAAATACTCATCCGAGGCTGAAGTGCGGACTTGTGGAGTCTGGGGAGAGGCTGGGGAGAGGAGCAGCTCAGGGAGAGGTAGCTGGGAGTCTGGCACTGAGACATACCTGACATACTGGACCTAAGCAGCCATTTTTTCTCTGAAGAGATAGTCCCTCCCTGGAGTCTCCAGCCAACCAATACAGCCACACCCTGACTACACCCTGAGTGCTATAAAGAATTCCCAAAAAAATCTGAATAATCCCTGAGAACCCGCAGGGACTGACCTGCAGAGAGGCTGTTCAAATTCAGAAAGCCATGGCTACCTCCCCAATTACAGCCATGTCAGAAAGAGTCACTTGAGAGATTAAGATTGAAAGCAGCAGTGAGGCTAAATGGGAAGACTGATGCCACCTGCTGACAGTCAAGGAGGTGGAGATAGACACAAACAGAGGAGCAGTAGACAACTTGGAACTTCAACAATCTAACTGGAAACTGAGAAGTGGCAGACAGTACAGAAGATTGAGATCATAAACCAGACCCCATAGGGCATTAAAACTTGGCAGACACTTCATTTTTCATTTCATTTCATTTTTATTTTATCTATCTTTTTTATCCTTTTTCTGCATTTCCTTGTTTCATTGTTTCATTTTTATCTCCTCTCATATTATTTTTCATCATTCTATTTTTATTTTTAATTTCATTTTATCCTATTTTTAATTAATTTTTTTAAAATTTCTTTTCTCTTATTTCTCTTTCTCTTTCTTCTAATCCATTCATCCTCTTTTTACTTCCTCTATTATATTGAACTGAGGTCCTCCTCATATTCATCTAGTTCCTTAACCAAGCTTGGCCTCTACAGATTCTGTCCCCACCCTATTTTTGGCATGTTTGGTGCTGGTATTTTTTTGGTTTATCTGTTTGTTCTGTGGTATTTTCTCCCCATCTTATATAATAAAAGGGTAATATGCAAATAGACCAAATGGCAGACCAACTGAACAACAAATCAAAGCATAATATGCTAAGACTGCTCAACTGCTCTGAAGGCCAGGGTCAGAGAGTCAACTGGTTGATCATTTGCTATGAGGTTCACTCATCACCAGTAGTTTAGCTTGCTGTGGGGGTCTAGCCAATCAGGACAGAGTGAGATGTGCCAGACATCTCCAGAGCCCTCCCGTGGTCCATGCCCAGGTCACTCTTGCACTAGTGGGGTCCCTCAGCTTGGCCTGTGCCCTCTCTCTATCTGAAACCACTCAGAGATCTAGTTACAGCCTGTCCTCCAGGCCACTCCCCTTTGGAGGGAAAAAGATGCGGGGCTCATGGCTGGTGAGTGCTGCTGAGGTAGCATGAACCTCTCCTGATCAGGACTGATTGAGCTTGAGACCACAGCAGGCACAGTGGGGCCAGGATGAGCGGGAGTGGTAGGTAGGAGCTGCAAGCAGCATTGGACTTGGATTTTTGGCCCAATCCCTGAAAGCCACCCAAAAGGACACCGCCCATGCATGAATTCATGTACCGGGCCTCTAGTACATATACATTTTCATCTTTCTTCCTTTTTTCTTCTTTTTATTTTCTCTCTTACCATTTTTTTCTCCTTGATATCATTTGTGCCCTCTTTTCTCTCCCCTAATTCTCTTTTCTCTGGAGGTCACATATATTGGGGTTATTGGTGTAATGAGTGCGTTAGTGTTTTGTATCCTTTGCGTAATGTCTTGTCAAGTTGCATTTTGCCCTGTTTGATCAATGTGGTAGAGAGCAATCCACATAACCAGATACCCAGAGAGGAGACTCAATCCACGAATAGATCACTAACAATGCAAACCCATCTACAGAGGCAGGAAGATGGTGGCAGTGAGGAAGAGAGCATGAGTGTGTGAGGGTCCAAAAGGGGTGTGTGGATGTGTGGGGTGTATTCATGTGTACATGAATGAGGGATAGTTAGATCTCCCAGGACCTTTGGGGGCAGGCAGACCAGGCTCATTTAGCCAGGCAGCCTCTGCTAGCATTTTAAATAGTCCCGGGCAGCCACTCTACCACAGAGGCTGAGACTTCTTGAAGGGGAGAGCTTCTGTGATTGGGAGCCCAGCCTAACCTTTACCAAGTGTGCCATCAGATACCACATGGGACTCTGTAGCTACCCACATCAGGGAAATGCTGCCTCAGCTGAAGTCCTATGGTCACCAAGACTCCAGCCACTTGGTGCAGGCTCTTGTGAGTTCTGAAGTGCACTCCCCTTTGGCCGGCTCAATGCTTTAGCCAAGGGTGCAGCAACCACACAAGCAGCAGCAGCAGGAGCTCTCCACTCCTGTCCAAGGAGCAGCAGCCATGCTAGCAATCCCCCCCAATCCAAAGAGAAACAGACTCACATGGCCCACTACCATCTGAAGGGCAGCAACAACACACTAACACACTTGTCCTTGGAGTAGCAACTGTATGAGATGTCCACCCTCATTTGATGAACAGCAGACATGCATAACCAGCTGCCATCCAAGGAGGTACTATAGTGAGAGCATACCAACCCTGTCCAATGAGAAGCAGAACACCAGCATTCTGAGGAGCAGCAGAGGGGCAAGTAGCCTGCCACCACCAGCTAGAGGAACCACCATTGCTGTGAGCAGCCACATGAGCAGCCATACCAGCAGCACTCACTAGAGGAGCTGCCACCAACTGAGAAGCAGCTGCTGTGATGACAACCAGAGAAGCAACCACTGCCCACGGAGTAAATGCCACCTGAAGAGAAGCCCCTGTAAGATTCTACATCTAGATCCTTTGGCGAGAGCAAAAATATGGAGAAAAGCAGCTAAAAAACAAACAAACAAACAAACAAAAAAACAGAGGCATACAATATGTCAGAAAAATAATTCAAAATTAGGGTCATACAGTTCATAAACTGGTTGTATTAAAAAAAAAACTTATGTGAGAATAAAGAAGAAATGAAGAATGATATAGCTGCAATAAAAAATACCATGGCAAGTTTCAACAGTAGACTAGGGGAAGTGGAGGACCAAATTAGGAAATTAGAAAACAGGGAAGCAAAACATACCCAAACAAAACTGCAATAGGAGAAAAAAAAAAAGACAGGAGGAGTGCATAAGGGAGCTTTGGTACAACATGAAAAAAAACAAGATACTAACAATAGGTGTTCCAAAATAAGAGGAAGAGGAACAAGCTTTAAAAAACCTATTTGAAGAAATAATGTCAGAAAATTTTTTTTCATAATGTGGGGAAGAAAAAGTCACACAAGCACATACTCCCAAAGAAGATGAACCCCAAAAGAGTCACACCAAGACACATCATAATTACAATGGCAAATGTACAGGACAAAGAGAGAATCTTAAAGGTTGCAAGAGAGAGACAGAAAGTTAACTACAAGGGATCTCCCATTAGATTATCAAATAATTTCTAAACAGAAATATATCAGGCCAGAAAGTAATGGAAGGAAGTTTCTAAAGTGATGCAAAGCAAGAACTGAAGCCAAGAATACTCTATTCAGCAAGGCTATCATTCAAAATTAAAGGGAAAATAAGAGGCTTCACAAAAAAAAAAAAAAAAAAAAAGCTAAGGGAGTTTATCACTTCCAAGCCAGCCATGCAAGAAATGCTAAAGGGCTGAAACCGGTTTGGCTCAGAGGACTGAAAGGTCCCAGGTTCTATTCTGGTCAAGGGCATGTATCCTGGTTGCGGGCACATCCCCAGTAGGGGGCGTGCAGGAGGCGGCTGATTGATATCGCTCTCATTGGTGTTTCTAGCTCTCTATCCCTTTCCCTTCCTCTCTGTAAAAAAATCAATAAAATATATTAAAAAAAAAAAAAGAAATGCTAAAGGGACTGGTGTCTAAACAAGAAGTAAAAAGGGAAGATGGAGAAAAGGCACAAAAATAAAGGTGGCTACAAACAATCACTTATCAATAATAAATTTAAATGTAAATGGACTAAATGCTCCAATCAAAGACACTGATTGGCTGAATGGAAAAAAAAAGTCCCATATATATGCTGTCTACAAGAGTCCCACCTTAGAATAAGGGACTCATGCATACTGAAGGTGAAGGGATGAAAAAATATCTTCCAGGCAAATGGAAATTAAAAAAAATAAGTTGGGGTAGAAATCTTATATCTGGCAAAATATACCACAAAGTGAAGGCCACAACAAGAGATAAGGAAGGCCACTTCATAATAGTTAAGTGATCTATACAACAAGAGGATATAATTCTGGTAAACATATATGCACTCAATGCAGAAGCACACAAATACATTAAAAATCCTTGAAGATATCAAGAGATAGATTGACAACAATACATTCATAGTAGGGACTTTAATACCACTCTGAAATCACTGGATAAATCCTCTAGACAAAAAATTCAGCAAAGAAACAGCAAACCTCATAACTCACTAGATCAGATGGAATTAATTGATATCTTCAGAAGATTTCACCCCAAAATCACGAAATATGTGTTCTAATCCAGTGCACATAGAACATTTTCAAAGATAGAACACATATTAGGTCACAGGCAAAGTCTCTCCAAATTCAAGAAGATTGAAATCATATCAAGTATCTTCTCAGACTATGACATAATATTAGAAATAAACTACAATAAAAACAATCCAAAAAACTCAAACACTTGGAAGCTGAATAGCATGTCATTAAATAATAATTGGGTTACCACAGAGATCAAAGAAGAAAGTAAAAAAACATCCTGGAAATGAATGATAATGAAAACACAACACTCCAATATCTATGGGCATAGTGAAAGCAATCCTGAGAGGGAAGTTTGTAGCTCTACAGGCCCAACTCAAAAATCCAAGAAAAAATTGTAATAAATCACCTAAGTCTACAACTTAAACAATTAGAAAGGGAGCAACAAGAAAAGCCTAGAGTAAGCAGAAGGAAGGAGATAATAAAGATAAGAGCAGAAATAAATGACAGAGATCAAAATAATACCCCCACACACAAAAAAAAATAATGAAACTGAGAGCCGGTTGTTTGAATGGATAAAAAAGATTGATGAACCTCCATCCAGGCTCAACAAGAAATAAAGAGAAAGGACCTCCCCCAAAACAACAAAATCAGAAATGAAAGAGGTGAAATAACAACAAAGCCCACAGAAATACAAAGGTTTTTTTAAAAAAATACTATGAATAATTCTATTCTAAAACACTAGACAACCTAGAGGAAATGTACATATTCCTCAGAAAATACAACCTTCCAAACCTCAATCAGGAAGAATCTAAAAATCTTCATAGGCTGATAACTATGGAAAAAATTTAAGCAGTCATCAAAAAGCTTCAGCAAACAGACAGCTTCATAGAGGATTTTTATCAAACATTTAAAGAACTAAAAGTTATCCTCCTCAGACTATTCCAAAATATTCAAGAGGAAGGAGCATTTCCAATCTCATTCTCTGATACCAAACATTACCCTAAAAACAAAACTAGATAAAAACAACACAAAGAAAGAGAATTCTAGGTCAATATCCCTCATGAACATAGATGCTAAAATTCCCAACAAAAATTTAGCAAATCAGATCCAGCATTACATCAGAAAGATCATACACATGACCAAGTAGGATTTATCCCAGGCATGCAAGGATGTTACAATATCTGCAAATCAATAAACGTGATATATCACATAAACAATTTGAGAGATAAAAATCACATGGTCATATAAATTGATGTAGAAAAAGAATTAGACAAAATTATACACACTTTATTGAATAAAACCCTCAGAAATGTGGGAATACAGAAATCATACCTTAGCATAAAAAGAGCCTTATATGAAAATAATTAAACCTCAAAGTGAAGGCCACAACAGGAGATATAGCCAACATCATATTCAATGGGCAAAAACTAAAACCATTTCACCTAAGATCAGGAACAAGACAGGGATGTCCACTTCCACCATTCCTGTTCATCATAGCACTGGGAGTGCTTGTCATAGCAATCAGATAAGATGAAATAAAGGCATCCAAATTGGAAAAGAAGAAGTAAAACTGTCATTTTCAGATGACATCATACTGTACATAGAAAACCCTAAAGACTCTAACAAAAAACTACTAGACTTAATAAATGAATTTGTCAATGTAGCAGGATTCAAAATTAATGCCAAAAAATTTATGGCATTTTTATATAGCAGTAATGAATTTCCAGAAAGAGAGATTTAAAAAAAAATTCCATTTACCATTGATTCAAAAAAAAATTAAGATACCTAGCAATTAATATAACTAAGGATATAAAAGACCTGTACTCAGAGAAGTACAGGACACTGAAAAAAAGAGATATATGAAGACATAAACAGATGGAAGAACCTACCATATTCATGGGTTGGTAGAATCAACATCATTAAAATGCCCATACTACCAAAAGCAATCTACAGATTCAATGCAATCTCCATTAAAATACCAATGGCATATTTCACAGACCTAGCACAAACTCTCAAATAATTCATCTGCAAGAAAAATTCATCTGCAATAAAAAAGACCCCAAATAGCTGCAGCAATTCTGAGAAAGATGAACAAAGTAGGTGGGATCTCAATACCAGATTTCAAATTGTATTACAAAACCACTGTGCTAAAAACTGCCTGCTTCTGGCACAAGAACAGACATGGATCAATGAATAACAATAGATAACCCAGAAATAGACCCAAACTACTATGTTCAATTAATACTTGACAAAGGAGGCATTAACTTACAATGGAGTCAAGACAGTCTCCTCAATAAATTGTGTTGGAAAAATTGGACAGATACGTGCAAAAAAATGAAACTAGAACACCAACTCATACCATATACATCTTTCACCAATATAGCTCCTAGGGCAATGGAAACTAAGAAGAAAATATATAAATGGGACTATATCTAAATAAAAAGTTTCTATATAGCTAAATAAACCAATATAATAAAGCCCACTATATGGAAGAACATATTTGCCAATGTTATCTTTGATAAGAGTTTAGTCACCAACATTTACAGGTAACTCTTACTACTTAACAAAAGGAAGATAAACAGCCCCAAAAATGAGAAATTGACTTAAATAGGTTGTTTTCTAAAGATAACATAAGGAAGGCCAAGAGACATATGAAAACATGCTCAGAGTCACTAATCATCTGAAAGATGCATATAAAAATGACAATGAGGTACCATCTCCCACCTGTCAGAATGGCTATCATCAATAAACCAACAAATGACAAGTGCTGATGAGGATGTGGAGAAAAAGGAACCTTCATGCACTACTAGTAGGAATGTACACTGATGGAACCACTGTGGAGAAAAATACAGAGTTTCCTTTAAAATCTGAAAATGGTACTCCCATTTGACCCAGTGATCCACTTCTAGGAATATATCCCAGGAAACTAGAAACACTAATCAGAAAGGATATATGCACCCATTTTTTCAAAGTGACATAATTTACAATAGTTAAGATTTGGAAACAGCCTAAATGCCCTTCAGCAGATGAGTAGATTACAAAACTGTGGTACATCTACAACATGGAATACTATGCTGCTGTAAAAAGGAAGTAACTCCTACTATTTTCAATAGCATGAATGGTGCTGGAGAGCATTATGCTAAGCAAAATAAGTCAGTCAGAAAAAGATAAATATCACATGATCTCACTCATTTATGGAAAATAATGAACAACATAAACGGATGAACAAAAACAGATCCTGAGGCAGAGAAGCATCAATCAGATGCTCAAACATCAGAGGGAAGGTAGGGGAGGGTGGGAATAAGAGTGAATGGTCAACCAAAGGACTTGCATGCATGCATATAAGCATAACCAAAGGACACAGATACTAAGGGGGTGAGGTCTGAGCATGGTATGGAGGCAATGTGGGGGATAATGACACATGCAATACCTTAATTAATAAAGAAAAATAAAAGTAAAAAACATACTATACATGTTCAATTGAACTGCCAGATCATAGTTAACACAAGTTTATTAGAAAAAGAAAATTCAAAACTTCCTAGACAGTATCCAAGTAGCTATAGTAACCAAGTAACTATAATTCCAAGTTTGAAATTAGTAGAAATCAAAGTGGCATTCTATATTGTTTTTGCTTTGTTCATTATTACAGCTTTGTAATGAATATTTTAAAAATTTGTCAGACAGATTTTAATTATAATCTGAAAAAACAAAATTTCCTTCCTTTTTAGTCATGCTGAATAATAACTCTGGTGATATACACTCAAAAATGGTGAATGCATTTTTCATTAGTGTAAGTTGAATTTTAAAAACAGTATCATGGTGTATTTATGTGCTACCCTCTTTCCAGCATATCACTTGCACATACAATATTCCAGGCACTTTGTTTTCAGTTCATTTGTTGGACTCTAGATTCATTTGGCACCACTACTGAAGTTATGCTCATTTATAAGCACTTCAGAGACATGCACATCACATTACTTAACTGTATTACAAAAGCATGTCATTGCCATGTGTTTATTAATTTTCAGTTTAAAAGCCTTTTATATTATTATCTGTGAACTTCTTAGACTTATAGTCGTCTATCTACATTTAGGAAAAGCTGAGAGCTAAAGACAGATAGATGGAGAAAATGATTATATTTCAATTGACTAATAGCTGGCTTTTTACCTAACAACAACTAATTCTAGAAAAGAATCACAACTTTGGATATATCATAATGTTACCATCATTTTACTCATTCTAACATGAGGAGCTTGAATTTTACTTACATCCCATCAGAATCAGTAGACAAGCAACTTGTCTAAGCAGTTCATAATTATGCTTACAGCATTAGTCACACAAGCTTCCAGAAAGACTAATTACTTCAAATTGGCCTGAAAAGCATTCACATTTAAGTGGTAGGGCTGTCCATTCGCCCAGAGGTCATTTGATCTCTTTATGACTTCCCTGAGGTAGCATCAGCCATTTCATATTGGCTTTGACTGTGAAACAGGCAATAGTGCATCTAATTTTGGGGTTGTTTTTTTAAAGGAAAAAACACTTTCTAAGATGGCAAACTTCATATCCTTTCTTATGTAAGTATTATATGTGACCTTTTAAAAACACTACCCTACCGCCAAAAAAATTAGTTCATCTGAATTAATCTAGAAAATGTGCCCAGGTCAATTTGAATATAAAATCTATTTATTTTGGAGTGTATATGTGTGTATTGAAACTAACAAAAATACTACCAAGTTAGTTTAAGCTGACTTTAATATCCTAAATAAAAGTTTTAATAATAATTTTAAAATTTTTAAATAATGATAAAAGTTAAACTTATATGGCATGATCTTTGCCTTCTTGGAGCTTAAAGAAAATAGTCATCAATATTTTTTCAAATTAGCAGATTAGCAGTTTAATATCCTTATAAACGAGAACCTTCTGGATTACAGTTACTTGAAAACATCTTTAAGTTTACTTGTCTATTTTATAAAAAAATATTTTAATATGCTTTTATTTATATTCTGTAAAAGGAGAGAGAAAAAACAGTGATAAGCTGCCTCCTAAACAAACTCTATCAGGAATTGAGCCCAAAACCTGGGCATGTGCCATGATCAGGAATTGAACCAGTGATCTTTTGTGCATGGAATGATGCTCAACCAATTGAGCCACATTAGCTAGGGCTACACAAAATATTTTATTTTCTCAATTTTTTACCACTCACCATTAAAAAAATACTAAATTTATTATAAAATTTGGTGAAGATAACCCAAGAAAATTTTAACAACTGTCAAATCTATTTTACTATTTGAAATAATAATTTTAATATCACTTCCAATTAACACTGAACCCATTTGTAATAATAAATCAATTAAATTACTAAAATTATTATTAATTTGAAGCTTACTGCAATGTAAATGTATTAGAAAATACAGAAAAATTTATATGATTTGTTTTAGATTATATAGAATCTGGGATTGATTCTGTATTTATGTCATAAACGTAAATTATCTATAAGTATTAAAACATTCATGACTCAGCTACTATATATGTTGTACGCATACAAACACCAATATAATTTTTAAATTTGTTTCTCATGATTTAAAACTCATGATTAACCTTGAAATATTTTGTGTAGTGCCAATTATAACTCTGTGGAGATCAACATAAAATATTTTTTAATTTTGTTTTATTGTGTTACATGTATATATATCTTCCCATTACCCCCCCCCCCAACTCCCAGGCATACCCTAACCGCCCAGTGTCTGTGTTCATTGGTTATGCCTATATGCATGCATACAAGTCCTTTGGTAGCTCTAGTATCTACCCCACCTCTCCTTAATCTTCCTGATGTAATTTGACACTCTGTTTGATACTTTACTGCCTCTGTATCCATCCTTTTGTTCGTGAGTTTATAATGTTATTTCGTATCCACAAATGAGTGAGATCATGTGGTGTTTCTCCTTCATTGATTGTTTTATTTCACTTAACATAAGGCTCTCCAGTTCTATCCAGGTTGCTGCAAATGGAAATAATTCCTTCTTTTTAAGGGCAGCATAGAATTCCATTGTGTAGATGTACCATAGTTTTCTGATCCACTCATCTGCTGATAGGCACCTAGGCTGTTTCCAAATTGTAGCTATTGTAAATTGTACTGCTATGAACATAGGGGTGCATAAATCCTTTCTGATTGGTGTTTCTACTTTCTTAGGATATATTCCTAAGAGTGGGATTGTTGGGTAAAATGAGAGTTCCATTTTTAGTTTTTTTGAGGAAACTCCATATATTCTTCACAGTGGCTGCACCAGTCTTCATTCCCACCAACAGTGCACAAGGGTTCCTTTTCCTCTGCATCCTTGCCAACACTTGTCATTTGTTGATTTGTTGATGATTGCCATTCTTACAGGTGTAAGATGGTATCGCATTGTTGTTTTGATTTGCATCTCTCGGATAATTAGTGATTTTGAACATGTTTTCAGGTGTCTCTTTGCCTTTCTTTTGTCGTCTTTCAAAAAGGTTCTATTTAGGTCTGTTGTCATTTTTTTATTGGATCATTTATCTTCCTTTTCTTAAGTTGTATAAGTTGGCTGTAGATGTTGGAGATTAAACCTTTATCAGTGATAACATTTGCAAATACGTTCTCCCATACAGTGGTCTTTCTTGTTATTTTGTTAATGGTTTCTTTTGCTGTGCAAAAGCTTTCTATTGCCCAGACCAGTTTGGCTCAGTGGATAGAGTGTCGGCCTGCGGACTGAAAGGTACCAGGTTCTATTCCGTTCAGGGTCATGTACCTGGTTTGCAGGCAGAACTCCAGTAGGGGGCATACAGGAGGCAGCTGATTGATTCTCTCTCATTGATGTTTCTAACTCTCTATCCCTCTCCCTTCCTCTCTGTAAAAAAAAAGCAATAAAATATATTTTTTAAAAAGCCTTTTATTTTTATGTAGTCCCATTTGTTTATTTTTTCTTTAGCTTCCATTGCCCTTGGAGCAGTATCAGTGAAGAAGTTCTTTTGGCATATGTTTGAGATTATGCTGCCAGTAGATTCCACAAGTATTTTTATGGTTTCCCGTCTAATGTTTAAGTCCTGTATCCATTTTGAGTTTATTTTTGTATTTGGTGTAAGTTGGTGGTCCAGTTTCATATTTTGCATGTATCTGTCCAGTTTTCCCAACACCATTTATTAAAGAGGCTGTCTTGGCTCCATTGTATGTTCTTGCCTCCTTTGTCAAATATTAATTGTGCATAGTGGTTTGGTTGGATATCTGGATTCTCTATTCTATTCCATTGGTCTATATGTCTGTTCTTGTGCCAGTACCAGGCTGTTTTGAGAACAGTTGCTCTGTAATATAGCTTGAAATCTGGTATTGAGATTCCACCTACTTTATTCTTCTTTCTCAAGATTGCTGTGGCTATTCACGGTCTTTTTTTCTTCCAGATGAATCTTTGAAGAGTTCTTTCTAGGTCTGTGAAGTACATCATTGGTATTTTAATGGGTAGTGCATTGAATCTATAGATTGCTTAGGGGAGTATGGACAATTTAATGATGTTGATTCTCCCAATCCATGAGCTTGGTATGCTTATCCATCTGTTTATGTCTTCCTCTATCTCTTTTTTCAGTGTCCTGTAGTTTTCTGCATAAAGATCTTTTACCTCCTTAGTTAGCTTTATTCCTTGGTATCTTAATTATTTTGGTGTGATGGATAATGGGATTGTTTTTTTAGTCTCTCTTTCTGTAATTTCACTATTAGTGTATAGAAATGCCACAGACCTCTTAGCATTAATTTAGTATCCTGCTACATTGCTGAATTCATTAATTAAGTCAATTAGTTTGGAATGTAGTCCTTTAGGTTTCTTATGTACTGTATCATGTCATCTGCAAATAAGGGCAGCTTTACTTCTTCCTTTCCAATTTGGATGCCTTTTATTTCTTCTTCTTGTCTAATTGCTATGGCTCATACTTCCAGTACTATGTTGAACAGGGGAGGTGAGAGTGGGCATTCCTGTCTTGTTCCTGTTCTTAAGGGAAATGGTTTTAGTTTTTGTCCATTGAGTATGATGTTATCTATGGGTTTATCATACATGGCTTCTATGATGCTGTGGTATGATCCTTCTATTCCCACTTTGCTGAGAGTTTTTATCAAGAAGTGGTGTTGGATTTTGTCAAAGGTTTTCTCTGCATCAATTGATATGACTATGTGATTTTTATCTCTCAATTTATTATGTGATGTACCACGTACAATATGAGATATTGTACGATCTTTGCCTTCCTGGGATATATTCTACTTGGTCATGGTGTATGATCTTTCTGATGTACTGCTGGATCCAATTTACTAGAATTTTGTTGATGATTTTGGCATCTATGTTCATGAGAGATATTGGCCTATAATTCTCTTTCCTTGTGTTGTCTTTATCTTGTTTTGGTATTAGGCTGATGCTGGCTTCATAGAAGGTGTTTGGAAGTGTTCTTTCTTGAAAATTTTTGAATAGTCTGAGGAGGATAGGTTTTAATTCTTCCTTAAATGTTTGGTAAAACTCGCCTGTGTAGCCATCTAGTCCCAGGCTTTTCTTTGCTGGAAGCTTTTTGATGACTGCTTCAATTTCTTTCATAATTATTGGACTCTTGAACTGTTTAGATTCTTTCTGATTGAGTTTTGGAAGGTTATTTTTTTTCTAGGAATATGTCTATTTCTTGCAGATTGTACAATTTGTTGGAATTGGGTTGTTCATAGTGTTTTTTTACAATCCTTTGTATTTTGGGGGGGTCTGTTGTTATTTCTCCTTTTTCACTTCTGATTTTGTTTATTTGGCCTTCTCTCTGCTTCTTGGTGAGTCTGCCTTAGAGGTGCATCAATCTTGTTTATCCTTTCAAAAGAACCAGCTCTTGGTGTTGTTGATCTTTTGAATTGTTTCTTTGGTCTCCATGTAGTTTATTTCCACTCTGATCTTTACTATTCCCTTCCTTTTGCTTACACTGGGCTTTTCTTGTTGCTCTCTTTCTAGCTCTTTGAGTTGTAGGGTTAGGAAATTTATTACCATTGTTTCCTGTGTTTTGCAGTAGGCTTTTAGGGCTATGAACATCCCTCTCAAGACTGCTTTCACTGTATCCCATAAATTTTGTATTGTTGTGTTGTCATTGTCATTTGTCGCCATGATGTTTTTTATTTCTTCCTTGATCTCTCTGGTTACCCAGGCTTTTTTTATATATTTTATTTATATATTTATTTTTTACATAGAGGAAGTGAGAGGGACAGAGAGTTAGAAACATCAATGAGAGAGAGATATCAATCAGCTGCCTCTTGCACACCTCCTACTGGGGATGTGCTCACAACCAAGGTACATTCCCTTGAATGGAATCGAACCTGGGACCTGTCAGTCCACAGAACGATGCTCCATCCACTGAGCCAAACAGGTTTTAGCACCCAGTCGTTGTTTAATAGCTTGCTGTTTAGTCTTCATTTCTTTGATTTCTTTGTATTGTATTTGATTTCCAGTTTTATGCCACTGTGACCTGAGAAAATGCTCGGTATGATTTCTATCTTCTTGAATTTGAAGAGACTTTTCTTATGACCCAATATATGGTCTATCTATGAAAATGACCCATGTGCACTGGAGAAGAATGTATATTCTGTAGCTTTGAGGTGAAATGTTTGGAACATGTCAATTAATTCCACCTGATGTAGTGAGTCATTAAGATTGATGTTTCTTTGCTGATTTTTTGTTTAGAGGATTTGTCCAGTGGTGACAGTGGGGTATTAAAGTCTCCTACTATGATTGTATTGCTGTCAATCTCTCCCTTAATATCCTCCAGGAGTATTTTTATGTATTTAGGTGCTTCTATATTGAATGCATATATGTTTACCGGAGTTAATTCTTCTTGTTGGATTGTTCCCTTTATTGTTATGAAGTGGCCTTCTTTATATCTTGTTATGTACTTCACTTTGAGATCTAATTTGTCAGATATAAGTATTGCAACCCCAGCTTTTTATTTAACATTTCCATTTGCTTTACATACCATCTTCCATCCCTTCACCCTCAATCTGTGTGCAGCTCTTTTTCTGAGGTGGGTTTCTTGTAGATAGCAGATAAATGAATCATCTTTTCTTATCCAATCAGTTACCCTATATCTTTTGATTGGAGCATTTAACCCGTTTACATTTACAGTTATTATTTATAGGTACTTATCTGTTGCCATTTTTAGTCCTTACCCCCGAGTTCCTTCTTTGCTTCCTATTTCTTTTTATTACAGCAGACCCTTTAACATTTCTTGCATTGCTGGATTGGTGATAATATATTCCCTTAGTCTTTTTTGTCTGTGAACTTTCTGATTTCACCTTCAACTTTAATTTAAAGCCTTGCAGGGTACAGTATTCTTGGACTCAGACCCTTCCTTTGCATGACTTTGTTTATTTCATTCTATTCTCTTCTGGCCTGATGAGTTTCTGTTGAGAAATCAGTAGCTAGTCTTATGGGGGTTCCTTTGTAGATAACTTTCTGTTTCTCTCTGGCCATTTTTAAGATTCTTACTTTGTCATATATGTTTGCTAGTTTATTTATAATGTGCCTTGGTGTTGGTTTTTAGGGGGTTCATTTTGCTTTGGACTCTGTGAGCTTCTTGGATTTGTGTGGGTTTTTTCTTTCCTATATTTGGGACTTTTTTGTCATTATTTCTTCAGACTGGTTTTCTATACCTTGTTCAGTTTCCACTCTTTCTGGAACCCCAATTATGTGGATGTTATTTTGTTTTGTGTGACCCCAAAGTTCCCTTAGTCTCTCCTTTTGCTTTTTTTAAAAATATATTTTATTGATTTTTTACAGAGAGGAAGGAAGAGAGATAGGAAGTCAGAAATATCGATGAGAGAGAGAGACATTGATCAGCTGCCTCCTACACTCCCCACAGTGGAGATGTGCCTGCAAGCAAGGTATGTGCCTCCAACTGGAATTGAACCTGAGACCTTTAAGTCTGCAAGCCAACACTCTTTCCACTAAGCTAAACTGATCTCAGCTCTTCTTGCTTTTCAATTTTGTTTTCTAGAAGCTGCTGTACTTGGTATTTTTTTCCTACCTTGTCTTCTAGCTCACTGATGCAGTCCTCTGTTTCTCCTAGTCTACTTTTGATGCTTTGTAGTGAGTTATTTATAGTGGTGATGTCATTTTTTATTTCTTCTTGATTTTTCTGCATTTCTTATTGATTCTTCTTCATTTCCTCTTGTCTCTTCTTCATTTTCTCTTGGCTCTTACTCACATTGTTGATTATTTCTTCCATTCTTTTCAGCCACCTTATGATAATTTTTCTAAACTCTTTCTCTGGCAGGTCTATTTCTTCTTCTATTTAATTTACTTCCTTTTCTAGTGATACCTGCTTTTCTGTCATATGTGGGCTATTTCTTCATCTGCCCATGGTCTTTCTTCTCTGGGTATCTGGTTATGTAGTTCTCTCTCATACATTGATTCAAAGACACAAACTACAACATGACCAGGTACAACACACAAGGCACTGAACAGAAATGTATTCAAGATGTTAATAACCACAAATAAGGTGACCACCAATAAAGAAAAATTAGGGGTAAGTAGTGAAAAAAGAAGAGAAAAAGGAGCAAAAAAGAAAAGAAAGAAGTGCCAAAATCAAATTGGGAGAAGGGAGAAAAATAAAAATTTAAAAGAAGAAGAAGAAGAAGAAAGGGGAAAGAGAAAAAAAAAGTCAGTGAGAAAAGAAAGAGAACAAGAGAGAAAAGGGGAACAAGTTTTAGATGTGAGGAGGAAACTCCAATAGAACAGCCACTAATCACAAGAAATGCCAGCAACAAATACATGGATATTAATACAAACTACATATAACCAATATCAAGGGAGGAGAGGAAAAAGAGAGGTAAAAAACAAACCAAAACAAAGCAAACAAAAAGCTAAATAAAACAGGAAGAATAAGCAAAAACAATCTCACAAAAAAAGTATAAAAAATCGATATAATCACCATTCAGGCAAACAACAACAAAAGGACATAGAGAAAAACATTTTTTTGGTTAGTGAAGAAGAGTGATGTTTTTATGGACTTGGAGTAGAGGATTTGAAATTATATATATAAGTGGGGTGTAATTTTAACCAAGTAAAGAGAAATAATAGGGAGAATCTAAAGTTGGAAGTGGGAAAGTGAAACAAGACAACAAAATGTGGAAAGTTAGGAAGAGAGTGTTGGCATAAAAGTAGAGTTGAGATAGGGTAAAATTATGGTAAAGGAAAGATGAAAACAGAATGTAGAACTCTAATCCCAAAGTAAAATAAAGAGAAAATAAAATGGCACTTCTTTTTTTTTTCCAAAAGGTAAAATAGTAGTAGTAATAATACTAGTTGAAAATAAAAATGTAATAACTAAAAAGGTAAAATCAATTGAGGAGAAAAGAGAAAAAAAGTAGCTTTTTAATTAAAATATGCAAAAAAATTAAAAATAAAACAGTAGAATGGGCAGTAGTGGAGGCAATTCACTTGCACTATTATTCTCTTTGGCACTCCTGTTTCCCAGTCCAGAAGGTTTTGCAGTTCCCTGTGTTCCACTGCTGTGATGTGTCTTAATGTCTTTATTCTTTTGTGATTATGCGAGAGTCAATTTTTGAGTCATCTACAGGGTGGCAGTGTTTCAAAATTGACTTCTGAGACTAATCACAGGACCTCTCTAGGCTGTGCTCAGATCCTGCTACTCTGTGGTACTCAATACTGGTTTGTGGGTATGGGTTGCCCCAGAGCTGATTCTCCGATGGTTACTCTGCGCTCCTATCCCCAGGTTCCAGTAAAACACCCTTTCCCTGCAGTCTCTCAGGATGCCTCCAATTGTGTGATCCTATGTATTGGGCTTAGTAATCAGAAACCATCATCTGAAGAGGAGAGTGCTGTCTGTGCTCCCTCCCTTCCCCACTCCTGTTTGAGCAGCCGGAACACTGTAATAACTCCCAGGCTTTCCTTCTGCCTCAGATCAAAATAGGTAGCTTTCTAGAGCTCCCCTCTGTTAATAGTTCTGAGGGTCCCCTTTCACATTTAGGGATCAGACTCTGCCCCACATCCTTAGATTTCTTTTTAGAGCAGCTTTCCCCCAGTCCAGTTTGCACAGCGTGCATGTCTCTGTTCTGTGGGACAAGAGACCTCACCTTATCCCAGGCGAAATCTGACATTTCTCTAGTAGTTTTGATTGGGAAAATACTTAAATTAATATGTGACATACAAATATCATGCATACAAGCCTTTTATCCCCTACACCATATTTGACTGTTTATTGTTAATATTTTACATTTATCAAATTGATTCTAGTCACTAAAATAATAGATAGTTGACTAATAAAAATAAACATAATGATGAAAACTCAAATACATATTATTCTCACCATCATAGGGCTTAGAGTATATCAGATATCAAAGAGAGAAATTATGTAATTATAATTGCAACATATTTTGTACTATAAAGAAAAGTGATAATAATCTCTAATAAGAGAACAAAATTTAGATTGATAACTTTAAGAAATATTTCCTTGAAATTATATTTGAGCTCAGGTTTGAACATGACCTAGATTGAATCAGGAACAATAAAGAAAATAATTCTTGGTCATGAAATCCTGATGACAAGGAAAAAAGTCATCAAGAGGAAGACTGAGGTAAAACAGAAGGAAGATAAGGAGAATCTCATAGAACAGGAGATGTTTAAAAATCATGTTAGCTGCAAAATATAAGTGAACTATCAACAGAGAAAGTTGGATATAGGAAGAATAGTTAGGAGACTACTGTAATAGTATAAGCAGAAAATAATGATTATTACTTGGGGAGTAGCATATTGAGGGTGGTAGAAATGGAGAAGGATAAAATTGAGGGATACTTAACAAGAAAAAAACAGAATTACTTGGATGTAGGTGATAATAAAAAAGAGATATCAAGACTATTTCCTATATTTTTAGTGTGCCAAGTTGATAGAATTACCAAGTATTGACTCACAGTGACCTGAAGTATTCCAGAACAGGTGGAAGAAAATATTAGGAAGCTATGGCATCTACACTAATAAAAGAGTAAGATGCAAATTGACTGTACTTTCATGATGCCACCAACCAATCAGGAATTTCTATGCAAATTAACCCAACAAATATGGTGGGTTAATTTGCATATGCAGGTGCCCAGCAGCCAGGGGCAGGATGATGATGCAGGTGTTCCACAGCACCCAGCTGCTCCAGGCATATGGGTCGAATGGGAATTCGGAAAGTCAGATCCTGGTTAGAGTAAAAAGGTGTCTCTGACTGGAGTGAAGTTTGTGCCAGCAGCCAAGGAAAGGAAGGCCAATTCTTGCATAAATCTTCATGCATTTGGGCCTCTAGGATAGCATATAAAAAAGCTTTTTGATCCTTTTGCTACTAAAAAAAAATTCCTAGGAATACGAAAAATAAGAGATGCAAGAGAAGGAGAAGTTAAAATAGTTGATCCATTTCTTGCTTTTGGGTATTTTTTGTTTGTGTTTTTGTTTTGCTTTATTTTGTCTTACTTTGTTTTGTTTTGTATATTAAAAAGTATATTAAAAAGAACTTGAGAGAAACAAAAATAAAGGATACTTTGCTCTGTATAAGACTTAGGATTTAAGGATATTTCCTTCAATATTAACTTCTCCTTTCCCTAAATTCTTATCCACAAATCCTGCCCTGTGGAGAATAATGATATGGCAACTAAAATTGCATCTCAATGTGGTTAAAGAAAAAAAAAAGAATTTATGTTTAACTGTTTAAACTTTTTCTATTTTGTATGATTGGGACTCTGAGAATCTCATAGGCTCCTTGGAGATGGGGTTCACAATAAGTAGTGAGAGCCTTCCAAGGCCACTAGAGAAGCTGAGGAGAAAACACTTTGTCCAAGGTCTAGAGAGCAGGTTTAGTGAAGCATTAGAGCAGCCTTGGCTACCTATAAATGCTTAGAAGCCTGGGTTACCTGAAGATAAAACCAGGTTCCCACAGATTCTAGAGGGGTGGGACTAGGCCACACATTACATTGAAACCAAAAATACCAACAAGGTAAATACCTAGCAAGGCTAGATAAATCCTATCTAATAAAAGGGTAATATGCAAATTGACTGTCACTCCAAAACACAAGATGGCTGCTCCCATGTGGTCAAAGATGGCTGGCCCATGTAACATAAGATGGTTGCCACAAGATGGCCGGCAGGGGAGGGCAGTTGTGGCAATTAGGATGGGTAGGGAAAGGCAGTTGGGAGTGACCAGACCTGCAAGAGAAGGCAGTTGGGGGCAACCAGGCCTGCAGGGGAGGGCAGTTGGGAGCAAACAGGCTAGAGGGGAGGCCAGTTGGGGGTTACCAGGCCTTCAGGGGAGGGCAGTTGAGGGAGTCCAGGCTTGCAAAGGAGGGCTGTTGGGGGCACTAGGCCTGCGATGGAGGGAAGTTGGGGGTGACCAGGTCTTCAGGGGAGGGCAGTGAGGGTGATCAGGCCTGCAGGGGAGGGTAGTTGGGGGAGACCAGACCCTCAGGGTAGAGCAATTGGGGGTAACCAGCTCTGCAGGGGAGGGCAGTCGGGGCAAATTGGACTGGCATGGGAGCAGTTTGGCATTAATCAGGCTGGCAAAGGGTGCTTAGGGGGTGGTCAGGCTGGCAGGCAGAAGTGGTTAAGGACAATCAGGCAGGCAGGCAGGCAGGTGAGCATTTGGGAGCCTGCAGTCCTGGATTGTGAAAGGTGCAGGCTGGCCCAAGGGACACACACACCCTTGTGCACAAATTTCATGCACTGGGACTCTAGTATAAATATTAAGATGAAGATGGCTAAAACAGTCAGGA
Source organism: Lasiurus cinereus (assembly GCA_011751065.1). Lineage (NCBI taxonomy): Eukaryota > Metazoa > Chordata > Mammalia > Chiroptera > Vespertilionidae > Lasiurus > Lasiurus cinereus. The sequence goes on along the minus strand of JAAGEH010000286.1, from coordinate 56,871,837 downwards.
AATGTCACAGGATTAAATACAACAGCAGAAGCTTTCCTCCACTAGTACAATGTCATTTTCATATGTCATGGGGCCTTTTGTTTTATTGAGACAGCTGGGTTTAGTTCTTATGCAGGTCAAGAGTGGCAAGGCAACAGGAAATAAACTACTTGATCACATAAAAAATTGTCTAGTAGCTGTGGATTCCGGGACAAAACTAATACCAGAGGCCTCCTAAAACAAAGCTATAAGCCAGTGAACACATTTGCATTTCTAAACTTGCACTAGTCTTTCCATTTAACTTGTCATAAACCATGTTCTTAAGCCAAGTCAGTATCTAACTCCTCTAACTTTGAACTTCTTTAATTGACAATCTATTATCAAAAAGTTTGCATTATGATATTTGCTTAGGTGCCCTAAGCATCAGAAAAAAACATTTATGATAGTCAACCATAAATATATGCAAATAAAATATATTAATGCAATAAAAATAAGAAACTGATTATAGTTTTATGTTTGTTTTTTAACTTTGTTTTATGATGTCAGTGAAATTTCTTCAATTTCAACAGTAGTTGTTAAAAATTCCATAATACTGTTGTATTATAAAGTCGCTATTTGTTTCTGTTATTTCCAATAGTAGTGTCTACCTAATTATTCTTCATTTTTGATATTTGTTTCAATATTTTACTAAGTATAATTTTGAGTTTGATACTATAGAACTGTATATAATACTAGAGACCCACAACGGTAGACCGGCTGGCCCCACTGATAGTCAAACTTCTAGTTGACTCCTGGTTGAGGGGACAATTTCCATATTAGCCTTTTATTATATAAGTTCAGGTGCTCCATTAGATGCAATAATATTAGGGTTACAACATCCTAGACTGCAGTGGGCCTCAATCAGCAGTATGTAGGGTGCAACAACAACCTCTGGTAGGCCTGGAAGGAGTCAAGGAGAAAAGAAATCACTGTAAAATTCTCGGTCACAATGATACATCCTTGAGTGATGTGCTCTCAAATTTCCAGCAAAAATGGTAAAGTGCATAAGTGTGCTTGCCTCCTCCATGACTACGTCAAAACTACAACTAAATTATAGAACAATATCCCTTTAGAACCACCTGATTACTAGTTGAACAGTACTGCAATAACTGTGGATATAGAAAATTTAGATCAAGACTGGTGGAAGGGATACAGATATGCAAGGGGCTGGTACCACACCCACATGTTATAATTGAGAATTAGGAGGAATCTCTCAGCTTTGGAGGTCCCACATGAGGAGCAAGGGATCTCAGCCTCACACTGGTCTCCTCAGCCCATGCTATCAGTGCTTAGAAGAGGAGTCCCCACAACATCTGGATATGAAAATAAATAGAGATTTTGTTGAGGTGATGGGGGAGTAGCTGGAAACATAGGTATTCTGTGGAAGGGCCTGAACAAAGACACATTCAATCACAAAACTTGCCCTTAGTGAAGGGATGACAGCTGCAAAAACACTAGGGACATACCAGGGAGAACTGAATTGTATGGTTTCAGGGCACAGGCTGGATCAGGACAAGAGCCGGAAGGGAAGCTCTGTAAGACAGAGATACTGACAGGATCCATTTGTTGCTCCTCAGTTGAACCTTCCTCAAACACAGTGTTTAGATGCAGGAAGGCACCATATGTAAGTTTTAATCAAACTGGCTAACAATACTTGTTCAGCTTGGTGATTCCCGAGAAACTGCCCCATTACATAGTCCTGAACATTTTTCAATATCTGTTCCTCACAAATGACCAGGTACAGCCCACACTGTAGCTTTTCCTAAAATTTCTCAAAGATCCATAAACCCCAAGCAAATAGAAACTGGCCTCAGCATGTTCTGTAATTTTTGCTAAGTGACCCCATGCTGAGCACAAGGGCAGGCAGTCTTGATATGAAGCTTAAAATCTGCCAAGTGCCTCTAAGACCAGCACAGATGGCAATCATTTGTTGATGATTTTGAAGGTTCTACCAGATGAACCTGAGCTGTGCATGAGCAATCACTGACATTGGCCTACATCAAGAGCCCCTCCAAAGAGGGCCTGGAACCAAGACACCCAGTAGCCATCTTCAGATCACATCAGAGGACCATCCAATTACCTCCACAAATGACACACCCAAAGGGTAGAACCAGAAGACACCAGAGTCCTGCTAAAGTGAGTCCTTCTCCCAAGATTTTCTACACAATAGCTATTCTCCATAATAATGCTCATTTGTCAAAGCTAGGAAGCCTGAAGGTCAAATGGTCCCACTAATGTCACCATAGCAATCAAATCTCCACTTCAACAGAGGGCACACACAACTCAAACAAAATATATGCCTGCAACATTCTGCTCAGTGACCAGGGAGACTGTACTCCTGGATCTCACTGAACATCTATTATATAAGACCACTCTTCCAAAACTGGGAGACATTGCCGATCTAACTAATACATAGAAACACACACAGGGAGTAAGCAAAAATGAGACAAAGAAACATGTATCAAATAAGAGCATAGAACAAAACTTCAGGAAAAGAACAAAACAAAACAAAACAAAATAGAGATAAGTAATAAAGCAGATGCAGAGTTCAAAACACGTATAAAGCTTTCAATGGATTTAGGAGAAAAGTAGGTGAAAACTTCAACAAAGAGGTGGAAATCATAATAATAGAGATAGCAAACATAAAAAAGAAATACTCATGCATAAAGAATGCAATAGATAAAATGAATAATGTATTTATAGAATCAATAATAGACTAGATAAAGCAGATCAACTCAGCAATCTGGAAGAAAACACTCAATCAGAAAAATGAAAATAAAAAAAATAAAAAGTGAGGATAGTTTACTTCTGGGACAACATTAAGTGTAAAAATATTCATATCACAGGGTCACCAAGAACGATAAGAAAGAAAACAAGGGGTTAAAAACCTATTCGGATAAACTTCCCTAACCTGGTCAAGATACACAAGTCCATGAAGCATAGAGAGTCTCAAAGAGGATGAACCCAAAGAGGCCCACACCAAGACACATCATAATTAAAATGGGAATGGTTAGAGAGAAAGAGAAACTCTTGAAAGCATCAAGAGAAAGGGAGTTACCTAAATGGGAGCTCTCATAACACTGTCATATGACTTTAAAATAGAAAATTTTAGTCTGGAAAGAACTGACACAAAATATTCAAAATGATGAAAGTCAAGATTACTACTCTTCTCAGCAAAGCTATTATTTAGAATCAAAGGAATGATTAAAAGACTCACAGACAAGACAATACTAAAGAAGTTGATCATCATCGAACCAATATTACAATAAATGTTAAAGGGGCTACTTTAAGTAGAATAAGAAACAATGAAAATAAACAAAAATAATAAAATAGCAATAAATTTTCATCTATTAATAACTACTGTAAATGTAAATAAATTTTGTGCTCCAGTCAAAAAGCATATGGTGACTGAATGGGTAATACAGCAAGACTTATACATATGCCACCCAAAAGAGACCCATTTTAGATCAAATGACCCACACAGACTGAAATTAAGAGATAAAAAAGATATTTTATGCAATGCAAACAAACAAAAATCTGGGTTAGCAATATATAAAAGACAACAGAGAAATTAAAACAAATGCTATAGCAAAGACAAAGTAGGACATTTCATAATAATAAAAAGACCAATCAAAAAGAGGACCATCATTTTTATAAATATTTTCACCCCCAAAATATTAGCACCTAAATATTTAAGCAAATACTGATGGACATAAAGGAGCAGTTAACAGTAATGCAGTCACAGTAGAGGATTTTAACATCCTATTTACATCAATAGGATAAAAAACTTAAGAAGATTGAAGTCATATCTTGCATCTCTCTGATTATAATTATATAAAACTAGAAATCAGTTACAAGATGAAAATTGTAAAAGACACAAACACATGAAGGTTAAATAATATGCTGCTAAACAATGAATGAATTAAAAACAATATTAAGGAAGAAATCAAAATATTTTTTGACAAATAAAAATGAAAACACACAAACCTCAAATCTATGGGATACAAGCAAAGCAGTTCTAAGAGGAAAATTCATAGTAATACATGCCAACCTCAAGAAACAAACAAACAAAAAATCAAATAACTAATATAACCTTACATCTAAAGAAGCTGGGAAAAGAGCAAAAATTGCCAAATGGATATATGAAAGGTTATAATAATCAGAGCTGAAATAAAAAAGTAGAATTTCAAAAACATTACAAAAGTTCAATAACACTAAAAGCTGGCTTTGAAAAGATTGATAAAACTTTAGCGGGATACATCAAGGGAAAAAGAGAGAAGGTCCAAATAAATAAAATCATAAATGGAAGAGAAGTCCAAGAGACATAAAGTCTTCCAAGACTGAATCAAGAAAAAACAGAGAATATGAAAAAAATCAACAAAATAAAATAAAATAAAAATTCCAACAAACAAATATCCTGGACCAGATGGCTTCACAGAATATTCTTTAAATATTCAAAGAAAAATTAATACCTGTTCAAACAACAAAGTCTTCCCAAAAATTGAAAAAGGAGGAAGGCTACTAAGTTTATGTATAAGGAAAACTTTATATTTTTTAAAATTTTATTTTATTGTTTAAAGTATTACACAAAGTAGTACATGTATCTCCTTTTTTCCCCCACTGGCCTTCCCCCAGACTCCCCTACCAACTGTCACATGCCCTCAAACCCCTCCCCAAGTGCCTTGTGTCCATTGGTTATGTTTATATGCATGCATAAAAGTCTTTAGGTTGATCACTTTACCCCCATTCTCAACACTCCCCAACCTTCCCCTGTAATTTGAAAATCTGATTGATGCTTTACTGCCTCTGTATGTATCTTTTTGTTCATCAAGGTTATACTGTTCTTTATTTTACATGAATAAGTGAGATCATATGGTATTTTTCTTTTATTGCCTGGCTAATTTCACTTAGCATAATGCTCTCCAGATCCATCCATGCTGCTGCAAATGATAAGAATTCCTTCTTTTTAATGACAACATAGAATTCCATTGTGTAGATGTACCATAGTTTTTAACCCACTCATCTGCTGATGGGCATTTAGGCTGTTTCAAATCTTAGCTTTGGTGAATTGTGCTGCTATGAACACAGGGGTACATAAATTCTTTCTGATTGGTGTTTCTAGTTTCTTAGGATATATTCCTAGAAGTGGGATTACTGGGTCAAATGGGAGTTCCACTTTTAGATTTTTGAGGAAATGCCATACAATACTCCACAGTGGTTGCACCACTCTGAATTCCCACCAGCAGTGCACAAGGGTTCCTTTTTCTCCACATCCTTGCCATCATGTGTCTTTGGTGATTTGTTGACAATTGCCATTCTGTCAGGTGTGAGATGGTACCACATTGTCATTTAGATTTGCAACCCTAAGATAATTAGTAACATTGAGCATGTCTCTTGGACTTCCTTCTTTCTTCTTTCAAAAAGTATCTATTTAGGACCATTGCCCACTTTATTATTGTATCATTTATCTTTCTTTTATTAGGTTCTATGAGTTCCTTGTAAATGTTGGAGATTAAGTCTTTATCAGTGATAACGTTTGCAAATATGTTCTCCCATAGAGTGGGCTTTCTTTTGTTTTGTTGATAGTTTTTTTTTTCTGTGCAAAAGTTTTTTATTTTGATCTAGTCCCATTTGTTTATTTTCTCTTTAGATATATTACCCTAGGAGTGGCATCAGTGAATAAATTACTTCGTCATGTACATGAGCTTTCACTGACTGTGAATTCCTCCAGTATTTTTAAGATTTCCTGTCTTATATTTAAATCCTTAATACATTTTAAGTTTATTTGGTGTATAGTGTAAGTTGGTGGTCTAGTTTAATTTTTTTTCATGTATCTGTCAGATTTTCACAACACAATTTATTGAAGAGACTGTCTTGACCCCATTGTATGTTCATGCCTCCTTTGCCAAATATAAATTGAGTATAATGGTTTGGGTCAATATCTGGTTCTCTATTCTATTCCATTGGTCTATATGTCTGTTCTTCTGCCAGTACCAGGCTGTTATGAGAACAGTGGCTTTGTAATACAGTTTGATATCTGATATTGAGATCCGACCTATTTTGTTCTTCTTTCTCAAGATTGTTGTGGCTATTCAGGGTCTTTTTTTTGTTCCAGATAAATTTTTGGAGAGTTTTTTCTGGGTCTTTGAAATATTCCATTGGTATTTTAATGGGGAGTGCATTGAATATGTAGATTGCTTTGGAAAGTATGGACATTTGAAGGATGTTGACTCTCCCAATTCATGAACTTGGTATGTTCTTCCATATGTTTATGTCTTCTTCTATCAGTTTTTCAGTTTCCTATCGTTTTCTGCATGTAGGTCTTTTACCTCCTTAGTGTAGTTTATTCTCAGGTATCTTAATTTTTTGGTGCAGTGGTAAATGGGATTGCTTTTTTAGTTTCTCTTTCTGAAAGTTCACTATTGGCATACAGAAATTCCATAGATTTCTTGGGGTTAATTTTTTTAAGTTTTAATCTTTTTTTTTTATTGTGTTATATGTATACATATTTCCCCATTGCTCCTCTCCCTCCCAGGCATACCCAACCTTCCCAGTGTATATGTTCATTGGTTATGCTTATATGCATGTATACAAGTCCGTTGATTGATCTCTTATCCACCCCACCTCTCCTTAATCTTCCTGCTATAATTTGACATTCTGTTTGATGCTTTACTGCTTCTGTATCTATCCTTTCGTTCATCAGTTTACAATGGTCTTTATTGTCCACAAATGAGTGAGATCATGTGGTGCTTCTCCTTCATTGACTGGCTTATTTCACCAAGCATAAGGTTCTCCAGTCCCTTCCAGGTTGCTGCAAATGGTAAGAATTACTTATTTTAATGGCAGCAAAGAATTGCATTGTATAGATGTACCACAGTTTTCTGATCCATCCATCTGCTGATGGGCATCTAGGCTGTATCCAAATTTTAGCTATTGTAAACTGTGCTGCTATGAACAAAGGGGTACATAAATCAGTTCTGATTGGTGTTTGTAATTTCTTAGGATAAATTACTAAAAGTGGGATTGCTGGGTCAAATGGGAGATTCATTTTTAGTTTTTTGAGGAAACTCCATACTGCTCTCCATAGGGGCTGCACCAGTCTGCATTCCCAACGACAGTGCACAAGGGTTCCTTTTTCTCTGCATCCGCACCAACAGTTGTTGTTTGTTGATTTGTTGATGATTGCCATTCTGACAGGTGTAAGATGGTATCCCAATGTCGCTTTGATTTGCATCTCTCAGATAATTAGTGATTTTGAACATGTTTTCATGTGTCTCTTGGCCTTCCTGCTGTCATCTTTCAAAAAGGTTCTATTGAGGTCTGTTGCACTTTTTTTATTGGATCATTTATCTACCTTTTATTAAATTGTATAAATTGGCTGTAGATGTTGGAGGTTAAACCTTTATCAGTGATAACATTTGCAAATATGTTCTCCCTTACAGTGATCTTCCTTGTTGTTTTGTTGATGGTTTCTTTTGCTGTGCAAAAGCTTTTTCATTTGATGTAGTTCCATTTGTTTATTTTTCCTTCAGGTTCCATTGCCCTTGGAGCAGTATCAGTGAAGAAGTTCTTTCGGCATATGTCTGAGATTGTGCTGCCTGGAAATTCCTCTAGTATTTTTATGGTTTCCATTCTAAAGTTTAAGTCCTGTATCCATTTTGATTTTATTTTTGTATTTGGTGTAAGTTGGTGGTCCAGTTTCATTTTTTTGCATGTATCTGTCCAATTTTCCCAACACCATTTATTGAAGAGGCTATCTTGGCTCCATTATATGTTCATGCCTCCTTTGTCAAATATTAGTTGAGCATAATGGTTTGGGTGGATATCTGGGTTCTCTATTCTATTCCATTGGTCTATATGTCTGTTCTTGTGTGAGTACCAGGCTGTTTTGAGAACAGTTGCTTTGTAATATAGCTTGAAATCTGGTACTGAGATCCCACCTACTTTATTCTTCTTTATCAGACTTGCTGTGGCTACTCGTGGACTTTTTTTTCCAGATGAATCTATTAATAATTCTTTCTATGTCTGTGAAATATGTTATTGGTATTGTAATGGGTTGTGCATTGAATCTATAGATTGCTTTGGGTTATATGGACAATTTAATGATGTTGATTCTTCCAATCCATGAGCATGGTATGTTCCTCCATCTGTCTATGTCTTCCTCTATCTTTTTTTCAGTGTCCAGTAGTTTTCTACATATAGGTCTTTTACCTCCTTAGATAGGTTTATTCCTAGGTATCTTAATTTTTTGTGTGTGATGGTAAATATGATTGCTTTTTCAATCACTCTTTCTGTAATTTCACTATGAGTCTATAGAAATGCCAAAGATTTCTTGGCATTAATTTTCTATCCTGCTGCATTGCCGAATTCATTTATTAAGTCAATTAGTTTTGGAATGGAGTCCTTCCTGTTTTTTATGTACAGTATCATGTCACCTGCAAATAAGGACAGCTTTACTTCTTCTTTTCCAATTTGGATGACTTTTATTTCTTCATCTTGTCTAATTGCAATGGGTAATACTTCCAATACTATGTGGATCTGGAGAGGTGAGAGTGGGCATTCCTCTCTTTTTCCTGTTCTTAGGGGAATTGGTTTTAGTTTTTGTTCATTGAGTATGATTTTAGCTGTGGGTTTATCATATATGGCTTTTAGGATGTTGAGGTATGATCTTCTATTCCCACTTTGCTGAGAGTTTTTATCAAGAAAGAATTTTGGATTTTGTCAAAACCTTTTTTTGCATCATATGATATGACTATGTGATTTTTATCTCTCAATATGTTTATGTGGTGTATAACATTTATTGATTTGCGGATATTGTACCATCTCTGCATTCCTGAGATGAATCCTACTTGGTCATGGAATATGATCTTTCTGATGTACTGCTGGATCTGATTTGCTAGAATTTTGTTGAGGATTTTTTCATCTATATTCATGAGAAATATTGGCCTATAATTCTGTTGTCTTTATCTGGTTTTGGTATTAGGGTGATGCTGGCTTCATAGAAGATGTTTGGAAGTGTTCCTTTTTCTTGAATAGTTTTGGATAGTCTTAGGAGGAGAGGTTTTAATTCTTCCTTGAATGTTTGGTAAAACTCTCCTGTGTAGCCCTCTTGTCCCGGACTTTTATATGCTGGAACTTTTTGATGACTGCTTCAATTTCATCCACTGTTATTGGACTATTAAGATGTTTAGCTTCTTCCTGATTGAGCTTTGGAAGATTATATTTTTCCAGGAATGTGTCCATGTCTTCCAGGTTGTCCAATTTTTTTGAATAGAGTTGTTCATAGTATTTTTTTAAATATATTTTATTGATTTTTTACAGAGAGTTAGGGAGATGGATAGAAAGTCAGAAACATCGATGAGAGAGAGACATCGATTAGCCGCCTCCTGCATGCCTCACACTGGAGATGTGCCCGCAACCAAGTACAGGCCCTCAAGCAGAATTGAACTTGGGACTTTTCAGTTCATAGGCCGACACTCTATCCACTGAGCCAAACCGATCTTGGCTGTTCATAGTATTTTTCAACAATCCTTTGTATTTCAGCAGGGTCTGTTGTTATTTCCCCTCTTTCATTTCTAATTTTGTTTATTTGGGAGTTCTCTCTTTGCTTCTGGTGAGCCTGGAAAGAGGTCCATGAATCTTGTTTATCCTTTCAAAGAACTAGCTCTTGGTTTTGTTGATCTTTTTAATTTTTTATTCATCTCCAAGTTCTTTATCTCCCCTCTGATCTTTACTATTTCCTAACTTCTGCTTATACTGGGCTTTTATTGTTGCTCTCTTTCTAGCTCTTTGAGTTGTAGAGTTAGGTAATTTATTACCATTGTTTCCTGTTTTTTTGCAGTAGGCTTGTAGGACTATGAACTTCTTTCTCAAGACTGCATTCAGTGTCCCATAAATTTTGTATTGTTGTGTTGTCATTGTCATTTGTTGCAATGATGTTTTTTATTTCTTACTTGATCTATCTGTTTACTCAGTATGCTGTTTATTCTCCATGTGTTTGATTTCTTTCTATTGTTTTTATTATAGTTGATTTCAGTTTTATGTCACTGTGGTCTGAGAAAATGCTTGATATAATTTCTATCTTCTTTAATTTTTAGAGACTTTTCTTATGAACCAACATATGATCTATTTTGAAAATGACCTGTGTGCACTAGAGAAGAAAGTATATTCTGTGGCTTTGGGGTGAAATGTTTGGAAGATGTCAATTAATTCCATCTGGTCTAGTAAGTCATTTAGGATTGATGTTTCTTTTCTGATTTTTTGTTTAGAGGATTTGTCCAGTGGTGACAGTGGGACATTAAAGTCTCCTTCTATGATTGTATTGCTGTCAATCTCTCCCTTAATAGCCTCCAGGAGCTTTCTTATGCATTTAGGTGCTCCTATATTGGGTGCCTATATGTTTACCAGAGTTATTTCTTCATGTTGGATTGTTCCCTTTATTGTTATGAAGTGGCCTTCTTTATCTCTTGTTATGTCCTTCACTTTGAGATCTAATGTGTCAGATATAAGTATTGCAACCCCAGCTTTTTTTTCATTTCCATTTGCCTGAAATACTATCTTCCATCCATTCACCCTCAATCTGTGTACGTCTCTTTTCCTAAGGTGGGTTTCTTGTAGACAGCAGATATATGAATCATGTTTTCTTATCCAATTGGTTACCATATGTCTTTTGATTGGAGCATTTAATTCGTTTACATTTAAAGTTATTATTATTATTATTATTATTATTATTATTATTATTATTATTTTAATATATTCCATTGATATTTCACAGAGAGGAAAGGAGATGGATAGAAAATTACAAAAATCGATGAGAGAGACACCAATCAGCCGCCTCCTGCAAGCACCTCCCCCATTGGGGAGGTGCCCACAACCAATGTACATGCCCTTGCCCAGAATTAAACGTGGGACCCTTCAGTCTGCAGGCCGATGCTCTATCCACTGAGCCAAACAGGTTTTGGCTACAGGTAAAGTTATTATTGATAGGTACTTATCTGTCACCATTTTGAATCTTTACCCCAGAGTTCCTTCTTCTCTTCCTATTTCTTTTTATTACAGCAGAACCTTTAACATTTCTTGCATTGCTGGTTTGGTGGTAATATATTCCCTTAGTCCTTTTTTGTCTATGAAGGTTCTGATTTCATCTTCAATTTTGATTGAAAGCTTTACAGGGTACAGTATTCTTGGATTCAGACCCTTTCTTTGCATGACTTTGTATATTTCATTCCATTTCCTTCTGGCCTGATGAGTTTCTGTTCAGAAATCACTAGCTAGTCTTATGGGGTTCCTTTGTAGATAACTTTCTATTTCTCTCTGGCTACTTTTAAGATTCTTACTTTGTTGTTGGTGTTTGCCAACTTAATTATAATGTGACTTGTTATCAGTTTTTTTGTGGTTTATTTTGCTTGGAACTCTGTGAGCTTCTTAGATTTGTGTGAGTTTTTTCCTTCCTATATTGGGGAAATTTTCTGTCATTATTTCTTCACACAGGTTCTCTTATCATCAGTTAGTTTCCACTCTTTCTGGAACCCCAATTATGTGTATGTTTTTTTGTTTCATGTTATCCCAAATTTCCCTTAGGCTCTCTTCTTGCTTTTTAATTTTTTTCCTAGAAGCTTCTGTACTTGTGTATTTTTTCCTACCATGTCTTCTAGCTCACTGATGTGGTCCTCTGCATCTTCTTGTCTACTTTTGATGCTTTCTATTGCATTATTTATAGCAGTGATGTCATTTTTCATTTCTTCTTGATTATTCTGCATTTCTTCTAGGTTCTTCTGCATTTCTTCTTGCTTCTTCTTCCTTTCCTCTTAGCTCTTTCTCACATTGTTGATTTTGTCTTCCCTTCTTTCATCCACCTTATGCTCATTTCTCTGAACTCTTTCTCTGGCAGGCTTATTTCTGCTTCTATTTCATTTACTTCCTTTTCTGGTGATACCTGCCTTTCTGTCGTATGTGGGCTGTTTCTTCTTTTGCCCATGGTCTTTCTTCTCCGGGTGTCTGGTTATGCAGTTCTGTCTCCTAGGTTAATTCAAAGGCACAAACTGCAACATGACCAGGTACAACACACAAGACACTGAACAGAAATATATTCACGATGTTAATAATCATAAATAAGGTAACCACCAATGAAAGACACATTAGGGGTAAATAGAGAAAGAAGAGGAAAATGAGGAAAAAAGAAAACAAGGAAGTGCCAAAATCAAATTAGAAGAGGGATAAAAAATAAATAAATAAATGAACAAAAAATAAAATAAAAAGGAGAGGAAGAAGAAGAAAAAAGAAAGAGAAAATAGAGAGAAAAGAAAGAGGATAAGAGAGGAAAGGGGAACGAATAGATGTCAGGAGAAAACTGCAATAGATCAGTCACTAATCCCTACAAATGTCAGCAACCCGTACCTGGAGATTAATACAAACTATAAATAACATCTGGTATCGTGGGAGGTGAGGGAAAAGTGTGGTAAAAAAACAAACCAAAACAAAGGAAACAAAAAGCAAAATAAAACAAGTATAATAAGCTAAAAAAATCTCACAAAAAACTATAAAAAAATCGATATAATCACCATTCAGGCAAACAGCAACAAAAGGACATAGAGAAAAACAACTTTTTGGATAGTGAAGACTAGAACAGAGAGGTTTGTATGGGCTTGGAGTAGGTGATTTGAAATTAGATGTATAAGTGGGGTGAAATTTTAACCAGGTAAAGAGACAGAATAGGGATAATATAAAGTTGGAAAAGGGAAAGAGAAACAAGACAACAAAATGGGGAAAGTTAGGAGGAAAGTGTTGGCATAAAGGTAGTGTTGAGATAGAGTAAAATTATGCTAAAGGAAAGATGAACATAGAATGTAGAACTCTAATCTCGAAGTAAAATAAAGGGAAAACAAAAGGACACTTTTCTTTTCCAAAAAGGTAAATAGTAGTAGTAATAATACTCGTTGAAAACAAAAATGTAATAATTAAAAAGGTAAATCAATTGAGGAGGAAATAAAAAATTAGTTTTTTAATTACAATATGCAAAAATGAAAAAAATAAAGTAAAAATTTTAAAAAAAGAAAAAAGAAAAAAAATAGAATGGTTATTCACTTCCACTATTGTTCTGCTTGGCACTCCTGTTTCCCAGTAGGGAGGGTATTGCAGTTCCCTGTGTTCCACTGCTGCAGTCTTAATCTCTTTATTCTTTGGTGGTTATTCGAGAGTCAATTTGTGCATCATCCACTGGGTGGCAGTGTTTCAGAAGTGACCTCTGAGACTAAGCATAGCACCTCTCCTTGCCTTTGCTCAGATCCTGCTACTCTGTGGTTCTCAAAACCGGTTTGCGGGGATTTTGCAACGGGGACTCTGTAATAACTGCCAAGCTGTTCTGCCTCAGATCAAAATGAGTTGTTTTCTGGAGCTCCCCTCTGTCAACAGCTTCGAGAGTTTACTTCCACACTTTGGGATCACTCCCATGCCCCACATCTGCGTACATCTCCAGAATCAGCTTTCCTGCAGCCCGGTTCCCACAGTGTACGTGTCTCTGTTCTGCGGGACAGGAGAACTCACCTTATCCCAGGCGAAATCTGACCTTTCTGTGTGCCTTGTGGATCTCCTCTGAGTCTGTGTGTCTGCGCTAATTGGAGAGCGGTGTTCTGGGTCCCCCAGCTATTCAGTGAGTGCTTCAGCTGCAGCTTTCAGACTACTACAGACATACACCTCCCTCTGCAATATGGCGCGGTCTCCGCATTCACGCTGTTGGCTCCTGCAGAGAAAAACCCCGTGGCAGTGGGCCTGCTCTGCCAGGAGAGCCCAGTCCATCAGTCCCCCACCTTCTCCTGGAGGAAACTGATTCTTAACTTGCCAACAAACACTCCCAGTGCGACTCTCAGCTGCTCTCTCTCTCTCTGCCCAGCAACAAAGCTCCAGATGCATCCGTCTATTCTGCCACCATTTTTCCTCCCCTTTTGCGTTAATTTTGTATCCCGCTAATTTGCTGAATTAATTTATTAAGTCTAGTAGTTTTTTGATATGGTCTTTAAGATTTTTATGTGTAATATCATGTCACCTAAGAATAAGAAGAGTTTTACTTCTTCATTTCCAATTTGGATGCCTTTTATTTCTACTTCTTGTCTAATCACAATGGCTAATACTATGTCCAACAGGAGTGGTGTGATTGAGCATGCCTGTCTTAACTCTGTTCTTAGGGGAAATGGTTTTAGTTTTTGGCCATTTAGTGTGATGTTGGCTGTGGGTTTGTCATATGTGGCTTTTATTATGTTGAAGTATAATCCTTCTATTTCTATTTTGCTGAGAGTTTCTTAAAAATGAGTGTTGGATTTTGTCACATGCTTTTTATGCATAAATTTATATGACCACATGATGTTTATCTCTCAATTTTTTTATGAGATGTATCATGCTTACTGACTTGCAGAAATTGCACCATCCTTACATTCCTGGGATAAATCCTACTTGGTCATGGTGTATGATTTTTCTGTTGTACAGCTGGATACAATTTGCTATAATTGTGTAGAGGATTTTGGCATATCTGTTCATGAGGGATACTGGCCTGTAATTATGTTTCATTGTTTTGTCTTTATCTGGTTTTGATATTAGGTTGATGCTGGTTTCATAGAATGAGTTGGAAATGTTCCTTCCTCTTGAATTTTTTATAGTAGTCTCAGGAGGATAGTTTTTTTTTATTAATATGTTACAAGTATACATATCTTCCCATTGCTCCCCCCCAGGCATATCCTCCCCTTGCCAGTGTCTTGTGTTCATTAGTTATGCTTATATGCATGCATATAAGTTCTTTGTTTGATCTTTTATCTACCCAACTTCTCTTTAACCTTCCTGCTGTTATTTAACAGTCTGTTTGATGCTTTACTGCCTCTGTGTCTATCCTTTTGTTCATCAGTTTATAATGTTATTTCTTATCCACAAATGAGTGAGATCATGTGGTGTTTCTCACTCATTGACTGGCTTATTTCACTTAGTATGAGGCTCTCCAGTTCCAACCACGTTGCTGCAAATGGTAAGAATTACTTCTTTTTAATGGCAGCATAGAATTCTATTGTGTAGATGTACTATAGTTTTCTAATCTATTCATCTGCTGATTGGCAACTAGGCTGTATCCAAATTGTACCTATTGTAAATTGTGTTGCTATGAACATAGGAGTATGTAAATCCTTTCTGATTGGTGTTTCTAATTTCTTAGGATATATTCCTAAGAGTGGGAGTACTGGGTCAAATGGGAATTCTATTTTTAGTTTTTTGAGGACACTCCATACTGTTCTCCACTGTGGCTGCACCTGTCTGCATTCCACTAACAGTGCACAAGGGTTCCTTTTTCTCCACATCCTCGCCAACACTTGTCATTTGTTGATGTGTTGATGATTGCCATGTGAGATAGAGGATTGTTTTAGTTCTTCCTTGAATGTTTGGTAAAACTACCCTGTGAAGCTATCTGGCCTGAGTTTTGTTTGCTGGAAGCTTTTTGATGACTGCTTTAATTTACTCCATAATTATTGGCCTATTGAGCTGTTTAGATTCTTCCTGATTGAGTTTTGGAAGGTTGTATTTTTTAGGAATATGCCCATTTTCTCCAGGCTGTCCAGTTTCTTGGAATAGACTTGTTCATAGTATTTTTAAAAAATTCTTTGTATTTCGGTAGGTGTGTTGTTATTCCTCCTCCTTCATTTCTGATTTTTTTTTGGAGGGGGGTGGGTACCCTTTCTTTGCTTCTTGGTGAGCCTTGCTAAAAATTCATCAATCTTGTTTATGTTTTCACAGAATCAACTCTTGGTTTCATATATCTTTCATATTGTTTTTTTTTTGTCTCTATGTTGTTTATCTCCAATCTGATCTTTATTATTTTCTTCCTTCTGCTTACACTCGGCTTTCCTTGGTGCTCTCTAACTCTTTGAGTTGTAAGTTTAGGTAATTTATTACCATTGTTTCTTATTTTTTGCAGTAGGCTTGTAGAGCTGTGAACTTCCCTCTCAAGACTGCTTTCGCTGTGTCCCATTGATTTTGAATTGTTGTGTTTTCATTCCCATTTGTTGCCATGATATTTTTTTATTTCTTCTTTGATCTCTCTGGTAACCCAGTCATTGTTTAATAGAATGCTATTAGTCTGCAGGTGTTTGACTTTTTTGGATTGTTTTTATTTTAGTTGATTTCTAGTTTTATTCCATTGTGATCTTAGATGATGATGCTTGATAAGATTTCTATCTTCGTGAATTTGAAGAGACTTTACCTTTGACCCAATATATGGTTTATCTTTGAAAATGACCCATATGTAATTGAGGAGAATGTATATTCTGTGGCTTTGGGGTGATATGTTATGAAAATGTCAATTAATTCCATCTGATCCTCTAATTCATTAATGATTGATGTTTATTTTTGCTGATTTTTTGTTTAGAGGATTTGCCCAATTGTGTTAGTAGGGTATTAAAGTCCCCTTCTGTTATTGTATTGCTGTCAATCTCTCCCTTGATATCCTCCAGAAGGTGTTTTTTTTTTTAAATGTATGTGGGTGCTCCTGTATTTGGTGTGTATGTTTACCAATGTTATTTCTCCTTGTTGGATTACTCCCTTTAGTATTATAAACTGGCCTTTCTCTTCTCTTCTTTTGTCCTTAACTTTGAGATCTAATTTGTCAGGTATATGTATTGCTACCCCCATCTTTTTTTTTTTTCAATTCCATTTGCCTGAAAGTCCTTTTTTCATCCATACATTATCAGTCTCTGTGTGTCTTTTTTTCTGAAGTGTGTTACCTGTAGACAGCAGATATATTGGTCATGTTTTTCTTACCCACTCAGTTATGCTATGTATTTTGATTGGGACATTTAATCCATTTACATTTAAATTTATTATTGATAGGTATTTGTTTGTTGGCATTTTTATTCTTTCCCCTGTGTTGCTTCTTTGCTTTTTATTCCTTCTTTTTACAGCAGACATTTTAGCATTTCTTGCATTGCTGGTTTGGTGTTAATAAACTCCCTTAGTCCTTTTTTGTCAGTGAAGCTCCTGATTTCACCCTGAATCTTGATCGATATCCTGGCTGGGTACAATATTCTTGGATTCAGACCCTTCCTTTGCATGACTTTATATATTTCACTCTATTCCCTTCTTGCCTGATGCATTTATGTTCAGAAATCAGTCACTAGACTTAGGGGAGATCCTTAATAGGTAACTTTCTAACTCTCTCTGAACGCTTTTAAGATTCTTACTTTGTCATTGTTTTTTGCCAATTTAATTATAATGTGCCTTGGCATCAGTCTTTTGGGGTTCATTTTGTTAAGGACTCTGAGCTTCTTGGATTTGTGTGGGTATTTTCTTCTCTATGTCTTGGCAGTTTTCTGTCATTATTTCTTTAAACAGTTTTCTATTCCTTGCTCAGTTTCCTCTCTTTCTGGCACCTCTATTATGTGAATGCTATTTTGTTTCATGTTGTTTCAAAGTTCCTATAGGAACTTTGCTTTTTAATTTTTTTTTTCCTGAAGCTGCTCTGCTTGGGTATTTTTTCCTACCTTATATTCTAGCTAACTGATGTGGTCCTCTGCTTCTTCTAGTCTACTGTTGATGCTTTTTATTGAGTTCTTTATAACAGCAATGTCATTTTTTATTTCTTCTTGGTTCTTCTTCATTTCCTCTTGGATCTTACACATACTGTTAAACTTGTCTTCCATTATTTTCATCCACCTTATGACCATTGCTCTGAATTTTTTCTCTTTCAGGTTATTTGATTCCATTTCATTTATTCTTTTCTAGTGATGCCTGTTTTTGCTTCATAAGTGAGCTGTTTCTTTGTGTTCCCATGATCTCTCTTCTCCAAGTGTCTGGTTATGTAGTTCTCTCTCTCCTGTGTTGACTTAAAGACACAAAATATAACATAACAAGACATAATGCAGAAGGCAGTGAACACAAATGTATTTACAATATTAATGACCCCAAATAAAGGTGACCATCAGAGAAAAGAGAATTAAGGTATAAGGAAGAACGAATAGGAAAAGAAAGGAGCACAAAAATATAATTGGAAAAAAGAAAAAAAGAGTAAGAGAGAAAAGAAAGAGAACAAAAAATAGGAGAAGAACCTTACCTGGTTTGACTCAGTTGATAGAGCATTGGCCTGCATATTGAAGGGTCCCAGGTTCAATTTAAGTCAAGGGCATGTACTTTGGTTAAGTGAACTTCCCCAGTATAGAATGTGCAGTAGACATCTGATCAATGTTTCTCTGTCATCAATGTTTTTAACTCTCTATCCTGTCCCTTCTTCTTTGTACAAAGACAATAAAATATATTTTTAAAAAAGAAGTGGGGAAAATACTACTTATATGGGGAGAAAACTGCAATAGAACAGTCACTAATCCCAACAAATGCTAGCAACAAATACCTAGAAATTGAATGGAAACTACAAACAACAACTAATATCAAGTAATGCAAGGGAACACAGAAGCAAAAAAAAAAAAAAAAAACAACCAAAAAAAAAAAAAAAAAAAAAAAAAGAAAAAGAACCTCACAGACAAGTATGAAAAAACAATATAATCAACAATCAAGCAAACAACGAAAGGATAGAGAGAAAAAAATTGGGTAGTGTAGAAAGAAAATGGTGAGGTGTGTATGGACTTACAGCAGGAATTAGAAATTAGATATATAAATAAATAACATTTTAACATGGGCTGAAAAGAAGGAATAGAGAAAATATAAAGCAGGAATAGGATAAGAGAAAAAGTACAACTAAAGGGGAAAACTGAAGAAGATAGAGTTGGCATAAAGGTAAAGTTGAGATAGAATAAAATGATGCTAAAGGAAAGATGAAAATAGAATGTAGAACACTAATCCCAAAAGAAAATAAAGAGAAATAGTAGTAATTACTACTATTACTACTAGTAGTAATAATACTGATTAAAAATAAAAACGTGTTAATTAAAAAGGTAAAATCAAGTGAGGAAAAAAAGTCCAAGAAATTTTGTTTCCTAAGTAAAACATGAAATGAAATAAAAATATGTGGTAGTGAAGGTCATTCACTTCCTCTACTGTTCTGTTTGGCATGCCTGTTTCCTAGTCAGGACAATATTGAAGATCTCTGTTTTCCACTGCTCCTCAGTGTTGTATGCCACTGTACTGATTTTCAAATAGGCAATATTTCTTTGTTTCTATACTCCTTTATTTCTGTTTACACAAGAGTCAATTTGTGATTCAAGCCCTGAGTGGCAGTGTTTCTGTATTGACCTCTGGGTCTATAGGTCCTTTCTAGTTACTGTTTAGATTTTGTTTTTCCAGTGGCACTTAATACTACTTTAGGGGAATAGGCTGCCTCAGAGCTGGTTCTTTGGTCATTATTCCCCACTCTGATCCCCAGGTTCTACAAAAAAAAAAAAAACTTTCCCCTGTAGTCTCTTAGTGTTTCCCCTACTAGGTGATCCTATGTATTGGGCTTAGTAATCAAAATCCAAAATCAAGGGTTTAAAAAGGGAAAAAAGAAAAACAAAGAACCAGAGTAAGTATTTGATGTCCAATGCTGCACCAAAAGTCTGTACTGTCTTTTTCACCCTAAGGTCTAAACAGCCAGCACACTCTTAAAATTTTTAGGCTGCTGTTTTGCACCCAGTTCCTTTCTGTTAGCAGCCCTGTGAGTCTCCTTCCACATTCGCAGATCATACCAGTTCCAAGGAGCTATAGACTTTTCTGGGCAGAGACTTCCCCAGATCTTCCAGCTCCCACAATGTGTGTTTCTCTCTCCTGCCCAGACTACAGACCTAAACTTATCCCAGGAGAATTTTGACCTTTATGTGAGAGGGTGCAGAACTCCTCCAAATCCATGTGCTTGTACCACTTGGGGACCCATGTTCCCTGGTTTGCAGCTGTTCTCTGAGCACCATTGTTGTAAATTCCCAGGATTTTCAAGCTTCCCACAACATCCATTCTCCCCTTTAAGATGGCTCAGTCTCCATGTCAGAGCCAGTTACTCCTGGAGGGATCCCAACAACAGTGGAGGCTTCCTGGTCAGGGAAACTAAATCCTCAATTCCCACCAATACCCTGGAGTATAGCTGTCCCTCAACTCATAAACACTCCCCATGCAATCACACTCTCCCTTCGTTTCCTCACTTATGCACTATCTTGCAGTCTGCCTTCCTGCTGGCACCATTTTCCTAGAAAATGACATCGTTATCCTGATTCCAACACAAGGTAAAGAGATTACCAAAAAAAAAAAAAACAACATTATAAGCCAATATTGCTAATGAATATAAATGTAAAAGTTCTCAACAAAATATTGAGAAACAAAATTCAGCAATAATTAGAAACATCATATACCCTAATCAAGTGGAATTCCTAGGATGCAAGGGTGGTTTAATATACACAAATCAATTAGTGTGATAAATCACATAAAAATGAAGGATAAGATCAATAATTGCATTAATACATTCAGAAAAGGATTTCACAAAATTCAGTATTCATTTTTAAGGAAAAAAAATTCTCATTTTCAGAAAATTGGGAAGAGAGGGAATATACCCCCACATAATAAAAATCATTTATGACAAATACACAGCTAACATGATACTCAATGGTGAAAATCTAAAAGTGTTTTCCTTAAGATCAGAAACAGGACAAGGGTGTCATTTTCTCTACATTTATTTAATACTTCTAGTATTAGAAAACCTAGCCACAGCATATAGACAAAAAATAAATCCAAATTGAAAAAGCAATAAAATTGTTATTATTTGAAAATGACATGATACTATCTGCAATAAAAATGAGAAACAGCCGAGACTGGTTTGGCTCAGTGGATAGAGTGTTGGCCTGCGGACTGAAAGGTCCCAGGTTCGATTCCGGTCGGGGGCATGTACCTTGCTTGCGGGCACATCTCCACTGTGGGGCGTGCAGGAGGTGGCTGATCGATGTCTCTCTCTCATCGATGTTTCTGACTTTCTATCTCTCTCTCTCTTCCTCTCTATAAAAAATCAATAAAATATATATAAAAAAAGAGAGAAACATGCAAATTGACTATATCTACACTACACCCACAAGCCATGCCCACCAGCCAATCAGGAGCAAGTATGAAAATTAACCCAACCAAGAGCATGCAGGAGGCTTGGGTTTCCCTGGCAATGGAAGAATCCAAGTTTCCCACCCCTTCTGACAAGCCTAGGCCTCTGCTCAAGGCTACAAAGTTTCAATTATATGAAGATAAATAAATCCCAACAAAAATGGCTACAGCCATGGAGTAAGCAGGAGGCTTGTGATAACCTGGCAATGAAAGAAGCCAAGCTCCCTGGCCTGCCCTGTCCTCCATTCAAGGCTACAAAGTTTCAATTATAGAAGAGAAATAAATCCCAGATACCAGGGCTTCTGATTGGGTCACCAGCGGGAATGACCAGCCTGCAAGGGAGGGCAGTTAGGGGTGACCAGGCCTTCAGGGGAGGGCAGTTAGGGGCAAACAGGATAGCAAGGGAGTGGTTAGGGAGTGATCAGGCTAATAGGCAGAAGCAGTTAGGGGTTAGGGACAATCAGGAAGGCAAGCAGGTGAGTAATTGAGAGCCAGCAGGCCTGGATTTTGAGAGGGATATCCAACAGCCTGGTAGGATGTTGACTAAATGGACAATTGGATATCTCTCAAGGGGTCCCAGATTGGAGAGGCTGCAGGCTGAACTGAGGGACACACACACACACACACACACAGACACACACACACACACCTGTGCATGAATTTCATTGCACTGGGCCTCTAGTATATATATGGAGAGAGAGAGAGAGAGAGAGAGAGAGAGAGAGAGAGAGAGAAAACACCCAAGATTCTATCAAAAACTACTAGAACTGATAGATTAATTAAGTGAAGCAGCAATCTAAAAATTTAATATTCAGAAATGAGTTGCAATTTACATACCAATAAACTATCAGAGAGAGAAATTGAGAAAACAATCTCATTTACCAATGCATCAAAATGCAAACAAACAAACAAACAAACAAAATACCTTGGAATAAATATAACCAAGATGGTAAAAGACTGTACATGGGAAATTATGAGGCATTGAAGAAAACACAAATAAATGGAAAACTATACTATGCTCATTGATATGAAAAATTAACTTCGTTAAACTGTCTATATTACCAAAGCAACCCACAGATACAATGTAATTCCTTTCCAAATGCCCAATAAATTTTTTGCAAAACTAGAACAAATAATTCTAAAATTTATATGGAACCATAAAAGTCCCCAAAACTTGAGAAAGATAAACAAATTTGCTCAGCCTTCTGGTGTGGACAGAGCTGTCACCTGCCATGTGCCCTATCCCAGGCTCAAGTCAAAGCTGGTGGTATGATGTGTTGTATCCAACTGGTTTTTACATGAGACTGCAGGGGAGAATGGATGTTGTTGGAAGCCTAAAAATCCTGGGAATTTACAACAATGTCATTCAGCATGTACGTGGGGTGAGAGTGCCTGAGGAGAGGTCAATGGGGGAAAAAGGAGAGATATGTAATACTCTAAATAATAAATATTTTTTTTTTACAGAATCACGTTCATTTTAAGAATGGAACTTTGAAAATTAATTTTGTTTTCAATCACTAATAAAAATAATTATTTATCAGAAATGGTCTCTATGGAAAAAATACTTTGTCAATAAAGTTTAATTTACTGTAAAAAAACAGAAAACAAAAAAGAACAAATTTGGAGGTTTCATGCTACCTGAGAGCAAACTATACTACAAGATTATAGTAATTAATACAGGATGGTCACTGAGATTCAGTTGGTTTAATACTATCTCATACATCAAAAGGTTGCAGATTCAGTTCTTAGGGTACATACCCATGTTGCAGATTTCATTCCTGTTCAGGAGGCAACCAATCAATGTTTTACTTTCACATGGACATCCTTTATTCTATTTTATGCTACACCATTTTCTTTTGAACATTATTTGTTTTATGTAGTCCATTTCACAAAGTATTATTTCAGAATAACATTTAAATGTATTTATTAAAGAGTTGCTCTATATTATTCAGTGGCTATATGAATAAAAAGGTTGCAATAAGAACCAAATGTAGCCATATTAAGTAAAATAACCCATGATGTCACCATATTTTATGTTCTAATTAGATGTTACTCTAGATTTGGATAAATAAAATATTATTGAAGCTAATTAACTACCATAGTGTCCTAAAGACAAGGTATTTTATTCCTTTTGTTCAGCAGTTGTGTACACCTCTTAGGCACGTATAAGCCAATTTAATGATGGTTGTACTTGATTAGGTATACATAATATGCAATGTTACTACATAAAGACATAATTAGATATATGTTTCTAAAAACTTCTGAACCTTTATTTTATGCTATCTACTTATTTTTTAAAATATGTCTTTATTGATTTGGGAGAGAGCAAGGGTGGGATAGAGAGAGAGAAACATGGAAGAGAGAGAAATATCAACCAGCTTCCTCCTGCATGCCCCCTACTGTGGGGATTGACTCTACAACTTAGGCATGTGCCCTGACTAGGAATTGAGCCAATGACCTCTTAGTTCATGGATCTGTCCGGTATCCGCCGGTACCTTGCCCTAGGGGCCGAAACCCCCCCTCCTGAACTAAAGACCAGACCTTGCCAGATAAGCAGCTCCTGGAACTGCCTCACCCCGGTGGAATGTTCCTGCTAAGCGAACAGTTCTGCCCCAAGCCACAATGGATAGCCCCCCAGCGCAAAGGCCAGACCACAGGTGCTATGGAAACTCTTCACCACCACCAGCTCCAGCCAGTATAAAAAACCCGCCTCTGCCCTAATGCGGCGCGGCTTCCCCTGCTCCTCTCCCAAGCTGGTGAACCCGCCCGTATGCCCCAATAAAGCCTGTTTAATCTGGTTTTCTAATTGGACTCACGGTTTTTCTTTGCGGCGGCATAAAACCTAACAGGATCAATGCTCAATCATTTGCCACACCAGCTAGGCACTGTTTACTTATTAATAGTTATGATTTTAGATAAGAAAATAAGCTATTTTCCTGAAAATATGAAAATGTCATTTTAAAACATACTCTCTATCATACATTGATAAATAATATTTTTCATAAATAGAATCAAGGCATTTTCTGTTTTATTGTTAGCAGGAAATTATTTCTATGTCCATTTTTTGGCTGGAAAATACCAATTTGATCAGGTAATTTATAGTTGTTCAGAAACTAAGAAAAATGGCTATTTTGAAATAATAATGATTGCAAGTAACACTCAGAGGCAGGCATTGTTTTAAGGGTTTCACATACAATAACACATTTAATATTAACAGAAAATCAGTTCTTATTATATTTATATTTAATAGCTGAAGAAATGATGCCAGAAAGGCTGAGTTGCTTGGCCAAGGATATGTAACTATGAAATAATCAAGTTGAGATTTTAACTCAGGGTCTTACCAATCTTGTTATCTTAAGTTTAACACCTCAGGTACCAAAGCAGGCACCTTTCTGTATATTTTCACCCTTATCAGCTCTGTCAGCAGTACTTATCATTTGCACCTTCACAATATCTCTCTTAGTATAGCAATTTTGTATTTTGTGCTTTAAAGTTGTCATCATATTTGCATAACATTTTTTTTTCCTTTTTAAAAATTTTTTTATTGTGTTACATGTATACATATCTCCCCATTGCCTTCCCCCTCCCAGGCATACCCCAGCCCCCCAGTGTCTTGTGTTCATTGGTTTGCATAACATCTTTGGTACCTTCAATTTACATTTCTTTTATATGCAGATATCAGAAAGATTATCTTGAGTTGCCTTCATAATCAAAACACTCAAGAAACTAAGAATAGAAGAAACCTTCTCAACTTGATAAATCAGTGAGTGATACAATATGTAGTTTATATCTCAGTAAAGCCTATGAGCAAATAAAATATATGCTTCTTGAAATACTATGTCTCCGAATCCTTCAAGTACTACAAATTTAAATCCAAACACTTGTGGATAAACTGCAAACTCTTGTTATCTGGCCTTTCCCATTTTGTTTCTTTCTGGATCTATTTATAGTGCATGAAAATAAGCATGCCAGTTACTCCAATATGCCACATATTTTTTTTTCTCTTCATGACTTCTTTATCCAAGAGATATCCATCTCTGCATCTTCTGTGCAAATCTTCCGTAACTTTTAGTTCAGTCTCCTACTTCATCTGAAATAGGTAATTCTTTTACTTCACCCAATTGCTCTCTCTTTTCTTTTCCTTTTTTAAAAATATATTTTATTGATTTTTTTTATAGAGAGGAAGGGAGAGAAATAGAAAGTCAGAAACATCAATGAGAGAGAGACATCGATCAGCCGCCTCCTGAACGCCCCACAGTGGAGATGAACCCACAAGCAAGATACATGCCCCCGACCGGAATCGAACCTGGGACCTTTCAGTCCGCAAGCCGACGCTCTATCCACTGAGCCAAACCAGTCTTGGCAGCTCTCTCTTTTCTGAACCTTCACAACAAAATACTTCTCTCACAACACTGGCCACTTTCTGTTTTCTAGCATGTTTGAATCAACTTTACACAAATACTTTGAGGCCAGATATTCTGTGTAATGTTTTGTGTTTTATTGTTTGTTTGTTTTTACCTCCTCAAAAACTTATAAAATGTTATGTATGCACTTGATGTGTAATACACATTTCAAATGAGTTAATACTTATTTAGAATAGCAGAGAAAATGAATAAATAGAAATAGAAAACAAATGAGCTAATAAAATAATCTCACCTTTTTTCTAAGCCTTTAAGGCAGGTTTCTTGGCTTATATCTTCAGGATTCTTAGTTGCCAATATTATAATCTACTCTTATTAGTTTAGGCAGAAAAATAATTTTAAAAAGTACATTATCTCCCATAATCTCCAAATAGGACAAAGAGCCATATTTTTTATCTCTCTTATCAGAAACAAGCCCAGACATAGCAGAGGTTTCTGTAGAGAAAAAACTCTCCCTACAAGCATTTATAAGAGTCAAGACTGTAACACAAAACCCTTGATGTCATTCCCTGAAGAACAGGACACAAGTTTTAGCTAGTTTTTACAGAATTAATATCTGTACTTTCCTAACACTCACTGTAAATAATCCTCCTTTCAGAAACTATTGCTTGTGTAAAGCCACATATGTTTAGCAAGGCATGAAACAGTGACAGTGATTTATCAGTGGTCATTGAGTCACATTTAAACATAACCTTAAAAGTGTCATAGATTTTATATTTATTGAACTGAGTAAACATTAATCTCCTGAATAGTGATGTACTGAAGGTGGAAGGCCTATAATTATCCTCTGACTAATTATATTGTTACTAGTGGCCCAGTGCACGAATTCATGCACATTGAAAAGAAATTAATTAGAAGAAATATGTTAATATCTCTGTGTACCCTTTCTCTATAATAGAAGTGTCAACCAAATTCATGATCAACAATGACAGATTGAAACACATGCGTATGATTGGTGCCGGAAAGAGCTTTATATGAGTCAACTTAGCCTTTTATAGATATAGAATAAACTTGCTTAATTATGTCTGCTTTCTGATTTGGCTAAGCTTTTTTCCAGCCCAGTGAAGTGCCCCAACTTCTCTTTCAGGTAATTGTCAGCAGCACAGCAGTAAATATCAACCCACAGCAGATTATTATTGTAGCTCACACAGGGAGAACAAAGGGTAAAATATTTAACTGCAACACTGTTTGACTATATATTGTGCAATGAGAAAACCTGAAATGATCAGAACCCACCATTTCTTACTTCTTTTCAGTTGGATAAAGTTTCTGAACTTTCTAAATTTCTGTTTTCCAGCTAATGAAAAGAAAATAGGATTCCACCAAGTCTCTTATCTACCTATCCAGGACTTCTGTGAGGATCAAATGAGATGAGGTACTGGAAAGTCTTTCAACCTGGACCTGGCTATAAAGCAAGTTGTGTTCTTGGGCTTGAAGAAATTGCAAGGAGACTAGTCATCTCTAGGGAG
The DNA here is from genome assembly GCA_011751065.1 of Lasiurus cinereus. Classification (NCBI taxonomy): domain Eukaryota; kingdom Metazoa; phylum Chordata; class Mammalia; order Chiroptera; family Vespertilionidae; genus Lasiurus; species Lasiurus cinereus. The sequence continues at coordinate 56,844,902 of JAAGEH010000286.1, read as the reverse complement.
AGAAAGCCAGGCATTGCTATGTCATGACATTAGCTAGATGGAGGGAAGGGCACTTAGTATATTATATATATATGACCATCCCTAGGTTTTCATTGTCAGTGCAAAATGCCCATCCTTCAAGGTAACTCTTCACAGAAATGGGAATTTGACCTACATGTCTTTATAGACCCCAACATTTACTTGAACAAACCAAGAGCATGCTGATCTATCCTTGGGTCTCAATGTTCACTTTATACAGGAGTGGACTAAGATGGATGACAGTTCAAGTTAAAGATGAGTGCAGTGGATGTCAAGAATTATCTCTTTTCAGTCATTAAGTGAGGACTAAAATAGTGTGACAAGATTGACCTTCAGGAGAAGGAACCAAAGTATTTGAGTTTAGTATCCTCAGACTTAGAAAAAGCTCCTATCTAGTTATCTGCTTTCATGAGTATCTGACACAATTTTATATAATTACTCACTGCAGTAAATCAATTCAGATGAATATTCTAGTCTTACTTAAAAGTGTAAAATGCTACCTCCCCAAAAAACTTTGAAAGAGCAAAGCCTGAACATGGTAAAAATGGCATTGAGTAAATCATCTGCTTCTCTTGAGCCTCAGCTTGCTCTATGTTGAAATAGAGAAATGCACCATAAGGTTGTTGTGAATATTATATTAAATGAGGTATATTAAAAGAGCTAAGAGAGTGCCCCACTCATGGTAGGCAATAAATAATTGGTGATGCTGACCATTTACCTTATGCATAACATCTTTTAAATTATTAATATATATAATTTTTCTATTAGTTTTCTATTCTTTATTTCCAAAAATAGCACAGGCACTGTCCTCAGTAATTAACAAGTAGAGAAACTCAGACAAAATGAAGGTTATGTGATTTAACCAAGAGGAAGGAATGGCAGGGTTACAATTTTTTACAATTACACTCTATTAATGAAAGGAGAGTGACATATCCAGAGGATGAAAAGAGTCAAACTACAATTAACATAGGAGATAAATTACAAGGTAAAAGAGGATATTCTAATTTTTAATCTAAGAATCCATTAGGCCCTCCTTTTCAATTTATACAATAATTAATTTTATTAGTATTAAAATATATCAATTTCTAGCTATTTATGATATTCCTTTAGAAATAAGCTTAAAGCATTTCAAAATCTTTTATATACTGTTTATGATGACAATCTGTGATGGAAATATTAGTTGTCCCCATATTTATTCTTATAATTTTATGTGATTTTATGTGAGAGATTTCCTTCCCCTCTCCC
>JAAGEH010000286.1:56767265-56843539 GCA_011751065.1 Lasiurus cinereus | reverse complement strand
TTTTTACAGAGAGGAAAGGAGAGAGATAGTTAGAAACATCAATGAGAGAGACATCGACCAGCTGCCTCCTGCAAGCCCCCTATTGGGGATGCGCCCGCAACCAAGATACATGCCCTTGACCGGAATTGAACCTGGAACCTTTCAGTCTGCAGGCAACGCTCTATCCATTGAGCCAAACTGGTTTTGGCTACAGATAAATACTTAATATTACATATTTGCTTGAAGTTTGGTATAACTATGTGATAAAGTTCTGGCTGATGAAATAGATCAGAAATGTGTATGTAATTTTTGGTTAGTACTTCTAAGGAGAGGGTGCCAGTATTTCCCATTTTATTTACTTGGCTGGCCAGCCTGTGGCCATGTCAACAAAGAGCTGGAATAACCTTCTTGGACCATGAGATAGAAGCTTCCTGTTGATGATGACAGAACAACAGACTAGAAAGAGCTGATATATCTGACAACTTTGAGGATTAGCATCACCACACCAGCTTAGAATTGTATATGAAAAAAAGAAAAATTTCATTCATGTAGAATAATGCTTATTTGGGTAGCAGTAGTTAAAATGATATTTTAATAAAGCATAATACAATTTACTGTTTCTATCTTTGCTATTACCTCCATTATTAAGTGCCTATCTTTCACTGTAGAATCAGAAATTGCTATAGTACAGGTTAACAGACATCAACCATACTATTGTTTTCCGAATACCATCCCATATTTGTCAAGTAGAGAAACTTAGTCCAAAAACTAACACAATCTGGTTTTAAATAGTGGGGTTTTAAATAAATCTCCTAAATTGCAATTTAATGTGATTTCATCTGAACCATGCTTAAGCTTCTGCTTTTGCTTTGTTTCTCCATTGCATTTTGTAGTTAAAAACTAAAAAAGAATATAATAGCAATAATTTTAATATCATATATATAATTATTTCAAATATATTTTTATTTATTTCAAAGAGGAGAGGTAGAGAGATAGAAACATCAATGTTTAGAATCATTGACAGGCTGTCTTCTGCATGTCCCCTACTAGGGATTGAGCTCATAACTCAGGTATATGCCCTGACTAGAAATTGAACCCTGACCTCATGGTTCATAGGTCAACATTCAACTACTGAGCAATACTGGCTGGGCTCTACATAACTTGTTATACCTATACTAGAGGCCTGGTACACAAAGGTTTAGGCCCACTAAGCCATCAATCAGACATCCTTAGCATTGCCACAGAGGCAGGAGAGGCTCCCACCTCTGCCGTTTTGCTTGCCAGCTATGAGCCTGGCTTGTGGCTAAGTGGTGCTCCCCCTGTGAGAGCACACTGATTACTAGGGGACAGCTCCTGCGTTCAGTGTCTGCTCCCTGGTAGTCAGTGCACATCATAGTGACAAGTCATTCCACGATTTGGTCATTAGCACATTAGCCTTTTATTATGTAGGATACCCTGTAGATGAGGTCCTAGAATCATAAGAAATGCAAGAAGTTCACTGTTAACTCAGTCTTGAATTGCCCCCACTTAAAATCAAGTTACCCCCCTGTGGGACTTGTGCTACACCTTGGGAACTACTGGGCTTGACATTTTTTCTTCTCTGAGCTTCATTTCTGAATACATATGCATATACCATGGGAATTGTAATTTCTTCTCCACCTACATCACTGGGTTGTCATGAGGAGGTTTTGAGCTAACAAACAGAAATGTTTCAACAAGTAAGTGATGTCTAAATGGGAAGGAATTGTTATTTGTAAGTCCACCGGTATCCTCGCAGGTAGCAGGTGCTGCTTAGGGGAGGAGGGCATGACTGTTTCCTGGGACTGTAGCTATCAGAGCGTTGCAGAGGGTTCTGCAGGCCTTGGAGGAGCAGGATCTGGCCAGCAGTCCTGTAGCAGTGGTCATGCTTGGAGGTGCAGGCCAGGGGGCGGTAGTGAGTTGCTAGGGGCAACAAGGCTAAAGGGTAAATAACTGTCAAACCTCCCCTCTTGGCATCATTCTTTAAATTGTATGTGGCCATTTCACAGCTATATGTACTCAGGGTAGGTCTCCAATCTCCTAGAGTGGAACGGGGGCTGGGCCAGGCAGGCTAGGAGGGCAGGTTTAGCCATAGCATCCAGCAAGGTTCAGGGCACTTCCACTGCAGAGACAGTGCCACTGCTGTGTGGAGGAAATGGGTCTGACCCTGGAGGCCACTCAGGCCTGCCTCCACCCAGGTTTGGAGTTGTAGGGAGGAGTGGAGTGCCTGAGCCCAGCAGTGGGGCCCAGCAGTGGCAGGCCATGGACCCTGGATGCCTCGGGGGTGCTGATGGGTTGTCACCAGTGTGCTATTGTTGTGGGCATGATGGGAGAAGAGATTGGGAGTAGTAGGTGCAAACTGTGGCTACACCTGAGGCTGGGCCTTCTCCCCATCTGCTCAGCCTCCCCATCCACTAGGGGTGCAGGGGTTGGGATAGGGTGTCCATGCAGGCAAATTGGACGAGCTTCCCATGGCCGCTTCCTCTTCCTTCTTTGTAGTCCAGGCTCTTGTCAAGAACTCTCCTCAGAACCCTGGGAACTTGGCTTTGGCCATCCCACTCCTTCATGGCTCCCTGCCACACCCCACCCCACTGGGCTCTCCCCAGCTACCTGTCTGTCAGGAGGCTGCCAGGGAGCCCTGCTGTGAGCAGCATGGTCCTGGAGCAGAGGGTCGGGGTGTAGGGAGCAGCTCTAGTAAAGTTTTGTAAATCCCGGGTCCACATCAGGATTTGGCTGCTGGGCCGAGGGGGAATTTGCCTGGGTGGGAAAAAATCACACAAGTTCTAGCATCCCACTCCACAGCCCCACCCACAGTGCTGAACTGTTGTGATATCCCAGGTACTTTGCATATTCTATAATTAGTATAAATTACTTGTTTAGGAATTTAATTTTGAGGTAATTTAAGAATTTACATACTTATAAAAATTATTCATTGGAATCTAGTTTTAGAATATGTATTTCATGATCTAGTTTTTGCTTAAAATATATATGATGTGTTTCTATGTGCATGGATGCATCTATGTATATTCAAAAAATTATTTTGGAACTATATACCATTCAATGTCATTTGGAAAAACAATGAAAGATGGTAAGGGAAGCACTGACATTTTTCTTTCTTAAAAATATATTGTTAAAGTATTTCAAATGTCCACTATTTTTCTTCATTGACCCTTTCTGGTCTGCCCCCAACCCCACCACAGGCCTTCACCACCATATTATCTGGTTCCATGGGTTATGCATACAGATATATAAATACAAATTCTTTGGTTGATCTCTTCTTACCCACATACCTTCCCACCAATTATTCTGTTCTATGCTTCTATGTCTCTGCATCTAATTTGAACATAATTTGATTTTGTTAATTAGATTCCACATATGAGTGACATTGTGTAATACTTGTCTTTCTCAGACTGCTTTATTTCACTTAGCATAACACTCTCCATATCTCTCCATGCTGTCTCAAAATTTGACAGAACCTTCTCTTTTACTGATGTATAGTATTCCATGGCATAAATGTAACATAGCTTTTTATATCTACATGTCTACTGATGGACACTTGGCTGTTTCCAGATCTCAACTATTATAAATTGTGCTGGTATGAGCATAGGGGTACATACATTCTTTCTGATTGATATTTAGGGTTTCTTAGAATATATTCCTAGAAATGAAACCACTGAGTCAAATGGCAGTTCCATATTTAATTTTTTGAGGAAACTCCTTAATTATTTCTATAATGGCTGCTACAGTCTGCATTCCCACCAGCAGTGTACTAGGGTTCCCTTTTCTCAACATACTTTCCAGCATTTGCCATTTGGTGATTTATTGATGGTAGCCATTTTGATAGGTATAAGGTGAAACATCACTGTCATTTTAATTTGCATCTCTCTGATTATCAATGACTAAGCATTTTTTTTCATATCATTCTTGGCTATTTGTATGTCCACTTTGAAGAAATAGCCTAACTAATAAAAGAGTAATATGCAAATTAATCATCACTCCATTACACCTGCAAGCCCCACACCCAACAGCCAATCAAGAATGGGTATGCAAATTAACCCCAACCAAGATGGCTGCAGCCATAGAGTGAGCAGGAGCCTTGGGTTTTCCCGGAAATGGAGGAAGCCAAGCTTTCTGCACACCATGTCAAGCCCAGGCTTCCACTCAAGGCTAAAAAGTTTCAGTTATAGAAGATAAATAAATCCCAGATACCAGGGCCTCTGCTTGTGCCACCAGGTGGTGTGGTCAGCCTGCAAACCACCACAGGCTCCTAGCCCAGGCCTCGCCATGCCCCAAGGGAACCCCTACCCTGACCCAGGACACCCTTCAGGGCAAACCAGCTGGCCCCCATCTGTGCACCAGGCTTCTATCCTATCTAATAAAAGAGTAATATGCAAATTTGCTGTCACTCCAACACACAATATGGCTGCCCCTATGTGGTCAAAGATCCTGCCCCAATGTGGACTCAAGATGGCTGCACAAGATGACCAGCAAGGGAGAGCAGTTGGGAGGGATTAGGCCTTCAGAGGAGGGCAGTTAGGGGCAAACAGTCTAGCAGGGGAGCAGTTAGGCCTCAATCAGGCTGGCAGGGGAATGGTTAGGGGGTGATCAGGCTGGCAGGTAGAAGCAGTTAGAGGCAATCAGGAAGGCAGGCAGGTGAGCATTTGGGAACCAGCAGTCCTGGATTGTGAGAATTAGACGTAAACAGACAGTCAGACATCTCTTGAGAGATCCCAGATTGCAGAGGGTACAGGCTGGGCTGAAGGACACCACCTCCAGGCACAAATTTCATGCACTGTGCCTCTAGTACTAGTATATTTAGGTTCTTTGGCTTTTTTTGATTGGATTATTTGTCTTCCATTTGTTAAGTTGTATGAGTTCCTTATATATTTTGTATATTAAATCTTTATTAGTTATGTCATTGCCAAATATGTTCTCCCATACAGTAAGCTCTCTTTTCATTTTGTTTTCTGAAAGTTTCTTATTTTGATCTAGTCCCTTTGTTGATTTTCTCCTTAGTTTCCTTTGTCCTAGGAGATGTATCTGTAAATACATTACTATGAAGATGTCTGAGATTTTTCTGACTATGGATTCCTGTTAGATTTTTATGGTTTCCTGTATTACGTTTAAGTCCTTTATCCATTTTGAGTTTATTCTTTATCTTTTCTTATGTCCTTCACTTTGAGATCTAATTTGTCAGAAATAAGTATTGCAACCCCAGCTTTTTTTTCATTTCCATTTGCCTGAAATACCATCTTCCATCCCTTCACCCTCAATCTGTGTGCATCTCTTTTCCTGAAGTGGGTTTCTTGTAGACAGCAGATATATGGATCATGTTTTCTTATCCAATCAGTTACCCCATGTCTCTTGATTGGAGCATTTAATACATCTACATTTAAAATTATTATTGATGGGTACTTATCTGTCGCCATTTTTTAGTCTTTACCCCAGAGTTCCTTCTTTGCTTCCTATTTCTTTTTATTAAAGCAGACCCTTTAACATTTCTTGCATTGCTGGTTTGGTGGTAATATATTCCCTTAGTCCTTTTTTGTCTGTGAAGCTTCAGTTTTCACCTTCAATTTTGATTGAAAGCCAAAGAAGAAACCCACACAAATCCAAGAAGCTTACAGAGTCCCAAGAAAAATGAACCCCACAAAACCGACACCAAGGCACATTATAATTAAATTGGCAAACATCAACGACAAAGTTAGAAACTTTATTTTATTTTTTAATGTATTTTATTGATTTTTTCCAGAAAGGAAGGGAGAGACAGGAAGTCAGAAACATCGATGAGAGAGAGACATCGATCAGCCGCCTCGTGCACACCCCACTGTGGAGATGTGCCCACAAGCAAGGTACGTGCCCACAACTGGAATAGAACCTGGGACCTTTCAGCCCACAAGCCGACGCTCTATCCATTGAGCCAAACCGGTCTCGGGCAAATTAAGAATCTTAAAAGTGGCCAGAGAGAAACAGAAAGTTACCTACAAAGTAACCCCCATAAGACTAGCTACTGATTTCTCAACAGAAACTCATCAGGCCAGAAGGGAATGGAATGAAATATACAAAGTCATGCAAAGGAAGGGTCTGAATCCAAGAATACTGTACCCTGAGTTTATTTTGGGTATGGTGTAAGTTGTGGTATAGTTTCTTTACTTTACTTTTCTTTCTTTCTTTCTTTCTTTCTTTTTTTTTGCATGTCTATCTTATTTTCCCAATACCATTATTAAAGAGACTACCTTAACTCCAGTGTATGTTCTTGCCTCCTTTGTAAAATATTAATTGATCATAATGGCTTAGGGGTCAGTCTCTGAGTTCTCTGTTCTTTTCCACTGATCTACATGCCTGTTCTTGTACTAGTATTATGCTACTTGATTATAATATATCTGTATTATAACTTTATATCTGGTATTATTATCCCTCCAACTTTGTTCTTCTTTCTCAAGATTGCTGCATCTATTTGGGGATCTTTTTTGGTTCCATATACATTTTTGGAATAAGTGTTCTATATCAGTGAAATATGCTGTTGGTAAATAAGATTGCATTGAATCTAGATTGCTTTGGGTAGTATTAACATTTTAATAATGGTAATTCTACCAATCTGTGAACATGGAATATTCTTTTTCTTGTTTATATCTTTGTTATCTTTTTTTTCCCCAAAACCCTATAGTTTTCTGAGTATAAATCTTTAACCTCCTTGGTTAAGTTTATTCCTAGGTATCTTAATGTTTTCTTACAATGGTAAATGGTATTATTTTTTTACTTTGTTTTTCTGAGAATTCATTACTGGTATGTAAAAATAAGGAGACATAAATAATACCTTAATCAATAAAGAAAAAAAGAAAATGTAAAATAAAATGCCATTGATTTCTGGGTGTTAGTTTTGTATCCTGCTATATTGCCAAAATCATTTATTAAATCTAGTAGCTTCCTAGTGGAGTCTTTAGGGTTTGCTCTGAACAGTATCATGTCATCTGTGAATAATGAGTATTTTAATTTCCAATTTCAATACCATTTATTTCTTCTTGTGTAATCACTATGGCTTGGACTTCCAGTACTATGGTGAACAAAAGTAGTGAAAGAGGGCATCCCTATTTAGTTCTTGTTCTTAGGGAAAATAGTTCTAGTTTTTTTCCATTGAATATGATGTTCACTATAGATTTGTCATATATGACCTTTATTTTGTTGAGGTGTTATACCTCTAGTAGCACTTTGCTGAGAGTTTTTATCAAAAAAAGGTGTTGGATTTTGTCAAATGCTTTCTCTGCATCAATTGATATGATTATGTGATTTTTTGCCTCTCAATTTGTTTATGTGATGCATTACATTTATTCATTTGTAAATATTGTACTAGCCTTGCATACCAGGAATAAATCCCACTTGGTCATGATGTATGATTTTTTTTAATGTATTACTGGATGCAATTTGCTAATATATTTTGATCTATATTCACCAGGGGATTGGCCTATAATTCTTTTTCTTTATCAGGTTTTGGGTTTAAGATATTAATGGCTTCATAGAAAGAGCTTGGAAATATTCCTCTTAAAGTATTTGTAATAGTCTGAGTAGTGTAGGTTTTAGTTCTTCTTTGAATGTGTGGTAAAATTTCTCTATGAAGCTGTCCAAACCAGGGCTTTTGTTTGTTGGAATTCTGTTTATTATTGCTTCAATTTCATTGATAGTTATTGTCCTACTTAGGTTTTATGATTCTTCCTGATTCAATTTTGGGAGATTTTTATTTTTACAAGAATTTTTCTTTTCATTCAGATTGTCCTGCATAAGCTCTGAATAGTATCATGGCATATAGTTGTTCACAGTATTTTCTTCAAACCTTTGTATTTCTAAGGTATCAGTTTTTACTTCTCCTGTCTTGTTTCTGATTTTATTTATTTGGGTTTTCTCTCTTTGTTTCTTGATGGCTAATGGTTCATCAATCTTATTTATCTTTTCAAAGAACCAGCTTTTGGTTTCATTAATCTTTTGTGCTTTTTGCCTTTGTTTTTAGTCTCTATGTCATTTATATCTGCTTTAATGTTTATTATTTCCTTCCTTCTACTTACTCAGAGCTTTTTGTTGTTCTCATTCTAATTATTTAAGTTGTAAGATTAAATAATTTATTTTTTTTCTTCTTTGTTTGAGGTATGCTTGTAGTACTATGAACTTCCTTCTCAGGGATGTTTTAGCTATACACAAGTTTTTGGGTTGTTATGTGTTCATTTTCCTTTGTTTCCAGGAAGTTTTTGATTTCTTTTTTTAAAATATATTTTATTTATTTTTACAGAGAGGAAGGGAGAGGGACAGAGAGTTAAAAACATCAATGAGAGAGAGACATCAATCAGCTGCCTCTTGCACTTGCCCTACTGGGGATGTGCCTGCAACCAAGGTACATGCCCTTGGCTGGAATCAAACCTGGGACCTTTCAGTCCACAGACCAATGCTCTATCCACTAAGCCAAAATGGTTTCAGCTGATATCTTCTTTTTAATCTCATTGGTAATCCATTCATTATTTAATAACATGCTATTAAGCCTTAGTGTGTTTTCACTGTTGTTGATTTCTAATTTCATTTCACTGTGCTCTGAGAAGATGCTTGACATGATTTCAATCTTCTTTAACTTGTAGAAACTTGTTTTGTGTCCTAACATGTGTTCTATCTTTGAGAATGGCCCATGTATACTTGAGAAAAATGGATATTCTTCAGCGCTGTGGTGAAATTTTCTATAAATGTCAATGAAATCCATCTGATTGAATGTGTTATTTAGGGTCATTGTTTCCTTGTTAAATTTTTTGTCTGGAAGATTTATCCAATCAAATCCGTGGAATATTACAGTTCCCTATTATAACCATATTGCTGTCTATTTCTCTCTTAAATTCCTCTAGGAGTTTACACACACACACACACACACACACACACACTCTCACACACAAACACAAACACACACACACACACACTCATATAGGTGCTCTTATATTGGGTGCATATATGTTTTTCAGGGTTATACCCCTTGTTGGGATCATTCCCTTTAGTATTATGCCATGACCTTTGTTGTCTCTTGTTAGAGCTTTCATTTTGAATTCTTTTTTGTCAGGCTTAAGTATTGCTACCCCATTATTATTTTTTTTTCATTTACATTTGCCTAGAAAATATTTTTCCATCTCTTCACTCTCATCATGTGTGAGTCTTTTGTTCTTAGGTAAGTATCTTATAGACAACATATATATCATTATTTTTAATCCATTCATTTACCCTATGTATTTTGATTGGATCATTTAATCCATTTTTAAGGTCACCAGAATTGATAGGTCCTTATTTGTTGCCATTTTAATTCTGTATACCTATGTTTCTCTTTCTCTCTCTCATTATAGTAGTTCTGTGAGTATTTCATGCATTTCTGGTTTGGAGATTATAACTCCTTTAGCCTTTATTTATCTGGGAAGCTTTCTATTTCACTATCTATTTTAAATAGCCTTGCTGGATTTAGTAATCTTGGTTTCAGATCCTTGCTTTGTATTACCTTGAGTACTTCATGCCATTCCATTCTGGCTTATAGAGTTTGTAATGAAAAATCAGCTGACAGCCTCAGGAGAGTTCCTTTGCAAGTAACAGATTGCTTTTCTCTTGTGCCTTTAAGATTCTCTCTTTGTCTTTAATTTTTGGCATTTTAATTATGACATGTATAAGTTGGGCCTGTTTGGGTTCTTTTTGCTTAGGACTCTCTATGCCTCCTGCACTTGTGTGACTTTTTCCTTCATTAAGTAGGGAAGTTTTCTCCAATTATTTCTTCAAAACACATTCTCTAGCCTTTGGTCACCTTATTCTCCTTCTGGCCTTCTAATTATTCAAAAATTTTTATATTTCATGATGTCCCACAGCCCCCCTTAAACTATCCAACCATGCTGCTTTTCACAGCCAAGTATTTATAAAGATATATTTTTCCACTACCACTTGGACCATCCAAGAAAAATCATTTGGGATGTACAGTGGATCTTTGATGGTGGAAGTTATAATCAAAAGGCTGCCAACTCTTCATTGTTCAAAGAATTTATCAAAATCTCTGACTGTTGTTGCTTGTATGATTCATCACATGCAGTTATATATGTTAATGAATTTGAAATGAAAACATATTATTCTATGCAATGTGAATATTTCTTGAATTTCCTGAAGGGCATACATTTCACAGTTCACACAGGCACCTTCCCTTTGGTGTAATTTCAAACAAAAAAATCCTATCTAATAAAAGAGTAATATGCAAATTGGCCATACTTCTGCTACACCCAGAAGCCACGCTCATCAGCCAATCAGGAGCAAGTATGCTGTGGCCATGGAGAGAACAGGGGGCCTGGGTTTGCCGGCAATAGAGGAAGCCAAGCTTTCCATCTGCCCTGGCCTGCCTTGGCTTCCACAATTGTAGAAGATAAATAAATCCCAACAAAAATGGCTTTGGCCACTGAGCGTGCAGGAGCCTTGGCTCTGCAGAAGGCTAAAAAGTATCAATTATAAAATATAAATAGCTGAAACCTGTTTGGCTCAGTGGATAGAGCATTGGCCTGCAGACTAAAAGGTCCCAGGTTTGATTCCAGTCAAGGTTATATATCTTGGCTTCGGGCACATCCCCAGTTGGGGGCATGCAGGAGGTGGCTTATCAATGTCTCTCTCTCTCTCTCATTGATGTTTCTGGCTCTCTATCTCTCTCCCTTCCTCTCTGTGAAAAATCAATAAAATATATTTTAAAAATAAATAAATAAAATATAAATACATATATATATTATATGGTTATATAAAAATGAAATATAAATATAAATATAAATATAAATATAAATATAAATATATATATATATATATATATATCCTATATACCAGGGCCAACCCCTGGTTTGCCAGGGGGTGTGGCCAGCTTGAAAACCACCACAGTTCCCTCGCCAAGGCTGCCCCATGCCCCAAGGGAACCCCCACCCTGATCTGGGCAAACTCTTAAGGCAAACCAGCTGGCCCTCAACCATGCACCAGGCTTCTATCCTATTTAGTCCTATCTAATAAAAGAGTAATATGCAGATTGACCGTCACTCCAACACAGAAGATGGCTGCCCCCATGTGGTCAAAGATGATTGCCCCATGTGGACACAAGATGGCTATGACAAGATGGCCAACAGGGAAGGGCAATTGGGAGGAACCAGATCTGCAAGGGAGGGCAGTTTGGGTGATCAAACCTGCAGGGGAGGGCAGTTAGGGGTTACCAGGCCAGCAGAGGAGGGAAGGTGGGCAACAGGGCCTGCAGGGAAGGGAAATAGAGAGGAACTAGGCCTGTAGGGGAGGGCAGTTATGGAAAAACAGGCTGGCAGGGGAACAGTTAGGCATCAATCAGTCTGGCAGCAGAGTGGTAAGGGGATGATCAGGCTGGCAGGCAGAAGCGGTTAGGGACAATCAGGAAGGCAGGCAGTGAGCATTTGGGAGCCAGTAGTCCTGGATTGTGAGGATTAGGCCTAAATGGGCAGTTGGATATCCCTTGAGGGGTCCCAGATTGGAGATGGTGTAGGCTGGGCTGAGAGACACCTCCCCATGCACCAATTTCATGCACAGGGCTCTAGTCTTCAATAAAATGAGATTTATTCTCATCCCATCATTTGGATGGACATCCAAGCACACATATATGCAAACAGTTGCCATTGTTTGGCCATATTAAAAATATTGCATAGTCAATCATATTTTTTTCAGATAGTCTCATCAATTACTAATACTCAATGAAATGTATCATAAATTACACCTCTTAGAGTTTGCAGATCAGCAAAACTTATTGCACCTTTCTCATGCAGAAGCAAAAGTACAAGTTAATATTATTCTGGTTCTCTAAAGCTCACAGTGAACAATCTACTTAATACTTTATGCCTACCCTTTTGGCTTTTTCTCCACAAAACAAATTATTAAACACATAATGTTGTGGAATCTCCCAAAAATAATTACAAGTGTTGGAATCTTCTCTATTCAATAAAAAACAAGCAATCAAGGTTTGAGTTATGCATGTTAACCCTATCTATAACTTCAACAAAATTATCAATATGAAAATAAAAATTTTGATCACTTGGGAAATGAATAGCTAATCTTGTAACTGCATGAGATAGGTCATGCATTCTCATTCCAAAAAGTCTCCAAACAGCCACAGGAGTACTCACATACTTGGAGTCAATGAAGTCCTGTACTTCCACATGATTGATTATATTTTTTTCAAAAATTTGAATATTTGCACAATAGTGCCTTTTATATACATATTTAAATAAATATTTGACACTATTAATTGATGCACAGACTTCAACATTGATATGACAGTTATATTTAAGGCACAGATACGGTTATAAGGGACAATCCAAGTGTTATTGACAACTTTATTTCCAATATACATGGTGCTACCAGAATTTCATTTGTATTTGAGATATCCATCAATATTTACAATGGTCACATTTTGAAATTCTTTTGTATATCCTTTTGAATATTTTTCATTTTCCATACATGGACTATTTGGATTTTGTATTCAACGTGGTCTCTGTATCATATTTGATTTTACAATTTGAAATAGTTGAGGACACTAGTCTTCATTCAGAATTTCTGACTTAACTATACAGTCAATGTCATCTTCCATTTGTAATTTGGATTCACTATCTAATCAATAATATGTGAGAATGAGTCAATCTGTGATTCTGAAAATCCATGACATGAATTTTCACTGTAACTTTGCCAAATATATATAAATTTAATTTGTTTGGCAAAGTTACAGTGAAAATTCATGTCATGGACTTTCAGAAACACGGACTGACTCATCCATATATATATATTTTTTTAAAGAGCATTCAGCTTAATATTAAAAACCCTGGCTAACAAGTCAGATCTGTTTTCAACTTTTTGCCAGCGTTGTAAAATGTTTGTAATATCTGCCCATTTGGGGTTGTATGTCATGGGTATGAATAATTTGGCTTGCCATGCTTCAATACAATTGCCATAGCATCCTGCTATCACTGCTGCATATTTCTGGAACTACCATCAAAAGAGGATGTTAGTATTATCATTTTACCAATCAGCACATTGTCATTTTTAGATCTAGATGTGAGATAATCCATCAACCACTATATTTTTCAATTCTCAACTGAAATTGGTTTGCTTTAGTGAAATTTGTCCTATTGGCTTCCATTTTTTAATATAATTTGACAATATATTGTTGAGTCAATTTTCTTGCATTTAAAATAGAATTGAACATGTCCCATACTGAGAGATGAAACCCATAATACTTCATTTATGTGACTTGTGTCCTTACACTTCATCTAGTATTATTTCAGATCACACTAGTAGTCTATGGACCCCTGGTTGGTGACCACTAGATTATACTGTCATCTCTGAGTCTTAATGCCACATCCATTCCCCATCCTTTTTCACCTTGTAGAAGAAAAATATTATACACCATTGCAACTAATGTAGGAAATAGGATACTGATTTGTTTCATTTTAGTGGCATTCAGATTATTGGGATCTGGTTTAAAATGAATGAGCAAGTCCCTTTCAAAAGGAGGTTCTTCATCTTTGTTTCTGATTATTACATCAACTTTGGTTACATGGGGATAATTATATATATCTGGATCACTATTACCATCATAATTAATTGGCATTGTTACTTTCATGGGAGCAATATCTTTCACTGCTGCCTCATATTGGGATTCCTTTTCTACCTCATGTAGCAACTTGTATGATTTTATTAATTTGTTTATTTTATGCATGAGGTTGTTGATGTTGATAATTAGTCTTTCTGAGCAACCTTGGTTTTCTGGCATTGCTGATTTTTTACTCATTATTTTGGCAAACTTACAAGAAACACAATCTGAAGGGTGTAAAGTTTAGAATAAACTTGTCCATGTATTCTAAAACAATATGTCCCATACCCTGATGGTGATGCAATATTGGCACCTATTTAATCAAAAGCTGAAGTATTTATTGAACAAATATTTTCCTTGAAATTTTTATTGTCAGAATCCTCATGTATCATTTTTTAAAATATGCTGGATATTCTGGAAAATGTATATTATTTGAATAAACTTTACCTCTGCTACAACATCAAGTAAATTTTCTATCAGATGGTTTTTTATTTGAGAAATTTAGTGACAGGTAAAATTGACATGTAACAGTCATTCCACCACAACAGTGGTCAATAATTGCATCCTCATATACTCCATTTTCACTGTGAAGGCAGTTCCTACCAGTATTGATAGTACTTGTTGATGACTGTTCTTCAGACATATTCTGTTGAGGACACTGGCTTCTTTTGGCCTCAGAGCTATGTTGTGCCAATAGTTGGTCTTCAGATATATTCTGTTGATGATGTCACTTTCTTTCAGCTGTAGAGTTATGTTGTGCCGATACTTGGTCTTCAGATATATTCTGTCATCAACAACAGCTTTTATATACTTCAGAGGTACTTTCTGTCAATAGATGGTTTTTTGGATATATTTCCTCCTCCCTCCTGTCAGAGTTTGGGTGTAGATGAATAGGATTCTGGGCTGTCAGGGTGTGGGCAGCAAGCTAACCAAAGGTTGATCCCATGAACAATTAGGCTCCCTCCACTATCCTCCCAGTATCTGGGGTGCAGACAAACAGGATTTGGGGCTGCCAAGACACTGCCATCAATGTCCTGATTAGTGTGTGTCCTAGCTCCTGGCTGGTCATCTGGTTGTTCCAGTTGTTCCATGGTAACGGTTTCTGGGATTTGTTATAAAAATATATATATATATATATATATATATATATATATATATATATATATACACACACACACACACACACACACACGAATACATATATATATATATCACACACACAGAGATATAGATATAGCTATAGCTATAGATAGATATAGATATAGATATAGATATAGATATAGATATAGGACACGTGTCTACTATTTTGTCTGATAATTGAATTTCAAAATTGGGGATATGAATATAAAATGAGGATCCTGAACCTACCAGCATCTTAAATAGAAAACTATTTTAATAGAAAGTACTCATATTGTCATGATATTTTCCCTTGTCCTAACTTTAATTGGGTACACATTTTTAAACTCTCTAGAATTTACCATTAACCTAGGATTGAAATTAACAACACAATCCGGTATAAATCCAATTTATCTGTTCAAGGAGGCCAGTATTAGTTTAATTAACAAAAGCCTAAAGTATAATGATTTCAGTATTTTGTTGGATTGCTGGTCTGTGTGGACTGGAGGGTAGAAACCAGAGGCCTAGGAGCTATAAAGCAATTGACATATTGTCATTACCTTAAAGAGGAAATAGAGATTTATATAAAACACTAGAGAACCAGTGCACAAAATTTGTGCATGGAGTGTCTGTGTATCTCTCAGCCCAGCCTGCACTCTCTCCAATCTGGGACCCCTCAAGGGTTGTCCAACTGCCCATTTAGGCCCAATCTCAAAATTCAGGACTGTTGGCTCCCAAATGCTCACCTGCCTACCTGCCTTAATACCCCTCACCATTTTTGCCTGCCAGACTGACCACCCCCTAACCACTCCCCTGCCAGACTGATCAATGACTAAATGCTCCCCTGCTGGCCCGATTGCCCCTAACTGCCCTTCCCTGCCAGCCTGATTACCCCTAACTGCCCTACCCTGCTATCCTGGTCACCCCTAACTGTTCTCCCCTGCAGGCTTGGTCACCCCCAACTGCCCTTCCTTCCTAGCCCAGTCACCCCTAACTTCCCTCCCTTGCCAACCTGTTTACCCCTAACTACCCTCCCCTGCTGGCCTAATTTCCCCTAACTGTCCTCTGCTGCCCATCTGGTCACCCCAACTGCCCTCCCCTACAGTCCTAGTCCCCCTAACTTCCCTTCCCTACAGTCCTGGTCCTCTCCAAACTGACCTCCCCTGCAGGCCTGGTTGCCACCAACTGTCCTCGCCTGCAGGCATGATCACCCACAACTGCCCTCCCCTGCCTGCCATCTTGTAGCAGCCATATTTGACCACATAGGGGAGGCCATCTTGTGTGTTGGAGTGATGCTCAATTTGCATATTACCTCTTTATTATATAGGATTTATATATCTGTCACTGTATCTCTCTTGGCCTTTCTCAAGCTTCCCCCCCACCCCCCGCCTCAAATGTGAAGCATGTAATAGGAATAAATACACAGGCAGTTACTTACATTTAGCAAATGCTGGAAACATGACACAGATGGATTGCCATGAATGAGTGTCTCTCCAAACGCTCCTTACTCCACCATGTAAGGATATTTTGAGCTCAATATCTAGAAATCTTCTCAACTGGTTGCCTTATAAATTGATTTCCAATTATTGATTTTCATTTTTCTTTTTATTCTCATAAAAGTTCTTCATTAATGACTAACTGCAAATATTTTTTACCAGCAACTCTCAATAAATGTTTCAGCTGGTTCTTAATAGGTTAATGCTATTCAAAAGAAAAGGAAGAATATTTCTTATTTTCTTAAATCAGAAGAAAGACTGATAACGATCCTAACCAAACTTTGGTCAGTTTTCTCTACAATATTTTATGGACTAGGCTTTCACCTTTGCATTTCCAGTTTGATAATTGCCTTGTTCCAGAATCTTACTGAATAGGTTTAGCCAGGATCTTCTATCCTCAATATCTGATCATCTTCTCCTACCTTCATCAAGAATACTGTTAAGTCAGTATAGAAAAATGGCCACCCTCATGTTGTTTCTTAGTAGTTGCTAGTCCACAGCCCACTATTCCAGGTAGCTCCTTGACTGCAAATCTCCACTTGTCCATAATGTATTTGGTGGTGAGTCCAATCTTTACTCTCACCTATTGCAAAACTGCTAAGTTCAGGATTTGAAGGAAGGGCCTATGCACAAATGAAGATGCTATAGAAGAAATGTGAATTTAGAAGGCATTGGGGGCTAGGTGGAGCACCTTTCATGAAGAGACACACTGAGTTCTGGATTGATACTTTTTATTTACTTGAATGAACATTTTCCCTTTAGTAATGCATACAGGCAGATCAAAGGGAAAGTCTGATAAACAATGTAAAGATTGTCAGGTTGGGAAATCATCTCAAGTTTTTGCAATCACAGTGGGAGCAAAACTCGTGCTGTTATTCAGCCCTGCTGAATATCAAAGTCCATTGGCCTTTCACTGTCTTTCTTTGATGCTGACTAATGTTTGTTTTATGCTCTGGCATTTCCCCCATTTTGTTTTCTTAATAAATCTTGAAAATGTATGCCATCAGTAGGCTTGAGTATTTTCTAAGACTGTTCATTTTGTATTTGTAGACTAGAGATACACTTTTAGGAAAAGAATGAGACGGACAATAGTGATTTTGCTAAGAGGTAAATATAGGGAGATCCAGTGAAAAGGATTGAGTTCTTCCATGACCTTTATAAAACTGTTATCATTTTCTAAGGAATTTGTCTGTAAGTTTGCCTAGGGTTTCTGCTATTTGAGGCCAGAGTAGTCATCTGTCTGCAGCAAAAGGTACAGATTGAAGCTCTATGTGCAAGACCCTAATTAATTTGGTCAGTTCTTTTTATGGCTTCATTTAGGAGTTTGATGTTCCTTTCAGGAATCCGCATGGGCTTGGAGGAATTTTCTGGAAATACACAAGTATATTCTTGATCAAAAGTTAATAAAGGGTTGGAACCCATCCATAAACCAGACTCAGGATTCTTCTGTTTGATCAAGCCTTTTTTCTTTTGGCTTATTATGACACCAGTGTAATTCCATTGGAGTCTTGCCATCAGGGTTACAAATGAAAAAATTTAAGTTAATTAAGCTTGATGTAGTCTACCTACAGCAGACTTCTCCAGCATCACTATACCCTATTTTTGTTTTCAAGTAAGAATTTTAGCTGCTGATGTTGGCATTCTATAATTTCCTGTCCCTGCGAATTGTATGGTATTCCTGTAATGTGCTGAATTTTTCACTTTTTACATAATTGCTAGAAATGAATTTGTATATGCAGGTTTATTGTCAGTTTTAATATTTTTGGAAATTCCATGATGGCAAAATTCCATGATGGCTAGTAAATGATTAATGACCTGTTTTGCCATTTCTCTTGCAGATGCAGTGGCCCATAGGATCTTTGAAAAAGCATGTACAGAGACATGCAATGTCCCAAGGTGTCCAAAAGGAGTATATTGTGTTACATCCATTTGCCAGATATGGTCCCTTATCAATCCTTGAGAGTTAATTCTTGTACTAGGCCCTTGAGACAGATGTAACATACAAGTGGGACATCTACAGTAATAAAAGAGAAACATGCAAATTAACCATCACTCTACTGCACCCACCAGCCAATCAAGAGCAAGTATGCAAATTAACCCAACAAAGATGTCCACATCCATGGAGTGGGAGCAAACAGGAGGCTTGGGTTAACGCCAGTGATGGAGGAAGCCAAGCTTCCCACCGACCCTGGTCAGCCCTGGCCTCTGCTTAACACTATAAAGTTTCAATTATAGAAGATAAATTAAATCCCAGATTCTTGCTTCCAGCATGCCCTGGCCTCCACTCAAGGAGGCCCTGAAAAAAAAAAAGCCCCTTATCCAGGCTGGCCACACCTCCATGTTGTGAGGATCTCTGCTGGGGGGCATGGCCAGCTTGCAAACAGCTATCAGTCCCTCACCCAGACTGGTCAGTCACCCCAGTGGGGATCCTTTAGCCCCTCATCCATGCTGGCTACATCCCCTCAGAAGGGGCCTCACCCCATGGGCACATGGCCCACCTGCAAACCACCACTGGCCCCTCACATAGGCCACCCTATGCCCAAAGGGAACCCCCACCGTGGTCCAGGACACCCTTCATGGAAAAACCAGCTGGCTCCTACCCGTGCACCAGGCCTCTATCTACTAATAATAGGGTAATATGCAAATTAGACTGGGAGCTCTTCCAGGAGACCTTCCAGATGTTCTTCTGGACAAAACCATGGTGACGGGGCTGAGGTTAGAGGCCAAGAGGAGAGGACAGTTGTGGGTGATCAGGCAAGGATGGGATGGTATTTGTGGGTGATCGATCAGGCTGGTGGGGGCAGACATTGGGGGTGATCAGGTTGGCAGGGGGACAGTTGGAGGTGAGTAGACCATCAGTGTGACCAGTTAGGGGTAAGCAGGTTTTCAGTGTGGGTCAGTTGGGGGTGATCAGGACAGTGGGGGAAGGGACAGTTTGGAGTGAGCAGGCCAGCAGAGAGGGAAGGTTGGGACAGGAAGGCCAGCAAGGGAAGGAAGTTGGGGGTAAGCAGGTCTGCAGGGGAGGCAGTTGAGGTTGAGCACACTAGCATATGGGGAAGCTGAAGGTGATCAGGCTGGCGAGGGAGCATTTGGGGGCCAGCAGGCCAGCAGCAGGGGGCAGTTGGGCATGAGCAGGCTGGCAGGCAGAATGGTTAGGGGCAATCAGGCAAGTAGGCAGGAAGGTCAGTCAGCGGTCCCAGATTTCGAGAGGCATGTCCAACTGCTGGTATAGGCTTTATGTCTGTAAACCGGCAGTAGGACATCCTTCAAGGGGGTCCCAGATTGGAGAGGGTGCAGGTTGGATGAGAGACACCCTCCATGCACTAATTTTGTGTACCAGGCCTCTAGTTCCTTGATAATTTATTTTGTCTGCTATCAAGTGATTGAGAATTGTTTAGATAACATTTTGGCAGGCTGATATAAAAGCTGATAAGATTCTGTGGCTTTCTGTAATAAGGCATAAGCATTTCCTTTTCTTAAAGTACTAGGTAGGCAGGGTGGTATGAGCCCTGATTTGAGTAATATAAAAGGGGTATTGTGTTTGCTGTACCTGTTTAAATAGTATAGACTTTTGGCCATTTTAATCAAGCAGTCTCAAATATGTTTTCCAGGCCAGAAGCATAGGCATAATTAGAAATAATAATAAAAGACACTTAGAAATTCTGCAATGCAGTCTTGATAGCTTCTAATTCAATCCTTTTTATAGATGTATGACTAGTCTGGATGGCTTGATCTGAATTTATTGCATGATAAGCAGCTTTACCTTTAGCTGAACAATCAGTAAAAACAGTTAAGGCTCCAGGAATAGGTTCATATCCAGTATTTTTTTTTTGTATAATAATATGGGTGCTATATCCTAATTGTAGTAACTTCTTTCTTAGTTGGTGATAACTAAGTTCCCCTGAATATCCACTTACTTCAATTTGCCAATTTAAATTAGACTGAAATAAGATTTATTTTCTAACTTCATTTATCCTTGGATATGGATAGTAAATGACATTAATTGGATTTTGTGCTATCAGTCCCTCTAAGTATATTTATAACCTAAATAAAATGGAAATTATTTACTCTTAATTGTCACTGGCTTAGGGAAGATAGGACTTTTTAGATAGTCCCAAACTACTTGGGATTTGTATTTTTAAGATGGATGCAAACTGCTTTACATGCTGTATTTGCCATTTCACTGCTTGAGTGAGGTGAACCATGAAATTAGAAAATGATTCTATTGGTCTTTATATATCTACATTATACAAGGCTAGGGGCCAACATGATCTAAATGACCAGATGGACAACCAGTCACCAGGAAGTGTATAGAGCACCTCTTGGTCCCTCCCCCATAGTCCACAGGTTTTTATCACAGCAAGGCTGGCAGCTGTTGGGCATGCAGGGCAGAGGTGAGCATGACAAAGTTGTTAGTCTCTGGCCTGGGACATGGTCAGAGGTCTATTGACCTTGCTGCTGCTATGGCAGCTGCAGATCAGGCCCAGAGAGAGGCCCAGAGAGAAAGAGACAGAGCCTTATCCTCTGCCTAGACATAGACCCTGTGATGCTGACTGGCATAGAAACCAACCAATCAGAACCAAATCTGGGTGTAGCAAGGAGCCAATGGCTGCCTGGAGGTGGAGATTTTGAGGCTAACTGGCAGAGAAACTGACCAGTCAGAACCTAACCTGGGTGAACTGCAAAGACATAACCTAAGGTGGGGGCTAAGGAGGGGTTTTAAGGGCAATAGCTATTTGGTGTATGGTGTAAGAAAGTGATACAGTTTTGTAATGACCAGTGTGACAGTATAGTGCATGTGGCTAGCTATCAGTCCAGATATAGGAATTATGCATTTTTGTCTTCCAAGAGCATCTGCTCCTGCTGAAAAAGGGTCCTCCCCTTTAAGCAATACTATACTATATAATCTATCTATACTAATAAAAGAGTAATAAGCTAATTAGACTGGGTCAGCAGGCCATATTCTGGATGTCTGGCTTCCTTCCTGACAAAGCCATGGTGGTGGAGGCTGAGGCAGAGGCAGTTAAGGGCAATCAAGCTGGCATGGGAGAAGTGATTAAGGGCAATGAGGCTGGTAGTGGAAGGCAGTTAGGGGCTATCAGGCAAGCAGGGGAGAGCAGCTGGAGATAATCAGGCAGGCAGGCAGAGGAGTAGTTAAGGGTTATCAGGCAGGCAGGCAGGTGTTTTAGGGGCAAACAGGCAGGCAGGCAGGTTAGTGATTAAGAGCCAGCGGCCCTATATTGTGAGAGGGATGTCCTAGGGTTCACTGATTGAAGAGGGTGCAGTTTGGAATGAAGGAATTCCCCTCTCCCCCATGTACTGGGCCTCTACTATTTAATAAAAGCTTCCTTAGGATTCCCTAAATATATTGAATACTTTTTTTCATTTTCCCCATAGGGATTTTTAGATAAGATCTTAACTAGTTAATGTCCTCTAATAATTTCTAAAAGTCATTTAAGGTCTTAAGGCAATCCTTTCATATTTCTATCTTCTGAGTCCTAATACATTGATTTTTAATTATATTTCCTAGATATTCTGATGGATGTTTCTTTTTGTACCTTTTCTGGAGCAATTGTTAAGCCCCATTTAGAGATTTTCTTTCCTAATTTGACTAAAACTGCTAGTTTCATTTTCTTGTTGGCTTGCCATAAATTGCTACATAAAGACTTTTACTTTCTTTTAAACAGAACAACCAACTTGGTTGCTTTTCAGAAAAACAGATAGAGAGATATCTGCTGGGCAAAACTGCAATGAATACATTTTAAGTAAAAGTAACTTCCTTTATACTTATGGTATTTTATTAATGGTGAGATTTAATACTTGAATAATAACTTTTAGTTTACTTTGTAAATAACAGAGAAAGAGATTTTTACATTTTTTCTTATTAAGCTTAAATTTACTTTTAAACAACATTTCTTTTGGCTAATGTTTATTTGCATATGTATGCAAATTTTACTTTGGGCTTTACTAGAAACAGTTGCTCATAAAATATTGGCTTCACATATAAATGAGTTTATATGAAATTTTGATTATATTGTGGAAACCTAACTTATCAAGTAATTAAAGTATGCACCTTTTTGAAAAAGCAAAGTAAGCAAACCTGTACATTTGATCTATGAAGTACAGATGCTACCTCACCCCCAGCCAATCTGAAGAGCAGTCTGGGTGGGTATCTGAGGCATTATGTATGCTCCTGTTTTGAAATTCCACTGCTGGATTTACTGGTTTTGCTTAAGTATTCAGCAACCTTGTCCTGCCAAGCTTAGAAGTTGAAACCTCTATAACATTTGAAATATATGTGTATAAATAGACCACAATTATTTGACAAAGCTTCCCACATGATTTCTAATATATTAGATTGGCCTAATTTAGTTAAAAATATTTATGTTAAGAAGAGAGAATAAATCCTTGAATCATTGCAGGGCCCTTGAAATGTCCCAAAACTATCTCTTGGTTTGTTATGCCCAGAGTTCAGGGTCCCCAATAATCAACCACCAGGGATCCTATTCCAATGCAAAAGCAGAGTCTTTATTCAAACCAGGGTTTGGCTCACAGCCACATTCTGTCACAGCAATGAGACGAGAGAGTGAGCTGGGTTGGAACAATGAGTTATATGGGGTAGGATATTGAGAAGGCTTAGGGAAGTAATGAGGGTTATAGAGGCTGGTCACTTGAATTAGGGTCTTTCTCTGGTGTAGCATAATTAGGACCCTCGTTCTGTTCCTGAAGCTTCATTGGTCCATTCACGTGGTGATGGGGGCAGCTAGGACATTGCTGGCACACCTGTGGTCACTCCCAGAAAAGGGAGGGGGTTTAGGCAGGGGGCCCAGCCCTATAGGACAAGATGGAGGAGAGTTTGTTTCTGCTTTGTCCTTTCATTCCCCCCTTGTCTTGGGACACACGTCTCAACCATGATAAATGCTGCATTTCTCAGGTTGAGTGCACCTCAGCTTCAGCCTGAGTGGGTTGCGCTGGTCTTGGCCGATGTTCCAATGTGCGATGAAGTCCTCCTGGATTGCAGAGGGATC
Source organism: Lasiurus cinereus (assembly GCA_011751065.1). NCBI lineage: Eukaryota > Metazoa > Chordata > Mammalia > Chiroptera > Vespertilionidae > Lasiurus > Lasiurus cinereus. The sequence continues at coordinate 56,820,275 of JAAGEH010000286.1, read as the reverse complement.
TGCTGGGCGAGCGTGAGTGTGATGGATCCAGGATGCGATGCCATCTACTCAGAGGGCGGTGAAGGTTGTCAGCACCACGATGTAGGGACCCTTCCAATGTGGTTCAAGGGTCTCCCGGCAATATCTCTTAATGTAGACCCAGTTCCCGGGCTTATGCTGATGAGGAGTCAGGGCTGGGCCGGTTTCGTAGATGGCGCGGAGGCCAGGCCAAATGTCCTCCTGGGCCCTCTGGAGCCTTCTCAAGGAAAGAAACAGTTCTAGACTTTGAAATTCTGCAAGAAATTAGGCTTTAAAGTTAGGGATAATAGGGGATGGCTAGCCGAACATGATTTCATAAGGAGTAAAACCCAGCGTGTAGGGGGAGTTCTAACCCGGTTAAGGGCATATGGAAGGAGAGCCACCCAATCCCCGCCAGTCTCCATGGTCGATTTGGTAAGGGTCTCTTTTAGAGTCCTATTTATTCTTTCTACATACCCTGAACTTTAGGGCCTATAAACACAATGTAATTTCCAATTTCCCCCAATGGCCTTGGCCACTGCCTGCATTACCTGTGAGACAAAGGCTGGTCCACTGTCCGACCCTATTTCAGTGGGAAAACTGTACCTGGGCAAGATGTCTTCCAGCAGCTTCTTAGCTACTGTCTGAGCTGTTTCATGCTTAGTTGGATATGCTTCTACCCATCCAGATAAGGTATCTACAAATACTAAAAAATATTTATAGCCATACTTTTCTGGTTTAATTTCAGTGAAGTCAACCTCCCATTGTGCTCCAGGCTTGGTTCCTCTGGGCTGGGTTCCTTTTTCCCTAGGCCTGGTTCTCGAGTTTGTGAGTTGACAGGTTTTGCAGGTGGATACAATCAGCTCTATTGTGATGTCCTGTTGGTGGATCTTAATTCTGGAGTGTCGGATTAAGTCCTTCAATTTGCATTCCTCCAGGTGCATGTGTTCTAACACTGTAACACCAAGCCAGTCTGGTAGTATGAGCTACTTATTTGGTGTGTACCATCATCCTTTCATTTCCTGGTCGTGGGGAAGCCTCCTGATCTGCTAAAGCTCTTCCTGAGAATACCCAGGCTGATCTGGCAAGACTGAGTCCCCGGGGTCTGGTAGTTGTAAGGCAATGGTAGAGACCAAAATGAAGGCCGCTGCTTTGGCTGCCTGATCAGCCTTTTGGTTACTTCTTGCCACTGGGTCATCTGCCTTCTGGTGTCTTTGGCAGTAGATAATGACTAGCTTAGAGGGGAGCCACAAGGCCGCAAGCAGGTCAGGAATGTCCTGTTTATTCTTTATTGTCCATCTTTTTGCTGTCACTAGCCCTCTCTCCTGATAGATTGCTCTGTGAACTTGAGCGTTAGCAAATGCATAACGGCTATTTGTGTAGAAGTTATGTCACTTCCCTGCCCCCAGTGTCAGTGCCTTGGTGAGTGCAATGAGTTCTGCTAGCTGAGCTGACGTCCCAGGGGGCAGAGCCTCTGCCCATATGGTGTCCGTGTCGGTGATCACTGTTGAACTCACATACCTGCACCCATTTCACATAAAGTTGCTTCCATTCATGAACCAGGTGTCCTTTGCATCAGGGAGGTGCCAGTTAGTCAAGTCTTTCCGAAGTCCATGCACCCACTCCAGGATCTCTGCACAGTCATGTAGCGGGGCATGTAGGTCGGGGTCAGGTAGCAGGGTAGCGGGTTTGAGGGCCACACTTGGATGGAACCGTACTCTAGGAGGGTTGAGCAGCAAGATTTGATAGTGGGTCATATGTGCATTACTCATCCATCTAGCAGGAGGCTGTTTTAGGACCCCCTCAATGGCATGCAGGGTTGCAATCCAGACCTCCTGGACTAGAGTCAGTTTGTCGGCAACCTTAACTAAGAGCACGGTTGCCGCAATGATTCTCAGGCACGGTGGCCAGCTGGCAGCTACTGGATCTAACTTCTTGGACAGGTATGCTACTGGGCAGCTCCAGGGGTCTAAAGCTTGAGTTAAAAACCTCCTTTGCTATTCCTTTGTGTTCGTCTACAAAGAAGTGAAAGGGCTTTGTAATGTCTGGCAGGCCCAGGGCTGGAGCAGCTATGAGGACCTTTTTTAACTGGTTAAAGGCAGTCTCTTCTTTCTCAGTCCATTCAAACGCCCTCCCTTCTTTGGTAGCTTCATATAAGGGCCTAGCAATTTCAGCAAAACCTGAAATCCAGAGGCAGCAGTAGCCAGCAGATCCTAGAAACTCTCTTACTTCTCTTTGGGAGGTGGGGGCAGGAATCTTCAGGACAGTTTCTTTTCTAGCATCTGACAACCACCACTGTCCACCTTCCAATGTACCCCAGGTAATTCACCCCCTCTTTGCATATTTGAACTTTCTTTGCAGATGCTCGGTACCTTAGGGCCCCCAAGGTAGACAGCAGATCCTGGGTCCCACGCTCACAGTCCTCGGCCGTGTCAGCAGCAATCAGGATGTCATCTACATACTGTAGGAGTATGAGGCTTGGGTGCTCCCTCCTTTACTCACCCAGGTCCTCATGTAACACATCGTCAAATATGGTGGGCGAATTTTTGAACCCCTGAGGCAGCCACGTCCACATTAATTGTCCACTGTAGCCTTCCTCAGGATTGTGCCATTCAAAGGCAAATAAGGGTTGACTTTGAGGTGCTAGCGGCAGGCTGAAGAAGGCATCCTTCAAGTCTAATACATTATACCAGACTCTAGAGGGTGTCAAGGAACTTATGAGAGTGTATGGATTAGGAAGAGTTGGATGTATATCCATGACTCTCTTATTTACTTCCTGGAGGTTCTATACCAATCGATAGTCATTGGTGTGGGGCTTTCTGACAGGGCAGAGTGGGGAATGTTCCAGGAAGATTGGCAGGGGACTAGTACCCCTAGACTTCGTAGTCTCCTGATGTGAGGCTGGATTCTCTTCCTGGCTTCCTGGGACATAGGACACTGTTTGACTCTTATTGGGCCTTCTCTAGGCTTAAGCTCCACCAGGGTTGGGGCCCTGTGAGCAGCCAGTCCAACTCCCCACATCTCTATCCAAGCTGTGGGGAATTCTTTTAGCCATCTGTCCACAGTGCTTTCTACTGGGGGCACCCCCTGGTGGAAACGATACTCATCCTCCAGGCTCAGAGTCAGAACCTGGATGGGGTGGCCTTTACCATCGGTGACCTGGGGCCCCCCTTGTCTGAAAGTTATTTGGGCTCCAATCATGGTTAGCAAGTCCCATCCTAGTAGGGGATAGGGGCATTCTGGTATTACCATAAATGAATGGGATACTCAGCCCCTTCCTAGATCTACTGTTCTTCGGGTAGTCTATGAATACTGGCTCATGCCAGTCGTCCCTTGCACCCAGGATTTTTTGTTGACTAGCTCCCCCTGTGGTGTGCGGAGGACTGAATGTTGCACTCTGGTGTCAACAAGGAAGTGAACAGGGATCCCCTCCACTCTAAAAGTTACCCTGGACTTGGGAAGGGGGTCCGAACCCCGACAACCCTAATTACTCAGTTCTTCCAACTCTAAGACTAACTCGGTCAGTCTTGCCTCCCTTCCCACCGGCCTTCTTTGGATATTCTTGGGCCCAATTCCCTATCTCCTTGCAGTAAGCACCCTGGTTCCACTGCAGCTTCTTTTTCCTGCCCCTGACTGCAGCCTTACTTCTTCTTTGTCATCTGCAAGCTGGGGATGGCGGCGGGTCCGCTCCTCAGGGGATTCTGTGGTAGTTGCTAGCAGAATCTTGGCCAAGTTGTGGGTCTGCTTGTCACTGGAAGCTGCCATGGTGTGGGTTTGCCTATCTTCAGGGGACTCCCAGTTATGGTACACTTTCTTGGCCACTTCCAGCAAGTCCCAAAGACTCTTTTCTCCTAATCTATCTATTTTCTGTAGTTTCTTTTTGATGTCTGCAGCTGACTGGTTTATAAAACTCATGACTACAGCTGCCTTATTCTCAGGGGCTTCTGGGTCCATAGGGGTGTAAGTGTGGTATGCCTCCATGATCCGTTCTAAGAAAGCAGCTAGAGACTCATTACTTTCCTGCTGCATGTTCCCTACCTTGGTCAAATTGGTAGGCTTTCTAGCGGTCATGCGGAGACGCCCCATTAGAGTCTGGTGGTAGACTTGGAGCCTCTCTTTACCTTCTGCTGTGTTGAAGTCCCATTCAAGTATAGCCAGGGAAAAGGAGGTGTCTACCTGAGCCTGGTTGGTGCTAGGGTTTCCATCCATGCCTGGCACTAGCTTCCAGGCCTCATTGAGGATCCTCTCCCTCTCCTCGGTGGTGAATAGGACCTGCAAAAGCTTCTGACAGGTAGGCTGAGAGATGAAAAGAACAGAATCTAATAAATCAATAAGCCCTGTGGGCTTCTCAGAGAACTTAGGATTCTGAGCTTTCCTATTATAGAGATCACTAGTGGTGAAAGACCAGTAGTGATGTGGCTGATTCCCCTCCTCCCTGTACTCTGACCAACCACCAGATAGGGTATGAACCTGACACTTCAGTGCCAGCCATTTTCAGGGCTCGCAAGCAGGATACCAGGCTTCTCCATGGCACTCCTATTAGCTTCAAGTGTTCAGGGTTCAGGTTTAAAACATGATATTGCAGTCCCTCTATAAGTACTTTGGCATAGCTACCCTGTTTAGGGAGGCAAAATGCAAATTATTTACTCTTCCTGGCTTACTGGCCCGTATTATTTGATTTCCTTACAACATTTCTCTTCTCTTTCTTATTATATACACAATCCTTGATTACATTTTCACTTCCAAATTAGCCTTCAACCTCTTTCTATGTCCTTTAAAAATGCATAACCATGCCTCAGACCTTCTACTCAATATTCCTTATTCTTTGAAACCTTAATCCTTTATGATTCCTAACAAGTAAACAGCCAGAATTTCTGAGCTTAAAGTTCCTTTGCTGAATATTCCACCACTGTCCAAGAAGTATCTAGTAACCCCACCCTGCCAGATTGGACAATGAGATTTTCTTTATGTGTATGGGAAGGGTTAAAAAGAAGAAAACGGGGCAGATGAAGATCCACTGTGTTTTGTAGTAGCATAGTTCAGATAAGCAAGAAACCAAGGACACCTGCAGAGTGAGTTGTAGCCAGCAAAATCAACGAAAACCTATCTCTCCCTGCTTCATGATTAACTGCCAGCATCCTCCCTCCCATTCCCCAGTCCAGTTGCTTGTCTCTCTTTCCTATTGTGAATCAGAGGAAGAAAATTTCTACAGAAGGGAGAAACAGAAACAGTGGGAATTTCAGAGAAAACTACAGAGGACTGCTATAGTAGTGCTCCCTTTCGAAGCCTGAAGTCCAACCTGTGGAGAAAAATGACTTAGTCTGGAAATTTAAGGGTGTGTAGGGAGGTTTCTTGTGAACTGAAAGCTTGAATGGCCACCTGAAAGAAAAAATCTTTACATCCAGTTACAGATGCTAAAATAAAATAACAGATTAATAATAACTCCAGCCTTTGTTGAGCCTTAGATGGCTTATGTTGGACTATGATGTCACAGGTAGGGACAGGGCCTGTAATCTCTCTGCCCTGCACAGCTGTAAACCCTGTCCCAGGAAGTCTCCAACCACCAAAGGAGATAACAAATCCATAAATAAAAATTCTTTGTTCTTTGAAATGTCACAAATTTATGCCTAGGACTTTAAAATTTAATATAGCAAATTCACAAATCAGAAAAAAAATGAAACCATTAGTTATACAAAATTAGAGAGGAAATTTTATTAGCTAAATGAGCTAACTACCTCTCAGACGGAGAGTAAAAACTCAGAAAAAGAATTCCAGCAGCTGCTAAAGACTTTTGCACTCTGTCACAGCAGGTCCATCCCAAATTAAGTGAAATAGAAAGAGATTATTCTCAACCAATGTCCACATAATAAAACAGAGAAACACAGACATAGACAAACAAAGGGCCCCAAAAAAGTCTTCCAACTCCAAGGAAACAAAATAAAAAACTGGAAGATGGTCATCCCAGGGGTTTGAGGGGATTCCACTTCCCTCATGATGGGTTTCCATGTCCCTCCAGATGGAGGACCAGAGCGTCCTCTGACTCCTCCCACCTGAGGTCTGCCACTGTGTCCACTTAGGCTGTTTCGGGCACTACAGACTTCAGAAGCGAGCTTGTGCTGGAAGCAGAAACAGACAACATGCAGACACTTACCATGGTCAGATAGACTATCTGGATCGAGGTCCCTTGTAGGTATTGGGGAGCCCAGATCCTGGACGATTCCCCAGATTTTGTGCCTAGAGTCCGGGGTCCCCAATAATCAACCACCAGGGAGCCTTTTCTGATGCAAAAGCAAAGTGTCTTTATTCAAACTCGGTTTGGCTCCCAGCCTCTTTCTGGCACAGCAGTGAGACAACAAAGTGAGCCAGGCCAGAACAATGAGTTATATGGGGTAGGATATTGGGAGGGCTCAGGGAAGTGACGAAGGTTATAGAGATTGGTCACTTGAATTAGGGTCTTTCTGTGGTTTAGCATAATTAGGACCCTCGCTGTGTTCCTGGTGGTTGGGGAAGCTAGGAGATTGCTGGCACACCTGTGGCCACTCCCAGAAAAGGGTGGGGATTTAGGCAGGGGGCCCAGCCTTGTAGGACAAGATGGAGGAGAGTTCATTTTGGCTTTGTCCTTTCACACCTTAAACTAGCCTTTTTCTCTTCATGGGTATAGAAGTCCCAGACACATTCCCAGATTGTGAGAAATATCTCATTTTTCCAAATTTCAAATGACGGATTGGGAAATAAAAATATGATGAAAATTTGCCTTTTAATAACATTCCCAAGAGTGGGCATCCATTTTTCAAAATCACCAAGAGACGTAGTAATTAATGGGCTGGGATGTTTTTTAGTTACCTTTACCTCCATTTGTCTAGGGGAATTTTACTAGGACTTGTATTATTTGCCACTGTACTGCTCATATTCTCTTTCCCCACCCCCACATTCTGTTTGCTCTGGGAAAGTTTAGTAATGGCTTGACCACCTACTGTTTCTTTTCTATGAAGATAAGTCAAAGGCATGCTTAATAGACTAACAATAAGCCAATTAAGCCAAACAACAAAGACAGATAAAACAACCATAAATAGACATTCATGAATCTTTCAGATATTTTATATTGCCTGGGATTTACAGCCAGAATGTGGCCCAGAGGGCAGCCAGGTGGGGTCCCAGTAAACACCCACAAACATCCTGTTGTTTACAAGTGTTATCATATTCTGCTCTCCATAGCATTGACTGGGATCTAAAGTCGTTTTAGCTAAAATCTCCCAAGACATCATAAGCTAATTTTCAGATAAAGTATTAAAGAGTCCTTTTGTAAAAGGATTGTTAGCCTCATTTTCTTTAATTGATGAGTCTTCCCACCCCAGAGGAGGAAGATGGTGGTGGGGGGGAGCTTTACCTTAGGAGGAAGAGGATGAGGAGGAAGAGGAGGAGGAGGAGAAGGAGGAGGAGGAGGAGGAAGAGGAGGAGGAGGAGGAGGAAGAGGAGGAGGAGGAGGAGGAGGAGGAGGAGGAGGGAGCAGTGATAAATCCTCCTGGCATTCTGTAGGCTTTTGATCCTCAATATGAAGTACACAATATACAGCTCAAATAAGAGCCCAGAACAAGAGCCCACATATTTGAAGATGACAAGCTCACTCACTTTTCTTGAGCCTGATTTCTCATTAAATTCCTACCTACTTGTTTCCAGAGATCAAGGTCTAATGTTTTAGCATCAGGGAAACAAGGGTTATACTCTATGATAGTATGCAAAAACTGTAAGAGAATGTTTTCTGACACCTTAATTCCTTTCTCTTAGAGCATGAAAGCCAAAAAGTCTACAATAATGTTTGTTTATTTTTTTTTTCCTTTACTTGAACTCTACCCCATTATAACCTGGGTGATTCCAAAAATGTCCCCATCCACTCAAGGTTGTGACTCCGAAGCTGGCATGGGCTTTGTCTGTTGGTGAATTTCCACTTTTCTGGTGAGTTTCCACTTTTCCTTTTTCACTTTTCTTTTTGCTCAGGCCAATATTCTCCTCCAGTACCAGTTCAGGCTTCAGTTGCCATGACCTGCATGGCTAGATTCTGGATCTGAAGGAGGGGCCTACACACAAATGAAAATATTATATTAAAAATATGAATTTACAAGGCATTGGGGGCTAGGTGGAGTTTCTTTCTGGAAGACACACACTGAGTTCTGGCCTAGTCAGCTTTTTATTTACCTGAATACACAGTTTTCTCTTTAGCAATGCATATGGGCAGATCAAAGTTAAAATCTGGTAAACAACATAAGAATTATCAGGTCAGGAAATTGCCTTGAGCCATTGAAATCACAATGGGAGCAAAACTTGTGCTGCTATGTAGCCCTGCTGAATATCAAAATTCATTGGCCTTCCAATGTCTCTCTTTGATGCTAACTTATATTTGCTTTAGCCTCTGACAAAGAACCCCATTTCAGTAGTCAAAACTTTTCTTATTATATTTTATAAGTGTAAGAATAATTTTAACAGTATAAGAAGGAAATTAATGTGCCTATTATGAAAAAAATAACATTTCTGATAGAAAGGCTCACTGTTGTCAAAGGATAAATACAAAATCAAAGTATTTCATAGTTACTTTTTATCTGATAAGTAGTAGTACTATCCAGATATCCTGCTAAATTAATATAATAGTGTTGGTAATGGTGAATTTTAGAATCAGAGAGACATTAGATATTATCTTAAACATCTGACTTTTAAATCTGTAAATTTTAAGGGATTATTTAACCTTTTTAATATAGAATATTTCACTTACTAAATGAACATAATGATAATATATTTCTGATAGGCTTGCTGTAAAAATTAAATGAGGTGATGCATATAAAAAACCTCATTAGTGCTTAGGACATAATAGGTGCCCAACAAATGTTAGCATTTTTAGAATTTTGAATATTTTAAATAATTAAATACTTTTTAGGTTTTTTAGTTGTTATATTCTATCTAATAAAATAATAATATGCAAATTGACCATCACTCTAAGACACAAGATGGCTCTTCCCATGTAGACACAAGACAGCCACCACAAGATGGCCTGCAGCAGAGGGCAGTTGTGGGCAGTTAGGAGTGACCAGACGAGAAGAGAAGGGCAGTTGTGGGTGACCAGCCAAGCAGAGGATGGTAGTTGGAGGAGACCAGGCCAGCAAGGAAAGGCAGTTGCGGGGGACCAGGACTGCAGGGGAGAATAGTTGGGAGGAAACAGGCCTGTAGGAGAAGGTAGTTGCAGGGGGGACCAGGCCTGCAGGGGAGGACAGCTGTGGGCCATCAGGCAAGCAGGGAAGGCAGTTAGGCAGTGAATGGGCCAGCAGAGGAGGACAGTTGGGGGAGACCAGATCAGCAGAGGAGGGAAGTTAAGGAGGACCAGGAATGAAGGGGAGAGAATTGGAAGGGGAAGGCCTGTAGGGGAGAGCAACTGGGGGGACAGACCTGCAGTGGGGGGCACTTGGAGGGGACCAGGCCTGCTATGGAGGGCAGTTGGGGGGACCAGGCTATCAGGGAAGGGTAATTCAGGGGTATTGGGCCTGCATAGGAGGGCAGTTTAGGGGGACCATTCCAGCAGTGGAGGGCAGTTGGAGAGGCCAGGCCTGCAGGGGAGGGCAATTTGGGGAGAGATCAGGCCTATAGGAGAGGATAGTTGTGGGGGACCCAGGCTTGCAGGGACCAAGCCTGCAGGTGAGGAAAGTTGGGGGGGACCATGCTGGGAAAGGAGGACAATTGGGGAGGACCAGGCCTGCAGGGTAGGGCAGTTAGGGATGACCAGGCCTGCAGGGGAGGGCAGTTAGGGATGACCAGGCCTGCAGGGGAGGGCAGTTAGGGATGAGCAGGCCAGCAGGGGAGGACAGTTATGGGTGACCAGGATGGAAGGCAGGGCTGTTAGGGCCATTCAAGCTTGCCGGGGAGGAGTAGGTGTCGATCAGGCTGTTGGGGAGTTGTTAGGGGGTGATCAGGCTGGCAGGCAGAAGTGGTTAAGGGCAATCAGGCAGAGGCAGATGAGAAGTTGGGAGCCAGCAGTTGGGTGGGATTAGGCCTAAACAGTTGATCAGACACCCCTCAAGGGGTCCCAGATTCGAGAGTGTGCAGGCTGGGCTGAGTGACACTGACCCCCTCCCACCCCCATGTATGAATTTTGCTCACTGAGCCTCTAGTTTATTATATAAGATATTTCCATTTGTCACTTTTAAGAAGATTTGCTACTTAACACCATAATTAAAATTATTAATTTCATGGGAGAGTATATTTGGTATGTAAGGTATATAGGCATGCATACTCTTTTTCAAAAATAGTCACCTCAAAATTCTCTCTAAATCAATCATGGTTAAAATCTATTTATTTCATTTCTAATCATGAAAGTATCCACCAGGAACCAGATTACATTATGATATTTTACAAACAAAGAGAAATAACTCATTAATTTCTATCAGGTAATAGTATTAATGTGGATAATTAATTCTTCTTTAATTCCCAAGAATAAAAAATATAATGTAAGGGTCTAGTCAACTTAATAAGATATTCTGCTTAGTAAGCTGAAGCATATGAAATCACCACTAAATGACAAAAAATAATCAGATATCATCAATTTCACATTTCAAACTAAATATTGATCAAATGTATTTCTATTATTTATATTAACAACATTTCCTCTCTTTTGTGTTCTAATTCTTAAATTATAACGTATTTGCTTAAACCCTGTGTTTTTCCATGTCAACCCTAAACAATCATAGGTTAATTTCAATGCATACGAATGCAAGGCAATGTATGAGATGGATTCTTAGATATAGATGACAGAAACTACTTTGGCTAACTAAGCAGAAAATACATTTTTCTGGAAGGACATATCATAACATAAAAAGAACACTTGGAAAACCAAGGTTACAGGCAGGCCAAAACTTGTCAACTTAAAACCTATCATAGTTTGGGATTCTCTGCCATCTCTGACATTAACTATAGTACTACTCCATTATATATAGTGAAAGTAATTTTAATTGGACCCTGCACTCTTTTTCTCATTCTCTCAATATTTAAAACTCTGGGAGGGAGTGTCTGATTAGTTGACAACACATCCTCGGATTACCCTTCAAATGACAACTTCCCCTTTCTGTCTTTTGTAATGGGAAACAGAACCCTGCATCCTATCTATCTTGTTAATGCTTTCCAAAATAGGAAGACTTTTTGTATGCTAGGCATAAGTACTTAGTTCATTAGCCAGAATTCTCTCTCTCTGGATTTATTCCTATATAACATTCTGCTAGAATAGTACTAAATTGCTGCAGATGGAAGAGCTTTTGCATTCTCAATTAGGTTTTTTTTTTTTTTTGGCATACACACACACACACACACACACACACACACACACACACAAACTGGAGGCCTGGTGCACAAAATTCATGCATGAGTGGGAGGTCCCTCAGACTGGCCTGCATCCTCTTGCAATCTGGGACCCCTTGGGGGATGTGCAACTGATGGCTGAAGTTCAATCCCTGCAGCAGTCTAGGACTGCTGGCTCCAACCCCTCTCCTCCTGCCTGTCTGATCAACCTTAACCACTCTGCCTGCCTGCCTGATGCCCCTAACAGCTTGACTGCCTGCCTGATCGCCCCTAACCACTCACCTTCTTCCCTCATCACCTTTAACTGCTTTCATGCCTGCTTGATTGCCCCTAACTGTCTCTGCCTTGGTCCCTGCCACCACAGCTTTGCAAGAAAGGACATCTGGAATGACATCGTGAAGGTCGTTTGCCTGTCCTGTCTAATTAGCAGATTACACCTTTATTATTATAGACTAGAAGCCCAGTACACAAAATTCTTGCACGGGGGAGGGGTGTCCTCCAGCCCAGCCTGCACCATCTTCAATCTGGAACCCCCTGAGTGGTGTCCCACTGACCTTTTGGGCCTGCACCTGGTAGGTTCAGGCCTAAATAGACAGTCAGACATACCTCTCACAATCTAGGACTTCTGGCTTCCAACTGCTTGCCTGCCTGCCTTCCTGATTGCATCTATCTGCTTCTGCCTGCCTGGGTGATCACCCCCTAACCACTCCCCTGCCAGCCTGATGGATGCTTAACTTCTTCCCTGCCAGCCTGTTTGCTCCTAACTGCCCTACCCTGCAGTCCTGATCACACCTAACTGCCCTTTCCTGCAGGCTGGTCCCCCACAACTGCCCTTTGCTGCAGGGCTGGTTGCCCCAACTTCCCTACTCTGCTGTCCTGGTCACCCCTAACTGCCTTCCCCTGCAGTATTTATTGCCCTCAACTGCCTTCCCTTGCAGGCCTGATCTCACAACTGCTCTCCTCTGCTGCCCTGATTGCCCACAACTGCCCTCCCTTGCAGACCTGGGCCCTGTGGTGGTTTTCAGGCTGGCCATGGCCCCCGGTGACCCAAGTGGAAGCCCTGATATCTGGGATTTGTTTATCTTCTATAATTGAAACTTTGTAGCTTTCAGTGGAGGCTAATGAAGGCCAGGGTAGGAAGAAACCTTGGCTTCCTCCATCACAGGGGAAACCCAAGCCTCCTGTTCACTCCATGGCTGCAGCCATCTTGCTTGGGTTAATTTGCATACTTGCTTCTGGTTGGTTGGTGGGCATGGCTTGTGGGTGTAGCAGAGTGATGGTTAATTTGCATATCAATCTTTTATTACATAGGATATGTTCCTATTTGAAAATATATGCATTATACTTATTTTTAAGTCTTAAATGAACTATAAATTAAAATTATGAACTAAAATAGTTTTTATTTTCAAAAAGCAGGTAGTTCAGCATTGCAAGTATTTATTTAATTTTCTCAACTGTACTCTTATTGTTACTCAAAAATTGCCATGAAAATAATATGAAGAACATTTTTTTTTCTTGTTGTTTTATTGAGCAAATACACTTAGGTGTTTCTGGAGATGTTATACTTACATAGAGGAAGTCACAAATGTAAATCTTTATGGAATATTATCAATTTAACAAAAGAGAAACATAAATAAATTTGCACCTAATGTACATGTATGCGTTTAATAAACAATGAAGAGAAAATAAACCTCTTTGCTGATCATTATTCTTTTTATTAAGCGCAGTAAAAAAGATTGCTTTGGCCAAAACCGGTTTGGCTTAGTGGATAGAGCATCGGTCTGTGGACAGAAAGGTCCCAGGTTCTATTCCATGTACCTTGGTTGCAGGCACATCCCCAGTAGAGGGCGTGCAAGAGGCAGCTGATCAATGTTTCTCTCTTATTGATGTTTCTAACTCTATCCCTCTCCTTTCCTCTCTGTAAAAAAATCAATAAAATATATTAAAAAATAGTTTGCATTGTTTTAAGTAATTACATAATTTTTCACAAAAAATAAATTCTTCTGTTTTCAATGTGAAGAATTTATTCCAGATTAATTTTAAAACTATGTGTTGTAGGAGAAATAAAAGCTTTAGTAAGATATAATCTACACTAATAACAGAGAAAGATCTCAGTTAATAATCACTCTGCTAAACATGTAAATTAACCATCACTTAGCACATCCAAAAGCCATGACCACCAGCCAATCAGGAGGTAGTATGCAAATTACCCCAACCAAGATGGCTGCCAGCCACGGAGCTGATGCAAGCAGGAGGCTTGGGTTGCCCCAGGAATGGAGGGAGCTAAGCTTCCCACACACCCTGGCTGGCCCTGGCCTCCACTCAAGGCTACAAAGTTTCAATTATAAAAGATAAATAAATCCCAGATACCAGCTTCCAGCCAGCTCTTGCCTCTGCTCAAGGAGGCACTGAAAAAAAAAGAAAAAGAAAAGAAGGAAGGGCTGGGACCTTGGGTCATAAGGGGTGATCAGGCCAGGATGGAAGGGCCGGGGTTGTTAGGGGTAAGCAGACCAGCAGGCAGGCTAGTATGGGGTGAGCCGGCCATCAGTGGGAGTCAGTTGAAGGTGATCAGGACAGCAAGGGAGGGGCGATTGGGGGTGAGCAGGCTGGCAGGGGAGCATTTGAGGGCAAGCAGGCTAGCATGCAGAGTGATTAGGGGCAATAAGGCAGGCAGGCATGTAGGTGAGCAGCTGGAACCAGCAGTCCTGGATTATGAGAGGGATGTTCAACTGCCAGTTTAGGTCCAATCCCTATAAATCAGCAGTAGGATCTCCTTGGATTGGAGAGGATGCAGGCCAAGCTGAGGAACACCTCCCCCACCCACATGCACAAATTTCATGCACTGGGCCACTAGTCTATACTAATAAAAGGGTAATATGTTAATTAGACTGGACATCTTCCAGATGACCTTCCAGCAAAAGCCACGGTGGCAAGGCTGAGGCATAGGCAGTTAGGGGATATTAGGCCTGCAGTGGAGATCCGTCTGGGGCAATCAGGCCATCAAGCAAGAGCAGTTAGGATAATCTGGCAGGCAAGGGAGCAGTTAAAGAAATCAGGCAGGCAGGCAGGTGAATGGTTAGGAGCCAGCAGTCCCAAATTCTGAGAGGAGTCAGATATTCTCCCACGGGATTCTGGATTAGAGAGGGTGCAGGCCGGGCTGAGGGACAACCCCTCCATGCATGAATTTCATGCACTGGGTCTGTAGTTAAATTATATTTAATCACAATTTTTTCACAATAGGAATGAAAGTGACTGAATCTACCACTCTGTATTTTCCATGATATTTCAGTTATTTGAAAAATATTCTAGTATCTCAATGGCAGTGTGTTCTTTACATGAGTACTTCTTAGCACATTATATTCCACAATCTCAATTACCTCTCCCTTTACTCATTTAAAAGAATTCTGAAAAAAGTTGGATTTAGAACATTTAAAAATGTAACCTAGTCTTTCTGCTGAAGTAATACAGTGAAAACACTTCAAGTTTACATCTGTAATTTAGTTGTTTGCAAATGCTTTTTTCTTTATTATAAAGAGTTGAGAGGTTTTAGTTTGTTTTTATCCCTTTTTTTTTTGGGGGGGGGTAGAGACAACTTTGATGTTAAATACCAAATTGGTTAGAAAGTATTTAAATAATCACTAAAGCATACTTGTAATACAATAGTTGGATATACGTAAAAACACTGGTTGTCTTTTAAGGGTCTATTTAAAACAGGGGTATTTATTTAAACAATTAAATGATTCACACATGAGTAAATTTAATAAAATATGGGTGAAGCACTTTTTCTTATAATTGGGAATATTTGTATTGAATCAATAGCCTAGCTAACGGTATTCATTAGAACATTGCTGTTGGAATATGTAGAGGAGTTGTTTATCATGAATCAAAAAAAGGTTAAAGAGTCTTTATTGAACATTAAGTTTTGATCTTGGTATAATTAGCATGTTATTCAATCATATTTGGCCATTTGTTTTTCTATTTAAAGTTAATTGTTGCTATTAAAATTAGATACTTGGCATCTTATGCCTTTGAGGAGTAAAGAACATTTTTAGGAAGGCAAAAGCCTAATGTTCTAGGATTTTGCCCTAATTGGTTTGGCTCAATGGATAGAGTGTTGACCTGAGTCCCAGTTTTGATTCTAGTCAAGGGCAGGTACCTTCATTGTGCTTACATCCCCAGTGGGGAGTGTGCAGGATGCAGCTGATTGATGTTTCTCTCTCATCAATGTTTCTAACTCTCTATCCCTCTCCCTTCATATTGGTAAAAAAATCAATAAAATATATTTAAAAATAATAATAAAAATAAAGTTCTAGGTTTTTTATTTTATACCCCTTCCCCTAGTTATTTCTACTGAGAACCTCAAGAAAAACTTGACCATAAACTACAATTTTAGATTATTTTAATTTCATAATTAATAGTTTTTAAATGAGTATTAATTGTGTTTACCTAATAATAGGTAAATTGAATGTGGACTATTGATTTGGTTATAGGTTTGGTGAGTAAGTTATCCATATTATGTGCCCCTCCATCAAATAATAGGTTACCAAAAAAACAAACAAACAAAGATATCAAAGTTCAGAATAAAAGCAACTATATATGTATCTACATTTTCCCTCAGATAAATTTGAAATTAAAAAAATATATATATAGTGTGTGTGTGTGACTTTGAGAGAAAGAAAGAACGAGGAGAGAAGAGAGAGAGAGAGAGAGAGAGAGAGAGAGAGAGAGAGAATATATGTGATACCCTCTGAATGAGAGGAATTTGGAGCAAGTGTTGATCCTCCCTAGAGTACCAATATGTGCTAAGTAGCTTGAGTATTCAACATTACATGCATTAAAATAAAAAAATAAAAAAAACAGGGGAAGAGAAAAATAAACAAAATATCATGGGCCACCAGATAATGCCAGAAAGCAAATGGCATAAGACATCTATTTTTTCCACTCCACTGCTTGGTTCCTAATTTCCCAACTTTGTACCTAAAGTGCTTTTACCATGGAACAGAAGTGAATGGTAAAAGACTTGTCATCTGAAAGGTAATTTTGACCTTTACTTTACACCTCTTGATTCCCTGACTTTATTGGCCTATACAAAAGAAAAAGTCAAAGGTTTTACATTCAGTCTAGAGCAAGCTTGAGGTTCCCCTTGCTTTGACTGGGAAAATCCTTTACTGTAATCCCCTCCTGTTTCTATCATTCAAGGCATTGGATGCAGGCATTTCTTGTATGTTTGTTCATTTTTAAAGATCCATTCATATAGGCAAGACCTAGCCATTTATGGTTCACCTTTCATATATTAATTAAGAAGACAAAGTTTAATGAATCCTAAAAACAGACATATTTCTAGCTAGCTCTTATTGACAATACAACATTATCAAATTATCAAAATTATCACTTTCTACCAAAAACTAATTCAGAGTGACTCTTACTTCAGTTTTTTTTTCCAAGATGAAATCATAAAATTAGTCTAAAGGAGAAGAAATTCCACAAGTAACATAACCCATATTTCTGCAAAGTAAACCAGTCTAGCAGTAAAGACAATGGCATAAAAAGAATAATAACACATTATTTCTATCTTTCTGACACTCCTAAAACATTTCAGGAACTTTAGTTCTCCTCAGATTTTTCTAACTGATGATAACCTATAATGACAACCAAAAGCAGCCCAATTCAGCTGATATGGAGAGAGTAGAATTTCCACTTACATAATTTTCTTGGATACCCAAGGAAGTCCTCTTTTTCTTCTGTGAGGACATGCCTTTCATCCTCTGATATAATTATTTTCCTTCATTCTACAGAGAGGCTGGATTGGCTTGCTCTTTGGCTAATGTGACCATAAAAATCAATAGTTACCTAAGTTATGGAAAGCACTGCACTCTGCCTCATATGTTACTAGACTATAGTTGCTCTCTTATTTTTACTCTTTATAGAGATTTTTAAGGAACAAATTCTTTTTATTTATCCTCCTAAACTCAGGTTTCCATGATAAGTTTTTATGCAAAGAAGAGAATATAATATCTCATCTATACCTCAAACTTTCATCTTTTCACAAACCTTAAAGTAAGTTTGTGTGCATTGGCTCTCTTTTTCTAAGATATTTGTTCTTTCTTAGGAGGTTCATTGATCCTTTATGCAAACAAACCCCAGTAGACATTTAAACAACTTCACTAAACTTGCTGAAACATATTTAGAATATAGGGTGAATTTAGACTCAGTCTTTTAAGGTAAGTTCCTTCAACACAGGTCAATATATTTCACTGATAATAGTTTACTTGAGAACAGGCTATTTTTTCATTATCTTAGATAATAATAGACAAACATGTAAATTGACTATATCTCCACTATGCACACAGCCAATCAGAGTGAGTATGCAAATTAACCCAACAAAGATGGTGGATTAATTTGCATATGCAGATGCAGAGTGGCTGAGAGGGGTGGGACACTTGCTATAAAGGGGAAATGGAGGGTTGCAGGGGGAGCTACAGAAGCAGAGCTCCCAACAGAAGCAAGGACTTGCTGGTTCCCAGGCAGACTGGGAGAAGGGACTTCTGACTCCTGGGAGGCTGACAATGAAGCCAGGTGAAGAAATGCCTATTCTTTTTTTATAATATATTTTATTGATTTTTCACAGAGAGGAAGGTAGAGGGATAGAAAGTTAGAAACATCGATGAGAGAGAGACATCTATCAGCCACCTCCTGCACGCCCCCTACTGGGGATGTGCCCACAACTAATGTACATGCCCTTGACCAGAATTAAACCTGGGACCTTTCAGTCCGCAGGCTGACGCTCTATCTACTGAGCCAAACCAGTTTTGGCGAAATGCTTATTCTTGCACGAATATCATGCAATGGGCCTCTAAGGCATTATTTTGACTCATCATAATGATCTGTTCAAAGAACTTCTCTAAGAAATATCTATTTCACTGTGTTAGGCTATGGTCATGTTTTTCAGGCTCGGTCACTCCTATACCTTGTGTGCAACAAGTAAATAACATATGATTGTCCACAGAGATCATTCCTACATATTTGCAAAGCTATAATGCATAGGTGATGTAATGTCATCTTTATGTTGTGTGGAAATTGCATCACAGGATAATGTTGGTCTAGTAAAAAAAAAAAAGTATAACCTGGAAGTGACATAGCATGTAATGTTGGAGTTTCTAAGTTATATGACTGTGGGTATAAGAGGTTTGTAAAACCCTCCCTCATGCTTCCTGAATCCTGACTAGAATTTAGTCCTCACCATGGACAAACATGTAACCTGCCACCATCTGAGTGCATATGAGAGAATTGGAGACAGTTCCAAAATTTCTGACATAATGTTAAACTTATTTTACCTTTTTCTGTATCCTTTAAGCCTAGTGGTAAAATGCAACTTTATTAACTTTTAGATATTGGATTAGTTTTGAAAATTTTTAAAACTTTTGTTTGTGGGACTAAAACAGTTGTTATGCAAATAAAAGTTTAGACCAATAATAACAAAATGAAGATTTGATATTCTATAATATTTATTTAATCTATTCCTAACTGACTAGTAATTGTATTTATTATAATAATGAGACTATGTCCATTATTTAGAGAGTTTTCTTATATCAAATTTGTAACTTCCTTCTTGTGCCCAGACTGCAAAATTATGGGTTAGAATTAGAAAATGGGGTCCCTGAAATTTTTGTATGAATTGGATGAAATAAAGGAAAAATGACAAAAGGGGTTTGAAGAGTGTGATTTGTCTTAATTGTGATGGAATTCCATGTTTCTTTTCTCTGCTTTCATAATTTAAACTATGTTTTTGACAGAGAAGTATAATATAATAGAGAGGATTCTAGAATATTTCATCTTTAAACACCAGAGAAATATTATCTCAAAATTTTCCACAGTGGAAGCTGACTAATAAAACAAAGGATGTTAAAACATGAGTTACCTGAGAAAATAAAAGGTCTCTATTCAAAAAGACCTAGGGTATAACAAGGAAGAAAAGAAACAACCAGAAGGAAAATCTGTAAAATATATCTTTGAGAAAGGTCACTCAAATTGATGTAGGTTTTTCTGTTACAAAATTATTTTTATGTACCTAGCTGTTAAATCTTATATTTTAAAATGGACTTCAGTTTCACCATGGAAAAGGGCTTTAAGCACTGCAAACAATGGTCAGTCTCTATATACGTATTTCATTTTATGTCATGTGTTCTTTGCTCAGTTTTTCTATTTTTCTTATTTGGTGCCCTTAGATAAGGACACTTATTTGTCTAAAACATCATTGTGTGAATGTGCATTGATATCCTCTATCTATATGCTTCAGGGACATTCTTTTCTTGTGGATGTCCCAGATGTCAGAGTTTATACCTGTTCCTAATGTAATATTTATATATTAACCAACAAAAATAAAGTTTTATAAGATATATGCTTTTTAAACTGAGAAACTCATATAAATGGATACAGAAAGGAGTAGCTATATAAAACAACTCATATTTGTCTGAAAGATATATAATTTGTCTGAAGAGTGCAATATGTAACTTAAAGGAAAGATCTGGATTAAGTATCATATACTTAAGTAGCTAACTAGGGTATCATAAGTGAAATATTTCCTGGTACCCACAGGATTATGATTTTTCTCCTAACCTTGACACTAAATAGCCAGTGATTAGGCATAAAGGAAAAATTAGAATTTTAATAAGCAATATCAATATCTGAACATAAATAGAGCATACATAAATGAACATGAACAGAACTTAATAGCTTCTTGAGATTTTTATATTTCATATCATCCATATTGCAACTAATGATGGTGTCAAGGCTAATAGAAAAAAAGCCTAGATGATATACAATACTTTAGCATTTATAAATAACTATTAGGTCTGGTGCATGAAAATTGTGCACAAGGGTGTATGTCCCTCAACCCAGCCTGCATCCTCTCCAATTTGGGACCCCTCAAGGGATGACTGACTGCCTGTTTAGGCTCCCAAATGCTTGCCTGCTTGCCTTCCTTATTGCTCCTACCTGCTTCTGCCTGCCAGTCTGATCACCCCTTAAACACTCCCCTGCCAGCCTGATTGATGCCTAACTACTCTCATGCCAGCCTGATTTCCCCTAATTGCCCTCCCCTGCAGGCCTAATTCCCCCACAACTGCCCTCCCCTGAAGGCCTGCTCACCCCTAACTGCCCTCCCTTACAGTCCTGGTCTTTCCCAACTGCCCTCCCCTGCTGGCATCTTGTTGTGGCCATCTTGTGTCCACATGGGAGAAGCCATCTTATGTGTTAGAGTGATGGTCAACTTGCATATTATTCTTTTATTAGATAGGACAGAGGCCTGATGCATGGGTGGTTTGCCCTGAAGGGTGTCCTGGAGGTTCCCTTGAGGAAAGGGATGGCCTGGACAAGGGGCCTGTAGTGGTTTGCAGGCTGGCCACTCTCCCAGGTGACCCAAATGGAGACACTGTTATCTGGAGTTTACTTATCTTCTATAATTGAAACTTTGTAGCCTTAGTGTAAGTTTGAGCCAGCCAGAGTGTCAGGAAGCTGGGCTCCCTCCATTGCCAGAGGAACCCAAGCCTCCTGCTTGCTGCAGCTCTGTGGCCATAGCCATCTTGGTTGGGGTACTTTGCATCCTGATTGAATGGTGGGCATGGCTTGCGGGTATAGCAAAAGTATGGTCAATTTGCATATCACTCTTTTATTAGATAGGATAATCACTCCAAGTTTCAATCTCCATTAGTGGTTAGTAATATTTAAATGACTTGCATTGTTCTTGGGAATCACTATTATGTTGTTTGGCCTCTATTGTCTAATATGTGAAATGGATAACATTTTCCCTATATTGGTGATGATGGAAGCTAAAAATGCTCTATTTAATTTAATTTATAGATTTATAATTTTATTATTCTAGGTACGATGTTCTGTTTGTTTCTAATTTCCTCTTTCACAGAAAAAATAAATAAATCTAATACCAGTAAACCCATAAACAAATTAATAAAGAAAACAAACAAAATGAAACTATGGTTAGGAAAGCTTTCTGATTTTAAAAATTATTTATTCAATAATATATTGATTTCTAAAGTTCTACTTTTTTACTTCCTCCCTCATACATAGTAATAATACAGAGTAAGAAGAATGGAAAAAAATTTCACCAAGAACTGCAAATTATTTCAGAACATAAATAAACTGACTAAAACTTAAAAATACTTTCATAACATTATAGGTTGGCACTGTGATTTACTATTCACTTTTAAAACAAAATTATATGACATTCAATTCAAGAAACCCACCTGCAGAAAGGTAGGATCTTGCCAATGAAAGCTTTTGATCATTGTCACATTAATGCTTGGCAATTTGTAATAGAGATCATTGTAAAAAATCACTTTGGGACACTTAAAACTACAAAATTATTTATTTAAAAGTATTTTATATTCTTTTTTATATTTTACATACTATAATAGTCATCTTTTTTTCCACAAATAGTTATAATATAAGTTTATTATTTATTTATTGACTACATTTACATTTCTAAAATTTAAGGTAATTAGGCTACTGTTATATTTTTAAGCTTTTTTGGCAGAGGAAAATGAGTTCTTAATCCACAGTCTAATAAACTATTTTTTTTATTGTTTAAAGTATTACAGCCCTTCCTGGTTTAGTTCAGTGGACAGAGTGTCAGCCTGTGGACTGAAAGGTCCTGGGTTTTATTTTGGTCAAAGGCACATGCCTGGGTTGAAGTTTCAATCTCCATTAGTGGTTATGCAGAAACAGCTGATCACTGATTCTTTGTCATCATTGATGTTTCTATTTCTCTCTCCCTTTCTCTTACTTTCTGAAATCAACAAAAATATATTTTAAAAATAATGAAAAATAAAGCAGTACCTATGTCTCCTTTTTCCCTGATTGACCCCCATCCCCACCACTCCCACCCCCTAGGACAAGCCCCCACCACTCCATTGCTCATGTCCATTTGTTATGCTAATATGCATGCATACAAGTCCTGTGGTTGGTCTCTTACCATTCACTAAATCCTGCCTCCTCTGCCTTCTTTCTGAGGTTGGATGGTTGGTTCAGTGTTTTTGTCTCTAGATCTATTTTTGTTCATCAGTACATATTGTTCAATATATCCCACATATGAATGAGATCATGTGATATATATCTTTTTTGAACTGGCTTATTTCACTAAGCATAATTCTCTCCAGTTCCATCAATGCTGTTGTAAATGGTCAATCAGGGGAAAAGGAGACATATGTATTGCTTTATATTTAATTATTTTTAAAATATATATATTTTTACAGCAGCATTGTATTCCTTTGTGTAGATGTACTTAGGCCATTTCCAAGTGCCCATCAGAAGATGAGTAGATTAAAAAACTGTAGTACATATACACAATAGAATACTAAGCTGCTATAAAAAAAGAAGAAAATTTTACCACTTTAGAAAGCATGGATGGAACTGGAAAACATTATCCTAAGTGAAATAAGCCAGTCAGAGAAAGATGAATGTCACATGATCTCCCTCATTTGTGGAATATAATGAACAACATAAACTGATGAAACAAAATAGAACCAGAACCATGGAATCATCAGACTGTCCAACCTATGAGGGAAGGTGGGGATTGAAGGGGTAGGAGGTCAACCAAAGGACTTGTATGTATGCATATGAGGACACAGATAGGGTGGAGTTAAGGGCAGGTGCTGGGAGGTGGAGGCAATTGGGGAGAGGTCGAGGGGAGAAAAGGAGAATTGTGCAATACTATAAATAATAAAGACTATAAATGAAAAAAAAGAATGAAGCAAAAAGAAAACCCAACAAACTCACACTCCCATTTTTCCTTGTAGCCCCAAACCTTCCTACTTCTTCCCATTCTCTTCATTCAGAAATTAGAATATTATTTTGACCTCTATCACCATCAATTATTTCTTTTATGTTTGAATTTAAAAAAATAAAATCATAAATATTTATTTTTTTAATTTGACTAATTTGGTCCAATAGAACCTTTCTGAGATATATCCATATTATTGCATGTAACAGTATATCCTCATCAATAGATTATATAGTACTAGTGGCCCAGTGCACAACATTCATGCACTTGCAGAGTGAGGGGTGGTAAGGAGTCCTCAGTCCAGCTTGCACACTTTGGCAGTTTGAGAGCCCTCAGGGGATATCCACAGGGAGTGGACCTAAACCACAGTTGAACATCCTTAGCACTGCCACAGAGGTGAGAGAGGCTCCCACCACTGTCACTGTGCAAGCCAGCCATCAGCCTGGCTTGTGGCTGAGCAGTGCTCTGCCTGTGGGATACACTGACCATAAGGAGGCAGCTCCTGTATTGAGGAAATGCTCCCCTGGTGGTAAGTGTGTGTCACAGCGACCATTTGCTCCACTGTTAAGTCAATTTGCAAATTATTCTTTTATTGTATACTAGAGGTCTGGTGCATGAAATTCGTGCATGAGGGCTGTGTCCCTCAGCCCAGCCTGCACCCTAAATGGAAAGTCAGACATCCCTCTAATAATCTAGGACTACAGGCTCCCAACTGCTCACCTGCCTGCCTTCCTTATTGCCCCTAACCGTTTCTGCCTTCCAGCCTGATCACCCCCTAACCACTCCCTTGCCAGACTGAATGATGCCTAACTGCTCCCCTGCCAGCATGTTTGCCCCTAACTGCCCTCCCCTGCAGGCCTGCCCCCCCCTCCCCAATTGCTCTCCTCTACAGGCCTTGTCTTTCCCAACTTCCATCATCTTCTGGCCTGGTCAACCCTATATACAGTCCCATGCATGCTTGATCACCCCCACTCCTCTCCCTTGCCAACCTAGTCCCCCTCTCCAACTATCCATCCCTGCAGGCCTGTTCCCTCCTAACTACCCTCCACTGCAGGCCTGGTCCTCAACTGCCTTTCCCTGAAGCCTGGTCCTTCCCTGCAGGCCTGGTTGTCACCAACTGCCCACCTCTGCCAACCCGATCACCCCTAACTGCCCTCCCATGCAGTACTTGGCCCCTTAATTGCCCTCCCCTGCATCTTGGGACCCCCAATTATCCTCCCACATAGGTCCAATTACCCATAACTGCCATCCCCTGCAGGTCTGTATACCCCCAACTGTCCTCCTCTGCAGGCCTTGTTGCCCCCAAATGCCCTCTTCTGTTGTCATAGTCACCCCTAACTGCCCTCCACTGCAGGCCTGATGGCACCCAACTGCACTCCCTTGAAGGCCTGGTACCTCCCAAATGCCCTCCCCTTCTGGTCTAATTGCCCATAACTGCCCTCCCCTGCAGGCCATCCCGTGGCAGCCATCTTGTGTCCACAAAGGGGAGGTCATCTTTAATCACATGGGAGTAGCCATATTGTGTGTTGGAGTGATGGTCAATTTGCATATCACCTCTTTATTATATAGGATAGAAGCTCATTACATGGGTGGGGGCCAGCTGTCCTGTCCTGATGGGGGTCTGCAGTGGGGTGGGGCTAAACTGGTCAAGGGGTTGATTGTATGTTTTAGGCCAGCCATACCCTCGATTGGGATCAGGAGCCACAGGCACTTTGGAAGGTCATCACATTCCCGTTCAGGGTGGGGGTCCCCAATGAGAGGTGGAGAGTGCAGGGGCCATGGGCAGTTTGAAGGTCCCTTTTTTTTATTAATTTTTATACATATCTCCCCATTGTCCCCCCTCCCTCCCAGGCATACCCCAGCCCCCCAGTGTCTATGTTCATTGGTTATGATTATATGCATAGAAACAAGTCCTTTGATGGATCTCTTATCTACCTCACCTAACTTTAATCTTCCTGCTGTAATGTCACAGTCTGTTCGAAGCTTTACTGTCTCTGTATCTATCCTTTTGTTCATCAGTTTATAATGTTCTTTATTATCTCCCAATGAGTGCGATCATGTGATGCTTCTCCTTCATTGACTGGCTTATTTCACTAACATAAGGCTCTCCAGTTCCAACCAGATTGCTGCAAATGGTAAGAATTCCTTCTTTTTAATGGCTGCATAGAATTCCATTGCGTAGATGTACCACAGTTTTCTGATCCACTCATCTGCTGACGGGCACCTAGGCTGTTTCCAAATTGTGGCTATTGTAAATTGTGCTGCTATGAACATAGGGTTGCATAAATCCTTTCTGATTGGTGTTTGTAATTTCTTAGGATAAATTCCTAAGAGTGGTATTACAGGGTCAAATGGGAGATCCATTTTTAGTTTTTTGAGGAAACTGCATATTGTTCTCCACAGTGGCTGCACCAGTCTGCATTCCCACCAACAGTGCACAAGGGTTCCTTTTTCTCTGCATCCTCGCCAACACTTGTCGTTTGTTGATTTGTTGATGATTGCCATTCTGACAGGTATAAGATGGTATCGCATTGTCGTTTTGATTTGCATCTCTCGGATGATTAATGACTTTGAACATGTTTTCATGTGTCTCTTGGCCTTCCTTCTGTCGTCTTTTGAAAAGGTTCTATTTAGGTCCGTTGCCCATTTTTTTATTGGATCCTTCATCTTCCTTTTATTAAGTTGTATAAGTTGGTTGCAGATTTTGGAGATTAAAGCTTTATCAGTGATAGCATTTGCAAATATGTTCTCCCATGCATTGATCTTTCTTGTTGTTTTGTTGATGGTTTCTTTTGCTGTGCAAAAGCTTTTTATTTTGATGTAGTCCCATTTGTTTATTTTTTCTTTAGCTTCCATTGCCTTTGGAGCAGTATCAGTGAAGAAGTTCTTTCGGCATATATCTGAGATTGTGCTGCCTGTGGATTCCTCTAGTATTTTTATGGTTTCCCTTCTAATGTTTAAGTCCTGTATCCATTTTGAGTTTATTTTTGTATTTGGTGTAAGTTGGTGGTCCAGTTTCAATTTTTTGCATGTATCTGTCCAATTTTCCCAACACCATTTATTGAAGAGGCTATCTTATTTCCATTGAATGTTCATGCCTCCTTTGTCAAATATTAATTGAGCATAGTGGTTTGGGTGGATATCTGGGTTCTCTATTCTATTCCATTGATCTATATGTCTGTTCTTGTGCCAGTACCAAGCTGTTTTGAGAACAGTTGCTTTGTAGTATAGCTTGAAGTCTGGTATTGAGATCCCAGAAGGTCAGCCATATCCTTGATCAGGGTGGGCGTACCCATAAAGCGGGGGCAGGGTTGGCTGGGGCAAGTGGCCGTGGGCATTATGGTTGCTCTGATCATTCTGCTGTTTTGATCATTGGGCTTTTATTATATAAGACTAGAGGACCAAAGCATAAAATTCATCCAAGAGTAAGCCTTCCTTTCCTAAGCTGCTGACACTGGCTTCCCTCAGACACCCAGGACCCAGGCTTCCCTTGCAGCCCTTACTTCATCTGGAAGAACTATGTCCAGTCTAATTAGCATATTATGATTTTATTATTATAGAGGATTTCATAGTACAAACATGATATTACATTTATCTTTGTTATTTTTTTAAAAAACGTATCTTATTGATTTTTTACATAAAGGAAGGGAGAGGGATAGAGAGTTATAAACATCAATGAGAGAGAGACATCAATCAGCTGCCTCTTGCACGCCCCCTACTGGGAATGTGCCCACAACCAAGGTACATGCCCTTAACCAGAATCAAACCTGGGACCTTTCAGTCTGCAAACCAATGCTCTATCCACTGAGCCAAACCAGTTTTGGCTATCTTTGTTATTGTTGATGAACATTTGAGCCCTTTCTAGTTATTGCCTGTTACTATGAAAATCCTGACTCATTTAAGTACAGACATTTTGCATATATGTATGTAGTCTTGAAACTATATAAACTTCATCGTAATAGAGTCAGCAAAATAGTTTTCCAAAATGGTTGTATTAATTTAAAATCCCGGCATAAATATATATGAAAGTTTAGTTGTTACACATCATTGCCAACTTTTGTAATTGTCAGCCTTTTAAATTTGTCATGATAGTACTTGTGTAATTTTATCTCACTATCACATCAATATACATATCCTTTATTAAGTTAAACCTCTTTTCATATGTTTATTGGTAATTATATTTTTACTTGCAAAGTGTCACATCTTTTTATTTGTCTTTGTAATATTGATATATACACATATCTTGGACATAAATTTTTTGTATAAATGCATTGCCTTTTAATAGTCTTTTATTTTAATGTTTATTGTTGAAAGTATTACATAGGTTCTTCTTTTCCCCCAATTAATCTTTTCCATCCACTCTCCCCAAGTCCTCATGACCCCATTGTCTGTGTCCATTGGTTATACATATGAGTACAAGTTCACTGGTTGATTTCTTTCTGCCCAACCTCCTCTGTCTTCCTTCTGAGGTTCAATAGTCTGTTCATGCTTCTATGTTTCTGGGTCTATTTTTTTCCATCCTTTCATTAGATCCCACATATGCTTTAGGTCATGTGATACATATCTTTCTCTGACCAGTTTATTTAACTTAGAATAATGCTCTCCACGTCCATCCATGCTGTTTTAAATTATAAGAGATCTTTATCTTTTTTTTGCCACATAGTATGGCATTATATAAATGTACCACAGTTTTTTATCCACTCACTAGAGGCCCAGTGCACAACATTCATGCACTAAGGTTGGGGATCCCTCAGCCTGGCTTGAACCCTCTCACAGACTGAGATATCCTAGGGAATCAGGCCTAAGCTGGCAGTCAGAAATTCATCTCACTGTTAAGGGCTCTTACAGCCTGGCACCCCTTACTCCTCATCAGCCACCTGTAGCAGAGGCAGGAGAGGCTCCCGCCACCACCACTGCACTCTCCAGCTGTGAGCCCGGTTTCTGGCTGAGCAACACTCCCACTGTGGGAGTGTATTGACCACCAGGGGGCAGCTCCTGCATTGAGAATCTGCTCCCTGGTGGTCAGGGCTCATTATAGCAACCTGTTCCACTGGTTGATTTACATATTAGGGTTTTATTATATGGGATATGGTGAGGGCCACTTAGGCTGTTTCTAAATCTTAGCTATTGTAAATTGCATTATTATGAACATAGGGTGCACACATCTTTTGTTTGATGTTTCAGATTTCTTAGCATATACTCCTAGAAGTGGGATCACTGGGTCAAACAGAAGTTCCATGTTTAATTTTTTGAGGAAACAGTATACTGTTTTCCAAGGTGGCCGCACTGCATTTCCATCAGTTTGGTGCAGCAACTTTTTCTCCACAACCTCGCCAACACATGTCATTTGTTGATTTGTTCATGTTAGCCATTCTTATAAGTGTGAGGTATTATCTCATTGTTGTTTTGAGCTGTATCTCTTGGATTATTAGTGACTTTCAGCATTTTTTATGTGTCTCTTGGTTTCTTGTATGTCCAATTTAGAGAAGTGTCTATTTAAGTCATTTGTCCATTTTTTAATTGAATTGTCTTCTTTTGTTAAGTTGTATGACTTCCTTATATATTTTGAAGATTAAACCATTATTAGATGTAACATTGGCAAATATGTTCTTCCATGCAGTGGGTTTTGTTGTTGTTGTTGTTGTTGTTGTTTTCTTGATGGTTTCTTTTGCTGTGCAGAAGCTTTTTATTTTGATGTGGTCCCATTTGTTTATTTTCTCCTTAGTTTCCATTATCTTAGGAGATGTATTGGTAAACATGTTGATAGGATGTATGTCTGATATTTTGCTGTCTATGGCTTCTTCTAACATTTTTATGGTTTCCCACTTTATGTTTAAGTGCTTTAAGCATTTTGAGCTTATTTTTATGTATGGTGTAAGTTGGTGGTCTTGGTTCATTTTTTTGCATGTATCTGAACAATTTCCCAGCACTATTTCCCAGCACAAGAAAAGACTGTCTTGACTCCATTGTATTATCTTGCAGTCTTTGCCAAATATTAATTGAACATAACAGCTTGGGTTGATTTCTGGGTTCACCCTGCCCTGCTTCCCACCCCTGTCTGTTCTGTCCCCAGGCACTTCAAGTCAATGCTTTCCTCTCTACAGCAATGCCTTGTTATGTAGTTGTAAATGAAAACTTCTGTTCTCTGTGTTTGAGATTTAAAAAAGCTATCTATATTGTGGCTCTCTCCTCCACTGGCTTTGGTCTGCCACATCCAGACTCTGTTGCTGCCAGCAGTTTTGTTGTCTTTCACAGCTGGTTGGATGATACTGACTCTATGGCTCCCACTGCTCCAGCCCAGAGGCACTGATGTCACTGCTACTGCAAGCAAGTTGGTATGCTCTTGGAACAGTTCTCTCCATAGTTCAGCACACTTTTGTCAGGGCAACTACCCTCTCAGTATCATGCCTTTTCTACTGTTCCCCAAGTGCATTCTGTTCTTTCTTGTCATAAGTAACTTCCACAGATGGATCACTGTTTAAAATTCCAGGTGAAAGTTCTCTAATTTAGTTGTATTTCCAGCCTGACTCTGGGACCAGGTGACCAACAAGACTGTCTTATCAGCCCCCATTTTATAATATACCTTTTAACATTCTTAATGGTGAATCTTGATGGTTAGATATTTTAATTTTAGTGAATTTAGCTTTATTAACTTTTATTCTGTGATTTTTCTTTTTTTATTTATTTAAGAATTGCATTTAATAAGGAATCCTAAACTTGACTTTTTTAGCTTATTTTTGTTGATGTTGGAAGTATTACATATGTTTTCTTTTCCCTCCATTGTCCTCTCTAAGCCCACCCCCAACTCCCAATCCAGGCCGTCATACCCCTATTGTCAGTGTCCATTGATTATGCTTATATGGATACAAGCTCTTTGGTTGATCTCTTTCCCACCCCATAGTCCTCCCACCCCCACCCCCCATCCTACTCTGCCTTCCCTTTGAGACTTGACAGTCTGTTTCATGCTTCTATGTCTCTGGAACTATTTTTTGTTAATCAGTTTGTGCTATACTATATAATCAAAGCGTAATATGCAAAATGCCCCTCAACCAGAGTTCTTCCAGGAGTTAAACCAGGGGTTGTGGGAAATGTCAGCTGGATAAAGGGAGGGAAGACATGGACAGCAGCCCCCATCAGAGTAAGGGAGGTATGCCCTGTCTAGAAGCTGCAACAGTCAGATGGAGGAAGGGAGAAAGGAGCCAGCCAGCATCAGGCAACTGCTAAGGACTCTACCAGTGCTTGCATTTCATGCACTGGGGCTCTGTTTTGTTATATTCCACAAACTAGAAGCCCAGTGCATGAAATTATTGCATGTGTGTGTGGGGGTGGGTGTCCCGCAGCCCAGTCTGCACTCTCTCCAATCTGGGATGCCCTTGAGGCAGTTGGACATTCCTCTCACAATCTAGGACTGCTGATCCCAACTGCTCGCTTGTCTGCCTTCCTGATTGCCCCTAACCACTTCTGCCTGCCAACCTGATCACCACTAACCACTTCCCTGCCAGCCTGATTGATGCCTAACTGCTCCCCTGCCAGCCTGTTTGCCTCTAACTGTCTTCTCCTGCACTCCTGGCTCCCCCAACTGCCCTTCCCTGCAGGCCTGGTTGCACACAATTTCCCTTCTCTGCTGGCCTGGTCACCCCTAACATCTCCTTTGCAGGCTTGATCATTCCCAACTGCTCTCTCTTGCAGACCTGGTCCCTCCCAATTACCCTCTTCTGCTGGTGATTTTGTGGTTGCCATCTTTTTTTTTAAATGTATTTTATTGATTTTTCACAGAGAAGAAGGGAGAGCGATAGAGAATTAGAAACATAGATGAACATTGACCAGCTGCCCACTGCATACCCCCTACTGGGGATATACCCACAACCAAGGTACCTGACCTTGACTGGAATTGAACCCAGGACCCTTCAGTCCACAGAGTCAACCTGTTAGTGCAATGTGGTGGCCATTTTGTGTCCACTTGGGGGAAGCCATCTTTGAACACATAGGGGCAGCCATCTTGTGTATTGGAGTGATGGTCAGTTTGCATATTAGTCTTTTATTAGATAGGATAGAGGCCTGGTGCATGGGTGGGATCCAGTTGGTTTGCCCTGAAGGGTGTCCCGGAGCAGGGTGGGGGGGTCTCTTGGGGTGTGGGTGGCCTGTTATGATGGACCTGTGATGATTTTCAGCTCTATTCACTGAACCAAACTGCTCTTGACTATATGTAATATTTTAATCAATAAAAAATTAAAACAAGAAAGAAATACCAAGAAATGAAAAATATAATAATTAAAATTAAAACTTCATTGAATATAGTAACTAGAAAATTGGATACAGTTCAAAAAATAATCAAGGTAAATTCAATTGTATAATCATGGATATAAATTTGAGATGTAACTTCTCCGAGACCGGTTTGGCTCAGTGCATAGAAGGTCGGCTTGCGGACTGAAAGGTCCCAGGTTCAATTCTGGTTGGGGGCATGTACCTTGCTTGTGGGCACATCTCCACTGTGGGGCTTGCAGGAGGCAGCTGATTGATGTTTCTCTCTCATCAATGTTTCTGACTTTCTATCTCTCTCCCTTCTTCTCTGTAAAAAATCAATAAAATATATTTAAAATAAATAAATAAATTTGAGAAGTAACTTAAAATATTGTGAAAAGGAAAGAGGACAAAGTGAAAAGTTACAGTCATATAACGAGATGATTCTATTCTAATAAATAATGGTTGAGAATTATTTTCAATACTGTCTAATTGACTAATCTTCAATAAATACTGAAAGCATTAAAGAGAATAAAATGGGAAAGAGGATAAACTTATTGTGCTTAGCAGATATCTTGTAAAAAGCTTGCAGCCTTTAACACAGCATAGCTCAGATAACCAGAAGACACCTGGCATTTGAAGAACCAAGGACAGACCACGCCTGTACATCAACAGTACAGCTTGCAGCCAGCAAGGATTAATAAAAGCCTTTATATACTTGCTCTCTTTGCTGATGCATTTCTTGGTCTCAGCCCACCTGCACTCAGGTGTGAGGAATAAAATCTCCTTTGATACACACACACACACAAAATAAAAAATAGAAAGAAAATAAACAAATGGGACTAGACATAAAAAAAAGCTTCTGTACAGCAAAAGAAAGCACCAACAAAACAACTAGAAAGCCAACTAGATGTGAGAACATATTTGCCAATGTTATCACAGATAAAGATTTAATCTCCAACATTTACAGGGAACTAATACAACTTAAAAGGAAGAAAAACAACCCAATCAAAAAATGGACAACAGAACTAAATAGATACCTTTTGATAGAGAACCTACAAAAGGCCAAGAGTCATATGAAGACACTAGGGGCCCATTCCATTAAATTCTTGCACTGGGAAGGGTCCCTTAGCCCAGCCTGCCCCCTCTCATATAATGAGATCCCTCAAAGGATGTCTACTGACAGCTTAGGCTCGCTCCCCGTTAGGAGCAGGTCTAAGCTGCATTCTGGTCTCCCTTTGTGGGAGGCCACTAGGCTGATCAGGGGAAGGTGCCAGGCCCATCACCCTGCTGCTGCAGTTACTGCCAGTCACTGCAGCCGCCAAGGTATTTCCATCAACACAGACTCCAGCCCCTTCACCATGAAAAAATGACAACTTTCTTTAAGCATTTTCAAGATGTGTCTTTCATAGCATATGACATTTCTTTATTTATTTTAAGCCTCACCTGAGGATATGTTTCCATTGATTTATTTTCCCCTTCTCTCTGATCACAGGCTTGGGCAGGGTCCCACCGTTCCCTGCCCTTCAGATTGCCAGCTCAGCCTGAGGTTTTAGGCTTGAGCAGGGGGCCTCCCACACCTCTGATTGCTGGCTCAGAGTGACCCAGGTGCCAAGGATGTTCCTGGGACCCAGGTACTTATGCAAATTAATCGCCATCTTTGTTGGGTTAATTTGCATACTCTGATTGGCTGTGGGCATAATGAAGGTATGGTCAATTTACATGGTTTTCTATTATTAGGTAAAATGCTCAAAGTCACTTATCATTGGAGAGATGTAAATTAAAACAACAATGCAGTACCATATCACACTTGTCTGAATGGATATTACCAACAAATCAACAAATGACAAGTGTTGGTGAGGAAGTAGAAAAAAAGGAAACCTCATGCACTGCTGGTGGGAAAGCAGACTGGTGCAGCCACTGGAGAACAGTATGGAGTTTTCTCAAAAAAAAAAAACAACTCAAAAACTAAAACTACAACACCCATTTGACCCAGTGATCCCACTTCTAGGAATATATTCCACGAAAACAGAAACACCAATCAGAAAAGATATATGCACCCCTATGTTCATCTATGACTTCTATTTATTATTCAGTTTATAATAGCTAAGATTTGAAAACAGCCTCAGTGCCCATCAGCAAATGAGTGGATTAAAAAAACTGTGGTACATATACACAAGGGAATACTATGCTAAAATAATTCCTTAAAAGAAGGAATTGCCAAACCGTTTTGGATCAGTGGATAGAGCATCAGTCTGCAAACTGAAGAGTCCCAGGTTCAATTCCAGTCAAGGGCATGTGCCTTGGTTGCTGGCATATCCCCAGTAGGGGGGGTGCAAGAGGCGGCTGATCGATGTGTCTCTCTCATTGATGTTTCTAACTCTCTATTCCTCTCCCTTCCTCTCTTGTAAAAATTCAATAAAATATATTTAAAAAAAAGGAAGGGATTATTACCATTTGCAACACCATGGATAGAACTGGAGAGCATTATGCTAAGTAAAATAAGCCAGTCAGAGAAAAATAAATATCACATTATCTCACTCATTTGTGGAATACATGAATACAATGAACAACATGATGAACAAAAGCAGATACAGAGACAGAGAAGCATTGATCTGAACATTAAACCTCAGAGGGAAGATAGGGGAGGGAGGAGAGAGATTAACCAAAGGACTTATATGCATGCATATAAGCCTTACCAATGGAAACAAACACCAGGAAGGTTGAGGGCATGAAAAGGAGGTGGGGGGCAATGGGAGATAAGGACACATATGTATTATCTTAATTAATAATGAAAAAAAAGAAAGTGTATTGGATTTTGTCAAATGCTTTCTCTGCATCAATTGATATAATCATGTGGTTTTTGTCCTTCAATTTGTTTATGTGAAGTATCATGTTTACTAATTTGAGATATTGTACTAGCCTTACTTTCCTGGAATGAATCCCACTTGGTTATGGTGTATGATTTTTTAAATGTATTGTTGGATGTGACTTGCTAATATTTTGTTGAGGATATCAGCATGTATATTCATCAGAGATATTGGTCTGTAATTTTCTTTTTGTTGTCTTTGTTTAGATATTAGTGTAATGCTGGCTTCATAGAAAGATCTTGGAAATGTTCCTCTTGAAATTTTTGGTATAGTCTGAAGAGGGTAGGTTTAATTCTTCTTTGAATTTTTGGTAAAACTCCCCTGTGAAGCTTTCCAGACTAAGGCTTTTGCTTGCTGAAAAAAAATTTTAATACTGATCCTATTTGCTCAGTAGTTATTAGCGTATTCAGATTTTCTGATTCTTCCTAATCAAGTTTTGGAATGTCATATTTTTTTTAGGAATATGTCCATTACTTTTAGGTTGACCAGTTTATCGGAATAGAGTTGTTCATAGTATTTTTTCACAACCCTTTGTATATCTTGGGGTCCATTGTTATTTTGCCTTTTTCATTTCTGATTTTGTTTATTTGGGTTCTCTCTCATTGTTTCTTGGTGATCCTGGCTAGAGGTTCATCAATCTTGTTTATTTTTTCAAAGAACCAGCTCTTGGTTCTATTGATCTATAGTATTTTTTTTCTTTTCTCTATGTCATTTATTTCCACTCTTATCTTTATTAGTTCCTCACTTCTATTTATTCTGAGGTTTTCTGTTCTCTTTCTAATACTTTAAGTTGTAGGGTTAGATAATTTATTACCAATTTTTGTTGTTGTTATGTTTTGTTTTAAGGTAGACATGTAGAGCTATGAACATCCCTTTATAATTGCTTCCACTGTGTCCCATAGATTTTAGACTGTTTTTTCATTATCAACTATTACCAGGATTTTTTTTATTCTTTGATCTCTTTGTTAGTCCAATCATTGTATAACATTTATTGATTTGCCATTTATTGATATTGTACCAGCCTTGAATCCCAGGGTCAGCATTCTATGGAGGTATAAAGCCTCCTATTCTTAATTGTTTTTACTATAGTTTATTTCTAATTTTATACCATAGTGATATTATTTCAATCTTCTTGAATTTGTTGAGAATTAGCCTGCATCCTAATATGTGGTCTGTCTTTGAAAATGTCCCAAGTGCACTTGAGAAGAATGTGTATTCCATACCCTATGAGTAAAATGTTCTGAATCTATCTGATCTAGTGTGTCTTTCAGTATTCAAGTTTCTTTTCTGTTTTTTTTATCTATAAGATTTATTCAGTGATGTCAATGGGGTATTAAAGCCCCTTATTATGGTTTTATTGCTGTCAATCTCTCTCTTGATGTCCTCTAGAAGTTTATTTTAATGTATTTGTGTGCTTCTGTATTGGGTGAATATATGTTTACCAGAGTTATAGCCTCTTGTTAAATCATTTCCTTTAGTATTATGAAGTGGCCTTCCTTACCTCTTGTTTTGGTCTTCAATTTGATGTCTATATTGTCAGATATGAGTATTGCTCTCCCATATTTTTATTAATTTCTGTTTTCCTGAAAAATGTTTTTCCATTCCTTCACATTCTGTTTTTTTGAGTCCTTTGTTCTGAGGTGCAGTTATAGTAAACAGCATATATGAGTCATGTTTTCAGCCACCCCATGTCTTCTGATTAAAGCATTTCATCCATTTACATTTAAGATTATTATTAAAAGGTATGTTTTTGTTGCCAGTTTTATTCTTTATGTATGTGTTTCTCCTCTTTCTATTTCTTCTTTTTTTAAATATATTTTTATTGATTTTTTATAGAAAGGAAAGGAGAGGTATAGAGAGTTAGAAACATTGATGAGAGAGAGATACATCAATCAGCTGTCTCTTGCAGGCCCTCTTCTGGGGATGTGCCCGCAACAAAGGTACATGCCCTTGACAGGAATTGAACGTGGAACCTTTCCATCTGCAGACTGACACTCTATCCACTGAGCCAAACTGGTTTCAGCCATTCCTTCTTCTTACATCAGTCCCTTTAGGATTTCTTGCATTGCTGGTTTGGTGGCAATAAACTCCCTTAGATTTTTTCTTTTTCTTCTTTTTTTTTTTTTTCTTCTTCTTCTTTTTTTCTGTGAAGTTCCTGATTTCACCTTTAATTCTGAATGTTAGCCTTGCTGGATAGAGTATTTTTGGGTTCAGTCCCTTTCTTTGCATCACTTTGTATACTTCATTCCATTATCTTTTGTGATTCTGTTGAGAAATAATTTGATAGTTTAATGGGAGATCCTTTGTAGGTAACTTTCTTATTCTTTTTTGCAATCCTTAAGATTATTTCTTTTTCATTAACATTTGTCATTGCAATTATCATGTATCTTGGTGTGAGTCTTTTTGGGTTCCTCTTGTTTGTGACTCTTTATGCTTGTGTGATTCTCTCCAGTTGAGAAAGTTTTCTGTCATTATTTCTTCAAATAGTTTTTCTATTCCTTGTTCAGCTTCCTCTTCTTCTCGCACCCCTATTATGTAGATGTTGCTCTATTTCATGTTGTCCCAAAGCTTTCCTAAACTCTCCTCCTGTTTTTTAATCTTTTTTTTTTCAAATTCCTCTTCAGTTGGGATTTCTTTTGTACCATATCATCTAACTCGCTGATTCAGTCCTCAGCTTCTTCTAGCCTACTGTTAAAATCTTCCATTGTGTTCTTTAATGAAGCTAGGTCATTCTTTATTTCTTCTTTATTCTTATACCATGGAGGCCCAGTGAATGGAATTTGTGCATGAGAGGGGGTGTGCCCCCAGCCCATCCTGCACCCTTTCCAATCTGGGACTTCCGAGGGATCTCCAACTCTCTGTTTAGGCCCAATTAAGGTAGGGTTGGGACTAAATGGGAAGTCAGACACCCTATCACAATCCATGACTGCTGGCTCCCAAATACTCACCTGCCTGTCTTCCTCATTGCCCCTAATTGCTTCTGTCTGCCAGCTTTGTCACCCCCTAATCACTCCCCTGCCAGCCTGATCGATGCCTAACTGCTCCCCTGCCAGCCAAATTGCCCCTAACTGCCCTCTCCTGCAGAGCAGGTTACCCCTAACTGCCCTCCCCTGCAGGCTTTATCACCCCAACTGCCCTTCCCTGCAGGCCTGGTCGCCCCCAATTTCTTTCCTCTGCTGGCCTGGTCACCCTTTACTGCCCTCCCTTTCAGGCCTGGTCCCTCCCAACTGCTCCCCTCTACTGGCCTGATCGCCCACAACTGCCATTTTTTGCAGACCTGGTCCCTCCTAACTATGCTCCTCTGTTGGCCATCTTGTGTCCACATGGGGGAAGTCATTTTAGAAAACATAGGGGCAGCCATCTTATGTGTTAGAATGATGGTCAATATGAATATTACTCTTTTATTATATAGAATAGAGGCCTGTTGCATGGATGGGGTCCAGCTGATTTGCCCTGAAGGGTGTCCAGGATCAGGATGGGGGTTCCCTTGAGGCATGAGGTGGTCTGGGTGAGGGCCTATGGTGGTTTGCAGGCTGATCACACCCCTGTGACCAAAGTGGAGGAACTGGTATTTGGGATTTATTTATCTTCTATAATTGAAACTTTGTAGCCTTGAGTAGAGGCCAGGGAAGGCTGGGGGGTGGAGTGGTAGTGGTGGGAAGCTTGGCTTTATCCATCCCTGGGGAAATCCAAGCCTCCTGCTCACTCCATGGCCACAGCCATTTTTCTTGGGATTTATTTATTTTCTATAATTGAAACATTGTAGCCTTAAGGGGAGGCCTGTGCTTGCCAGAAATCTTGGCTCTCTCCATTGCCAGGAAAACGCAAGCCTCCTGTTTGCTGCAACTCCACCAAAGCCTCCTGCTCACTCCATGGCTACAGCCATCTTGGTTGGGTCAATTTGCATACTCACTTCTGATTGGCCGGTGAGCATAGCTTGTGGATGTAGAAGAAGTATAGTCAATTTGCGTGTTTCTATTTTATTAATGTAGATATTGGTGAATTTCTCATCTAACATCCTTATAACTATTAACTGTGAATTCTTCCTCTGAGAAATTGCTCGCATCCATTTCTTTCTTTTTTTTTAGTATTCAGATTTATTATAAGGGATTGGCTCACCCAGTTGTGAAGGCTAGCAATTCCAAAATCTGTAGGGCAGTTTAGCAGGCTAAAGACCCAAGAAAGGGTTGATGTCTTGAGTTTGAAGGTAGCATTTTTTTTTTCTCTTCAAGATACCTCAATCTTTTTTCTTAGACTTTCAATTGATTGAATGAGACCCATCCACACTATGGAGAGTAATCTGTTTCACTTGATATAATGATTCAAAAGTTAACCACACCTAAAATATATCATCATTTTAACATCTAGACTTGAGTTTGACCAAACAACTGAGTACTGTACCATCATACTAACTAATGTCTATTTTTTTTTCTTTCACCAATGGAACCCAGATTTTGTGTGGTTTTTGTTTGTTTGTTTGCTTTATTGTTTAAGGTATTACAATAGTAGTACATATGTCTCCTTTTTTTTCCTCACCATTGACTCCCCCTGGCCTTCCCTACTTCCCAGTACATGTCCTCACCTGCCCTCTGCCCCCAGTGTCTTGTATTCATTGGTTATGCTTATATACATGCATACAAGTCTTTCCGTTGATCTCTTACAGCCAGCCCCCCATCAACCTTTCCTGCCTTCCCGCTATAGTATAACAGTCTGTTCAATGCTTCTTTGACTCTGTATCTGTCCCCCACAACCCATCCTGATTCTTTTCTTTCAAAACATCTTGCCTCTGCAGGCTAGAAATAAACCTATAAGAACAAAAAATGTTTGAGACCATCCATTTCATTTAGCTTTTTTTTCTGGCAATTCCTACTTTTCTTTCTTTGGGGCATTGTTTCTAGGTCTCCCCATTTTTGCTCTCCCTTTGTATTTGTTTCTATAAAGTAAGTTGCTGTCAAAATTTTGGTCCTGGGCAACATTTGAGTTCTGAAAGTTGAGGACTCTAGTGGTCCAATGGTCCTAGACTCCTTAGTCCAGATATGGGGTCTGTCTTGAGTCCTATGTCTTTGTTTTCTCTGGTCTGAGTTGTACTTCTTTCCCCCAGGGAATTGGTCTTTCAGCTGTCCATTGCGGATTCTTGGAGTCATTGTGGGTGTGTGCACAGTTCTTCTGGTGTGTAACTCCCTGTAAGGTCCCACAGCCACCTGGAATGCAACTCACTGTATGGCCTGACACTCATGATAGGGTGGTGTCCTAGTATCCTCTGGCTCATAATGTTAGCATGGTCCTGGGGGTTGGATGGGGTTGCAGTGATCCTTTGTAAGTTATAGATTCAAGTTTATACTTGCATTATTTCTACCCAATATGTTTGGCCAATTGTTTCAGTTCTTGCTGTTTTTGCTGTACTATTTTCTCTTCATAATAAATCAAAAGCCTCTCATTTGTCCATCTAGTTAAGCAGGTAGTTAGGTGGTTAGGTGGTTACATTTCTAAGTTTCCTGGGTCTTCCTGAGTCTTACCTTTGTCTCATTCAGAAGTTTGAGCATAATTATAACCAATACTCTGAATTTCATGAGCAGTGCAGATCACAGTGTGGCAAAGGCTGTGCGGAGCTACCAGGGATCATAAATGACACAGGATTCCCAATTGCAAAGAAAACATGAGGAAGAAGTGGAGGGCCTTATTTATGATTAATGAGTTCTGTGCTACACTACTCCAAAGTCATGAAAATATTCTATGATTTATTTTAGAAAGCTTTTAGTTAGAGCTTTTATATTAGGTTTATTATCCATCCCAAATTAATTTTCATGTTTGGTTTGAAGTATGTGTCAATATCCATTCACAAAGAAAACCACAATTATGTAAACTATAATCTAATTTCTAAAATCTATGGTAAGACTATGTACACTTTTAACTTATTTGAGAGATTTATATTGTGAATAGTGACCTGGAATAGTAGAAGTTTAAAAGAGTTTTTGAGGATGGTTTAATTACTTGCCTCAGAATTCCCACGTGGTTATAAAATTTTCTACTGCCAAAGCAACCTACATGAGTCTCAATTTCTTTATAGTCTTGGTGTAGCACTCTTCAATTTTAGCTATTCTAGTGGGTTTCTCATTATGGTTTTCAAGTATTTCTATAATGGGATTTTGCTAAGTACTTTGAACATGTTTAGTGTTCTCAGTATTATCACTGACAAAAGGAAAAGAGTATAGACAAGCCAAAACCGGTTTGGCTCAGTGGATAGAGCATTGGCCTGCAGACCGAAAGATCCCAGGTTCGATTCCAGTCAAGAGCATGTACCTTGGTTGCGGGCACATCTCCAGTGTAGGGCATGCAGGAGGCAGCTGATGTGTGTCTCTCTCATCGATGTTTCTAACTCTCTATTCCTCTCCCTTCCTCTCTGTAAAAAATCAATATATATATATATATATATATATATATATATATATATTTTTTTTTTTAAAGAGTATAGACAAAATGCATGAGATACTGGTGCAGGGTGAGTAGACTTAGCATCATGGGATCCAGTTAAGAGTTATGGGGAAAACAGTATTTGGGCAGAATCTCTGGTGATTTAAGGTCAGAATTTAAGCCTATGAATTTGTTATTTGCTACTTGAATATCAGCTTTTTCAGAAGAAGGTGAGGATCTATCTTAATAAAACACTGTATTCTCTTTTTTCCCTCAAATAATCTGGAGCTTAATTATTTATATTTAATTATTTATATTTAATATTTAGATCACAGTAACATTTAATAGCTATTAACAAGGCTTCACAGATTCTAAAAGTGTAAACTAAAGAAATATTTATATTTTACTAAAGTTGGAATTGAAAGCATTACCTTCACATATGCTACCTCTTTATCAGGTTCTCATACAGATATCCACCTACTCTTTTTCTTTTGTTAGAAGTTAAACAATATATTTTTCATGTAACACAATCAAGAAGCAGAGAATT
Source organism: Lasiurus cinereus (assembly GCA_011751065.1). NCBI lineage: Eukaryota > Metazoa > Chordata > Mammalia > Chiroptera > Vespertilionidae > Lasiurus > Lasiurus cinereus. Next base: position 56,779,084 of record JAAGEH010000286.1, on the reverse strand, counting down.
TGATGTAATTATAAATACTCAGGAGCTGAGCTTTGGATTCAATTGCATGTGGTATGTAATAGGATGTGAGACAATTTCATTTGAGTTCAGATGTATACAGCATCCAGGTTGAAAGAATAAACATGTTTTGTAAGTTTTTTTGAACAACCAAGTTTTTTATTATCTTTTTTAGCCTAATACTGACATTTCTGTACATGATTTCAGAATGTTTATTTAATGGACTACATTGAAATGAGGAATTCTGTACCAGTATTCTGACACATTAGTCTGAAAAATACAAACATATCATTTCATGTCCTCTGTTTTCCTTTAAGTTTTATTAATTCTGAGATGTTTATACTTGTATTACATAGAAATATAAAGAGAATATCAAATCCCTAAATCACATTTCTGCCTTTGCCAGAAATAATCATCACTATAAAAGAGAAAGAGAAAAAACAACACAGATGATGATTGTGTGCTAGCTAGAGTATGAGAGGGCTACCATTTTTACTTCTTTTTTTCAGTCCTTTATTGTTTGAAATTATCTATTATCTATAATAATAAAAGCATAATATGCCAATTAAACCATATGTCCTTCCAGACTGCCTTTTTTTCTGGACAAAGCTGCAGTGGGCAGGCAGGGGGCACTGCAGAGGTCGTAGAAGCCCTCCAGCCTGACACTGGTGGTGGGCGGGTCTGAGGCAGAAGTGGTCATGGTAGCAGCAGGGACCAAGGCCATTGCAGGAATTTCATGCATTGATCCTCTAGTAAGCTATAAAAATATGTTTACTGAAATATGTGAGACTTTAGAATACAACTTAAGAAAATGCTAAATTGTATATAATTTAATCTGTCTGCATAGAAAACAAACACATTGTAGATTACATTTTCAACTATTTTGCATACTTATCATCAACAGAAAACAACAGAGTTAGACATGGCATTTATGTTAGCCCACGCCAATTATGTTATTTCATATGCTGCTTTCAAAACAATGGTTCTGTAAGGACTCCACATGAAAGCTCAGTTCAGTAGCACTCTGTATTCTGAGTGTTATGAGATCAGAAATATAACAAATGTAACTTGAGGGTACAATGCTCCAAGAAGAAAAATGGCATATTACACATAAAAGATGAGCTAATTTTAACTAGTGAGGGACAAATTATAATGTGTTCATAGATTCCATGATAAGAACATAAAAACATTGCAACTACCTAAAATAATATAATCCTCAAATTCTGAATCTGAAGTTTTAATAATTAATTTTATCTCAGGAGAGACAAAATGGCAGCAGAATAAACAGTTGTGTCCAGAGCTTTGACCTGGAGCAGATAGAATGAACAGCTGAAACGAATAACATCCAACCCGAATTAGCAAAGGAGATTCAGTGGGTGATACAGTTAGATGTTTAAAATTTTACATTTTACTACCATTAGCATCACAACCTGTTCCTTTTTTTTCCTAGAGAACTTGTCTTCTGTTTCAATTTATTGTAAACTAAAGTAAGATATTTATTGTTTGTTAGTAAACTTGCCAATATCTTACTGTATATAGAAATAGAAAAATGACCTTGGCAAAATCATAATATTTTTCTTTAGGTAACAGAATATCATTTATTTAGGTACACATTTTTTTACTTATTTTACTTTAAATATGAGATAAAAATATAAATTTCTCAACTTTTTAATGATTTCATTAGGTATGAGACCAGCACAAGGCTGGTTTTAAAATAATTTTTTTATTAATTTTCTAGCCATGTAATTACAAATGTTATTTAGAAATGCTTGTGTGTGCATGCATGAATGTTTGTGCACATATGTATGTGCACATGAGTGTGTATATGGGCGTGTGTGTATACAGCATTCAAAGCATATTTTCTTGCACCACTCTAAAATCTTGGTTTTAAGTATAAAGGTTTAATCCAAATATGAAACATGAGAATGGAAAAAGAGGAGTTAAGTTGGCTTCCTTCCAAATTACATTTAAGTTTCACCATAAAATTGGTATCATAATTGCCTTTATTAAAAAAACACAAATATTTTGTTAATTGTGCTAAGATATAATAAAAACCAGCTTAGATTTCCTTGTGCTAGTCTCATATGCACTGATGTCCAAACTTCTCTCAAATTTCCCTTTCTTTGCCTCTTGATGACAATGCAAGTATATCCCATGAATTTCCAGTAAGTTTAAAGTAATAAAAATATCTTAATTTTTGGAATCAATAAGCCCAGCCCATTCTATGTTATTTTCTCTTTTCCATTTAAACACCACCCTAATCTAGTTGACCTATGGCCACACAAACAGAAACAAGGAAAATGTTATGCGTTGTCTATTCTTTTACTTTTTCCTACTCAGGTTTTTGGAGTCTAAGGTATTTATAATTTGGGGCAATGGACTCCCTTTATGAAAAATTAATACAAATAATATAGAATTTGGTCCATGGAATCCCAAGAAGGCATGTGCATGTGAGAGGCTCTGAATTTGAAGTTCATTAGCTTCAAGATACATTCTTCCATGCCTTCACCCAGCACTTCCTCTCTTTATCCTCATCCTCTTGATTCTTCAAGAATTAAAGCATAATGAAGAAGGTGTGGAGGTGAAGAAAGAAGAGAGATTTTCACCAGGCAGAATTATTGTCAGTTCCTTCTTAGTGAGTACTGGCAGGTTCTAATATTTTGTCATGACAAACATTCAAACTTGAATATTTATGAAATACATCCTTAGATTGTTTATAAATTATCTCTTTCTATCCACCCAATTGTATGTATATTCTCTGGTTAAAGACTAGAACTGACATGACCTCTAGATTTTGCTCTCAGCTAGTGCCTCTGGCAGTACACTTTACTAAGGTCCCTACCATGGCATGCAACATTTTTGTTGGTGGTTGGTGAGGAGGAGAGTACTTTCAAATGACTTCAGCATATATGTCTCAAATAGTATCCATTTGACTCAAAGGAAAATAAACTATATTGTTTGTCAAATTTCATCTTGCTTCTACTGTGTTTTTTCTTGTCTTTGCCTCCCCCAATGTAGGGGTGTGTGAGGCATCCTCCCACCTTCCAGTGTGAGAGCCAGGCTGCAGTTTCTTTGCTACCAAGACTCCCGGGTGTCACAGGCCAAACTTTCCTAAGTCTTCACACCATTCTACACCCTGGTAGCATCATGGCCCTCTCTATGGGTTTTTTAATCTCAGCTACACAAAGACAGAGAGCAAGACTTAGTTTTTCCTTTTTTGACCCCAATTTTTCCCAATATCTCAAAGATATTTAAAAGGCTTCTAATTTGCCTTAGAGGGCACCTCAAGGAAGAAAATTCTAACATCTCTCTCTCAACTCATTCAAATTTTTTTTTAGTAACAATTTTTTTCTTTTTTAAATTTTTTTTATTAATGTGTTACACGTATACATATCTTCCCATTCCCCCCCCCCCGCCTCCTAGGTTAACCTAACTCCCCAGTGTCTTGTGTTCATTGATTATGCTTATATGCATGCATACAAGTCCTTTCATTGATCTCTTATCCACCCTACCTATCCTTAACCTTCCTGCTGAAATTTGACAGTCTTTTTGATGCTTTACTACCTCTGCATCTATCTTTTTGTTCATCAGTTTATAATGTTCTTTATTATCCACAAATGAGGGAGATCATGTGGTGTTTCTCCTTCATTGACTGGCTTATTTCATTTAGCATAAGGCTCTCCAGTTCCATCCAGATTGCTGCAAATGGTAAGAATCCCTTCTTTTTTATGGCAGCATAGAATTTCATTGTGTAGAAGTACCATAGTTTTCAGATCCACTCATCTGCTGATGGGTACCTAGGCTGTTTCCCAATTGTAGCTAGTGTAAATTGTGCAGCTATGAACATAGGGGTGCATAAATCCTTTCTGATTGGTGTTTCTAATTTCTTAGGATATATTACTAAGAGTGGGATTGCTGGATCAATGGGAGTTCCATTTTTAGTTTTTTGAGGAAACTCCATACTGTTTTTCACAATGGTTACACCAGTCTACATTCCCACCAACAGTGCACGAGGATTCCTTTTTTTCCATAACCCCACCAACACTTGTCATTTGTTTATTTGTTGATGATTGCCATTCTGACAGGTGTGAGATGGTATCGCATTGTCGTTTTGATTTGCATCTCTCGGATAATTAGTGACTTTGAACATGTTTTCATGTGTCTCTTGGCCTGTCATCTTTTGAAAAGGTTCTATTTAGGTCGTTTGCCCATTTTTTTTATTTTTATTAATTTTTATTAATTTTTATACATATCTCCCCATTGCCCCCCCTCCCTCCCAGGCATACCCCGACCCCCCAGTATCTGTGATCATTGGCTATGCTTATATGCATGCATACAAGTCCTTTGATTGATCACTTATCTACCTCACCTAACTTTAATCTTTCTGCTGTAATTTCACAGTCTGTTTGATACTTTATGATTTTTGTCCTCCTGAGAATTATCAGTCTACTCCCTTTCTGTGCTCCTGATTCTATTATATTCACCAGTTCATTCTGCTGATCAAATTTTTAATTCAATTAATTTTTAGATTAATTTGTTAATAGATATGTATTTGTTGTTCATAATTTTTTGTCTTTTACCTTTTTCTTCTTCCTCTTCTAAAAGAGTACCTTTCAGCATTTCATATAATACTGGTTTGGAGTTGATGAACTCCTTTAGCTTTTTCTTCTCTGCGAAGCTCTTTATCTGCCCTTTAATTCTGAATGTTAGCTTTGCTGGATAGATTATTCTTGGTTGTAGGTTCTTGCTGTTCATCACGTTGAATATTTCTTGCCACTCCCTCTGGCCTGCATCGTTTCTCTTGAGAAATCAGCTGACAGTCGTATGGGTACTCCCTTGTAGGTAATGAACTGTTTTTCTCTTGCTACTTTTAATATTCTTTCTTTGTCTTTTGCTCTTGGTATTTTAATTATGATGTGTCTTGGTGTGGTCCTCTTTGGATTCCTTTTATTTGGGGTTCTGTGTGCTTCCTGGACTTGTAAGACTATTTCTTTTACCAGATGTGGGAAGTTTTCAGTAATTATTTCTTTAAGTAGGTTTTCAGTATCTTGCTCTCTCTCTTCTTCTGGCACCCCCACAATTCTGATGTTGGTACGCTTGAAGCTGTCCCAGAGGCTCCTTACATTATCTTCACATTTTTGGATTCTTTTCTCTTCTTGCTTTTCCAGTTGAGTGTTTTCTGCTTCTTTATATTTCAAATTTTTGACTTGATCCTTGCCTTTCTCTAGTTTGCTGTTAGGACTCTGTATAATAGTTTTTATTTCAGTCAGTGTATGTTTAATTTCTAGTTGGTCTTTTTTTATCTTTAGTAGGATCTTTTCCATCTCCTCTTGGGTCTCAGTAAATTTATTCATCTTTTCTAGCATATTCTTGAAAAACGTTGTAAGCGTGGTTTTGAACTCTATATCCAGTCATTTTTTTTCCTCCATTTCTTTTGTTTGTAATCCCTTCCCTTGTCTCGGCATTTTCACTATGCCGGGGGAAAACTTCTGTGTTGAATTCAGCTTTATGATACCAGACGCAAAACCGCAGAAGCCTCTGTTGAGCTTGGGATGGGTGGAGTCTCAGGGCTTAAGGGACCGCCTTGCCTTCCAGTCGCACCGCCTTCCACGGCCCCTGAGTCTCACGTGACTGGGTAATTGCTGGAGCGGTCCTTGTGCGTGCACCCGCAGTGCCTCTAACCGCTGCCTTTCTGGCTCCCCTGTGCACCAGGACCACACGAGACTAGGTCCCCAGGGTTTCGCCCAAAACAGGGGCTTAGTGGAGTCAGAAGTGGCACAGTTGGGAGGGTCTGTCTCCCGCCACTCGAGAAAGCCAGCGGCACAATCAGTAGTCTGTCCTGCGCGCAGTGCCATGCGCACCACCAGGCCTTTGATCTTTTGCGGCTCCCTTTTCACAGTCCAAACTCCCCCCGTATGAGTTTCAGCTGGATCTGGGGTTTAGTGTCGTAGGATAAGGGGTTCAATGCCGTTGGGAGTCTCCGTTTCCCTCCCGCCTGAGAAAGCCAGCCAGGTACTCCGGCACCCGCTCTCTCCTCGCTCACATCTTCGTACCTCAGCTTTTTGCAGCTCCTCTGGGTTTCTGTGAGCCCCTCTCTTTCCCTCTAGTTGTAGAACTTCCACTCAGCCAGCTTTCCTGTGGTTCTGGATGATGTCCGTTCTGTCTTTTAGTTGTAGTTTTGAAATTGTTGTGTGAGGCAGCAGTGTAGGTGTTTACCTATGCCGCCATCTTCATAATCTCCTCCTGCCCATTTTTTTTTATTGGATTGTTTATCTTCCTTTTATTAAGTTGTATAAGTTGGCTGTTGATGTTGGAGATTAAACCTTTATCCATGATAATATTGGCAAGTATGTTCTTTCATACAGTGGGCTTTCTTGTTGTTTTGTTGATGGTTTCTTTTGCTGTGCAAAGCTTTTTATTTTGATGTAGTCCCATTTGTTAATTTTTTCTTTAGCTTTCATTGCCCTTGGAGCAGTATCAGTGAAGAAGATCTTTCAGCATATGTCTGAGATTGTACTGCCTGTGGATTCTCTAGTATTTTTATGGTTTCCCATCTTATGTTTAAGTCCTGCATCCATTTAGAGTTTATTTTTATGTATGGTGTAAGTTGGTGATCTAGTTTTATTTATTTATTTTTTTGCATGTATCTGTCCAATTTTTCCAACACCATTTATTGAAGAGACTGTTTTGTCTCCATTGTATATTCATGTCTCCTTTGTCAAATATTAATTGAACATAGTGGTTTGGGTTGATTTCTGGGTTCTCTATTCTATTGGTCTATATGTCTATTCTTGTGCCAGTAACAGGCTGTTTTGAGAACAGTGGATTTGTAATACAGCTTCAAATTTGGTATTGAGATCCCACCTACTTTGTTCATTCTCAGGATTTCTGTGTCTATTCAGGGCCTTTTTTATTTCAGATGAATTTTTGGAGAATTTGTTCTTGGTCTGTAAAATAAGCTATTGTTATTTTAATGGGGATTGCATTAATCTATAGATTGCTTTGGGTAGTATGCACATTTTAATTATGTTGATTATACAAATGCATGAACACAGTTCATTATTCCATCAGTTTATGTCTTCCTCTATCTCTTTTTTAGTGACCTGTAGTTTTCCACATATAAGACTTTTACCATTTTAGTTAAGTTTATTCCTAGGTATCTTACTTTTTGGTGCAAATGGGAATTGTATTTTAGTCTCCCTTTCTGTGTGTTTACTAGTGGTTTACAAAAATGCATTAGATTTCATAATGTTTATTTTATATCCTGCTATATTGCTGAATTAATTTATTAAGTTTTATAGTTGTTTGATGGAGTCTTTAGATTTTTTTTCAAGATCCATACAATGTCATCTGCAAATAAGGATATTTTCACTTCTTCTTTTCCAATTTGGATACCTTTTATTTCTTTTCTTATATAATTGCAATGGCTAATAATTTCAGCACTATGTAGGGCAGGAGTGGTAAGAGTAGACATCACTGTTTCATTCCTATTCTTAGGGGAAATGGTTTTAGATTTTGCTCAATGAGAACAATGTCAGCAGTGGGTTGATCATTTATGTCTTTTATTATGTGGAAGTATAATCCTCTATTTCCACCTTGCTGAGAGTTTTTATCAAGAACTGGTGTTGGATTTGTCAAATGCTTTTTCTGCATCAGTTGATATATCAATTTTGATTGAAAGCCTTTCTGGTTACTGTATTCTTGATCTTTATCTCTCAATTTTTTTATGTGATGGATCATGTTTATTGATTTGTGGATATTGTACCTTCCTTGCATCCCTGGGATAAATCCTACTTGGTCATAGTGTATGATCTTTCTGATGTACTTCTGAATAAAATTTTCTAGAATTTTGTTGAGGATTTTGGCATCTTTGTTCAAGAGGGATATTGGCCTATAATTTTCTTTCATTGTGTTGTCTTTATCTGGTTTTGATATTAGGGTGATGCTGGCTTCATAGAATGAACTTAAAATTGTTTCTTCCTCTTGAATTTTTTTGAAATAATCTGAGGAGGATAGCTGTTAGTTCTTCTTTGAATGATAAAACTCCCCTTTGCAGCCATCTGGCCTTGGGCTTTTGTCTTCTGGGAGCTTTTTGATGACTGCTTCAATATCTTCTACAGTTATTGGCCTATTGAGATGGTTAGGATCTCCCTGATTGAGTTTTGAAAGGTTCTATATTTATTTCTAGGAATATGTCCATTTTCTCCAGGTTGTCTAGTTTGTTGCAATAGAGTTGTTCATAGTATTTTCTAAGATTCCTTTGTATTTCTGTAAGGTCTGTTGTTATTTCTCATTTTTCATTTCTGATTTTGTTTATTTGGATCCTCTCTCTGTACTTCCTGGTGAGTCTGGCTAGAGTTCCTTCAATCTTGTTGATCCTTTCAAAGAGCCAGCTCTTTGTTTTGTTAATCTTTTGTATTTTTTTTTAATCTCAATGTCGTTTATCTCCTCTCTCATCTTTATTTTTTCCCTACTTCTGCTTATACTGGGCTTTTCTTCTTGCTCTCTTTATAACTCTTCTTATGGTATGGTTAGGTAATTTATTACCATTGTTTCTTTTTTTTTTTTTCTGTAGGCTTGTAGAGCTACACACTTCCCTCTCAAGACTACTTTTGCTGTGTCCCATAGATTTTGGATAGTTGTGCTTTCATTTTGTTTGTTGTCATGATTTTTTTTATGTCTTCTTTGATCTGTTTGGTAACCCAGTCATTGTTTGATAGCATTTGACTTAGTCACCATGTGTCTGATTTTTTTGATTGTTTTTATTGTAGTTGCTTTCCAGTTTTATGCCTTTGTGATTTGAGAAGATGCTTTATATGATTTCTATTTTCTTGAATTTGAAGTGACTTTGCCTGTGACCCAATATATGATCTATATTTGAAAATGACCCATGTGCACTTGAGAAGAATGTATATTCTGTGGCTTTGGGGTAAAATTTTCTGGAGATATCAATTAATTTTATCTTGTCTAGTAAGTCTCTTAGGAGGATTGATGTTTCTTTGCTGTTTTTCTCTTCAGAGGAGTTGTTCAATGGTGATAGTGGGGTATTAAAGTCCCCTACTATGATTGTATTGCTGTCAATCTCTCCCTTGATATCCTCCAGGAGTTTTTTAATGTATTTGGATGCTCCTGTATTTAGGGTGAATATGTTTACTAGAGTTGTATCTTCTTGTTGGATTGCTCCCTTAGTATTATGAAGTGGCTCTCCTTATGTCTTTTTATGTCCTTCACTTTGAGATCTAATTTGTGAGATATAAGTATTGCCTTCTTTTTCCAATTTCCATTCGCCTGAAAAACTTGTTCCATCCCTTCACCCTCTGTCTATGTGCATCTTTTCTTTTGAGGTGGTTTTTCTGTAAGAAGCAGATATATGGGTCATGTTTTCTTATCCACTCAGTTCACCTACATCTTTTGATTGGGGCTTTTAATCCATTTACATTTAAAGTTACTATTGATAGGTTCTTGTTTGTTGCCATTTTTATTCTTTATCCCTGTGTTTCATCTTTGCTTCCCATTTCATCTTTTTACAAAAGACCTTTTAGCATTTCTTGCCTTGCTGGTTTGTTGTTATAAACTACTTAAGTCCTATTTTGTCTGCAAAGCTCCTGATTTCACCCTCAATTTTGATTGATAGCCTTTCTGGGTACTGTATTCTTGGATTCAGACCTTCCTTTGCATGACTTTGTATATTTCATTTAATTCCCTTTTGGCCTGATGAATTTCTGTTCAGATATCAGTCACTAGTCTGATGGGGGTTCCTTTGTAGGTAACTTTCTGTCTCTCTGTAGCTGCTTTTAAGATTCTTACTTTTGTTGTTGGTGTTTACCAATTTAATTATAATGTGCCTTGGTGTCAGTCTTTTTGGGTTCATTTTGTTTGGAAGTCAGTGAGCTGCTTGAATTCATGTGTGGTTTTTCTTCCCTTATCAGGGAAATATTCTGTGATTATTTCTTCAAACAGGTTTCTATTCTTTGCTCAGTTTTCTCTCTTTATGGCATCCCTATATGTGGATGTTGGTTCATTTAATGTTGTCTCAAAATTCCATTATGCTCTCCTCCTGCTTTTTTTTTATTTTATTTTTATTTTTTGGTAGGAGCTGCTCTGCTTGGGTAATTTTTTTTCCTATCTTGTTTTCTAGCTCACTAATGTGATCCTGTGCTTTTTATAGTATGCTGTTGATGCTTTCTATTTATTTATAGCAGTGATGTCATTTTTTACTTCTTGTTTCTTCTTCATTTTCTCTTGCTTCTTACACATATTATTGAATTTGACTTCAAACATTTTCATTCGCCTTATGACCATTTCTCTGAATTCTTTCTCTGACAGGTTGCTTGCCTCCATTTTATTTACTTCCTTTTCTGGTGATGCCTGCCTTTCTTTCATATGCAGACTGTTTCTTTGTCTCCCCATTATCTCTCCTCTCTGGGTTTCTGGTTATGTATTCATATCTCTCCTGCATTGATTTAAAGGCACAAAACACAATACAACAAGGCACAGCACACAAGGCATTGAACAAGTGTATTCACAATATTAATAATCCCAAGTTAAGGTGATGACCAGAGAAAGACTAATTAGAGGATAAGAAAAAGAGAAAAAAAAAGTGTAAAAATGAAACTGGGAAATATGAAAAAAAGTAAGAGAAAAAAAGGGAGTAATAAATAATATGAGAAAAAACTCTTGGGTGGGAAGAAAACTCCAATAGAACAGCCGTTAATCTCAACAAATACCAACAACAAATACCTAGAGATGAATACAAACTACAAACAATAACTAATATTAAGAAAAGTAAAGGAAAACAGAAACAAAAACAAAACAAAACAAAAACAGAAAGAAAAGTGAAACAATCTCACAAACAAGCATTAAAAAAACCAATATAATCATCAAGCAAACAACAACAAAAGGACAGAGTGAGAGAAAAAAAGTTAGATAGTCAATACAGAGAAGTTATGTGTGTATTGACTTAGAACAGGCATTGGAAATTAGATATATAAGTAGGGTGAAATTTTAACAGGGGATAAAATGAAGGAAGAGGGAAAATCTAAAGCAAAAATAGGGTAAGAGAAATAGGACAATGATAGGGGAAAAGTGAGGAAGAGAGTGTTGGCATAAAGGTAAAATTTGGATAGAATAAAATGTTGCTAAAGGAAAGATGAAAATAGAATGTAGATCAGTAATTTCAAAGTATAATAAAGAGAAAATAAAATGACACTTTTAAAATGGTAAAATAGTAGTAGTAATAATACTCATTGAAAATAAAAAAATATATAAAAATTAAAAAGGTAAAATCAAGTGAGTAAAAAAAATAGTTTCTTAAGTACAAGATAAGAAAAAAAAGTGCACTAGTGAAGGTAATTCACTTCTCTACTGTTTGGGATGCCTGTTTCCTTACAGGACAGGATGGAAGTCCCCTGTGCTCCATTGATCCTCAGTATTGTAGGCCATAGTCCTGATTTTCAAACAGGCAATATGTCTTTATTTACTATACTCCTTTATTTGTGTTTATTTAAGAGTCAATTTGTGATTCAACCCCTGGGTGGCAGTGTTTCTGAATTGACCTCCAGGTTTATAGATCCTCTCTAGTTAGTGTTTAGACTTTGTTTTTTCTTTGGCACTTAATATTGGTTTGAATGAATGAGCTGCCCCAGAGTTGTTCTCTGATCATTATTCCTCACTCTAATCCCCAGTTTCCACAAAAAGAACTTTCCCTTGCAGGCTCTTAGAGTGTCCCCATTTGGATGATCCTTTGTATCAGGCTTAGTAATCAAAAGCAAGTATGAAAGAAAGAAAGAAAGAAAGAAAGAAAGAAAGAAAGAAAGAAAGAA
>JAAGEH010000286.1:56756194-56767255 GCA_011751065.1 Lasiurus cinereus | reverse complement strand
GAAAGAAAGAAAGAAAGAAAGAAAGAAAGAAAGAAAGAAAGAAAGAAAGAAAGAAAGAAAGAAAGAAAGGGTAAGTCTGTGAACTCTGGCTCTGCAAGCAAGTTTGAACAGTCTCTTTTCCCCTTGGGTCTAAGCAGCCAGCATACTTTAAAAAAATTTTAGGTTATCCTTTCACAATCAGATTAAAATCATATCTTTATAATTAACTACACAGCAATGTATCATTGATCAGCATGGTCCAACCCTATAATTTTTCTCATCCCCTGCTACTCTCCCTCTTTCTCTGTCATCTTCAGCAACCCCTCATAAAGCTTATGCACTTGCTACCCATCAACATTCAGTGCACTCCTTTTTGATGTCCTATGCTCTTTTCTAATATTATTTTCAGCTTTTGTACTTTCTTAAATGCCACCTTCCCTATCTGTAGTGGCATCCCCACTTTATTTATTTTTTATTTCTCACAGCTCCTTTTCCTCTTCCTAGCTCTACAAATTAATAAATTACCTTTGTTTATTATCTATTTTCCTTCAATAGACTATATATTTCACAAGCATAGGAAGTTTTGTGTACAATGTGTTGCTACATCCTTAGCATTTAGTGTATCACCTAATATTGATTGGGAGCTCAATTAATATTTGTTGAATGAATGAATGAGCATATATACAAATGCCAGACTACTAAATCTATTGTGTAAAATTACAAAAATGTGTAAAGCATAACCTTCATGTTCCAGAAGTTGACAGTACATTAGAGTAGATTATTATGAACATAATGAAGATAATACTAGTATAAAATACTTTGCTATACAATAAGTATTATAATACAAACTTTGAATTTGGTTGGGGTAACAGTAAAAATTGTACTTAGTTGCAAAGGATGAAATTTAAATATAAGAACATAAAAGTAAGATTTAATTCCTGGCTAGTAATAGAATAGGAAAAAATACAAAAGGAATTGGTAGAAAAATATGATGTGTATACAGGTAGTCAATCATACAGTTTGATGGTGGTGATGAATAGGAGGAGGCAGAGTGTAGGTAGAAAGGTTTTATAATATTGTTACTGAAACAAGGTTGTACCGTGTTAGAGAATATTTAGAATGTCAGACAGGGAGACTGCATGGTGGTTTACAGGCAAAAAGAAATCTTGTAAAATTTTTGAGCAGGAAATTGAGATGGAAATGCCTCTTTGGGAGAGGATAAATGGGAGTGAGGGAGAAAGCAAGGACAGATTGAAAGAGAAATACTAGTCAGGAAATTAGTAAAATATCTAGGAAAGAACAGAGAGGGCCAAAGCTGTAGTGGCTGTGAGGAACAGAATTTAAAAAGTGGTTTCCAGGATAAGGGAGGATAGACTGGAAAGACTTGATGATTAATTTGATACTTATTATAAAAGAGTTGTCCATTATTTATGCAGAGAATGTTTCAGCCAAGCTATCAATGAGAGTGATAATTAAATTAAAATGCTTTCTTTTCACTTAGTTCTGTAATACAAGGGTGTGAAGATATATTTAGAAGTAGAAATTCTAAGGACCCTTTCTTTGCAATTCATGTGGAATGAAAATTTACACCTCTAATCTGAAATTTCCAGTTAGGTAAGTTGCTGAGTTATACTAATTTGTGCATCCTATGCCTGTAATCATCGAATTCAAACAATGGTCTTGCACATTTGGGAAGGCAGTCATTCTCATTGCCTCAATTTTATTAGGGAATGAGAAAAGAAAAAAAAACTTAATGTGAAATATTTCATGCTTGCGAAAGGAAGATGAGCAGCTCTTTCAATGAGAATAAAATCTCTAAAAATATATCATAAATTAGAGAAGAAGCCTTGCATAATATAATACAGAACCCAATAAACAAACAAATGTGATCAATGCATGAAAACAGATACCACTCTAATGTCCTGGAAAAGATTAAGAGGCTCTATTCCTCATGGTTGTCAGAATAGAGGAGCAGTAAGGGTTATGTTGGGGACACAGAAACATAATTGGATTCCTTTGCCAAACCTGGTAATTAAAATGAACACACATGGTACTTTAGTTGCTCTGCAATCCCATAATATGTTTGAGATTAACAACCATTGAATCTTGGTTTTACTTCTATATTATCTGAATATGCAATACGTATATCTTGCCATTTTTACAATCCATGCAAAGAGGTTTCTCCAGAGGCGTGAAGATTTAGAAGCAGCTAACCAGAGAGCCTGTGTGCTCTGATCACACTTCCCTGGCTGCCATGGATATTATAGCCATGCTCTGGTGAGGGTGCTTGTCAAGAGCCAGATGTGGATATAATAAAGGGAACTGAAAGTACATGCCAGTAATTAATAATATATCTTGTCCCCCAAAACATTCCTAGTTCCCTTATGTGTTAGATAACTGATTCTCCATTTCCTCTGAGAGGTAATGAAGTTAGTATAAACATTGAGCTTTGTACCCAATTTCTACTATTAAAAGGGAGAAAGCAAACATTAAGGCGGGTTGGCAATGACTAAAAAAAAACCCACCTCAATGATACTTGGTATGCTTCCCAGAGGACTGGGAGTTAGGAACCTGATTTTTCAGACTGAAGGGATTGTTTCTAGTGATGAGCTCATGGTGACAGGCATCACAAATAATCTAGAGCAGAATGAAGTTGAATGTTTTTTATTTTTTTTAAAGAATAGGAAGACCCTACAGTATTTTATTTACGTTTCATTCCTGGACAAAAGAAAACTCAGCCAACAACTGCTCAAAACTAATTCAGCCTGGCATGGCATGCTCACCTGCTGGTTATTGAAAGAAGAGGTGAACAGAAGACCAGAGGCTATAGATAATTATCCTTATAGCACCTTAAGGTGCCCTGGGGAGAAAGGAAACAGATGTGGGTGTGGAGAAGAGCAGTCTCTGCATAGCTGGGTCTTTAGCTGGTGAATCTGGGAATTGATGCGTGGCACAGTTGCTTTAGTGAGTGCCATTGTGCCTTTATTGCAAGCAATCAAGTATTCAGAGGGGGAATGAAGGATCCCAAATGGAGAAAAACAATACACAGAGCCTAATATCTTTAAATGGGGGAAATTATCTTTTCCTTCAGAAAGAAGAAAATGTTAATGGCTAAGACTTCCAAGACATTTTATAATAGAAGTAAATAAAAAATAACAGATTGTTCCAGTATTTTTGTGTGCAATTAAAGCATGTCACTCAGTGCCCTGAATAAAACTGGAGCACTGATATAAATTTACAGCTATGTCATAAAAAAGTGGGATTGTGCTTGCTCTTTGTCTTTATGAAAAATACTAGAGGTCTGGTGCACAAAATTCATGCATACAAGGAGTGGGAGGTGTCCCTCAGGCAGGCCTGCACCCTCTCCAATATGGGATTCCTTGAAGGATGTCCTACTGTCAGTTTATAGGGATTAGGCCTAACCTGGCAGTTGGACATTCCTCTTGCAAGCTGGGACTGCTGGCTCCTAACTGCTCACCTGCCTGCCTGCCTGCCTGATTGCCCCTAACCACTCTGCCTGCTGGCCTACTTACCCTCAACTGCCCCCCACGGCCAGGCTGATCAATCCAACTGTCACCCTTGTCAGTGTGCTCTCCTCCAACTGCCTCTCGTGCTGGGCTGCCTACCCCCAACTGCCGCTCTGTTAGCCTGCTCACTCCAAACTGTCCCCTGCTGTCCTGATCACTTCCAACTGGCCCCTGCTGTCCTGATCACCTCCAACTGGCCCCCACTGCTGGCCTGCTCATCCCCAACTGGCACCCCTGCTGGTCTGCTTACCCCCAAAGGCCCCACCTCCCACCAGCCTGATTACCCACAACTGCCCTCCCCTCTTGGCCACTAACTACCTCTACCTCGACCCCACCACCATGGATTTGTCCAGAAGAATGTCTGGAAAGTCTCCTGGAAGCTCTCCCAATTTAATTAGCATATTATCCTTTTAGTAGTATAGATAGAGGCCTGGTGTACAGGTGGGGGCCAACTGGTTTGCTCTTATTGGGGTCCCGGATCAGGATAGGGGCTCCATTGGGATGCGGGGCAGTCTGAGTGAGGGGCCTGTGATAGTTTGCAGGCCAGCCACACCCCCATGGGGTGAAGGTCCTCACTCAGGAAGGCATGGCTAGACTGAGTGAGGGGCTGAGGGCCGTTTTCAGGCTGGCCATACCCTTCGTGGTGTGGATCCCCACTGGGGTGCCTGGCCAACCTGAGTGTGGGGCTGGGCTGATGGCTACTTGCAGGCTGGCCAACTCTTCCCTGATCAGGGACCCTTACCCCATGGGAGTGTGGCCAGCTTGGGTGAGGAGCTGAGGACTATTTTCAGGCTGGGCATGCCCCCCTCCACTGACCCAGGCCCCCAGCCACTCCTTTTTTTTTCCCCAAGCACTTCCATGAGTGGAGGCCAGGGCTGGTTTCAAGGAGGTATATGGGATTTATTTGTCTTCTGTATTTGAAATTTTGTAGCCTTTAGTGGAGGCCAGGGCTGGCCAGGGTGGGTGGAAAGCTTGACTTCCTCCATCACTGGGGTTAACCCAAGCCTCCTGCTCACTACAGCTCCATGGCTACTGCCTTCTTTGTTTTGTTAATTTGAATACTTGCTCCTGATTGGCTGTCCGGTGGAGCAGAATGATGGTCAATGTGCATGTTTCTCTTTTATTAGTGTAGATTTTACAACTGGATGGCTTTTATTTATAGAGTAGTATTTGATTTATGTTTTTATAATGTATAAAAAAAGATTGAAAATATGTTGTGTTCCTATTTATCTTATATCTTGCCCTCTTAAAATTCATCTTACTAGACAATGTGCCACTGAGAGTAAATTCTCTGAGCCAAAATTGATTTTATTCTAGGAAGTAAAATAGTTATCTTACCTAATAATAGAGAAACGTATAAATTGAGTGTACCTCCATTATTCCCACAGCCAATCAGAGTGAGTATGCAAATTAACCCAACAAAATGGCAGTTTATTTGCATACATACCTGTGTCCCAGGAAGCTCCTTGGCACCCAGGTCATTCCCAGCTGGCCATCAGAAGAGTGGGAAGGGCATGGTGGGGGGAGAGGGAGAGCATTTCCCAAGTCTAAGGCCTGGGGCTTGGGAAGGGGCCAAGTCTGTGACCAAACACAGACTATCCACAAGTCAGTGCTGGGTTGCCCTGCTGCAGCCTGCAACCCAACACTGACTGCTCAGGTGGCTGAGACACAGAAAGTGAGTCAGGGTCTGATCCACAGCCTCAGTGGAAGCTGTTGATCAGTTTACTTACCTCTGTCTTTCTGATCTTTCCCAGCAACCAGGCTTTTTTTCTTTCTCAGCCTCCTGGAGGGCTGCTGTTTAGCCCCCACTTCTTTGATCAGGCCCAGAGATAGGCCTGGAGATGCTGACTCGCATAGGAACCAACCAATCAGAACCAAAGGTGGGTGCTGTGGGAAACCAATGTCTGCCTAGGAGGAAGAGCTTTGATGCTGACTGGCATAGGATCTGAACAATGAAAACCAAATCTGGGTGCTGTGAGAAGTCAATGGCTGCCTAGAAGGTGAAGCATTTGATGCTGGCCTAGAAATCAACCAATCAGAACTAAATTGGCCGGTAGAGGAGAACAGTTGTGGGCAATAATAGGCCTGCAGGAGAGACAGTTTGGGGTGATCAGGCTGGCAGACAAGTGAGAAGTTAGGAGCCAGTGGTCGCAGATATTGAGAACGATGTCTAAATGTCAGCTTAGGCCCAATCCCTAGCATCAGGCCTAAAATGGCAGTTGGACATCCCATAAGAGGTCCCCAATTAGAGAGGGTGCAGGCTGAGTTGAGGGAATCCTCTCTCCATGCATAAATTTCATGTAACAGGCCTCTAATTCATTTATAAAATAGGAGTGGGAATAGAATTTATGAAAGAAGGACTTGTAAGAAACAGAACTGAGCAGGCTGGATAATGTTGGCTGTCTCCCTGCCTATCTTTTCTGACTCAAGGGAATGCATTTACCTAGGACTTGTAGAAAAGTTAACTATACTTCCATCTTTATGTAAGGGAATACTATGCTGCAGGAGAACTGACCTCTTTATTCCAAAACTGTTCCTAAATGTAGGTGCTCCTTTGATGAAATGGTAGAAGGCAACAAGTAGATGGCACTTCTCTTATGTCACAGTGAGATAGGCTTCATTGCCAACATAATTTTCCTACATAGATAAATAATAAAATATATCTAACTATTTCTGAAAGAGAACTTCTAATAAGAGTAGCAACTCTGGTCTGCTGTTAGGTCTCTGTAAAAAAAAAATTTTTTTTTTAATTTCAGTCAGTGTATGTTTAATTTCATTTTTATCTCCTCTTGGGTCTCGCTAAATTTCTAGGAAGTTCTTGCAAAACCTTATAACTGTAGTTTTGAAATCTATATATAGTCATTTGTTTTCCTCCATTTCTTTCAGTTGTGATCTGTTCCTTCGTCTCTGCATTTTCGCTACTTCCCAGAATTGGTAGAGTAGCTTTGTGTGCTAGGTGTCCTATATGGACCAGTAGCTCCACTTCCCCAGTTACCTGTGGTGGACTCTCTTGGTGTACCCCTTTGTGGATTGTGTATACAGCCTTGTTGGAGTTAAGTTTTGATTGTTGTTGGTATCACTGGGGGGGATTGACCTCCAAGCCAATTGGTTGTGAGGATCAGCTTCTGTGCTGGAGTCAGCCTTATGAAACAAGACTTGCAAAATTGCAAAAGCCTCTGTGTTCAGCTTGGATGGGGCAGAGTCTCAGGGCTGAACAGACAGCCTTGGCTTTCATCAGCCCTGTTCTATTAGGCCCCTGGGTCTCAGTGTCCCCCGGTAATCACTGCAGCCCTCTCTGTGCACATTCACACACTCCTCCAGACCTCTGCCTTTTGAGTCTCCCCTGAGTTTCCGTGCACTCCAGGGACCGTATGAGTCTGGGTCCCCAGGGTCTTGCCTGAAACTGGGGTTCAGTGCAGTCAGAACTGGAGTTCAGTGCAATTGGGAGGTTATGTCCTCCTCCAGCTAGAAAAAGCCAGTAGCACAATTAGCAGTCAGTCCTGAGTGCAAGTGCATGTGTACCTCCAGACCTCCACCTTTTGTGGCTCCCCTAAGTTTCCAAGCACTCGTTTTTCACAACAGTCCACACTCCCCCCATATGTGTCTTGCCCAGAACTGGAGTTCAGTGCAGTCGGGAGTTTCTGTCTCCCTCCTGCTAGAGGAAGCCAGCTAGGCACTCTGCCGCCCATGTGCATATTTCTGTACCTCAGCTTTTTGCACCTCCTCTTAGTCTCCATGAGCCCCTATCTTTCATTCTAGTTGTAGAATTTCCACTCAGCTAGCTTTCCTGTGGTTCTGGATGATATCTGTTCTGTCTTTTTGCTATAGTTTTGAAATTGTTGTTTGAGGCAGCAGTTACAGACTGGAGGAGTGCAAGAATCAACTCAAATATTTAAAATACAAAGAAGCAGAAAACACTCAACTTGAAAAGCAAAAAGAAAAACAATCCAAAAATTTGAAAATAGTGTAAGGAGCCTCTGGGAACCTCAAGCATACCAACATCAGAATTATGGGAGTACCAGAAGAAGAGAGAGAGCAAGATATTGAAAACATATTTGAAGAAATAATGACAGAAAATTTCCCTTACTTGGTGAAAGACATAGACTTACAAATCCAGGATGTGCACAAAACCCCAAACAAAAGGAACCCAAAGAGGACTACACCAAGACACATCATAATTAAAATACCAAGAGCAAAAGACAAAGAGATAATATTAAAAGCAGCAAGAGAAAAAACAGTTAATTACCTACAAGGGAGCACCCATATGATTGTCAGCTGATTTCTCAATGGAAACATGCAGGCCAGACGGGAGTGGCAAGAAATATTCAACGTGATAAATAGCAAGAACCTACAACCAAGATTACTCTACCCTTCAAAGCAAGCATTCAGAATTGAAGTGTAGATAAAGAGCTTCACAGATAAGAAGTAAATAAAGGAGTTCATCAACACCAAATCAGTATTACATGAAATGCTGAAAGGTACTCTTTAAGAAGAGAAAGAAGAAGAAAAAGGTAAAGATAAAACTATGAACAACAAATACATATCTATCAACAAGTGAATCTAAAAATCAAGTGAATAAAAATCTGATGAACAGAATAAACTGGTGAATATAATAGAAGCAGGGGCATTGAAAGGGAGTGGACTGACAATTTTCAGGGGGAAAGGGGTGAGGGGGGTGCAGGAAGAGACTGGACAAAAATCATGCACCTATGGATGAGGACAATGTTTGAAGGGGAGGTAAGGCTAGAGGGAGGGGTGGGAGCGGGGTGGAGGGGAGCTATGGGGGGAAAAGGAGGAACAATTGTAATATAATCTGAACAATAAAAATTTATTAAATTAAAAAAAGAATAACAACTCTGAAACATGAAATATTGTTTCAGAGTTTAATTGGCATCACATTGTTTTTCCAAGTGATAAGTGAAAAGGAAAGAATGCACTCGTTGATGAGAAATAAATTTTGCTGTATCTTTTTTAATGTCTGCACATGAAGTTTAGTTTATTAATTATGATTTCAAATTATAGCTTTGTAAAAATTGACTAAATATCATTTGATTATTAGTCCAACTACAAAATAAGAAAACTGGTTGAATCACTGTATAACACAGGTAAAATCATAATGAAATAATTAGAGTTTCATTTGAATGTAATAACCCATGCATCTTAATTTTTTTATTTCCTGTTGTTACAGTATGCTAATAATCTTCTCAAAACTTGTATATATAACACTTATAAGGAATAGAAAAGTATTGTGTTCTATGAAGTACATAAACACTTATGATATAAATGTATATTTAAAATACATTTTTAAATTTGCAAATGAGTTGTATGTACTTCCCTGTTAGAACTGCTTTCACTGTGTACCATAGATTTGGGGTTGTGTGTTTATTTTCATTTGTTTCCAAGAAGTTTGTTATTTATTCTCTAATCTCATTATTAACCCATTCACTGTTTAATAACATACTTTTTAGCCTCCATGTATTTGAATGTTTTTGAGGTTCATTATTGTAGTTGATTTCTAGTCCCATGTCATTGTGATCCAAGAAGATGCTTGGTAACATTTCGATTTTCTTGGATTTGTTAAACTTATTTTGTGTCCTAACATGTGGTATATCTTTGAGGATATTTCATGTACACTTGAGAAAAATGGATATTCTACTACTTTAAACAATCCAATTAAAAAGTGGGAAAAGGATCTAAATAGACACTTCCTTAAAGAGGACATTCAGACAGCCAATAGACATAAGAAAAAAATGCTCACCATTATTAATCATTAGAGAGGTGCAGATTAAAACTAGAATAAAGTGCCACCTGCCACCTGCCAGAATGGCTACTATCAATAAATCAATAAACAACAAGTGATGGTAGTGATTTGAAAAAAAGAGAACCTTAGTACACTGCTGATGGGAATGCAGACTGGTGAAGCCATTATGGAAAACAGTATGGAGTTTCCCCCCCCCCCCAAATTAAAATGGAACTTCCATTTGACCCATTGATCCCACTGCTAGAAATATATCCTAAATATCCTGAAACACCAATCAGAAATAACATATGTGCCCCCATGTTCATAGCAGCGTTATTTACAATAGCTAAGATCTGTAAACAGCCCAAGTACCCATCAGTCCATGAGTGGACAAAAACGCTGTGGTAAATTTACACAATGGAATAATATGTGGATATAAAAACAAAGGGTATCTTACCCTTTGCCACAACATGGATGGACCTGGAGATTATAATGCTAAGCAAAATAAGCCAGTCCAAGAAAAATAAGTATCAAATGATCACAGTCATATATGGAATCTAATAAACCAAATAGATTCAGAGATATAGAAACATGGAACAGACTGATGGATTGCAGAGGGAAGGTGGGGTGGGTGGGCTGGATGGGTAGTGTTTAACTGGGGAACTTATATGTATATGTGTATAGCCCATGGACACAGACAATGGTGAAGTCCTGGGAGGATTGGGTGCAGGGTGGAAGGAGTCAATGGGAAAAAGGAGGGATTCTGTAATACATTCAACAATAAAGATAAATCTTAAAAATAATAAGCAAAGGACCTAAATAGTCACTTCTCCAAAGTGAACATACAGACATATTTTTTCTTTTTGTTATTTTTTACATCTTTATTGATTAAGGTGTTACATATGTGTCATTATTCTCCCATTACCCCCTACCTCCGACTCATGCCCTCATCCCCCTGTTGTCTGTGTCCATTGTTTAGGATTATATGCATCGATACAGGTCCTTTGGTTGATCTAAAAATGCTCAAAGTCACTAATCATCAGAGAGATGCAAATTAGAACCACAATGAGGTATCAGCTTGCACCTTTAGGAATCAACAAGTGATAGGTGCTGGTGAGTTTATGGAGGAGGGGGAGCTCTGGTACACTGGTGGTGAGAATGTGAACTGGTGTAACCATTGTGAAAAATGATGGGTTTGTGGATCTAGGGTTGGGTGGAAGAGGCTAAAGGGAAGGAAAATTGGGACATCTCTAATGCTTTCAACAACAACAACAACAACAAAATTAAAAAAATCGCATTTGAGTGAGATCATGTGATATGTATCTTGTTCTGCCTGGCTTATGTCACTTAGCATAATACTCTCCAGGCCCATCCATGCTGTTTCAAATTTTCAGAGGTTTTTTTTTTTTTTTTTTTTTTTTACAACTGCATAATATTCTATTGTATAGATGCACCACAGTTTCTTAATCCATTCATCTGCTGATGGACACTTAGGCTGTTTAAAAATATTAGCTATTGTAAATTGTGCTTGTTATGAACATAGGTAGGAATGGAAACAAATGCAATATTTTCAATAATACGGATTTTTAAAAGAAATAAAAATAAATCAATCAAAATTTATACAAATTTAAAAATTGTGAATGAGTTATTGTAATGTGCTTCACTGTAATATTAAAGTGTTGGGTTTATTCTTATTTAAGTTTCTCTAATCATCCTTCTTTATTTCTCCCTTCCTTCCTTCCTCCCTTTCTTCCTCCCTCCCTCCCTCCCTTCCTTCCTTCCTTCCTTCCTTCCTTCCTTCCTTCCTTCCTTCCT
>JAAGEH010000286.1:56728194-56756184 GCA_011751065.1 Lasiurus cinereus | reverse complement strand
TTCCTTCCTTCCTTCCTTCCTTCCTTCCTTCCTTCCTTCCTTCCTTCTGTCCTTCCTTCTTTTATTAATTAGAAGCCCAGTGCATGAATTCATGCACAGGTGGGGTCCCTCGACCTGGCCTGTGTTTGGAGCTGTTTGGGGAGTGGAGGGGGAGCTGGCCAGGGTTAGGGACTGCAGGAGGTAGGCCCCAGCAGCAACCTAACCAATGGCTGATTCCATGAGGAATTGGGCTCTCTCTTTCCTCCTGTCTGGGCCAAAGGTGCAAGTGAACCAGATTCGGGGCTGTAAGAGCCTCAGCAGCAAGTTAACCAATGGCCAATTCCATGAGGAATCAGGCTTCCTCCTCCCTTTTGTCTGGCTAGGTCCAGGTGCAGGTGAACCAGATTCTGTGGTATCAGGGCCCCAGCAGCAAGATCCAGGTCAGTGCGTGTACTAGCTACTAGCTGGTCATCTAGTCATTCCAGTCATTCTGGTTATTCAGTAATAATCGTTACATGGGAAAATGTCCCATTCAAGGACATTTTCCCAATGACTTCTTAGAGAAATTAGGAGGGAGAGAGGAGGCTGAGACATGGAGAGAGAGAAACATGCATGTGAGAAAGATACGTTGATTGGTTACCTCTCACAAGAGCCCTGACCAGAGATTGAACCTACAACCCTCAGTGCATGGGTCAATGCTCAACCAGTGGATCACTGGATAGTAGTTGCTCGGGGTTTCCGTATTTTGATAAATTTATTTATATTTTGTCCTTTTTTCCTGCTTATTTTCTGAAAAGTAAATGCATAGGCTGTTTTAATTCTCTGAGAGTTTTTATTAATAATTTTAAAACACCAATTACTTTCCAATTATATTATCACATATAACATTAATGGCTGATATCATCTTTCTATATGATGAAAAACATTTATTTATTTATTATTATTTTTTTAGTATATTTTATTGTTGATTTTTTTTACAGAGAGGAAGGGAGAAGAATAGAGAGTTAGAAACATTGATGAGAGAGAAATATTGATCAACCACCTCCCACACACCTTCTACTGGGGATGTGCCCGCAACCAAGGTATGTGCCCCTGACTAAAATCGAACCTGAGACCTTTCAGTCCACAGGCTGACACTCTATCCATTGAGCCAAATCAGTTTTGGCAAGTTTATTATTTTTTTTATTATGCCTATTCAGCTTCTGAATTGCTTGTTCTGACTTTCATAATAAACAAATCATCCTATATAATAAAAGCCTAATATGTTAAGTGTCTGGTCGTCTGGTTGTCTGTTCAATCAATCAAAGTGTAATATGCTAATGATATGCTAAGGCCACTCAACCACTCACTATGACGTGCACTGACCACCAGGGTGCAGATAGATGGCCAATCAGTCACCAAGATGTGGACTGACCATCAAGGGGCAGATGCTCTGAGTGGTAGGTTAACTTGCAGCTGGCGTCCTGCTGATCAGGACTGAGAAAGACAGGCTGGACAGAGCCCTCCTAAATCCCTCCCCAGCCCTGATCATGCACCTAGGCCTGGCCTGTACCTCTCACAATCCAGGACTCCTTTGGGGATATCGGAAAGCCAGTTTTGGCCTATTCTGGCAGACCAGGCTGAGGAACCCCACTGGTGCACCAGACCTCTAGTAAGAATGATAATAGATAATGCAAAATAGATTAAAAAGTGTTCTGTTTTTTCTCCCAGTGTTTGCTGGCAAAGAAAAATTAACCACTTATTTCAAATACCATTTGGGTTATTAATGTTTCCATTGTCTTGTTTAACATTTGATGAATCTGTTAATACTGCTCATAGAAGTTTTTGAGGTTTATTTGTGGTAAATTTGATAAAACACACAGAAGAGTAGCAGAGGAAGTGAATAATCATTGATAATTTTTTTTTTTTTTTTAAAAATGTATATATATATATATATTCTTTATTGATTAAGGTATTACACATGTGTCCTCATACCCCCATTAACTCCCAACCCCCAAGTCATGCCATCACCCTCCTATTGTCTGTGTCCATTGGTTGGACTTATATACGTGCATACAAGTCCTTTGGTTGATCTCTCTCCCATATACACACCCTCCCTACGTTCCCTCTGAGGTTTGACAGTCTGATCACTGCTTTGTCTCTGGATCTATTTTTGTTCATCAGTTTATGTTTTTTATTATATCCATAAATGATTGAAATCACGTGGTGCTTATTTTTCTCTGACTAGCTCATTTCACTTAGCACAATGCTATCCAGTTCCATCCATGCTGCAAGCAAATGGTAAGAATTTTTTCTTTTTTATCACAGCATAGTATTAGAGGGTTTTTTAATGTCTCATGACTTTTTTTCTTTCTTTATATTGCTTAAAGTATTACATATAGTAGTACATATACTCCTTTTTTCCCCATTGACCTTCCCCCAGCCTCATCAACCCTTATTTCATGCCCTCATCCCACCCACACACCCCAGTGTCTTGTGTCCATTTGTGCTTATATGCATGCATACAACTCCCTCTGTTGATCTCTTCCCCCGTCTCTCCAACACTCCTCAGCCTTCCTGCTATAATTTGACAGCCTGTTTGATGCTTTACTGCCTCTGTATCTATCTTTTTGTTCATCAGATTATAATGTTTCTTTCATTGACCAGCTTATTTCACTTAACATAATATTATCCAGCTCCATCATTCTTTTTTATAGCAGCATAGTATTACATTGTGTAGATGTACCATGGTTTTCTAATCCACTCATCTGCTGGTGGGCATTTAGGCTGTTTCCAAATTTTAGCTATGGTGAATTGTGCTACTGATTGGTATTTCTAGTTTCTGGGGATATATTCCTAGAAGTGTGATCACTGGGTCAAATGGGAGTGTCATTTTTAGTCTTTTGAAGAAACGCCATACTGTTCTCCACAGTGGCTGCACCAGTCTGCATTTCCAGCTGCAGTGCATGAGAGTTCCTTTTTCTCTTCATCCTCGCCAGCACTTATCATTTGTTGATTTGTTGATGATAGCCATTCTGCCAGGTGTGAGATGGTACTGCATTGTTGCTTTGATTTGCATCTTTCAGATCATTAGTGGCTTTGAGCATATTTTCATATGTCTCTTGGCCTTCCTTCTGTTTTCTTTCGAAAAGATTCTATTTAGGTCTGTTGCCCATTTTTTTGGATCATTTATCTGCCTTTTATTAAGTTGTATAAGTTCCCTGTAGAGGCTGGAGATTAAACATTTATGAGTGATAACATTTGCAAATATATTCTCCCATACAATGGGCTTTCTTGATGGTTACCTTTGCTATGGAAATCAAAAAATAAAGCCTTTAATTTTTTTATTTTTTTATTTATTTTTATGTAGTCCCATTTGTTTATTTTCTCTTTAGCTTCCATTGACCTAGGAGTAGTAGCTGTGAAGAAGTTGCTTCAGCATATGTTTGAGATTTTTCTGCCTGTGGATTCCTCCAGTATTTTTATGGTTTCCCATCTTATGTTTAATTATTTTAACCATTTTGAGTTTATTTTTCTTTATAGTGTAAGTTGGTGATCTAGTTTCATTTCTTTGCATGTATCTGTCCAATTTTCCCAACACCATTTATTGATGAGACTGTCTTGTCTCCATTGTATGTTCATGCCTCCTTTGTCAAATATTAATTGAGCACAGTGGTTTGGTTTGATTTCTGGGTTCTCTATTCTATTCTATTGGTTTATATGTCTGTTCCTGTGCCAATATCACAATTTTGAATCCTGGAATGTTTTTTTTTTTATTCCAGGTGAATTTTATTGTCATTTGTGTCCTAGAATTTTATATCCTGGGATTTTTTTTTTATTCCAGATGAATTTTATTGTCATTTGTTTCCAGAGTGCTTTTAATTTCTTCTTTCATCTCTTTGGTAACCCAGTCACTCTTTAATAGCATGCTATTCAGGCTATTTTGAGAACAGTGGCCTTGTAATACTGCATGAAATGTGGTATTGAGATCCCACCTACTTTGTTCTTCTTTCTCAGGATTGCTGCAGCTAATTGGTTCTTCTTTTTTTTATTCCAGATGAAATTTTGTAACATTCATTATAGGTCTTTGCAATAAGCCAATGATATTTTAGTGGAGATTGCATTGAATCTATAGATTGCTTTGGGTAATACGGATATTTTGATAATGTTGATTCTACCAATCCATGAACACCATATGTTTTTTCCATCAGTTTATGTGTTCCTCTATTTCTTTTTTTCAGTGTCCTGTAGTTTTCACATTTAAGTCTTTTACCTGCTTAGTTAAATTTGTTCCTAGATATCTTAATTTTTTTTTTTTTTTGTGCAATGGTAAATGGGATTGCTGTTTTAGTCTCTCTTTCTGTAAGTTCACGATTGATGTAAAGAAATGCCATAGATTTCTTGGCATTAACTTTGTATTCTGCTACTTTGCCAAATTCATTTATTAAGTCTAAAACTTTTTCATGGAGTCTTTAGGGTTTTCTATGTACAATATTATGTCATCTGCGGATTAGGACATGTTTACTACTTCGATGCCTTTTATTTCTTCTTCTTGTTTAATCACAATGGCTAGTACTTCCAGTATTATATTGAACAGGAGTGGTGAGAATGGGCATCTTTGTCTTGTTCTTGTTCTTAAGGGAAATGTTTTTAGTTTTTGTCTATTGAGTATGACGTTGGCTGTGTGTTTAGATATGATCATTATATTCCTATATTAATGATAATTTTTATCAAGAAAGGGTTTTAGGTTTTGTCAAATGTTTTTTTTTCTGAATCAATTAATATGACTATGTAGTTTTTATCTCTCAATTTATGTGATGTTTCACGTTTATTGATTTGCAGATATTTTACAATCCTTGTATCCCTGGGATAAATACTACTTGATCATGGTGTATGATCTTTTTGATGTATTGCTGGATCCTATTTGCAAGAATATTGTTGAAGATTTTGGCATCTATGTTCATAGTGGATATTGGCCTATAATCCTCTTTCATTGTGTTGTCTTTATTTGGTTTTGGTGTTAGGGTAATGCTGGCTTCATAGAATAAGCTTGGAAGTGTTCCTGCCTCTTGAATATTTTGGAATAGTCTGAGGAGGATAACTTTTAGTTCTTACTTGAATGTTTGTTAAAACTCCTCTGTGAAAGCATCTGGCCCAGGGATTTTGTTTGCTGAGAGATTTTTGATGATGTTTAAATTTCTTCCACAGTTATCAACCTATTGAGATGATTAGAATCTTACTGATTGGGTTTTAGATGTTTGTATTTTTCTAAGAATATTCCGATTTCCTCCAGGTCTAGTTTTTTTTTTCTTTCTTTTTTTAAAAAATTAATTTTTATTAATTTTTATACATATCTCCCCATTGCCCCCCTCCCTCCCAGGCATACCCCAAACCCCCAGTGTCTGTGATCATTGGTTATGCTTATATGCATGCATAAAAGTCCTTTGATTGATCACTTATCTAACTCACCTAACTTTAATCTTTCTGCTCTAATTTCACACACTGTTTGATACTTTATGATTTTTGTCCTCCTGAGAATTATCAGTCTACTCCCTTTCTGTGCTCCTGATTCTATTATATTCATCAATTTATTCTGTTGATCAAATTTTTAATTCACTTAATTTTTAGATTCACTTGTTGACAGATATGTATTTGTTGTTCATAATTTTTTGTCTTTTACCTTTTTCTTCTTCCTCTTCTAAAAGAGTACCTTTCAGCATTTCATATAATACTGGTTTGGAGTTGATGAACTCCTTTAGCTTTTTCTTTTCTATGAAGCAATTTATCTGCCCTTCAATTCTGAATGATAGCTTTGCTGGATAGATTATTCTTGGTTGTAGGTTCTTGCTGTTCATCACGTTGAATATTTCTTGCCACTCCCGTCTGGCCTGCATCGTTTCTCTTGAGAAATCAGCTGACAGTCGTATGGGTGCTCCCTTGTAGGTAATGAACTGTTTTTTTCTTGCTGCTTTTAATATTCTCTCTTTGTCTTTTGCTCTTGGTATTTTAATTATGATGTGTCTTGGTGTGGTCCTCTTTGGATTCCTTTTATTTGGGGTTCTGTGTGCTTCCTGGACTTGTAAGTCTATTTCTTTTACCAGATGTGGGAAATTTTCAGTAATTATTTCTTTAAGTAGGTTTTCAGTATCTTGCTCTCTCTCTTCTTCTGGCACCCCCACAATTCTGATGTTGGTATGCTTGAAGCTGTCCCAGAAGCTCCTTACATTATCTTCACATTTTTGGATTCTTTTCTCTTCTTGCTTTTCCAGTTGAATGTTTTCTGCTTCTATATATTTCAAATTTTGACTTGATCCTTGCCTTTCTCTAGTCTGCTGTTAGGATTCTGTATAATATTTTTTATTTCAGTCAGTGTATGTTTAATTTCTATTTGGTCCTTTATCATCTTTAGTTGGACCTTTTTCATCTTCTCTTGGGTCTCACTAAATTTATCCATCTTTTCTAGCATATTCTTGAAAAACCTTATAAGTGTGGTTTTGAACTCTATATCCAGTCGTTTTTTTCCCTCCATTTCTTTTGTTTGTGATCCCTTCCCCTTTCTCGGCATTTTCACTATGCCGGGGAAACTTCTGTGTTGAATTCAGCCTTATGATACCAGACACAAAACCGAAGAAGCCTCTATTGAGCTTGGGATGGGTGGAGTCTCAGGGCTTAAGGGACCGCCTTGCTTTCCAGTCAGCCCCGCCCTCCATGGCCCCTGAGTCTCACGTGACTGGGTAATGGCTGGAGCCGTCCTCGTGCCTCTAACCGCTGCCTTTCCAGCTCCCCTGCACAGCAGGACCTCACGAGTCTAGGTCTCTAGGGTTTCGTCCGAAACAGGGGCTTAGTGGAGTCAGAAGTGGCACAGTTGGGAGGGTCTATCCCCCACCCACTTGCGAAAGCCAGCAGCACAATCAGCAATCTGTCCTGCGCACAGTGCCGAGAGTGGCACCAGGCCTTTGATCTTTTGCGACTCCCCTAAGTTTCCGTGCACTTCTCCCTTTTCACATCCAAACTCCCCCCATATGAGTTTCGGCTGGATCTGGGGTTTAGTGTTGTAGGATAAGGGGTTCAATGCCTTTGAGAGTCTCCGTTTCCCTCCTGCCAGAGAAAGCCAGCCAGGTACTCCAGCACCACACACGCGTCTCCGTACCTCAGCTTTTTGCAGCTCCTCTGGGTCTCCGTGAGCCCCTTTCTTTTCTTCTAGTTGTAGAACTTCCACTCAGCCAGCTTTTCTGTGGTTCTGGATGATGTCCGTTCTGTCTTTTAGTTGTAGTTTTGAAATTGTTGTGCGAGGCAGCAGTGTAGGTGTTTACCTATGCCACCATCTTGGATTCCCCCAGGTCTAGTTTTTTGAAGTACAGAAATCCTTTGTATTTCTATAGGGTCTGTTGTTATTTATTTTCTTTCATTTCTGATTTTGTTTATTTGGGTGCTTTCTCTTTGCTTCTTGGTGAGTCTGGCTAGAGTTTTATCAGTCCTGTTTATTCTTTGGTTGATCTTTCATATTGTTTGTTTTGGTATCTATGTCCTTTAAGTCTGCTCTGATCTTTATTATATCCTTACTTCTGCTTTCATTGGGCTTTTCTTCTTTCTCTCTTTCTAATTATTTAATTTGTAGAGTTTGATAATTTACTATCATTTTTCTTGTTTCTTAGGTAGGCCTGTAGAGTGATAAACTTCCCTCTCCAGACTGCTTTAATTGTGTACCATAGATTTTGTATTGTTGTGTTTTTATTGTCATTTGTTTCCAGGGTGCTTTTAATTTCTTCTTTCATCTCATTGGTAACCCAGTCACTATTTAATAGCATGCTATTCAGCTTCCAAGTGTTTGAGATTTTTATTGTTTTTATTGTAGTTTATTTCTAATATTATGCCATTGTGGTCTAAGAAGATGCTTGATATGATTTCAATCTTCTTGAATTTGGGGAGACTGCTTGTGGCCCAATATGTGGTCTATTTTTTAAAATGACCCATGTGCACTTGTGAACAATGTATATTCTGTGGCTTTGGGGTGAAATGTTCTGAAGATGTCAATTAAGTCCATCTGATCTAGTGAGTCATTTAGAATTGCTGTTTCTTTTCTGTTTTTTTTTTCTTTTTTCTTTTTTTTTTCTTGTCTAGAGGATTTATCTAGTGATGTCAGTGGTGTATTAAAGTCCTCTACTATGATTTTATTGTTGTGGATTTCTCCCTTGATATCTTCTAGTAGTTTTTTTTTTTTTAATGTATTTGGGTGTTCCTGCATTGGGTGCATATATGGTTATCAAGGTTATACCCCCTTGTCTCAATCCCTTCAGTATAATGAAGTGACCTTCCTTATCTCTTGTATGACCTTCATTTTGATGTCTATTTTGTCATATATAAGAATTGCTGTCCCAGCTTTTTTTTTTTTTTCATTTCCATTTGCCTGAGAGATATTTTTCCATCTCTTCACTTTCAGTCTGTGTGAGTCCTTTTTTCTGAGGTGGGTCTCTTGTAGACAGCATATATATGGGTCATCTTTTTTTTTTTTTAAATCCATTCAGCCACTCAATGCTTTTTGCTTGGAGCATTTAGTCCATTTACATTTTAAGTGATTATTGAAAGGTACTTGTTTGTAGTCATTTCTATTTTTGTGCCTGTGTTCTTTCTTACCTTTTTTATTTCTTCTTTTTATAGCATTTCCATTAACATTTCTTGTATTGCTGGCTTGGTAGTGATAAACTCCCTCAGCCTATTTTTGCCTATAAAGCTCCTGATTTCCCATTACTTTTAAAAAAAATATATTTTATTTATTTTTTACAGAGAAGAAGGGAGAGGGATAGAGAGTTAGAAACATTGATGAGAGAGAGAGATCAATCAGTCGCCTCCTGCAAGCCCCCTCCTGAGGATTATCCTGCAACCAATGTACGTGCTCTTTACCAGAATTTAACCTGGGACCTTTCAGTCCGCAGGCCAACACTCTATCCACTGATCCAAACCAGTTTCGGCTCTTCCTGATTCTTGAATTGGTTATTGATCTTCTCATCCATTTGGTGAATGAATTGTACAACAATTATTCTGAATTCTTTTTCTGTTGTTGCATGCTTCAATTTCACTAATTTTCTTTCTTGGAGATTCTTCATTTTCTTTCCTCTGGAAATTGTTTCATCTTCCCATTCTGACTATCACCAGAAGCTTCAAACATCAAGTTGCATGGACCTGTGACATGTGAATCACATCATATGATTGTCACAGAAGAGCTCTGGCAATAAGATGCCATTGGTTGGTGGGAACCCGGCTCCCCCAGAATCAGTGTTATCAGCACTCAGTGTGGCCTCATGTGTGCACCTAGAATCAGGGACTTCACCTGCACTGTGCTGAAACAAAGATCCAAGATGGCAGCATAGGTAAACACCTACACTGCTGCCTCGCACAACAATTTCAAAACTACAACTAAAAGACAGAACAGACATCATCCAGAACCACAAGAAAGCTGGCTGAGTGGAAATTCCACAACTAGAAGAAAAGAGAGGGGCTCACAGAGACCCAGAGGAGCTGCAAAAAGCTGAGGCATGGAGACACACATGTAGAGAGAGCAGATGCTGGAGTACCTGGTTGGCTTTCTCTGGCGGGAGGAAGAAGGAGACTCCAAACTGCATTGAACCCCTTATCCTATGACGCTAAACCCCAGGTGGAGCTGAAACTCATTTGGGGGGAGTTTGGACTGTGAAAAGGGAGAAGTGCACGGCAATTTAGGGGAGTCGTGGAAGGGCAGAAGTCTGGTGGTGCACACAGCACTGCACACAGAAGGACAAATGCTGATTGTGCAGGTGGCTTTCACAAGTAGGTGGGAGACAGAGCATCCCAACTGCGCCACTTCTAACTCCACTAAACCCCAGTTTCAGGTGAAACCCTGGGGACCCAGACTAATATGGTCCTGGAGCGCAGGGGAGCCAGAAAGGCAGCAGTCTAGAGGCACTGGGAGAGCACGTGTGCTCACAGGCACCGCTTCAGCAATTACCCAGTCACATAACACTCAAGGTCCATGGAGAGCAAAGCTGACTGGAAGGCAAGGTGATCCATTAAGCCCTGAGACTCCACCCATCCCAAGCTCAACAGAGAGGCTTCTGCTGTTTTGCAAGTCTTGTATCATAAGGCTAAATCCAACACAGAAATCCAGCATAGTGAAATCCAGCATAGTGAAAATGCAGAGAAAAAGGAAGAAATCACAAACAAAAGAAATGGAGGAAAACAAATGACTGGATATAGAGTTCAAAACCACAGTTATAAGGTTTTTCAAGAATATCCTAGAAAAGATGGATAAATTTAGTGAGACCCAAGAGGAGATGAAAAGGACCAACTAGAGATGGAAAAGGACCAACTATAGATGGTAAAGGACCAACTAGAAATTAAACATACACTGACTGAAATAAAAAATATTATACAGAGACCTGAGAGCAGACTAGAGGAAGGCAAAAATCAAGTCAAAAATTTGAAATATAAAGAAACAGAAAACACTCAACTGGAAATGCAAGAAGAAAAAAGAATCCAAAAATGTGAAGATAATGTAAGGACCTCTGGGACAGTTTCAAGCGTACCAACATCAGAATTGCGGGGGTGCCAGAAGAATAGAGAGAAGAAGATACTGAAAACCTATTTGAAGAAATAATGCCTGAAAACTTCCCATATCTGGTAAAATAAATGGACTTACAAGTCCAGGAAGCCCACAGAACCCAATATAAAAGGAATCTAAAGAGGACTACACCAAGCCACATCATAATTAAAATACCAAGGAAAATACCAATCCTGTCTCAGAAAACCGGGTGGGGAGAAATCCAAGATGGCGGCATAGATAAACACCTACACTGCTGCCTCGTACAACAATTTCAAAACTACAACTAAAAGACAGAACGGACATCATCCAGAACCACAGGAAAGCTGGCTGAGTGGAAGTTCTACAACTAGAGGGAAAGAGAGGGGCTCACAGAGGCCCAGAGGAGCTGCAAAAAGCTGAGGTACAGAGACACGCACGCTGAGAGAGCGGGTGCCTAGTGCCTGGCTGGCTTTCTCTGGCGGGAGGGAAACGGAGACTCCCAACGGCATTGAACCCCTTATCTTACGACACTAAACCCCAGATCCAGCTGAAACTCATACGGGGGGAGTTTGGACTGTGAAAAGGGAGAAGTACACGGAAATTTAGGGGAGTTGCAAAGGATCGGAGGTCCGGTCGCGCTCGGCACCACACGGAGGACAGATTGCTGATTGTGCCGCTGGCTTTCATTAGTGGGCGGGAGACAGACTCTCCCAACTGCGCCTCTTCTGAGTCCACTGGGCCCCTGTTTTGGGCGAAACCCTGGGGACCTTGACTCGTGTGGTCCTGGTTCACAGGGGAGCCGGAAAGGCAGCGGTTAGAGGCGCTGCGGGTGCGCGAGCGCACAAGGACCGCTCCAGCCATTACCCAGTCACATGAGACTCAGGGGCCGTGGAGGGCGGGGCAAACTGGAAGGCAAGGCGGTCCCTTAAGCCCTGAGACTCCACCCCTCCCAAGCTCAGCAGAGGCTTCTTCGGCTGAATCCAGCACAGAAGTTTCCCCGGCACAGTGAAAATGCCGAGAAAAGGGAAGGGATTACAAGCAAAAGAAATGGAGGAAAAAAAACGACTGGATATAGAGTTCAAAACCACGCTTATAAGGTTTTTCAAGAATATGCTAGAAAAGATGGATAAATTTAGTGATACACTGACTGAAATAAAAACTATTATGCAGAGTACTAACAGCAGACTAGAGAAAGGCAAGGATCAAGTCAAAAATTTGAAATATAAAGAAGCAGAAAACATTCAACTGGAAAAGCAAGAAGAGAAAAGAATCCAAAAATGTGAAGATAATGTAAGGAGCCTCTGGGACAGCTTCAAGCGTACCAACATCAGAATTGTGGGGGTGCCAGAAGAAGAGAGAGAGCAAGATACTGAAAACCTGTTTAAAGAAATAATGACTGAAAACTTCCCACATCTGGTAAAAGAAATAGACTTACAAGTCGAGGAAGCACACAGAACCCCAAAGAAAAGGAACCCAAAGAGGACTACACCAAGACACATCATAATTAAAATGCCAAGAGCAAAAGAGAAAGAGAGAATATTAAAAGCAGCAAGAGAAAAACAGTTTATTACCTACAAGGGAGCACCCATACGACTGTCAGCTGATTTCTCAACAGAAACGATGCAGGCCAGACGGGAGTGGCAAGAAATATTCAACGTGATGAACAACAAGAACCTACAACCAAGAATAATCTATCCAGCAAAGCTATCATTCAGAATTGAAGGGCAGATAAAGACCTTCACAGAGAAGAAAAAGCTAAAGGAGTTCATCAACTCCAAACCAGTATTATATGAAATGCTGAAAGGTACCCTTTTAGAAGAGGAAGAAGAAAAAGGTAAAAGACAAAAAATTATGAACAACAAATACACATCTGTCAACAAGTGAATCTAAAAATTAAGTGAATTAAAAATCTGATCAACAGAATAAACTGGTGAATATAATAGAATCAGGAGCACAGAAAGGGAGTAGACTGATTGATAATTCTCAGGAGGACAAAAATCATAAAGCATCAAACAGACTGTGAAATTATAGCAGAAAGATTAAAGTTAGGTGAGGTAAATAAGTGATCAATCAAAGGACTTGTATGCATGCTTATAAACATAACCAATGATCACAGACACTGGGGGGTCGGGGTACACCTGGGAGGGAGGGGGGACAATGGGGAGATATGTATAAAAAATTAATAAAAATTAATAAAAATAAAAAAGAAAAAAGAAAAAAATAAAATAAATAAATAAAAAAATACCAAGAGCAAAAGACAAAGAGAGAATATTAAAAGCAGCAAGAGAAAAACATTTTTAATTACCTACAAGGGAGCACCCATACAATTGTCAGCTGATTTTTCAACAGAAACGATGCAGGCCAGACGGGAGTGGCAAGAAATATTCAACGTGGTGAATAGCAAGAACCTACAACCAAGAATGCTCTATCCAGCAAAGCTATCATTCAGAATTGAAGGGCAGATAAAGAGATTCACAGATAAGAAAAAGCTAAAGGAGTTCATCAACTCCAAACACATATTATATGGATTGCTGAAAGGTACTTTTTTTTTAAAAAAATATATTTTATTGATTTTTTACAGAGAGGAAGGGAGAGGGATAGAAAGTTAGAAACATTGATGAGAGAGAGACATCGATCAGCTGCCTCCTGCACACCACCTACTGGAGAAGTGCCCACAACCAAGGTACATGCCCTTGACCGGAATCGAACCTGGGACCTTTCATTCCTACCCGAGACCTTTCAGTCCACAGGCCGATGCTCTATCCAAAAGGTACTCTTTTAGAAGAGGAAAAGAAAAAGGTAAAAGATAAAAAATTATGAACAACAAATACATATCTATCAACAAGTGAATCTAAAAATTAAGTGAACTAAAAATTTGGTCAACATAATAAACTCGTAAATATAATAGAATCAGAAGCACAGAAAGGGAGTGGACTGATAATTCTCAGGGGGAAAGGGGTGAGGGGTGTACTGGCAGAGACTGGACAAAAATCATACACTTATGGAAGAGGTTAACGGGAGGGAGGTAAGGGTTGGGAACAGGGTGGATGGGAGCTATGAAGTGAAAAAAAGAGAAACAAATGTAATCATCAGAATAATAATGATTTAATTAAAAAAAAGACCCAATTGGCATATGCCAAAAAATCAGAATCCTCTAGCATGTTCCAGGAGTCAGAGTTTCCCTGTGCCTGCACCGAGAATCACATATCAGTCTCTGTTGCTTCCTGCGGCCTTGCTCTGAGAATCATGGTCCCTGTGTATGCATGCACCAAGAATTGGAGTTACTGGCTCTTAGTGTGAATGCCCTGGGAATCAGGGATCCCAGGCACATGTGATAAGAAACAGAGTCAAGTTCTTGGTGCTTAGTGCTGCCTCCTGCCTTGAGAATTGGGGTCCCAATCAGCTTGGGGGACTGGGTTGCACAGTAGCACTGTGTTGGCAGGAAGTCTGCTCCTGTGCTGCGAAAAACAGACTCTCAAATGTGCTTCCCAAAATCGAAGTCAGGTGACACTACCACCCTGTGTGGGCTTTGGATTTGGTTGCCTGATTGCATTGCATGGAACAGACTCCCAGTGTCTGCACACTCCCAGGCTCAAATTTCTGTATTGGAGCCACAACCTGTGCTAGGGTGGGTCTATCAGTTACTATGGTGTTGTCCACAAGCCGTGGGAAGGAGAATAGGCTCTGTGCCTCAGAGAAATCAATAGCCAGGATGTCTGGATTCTTAGTGTCTGTGGGTCTGCAACTGTGATTGCAGGTCTCTGTCACCATTGGCTGCAGTGTTCTGGTTTGCATCTGAGACCAGACTGGGTGGTGCTTAGGCCAGGATCTAGTCTCAATCTTCTCTGTTTCTCAAGATAGCATGGTCTCTGTGCCCGCATTGACCACCCCAGTGTGTCTGCATTGGGAGGGGGGCTCTGCCATCTGAGACTCTCTGGTTTGGAAGCTCTGTGGAAGACCTGTAGAATCTAGCTTTCCCTAGCTCATACACACACATACACACACACACACACACCACATGTCCACACACTCCTCTATTGCCCCCTCACTCTCTCACACTCTCTCCCTCCCTACCTTTCTGCCAGTCACCATTTTCTGAGTCATTGATTGTTTTTATATCAATAAGAATTTTAATCACAGACTGACTCTTAAAAAATAATATACATTTTATCCTGTAAAAGATCATGATAAATTCCAATTTTAGAAAAGTTGGTCAGGCAGTTTTATCCTAATCAACCTCAGTAATTAAATTAAATTAAATTTGAAATTTGTAAATATGATCATTCTATAAATTGAAAATGTTCACTAAAAAATATGAACTTTAGATCATTCAAAGCAGTTTTGGTTCCACAAGTCCTTATTACTAGTGTTGTCACAATATTTTCTATGTTGAACATAGATACACATTATACCAATCTT
This sequence comes from Lasiurus cinereus, assembly GCA_011751065.1. Taxonomy (NCBI): domain Eukaryota; kingdom Metazoa; phylum Chordata; class Mammalia; order Chiroptera; family Vespertilionidae; genus Lasiurus; species Lasiurus cinereus. Next base: position 56,741,252 of record JAAGEH010000286.1, on the reverse strand, counting down.
AAGAAAAAAATCACTTTTTAAAATATATATTATTATTGACTTTGAGAAGGGAAGGCAAGGAAGAGAGAAATAGAAACATCACTGATGGAGAGAGAATCATTGATAGGCTCTGTCCTATATGCCCCACAATGCAGACTGAGCCTACACCCCAAGCATATGACCTGATCAGGAATCAAACTGTGACCTCCTGATTCATAGGTCAATGCTCAACCTCTGAACCACAATGGCTTCCTTTGTGTCACCTTAAGTAAAGTGCTTCTTTTTACTGACCATCCTGGTGCTACCTTGAGAGCTGTAAAATCTCTGATTCTTATTTTAAATTTACTTTATACAATGTATTTTTCTCTTCAAGAATCATTTGAATACTTGAAGTTGAGGGGTTTATATTTTCTGTAGAATTAAATCTTTTATAACTCCAACTTCCTATTCTGTATTTTCAGATTATTTCTGATTCAACTGCAATGTACTTTAAAAAAATGTTTCTGTTGGGTAACATAGTGGCATACTTTCTGAGCTCCTCTTATGTAAGGTTTACTTTCAATTGATTCTCATGTGATTGGAAAATTACATGTTGGAATTTTGTATCATGCCATTTTCTTCACTAAGTATACTGCAAATATTGCTACATCTTCTGTAGTTTTGGTTATCAAAGTAGACAATTGAGGCAAATGGAATTTGTGATTTCCATTAACACAACACTTATTTTATTCTGATGCTGAAATAATATTTTCTTAATAAATTAAGTTTTAAAAATTAACCTTGGTAAACCCAACACTCCTTCAGGTTAATTTAAGAGTAGCATGTGCTATGCTGTTTATTTATGAGTTTAATCTATCACACAGAATGATAACTTCCTGCTTATTTGTTTCCCTGCCTAACTAAGCATTTTATTTCTTTAGTTACATTGACAGTGTCATTTAAATGTTGTACCTTTAGCCCTATCTGGTTTTGCTCAATGGATAGAGTGTTGACCTGCAGACTCAAGGGTCCCAGGTTCGATTCCAGTCAAGGGCATGTACCTTGGTTGCAGGAACATCCTCAGTAGGGGATATGCAGGAGGCAGCTGATTGATGTTTCTATCTCTCTATCCCTCTCCCTTCCTCCCTGCAAACAATCAATCAAATATATTTAAAAAATAAATGCTGTACCTTTATCTGGTACAATATACCTCTTAATATTTTTTTGAGGAAATGAGAAAGCAAGCAAATGAAATCTCACTTTAAATTTCAAAATTAAACAAAATTTCTCTAAAGTTCAGTGCAAGTCAATAGATAAACATAAAGAATCAGAATTAAAACACATTTTTAAACAATATTTTGAGAAAATATTGTATCACATTTTAAAACTTTGTTCCAAACAACCCATTGAATATCAATTGTATGGTTGAATTCTAGTTGCTTTCTTTGCTAACATATATTGACTCTTTCTTACATGCTTGCTTCATTATGTGGATGGTGCTTCTTTTTGTTTTGTTTTGTTTTTATTCATAGGAATCTTTATTTTTCTGTTTGTGTTTTTTGTTTATTATTACATATAGTATTACATATGTCTCTTTTTCCCTCATTGACCTCCCCACTTCCCCAGCCACCATCACCCCGGTAAATGCCCTCATCCACATAGTGTCTGTGTTCATTGGTTATGCTTATTTGATGATATGATTATTTCCAGTGGGCAGTGTCTTTACTGGGAAATCCCTGTTTTATAAATGTAAACATTACACATAAATTTTAAGTTTTCCACTAAAAGAGGAAAATCCACTTAAAAAAAAAAAAACACCTGAAAAGAAAACTTCTAATCTCAGCCTTGGCTGCATAGCTCAGTTGGTTAGAGAATTATCCCAATAAAGCAAAATTATGGGTTTTGTCCAATGAATTCAAGTCAATAACTAAAAAAACTTAAGAAAAACGTTTTAATCTCCTAGCTTCCTTATAAATAGGCTTGGGCTAAAATTTCTACCATGTCCTTCTCTCCCACCAGAGCTGGAGTAGGTGGAAAGCATCCATGCTATATTACAGAAGAATAAGCAGAAAATATCTCAGTTTCTAAGTTTATAGGGATGCTTTAGGTCTTTCAAGGCATGAAGGCATCATCTTGCATCCTTATTTGAGCATAAAATTCCATGGTCCAACACCAAAGAGTTTAAATCTACAGGGTATCCCAAATATATATATACACTTTAATAGCTAATAGTTCAATTTTGAAAATGACACCATATGATCTCACTCATTTGTGGATAATAAAGAACATTATAAACTGATGAACAAAAAGATAGATACAGAGGCAGTAAAGCATCAAACAGACTGTCAAATTACAGCAGGAAATTTAAGGAGAGGTGGGGTAGATAAGAGATCCATCAAAGGACTTGTATGCATGCATATAAGCATAACCAATGAACACAAGACAGTGGGGGGTTAAGATAGGCCTGAGGGGCAATGGGAAGATATGTATACATGTAACAGATTAATAAAAAGAAAAGAAAAGAAAATGTATTTTGATAAATGCTGCCATTATTATTAGTCAAAGGGTGTGTATACATTTTTTGGGACACTCTATGTTTTAGATCTCCTGACCTCAACTCTGCATTACATTTGTGTTCCTGCTTCACTAACTTTTTTTTTTCTTTTGAGCTCAACCATATAATCTGTAATATTTTTCATTTACAAAACATTTTTGCATATTTGGAGCAGTTCACTCTGCCATTTTAACACATATTCGTATTTATACTTCCTCAACTCTATGAACCATAGTGCTCATCAATTGTTTGCTTAATTAATTATATACTAAATGAACAAAGCACACATGAATGCCCTAAATGCCGATGATGTTCATTGGAAGGGTGGAGAATAAGCACCAGAATGGCTAATCTTAGATAATCAAAGAAAAATAATAGAAAGGAAAAATGGGAAGTATGAGAGTATAAAAAAGCAGGCAACAGCACTAATGAATATATTATCTGATTTTCAAAATTTTCCTGAAACCTGACTTCTATAGAGAACTCAAACAAAAGTCATCATTATGACCCAAGGGCCCTAGTTTTGCTTCATTAACACTTTACTTATTTTATTATATTAAGTTTCTATTGCTTCATAAAACACACACTATACAAATTCTGCCAAATGAAGATGCTATCTATAATAATAAAAGCATAATACGCTAATTAGACCAGACAAGCGAATGACCTTCCAGATGTCAACCTGGACGTCCTTCCTGACAAAGCCATGGTGATGGGGCTGAGGTAGAAATGATTAGGGACGATCAAATAGGAAGGCTAACAGTTAGGGGCAATAAGTCAGCCAGGCAAGCAGTTAGGAACCAGCAGTCCTGGATTGTGAGAGGGATGTCCAACTGCCAGTTTAGGCCCAATCCCTCAAGGGGTCCCAGATTAAAAGAGGGTAGAGGCTGGATGAGGCCCCCTTATGCATGAATTTCATGCACTGGGTCTCTAGTTTATATAATCTATGTAATAAAGAGGTAATATGCTAATTGGTCTTAATGATGTCACAGTCACAACCAGGCTGCACATGCACAGGAGCTGGTAGGTGGAGACAGGGACTTTCATGACCGGGATATGAGGCTGCCACAAGGATTGGCCCCTTCTTATGGAGGCACACACAGGCCCACAGTGCCTCCCCGCCTAGAGAAGGGTGTCAGAATAGGGGTGGGCCCTCGGCAGAGAGCTCTCAGCACTCCTGCACTGGGGTCTGAAGGTACAGAGAAGAAGAGAGAACTCATAGGCAGTTAGGGGGTTTAGACCAGGAGGGGAGAACAGATAGGCAGTTAGGGGCATCAGACAAGAAGGGGAGAGCAGTTAGGGGCAACAGGCAGGCAGGTGAGTGCTTAGGGGTCAGTGGTTCTGGATTGTGAGAGAGATCCCAGATTAGAGACAGTGCAGGCCAGGCTGAGAGATGACCTTCTCCCCCATGTATAAATTTCATGCATGGGCCTCTAGTCTAAATATATAAAAGCCTAAGTGACTGTTATGACTGGATGACTGGTTGACCAGCCAGTAGTTATGATGTGCATTGACCACCAGGGGCAAATGCTCAATGCAAGAGCCTCCCCCAGTGGTCATTGTGCTCCTACAGCCAAACTCCTGTGGTCCAAGCCCCCAGACTAGGTGAGATGGCCCTGATTGGCCCCAATCACCAGCCATGCCAAGGGACTCAACCAATGGAATGAATTTGTGCACTGGGACTCTAGTTGAAAATAATGAAAATGCTATCTAATGCAAATATCAGATAGCAAATTTCTCTTTATGACACTTCAATCTTGATAAATTGGATGCTACAGCAGATGATACATTTTTTAAAACAGTAATGTCAGTTTTATCCAAAACTGAAACTATGTGTTCACAGCTTGCCAGATGTACAACTCCCTCTGGTTAATTCTTTTAAAAGTGGATTTTATTGTTGTTGTTTTTTTTAGAAAACACATACACAATGTGAACAAATGTCTATGTGTCTTTATTGCAGTTTATCTACCCAGGATATACAATGCCTTCTCAGATTACCTTGAGGCAGCCTAGTTTTTCTTCTATTTTGTATTGTTACCTTGAATTTGCTAAAATTAGTATGAACGGTAGGATAATTTCTGCTAGGAAAGTGAATTATAAACATAAAAGAAAGAAACATTAAGTTATTTGCCCAACCAGCTCCAAATGTGCCTTTATGACTATATTATTCCATAAACACCAGGACAATTTGTCAGTTGCTCTTGACTCTTGGAGGGCATGATATTTCCTCCCACTCTGGCATCAGCCACCACCCCAAAGAAGAAGCCCACAAGCCAAAGTGGACAGGTATAGCTTTCACTGGAGCTACAGATAAACACTAGAACCTGAGAGCTCTTTGCTGAAAATGAGTTCCTATTAACATAAAAAGGTAAAATTTAACAAGACACTAAATTCAGTCATAAAAAATAAGATTTTAGACATTTTTGTTATATTCTTCTGATAATCTGTAAGTGCAAGTTCCAAAGCTCTTAGTAATAATGCATTAGATGGATCAAAAGCAAAGGGAAAAAAGGAAATTTAATTATCCAAATAAACTTACTCATATTAGTATGAACACTTACTTTTGTGTTGTATTTTTGTACAGCTAAAACATGTATTGGCTATGTTAAAGTCAGAACACCATTAAGAACTATAAAATATGAGGTGTAAATGCTGTTTTACTTTATGTTTTTTTTAAATACATATTTTGAATGATTTCAGAGAGGAAGGGAAGGGAGAGAGAGAGAGAGAGAGAGAGAGAGAGAGAGAGAGAGAGAGAGAGAAATATCAATGATGAGAGAGAATCATCAATTGACTGCTTCCTGCACAACCCCTAATGGGGATCGACCACACAATCCAGGCATGTGCCCTGATTGAGAATTGAAACATGATCTCCTTGTTCATAGGTCGAAACTCAACCATTGAGCACACAAGCCAAGCTTATTTTGTATTTTTATTTCACTTCATCCAATGGTAATATTAGACATCCTACTTTTAAAACAAACACAGAACAAAATTCCAGTCCCAAAAAGATGGGAAATTCTTTCCTGAGCATCGTTATCCCAATACTTCTGATCTCTGCCCACAAATTACTATGTGACTGTCTTATAGTGAAAAAATAAACATACAAAACAAAACAAGAAATAAACAAATAAATAGGAGTATATTATCCCAAGTTTGATATGCTCATAGGATATGATTGCCCAGAGGTATCTGTGTATTATGGTAGTATTTTTGTTCTTTCACACATGCTTACTTCAAATCTTTGCTCATTCTATAATATCCCCATCTTGTTCTGAAATGGAACACTGAGCTTGCCTATGTGCTGTTGAAGAGCAAACAGATTACAACTCACCATCCAATGCAATGAGACCATCTATTGGCATAAATTGAGCTATGTCAAGCAGACAGATGAAGCTTCAGAAAAGTTTTCAGAAGACAACCTAGATTTAAATCTTAGCCATGTCATGCATGAGATTTGATGTCGGTTATTTAATTTTGTAAACTTCTGTTTTTTAAATCTGTAAAACAAGTACAATACCCCCTGCCATTTATTCCTTAACCTGGTGTTTTGTTTTGGGGTGTGGTTTGTTGTGTTTTTTTTTTGTTGTTGTTGTTGTTTTTGCCACAATAGAGAGAGATAATATGTATGAAAACATTTTATTTATGGAAGTGAGAGTCTTCTATTTTGGAAAGATGTATATTTGATATATACAGCTGACATTTAGAACTCCCTATATGTCAGATACTGTTCTGAGTGATTTATTTATTTATTTTTATTTTAAATTTATTTTATTTTTATTTTTTCCCTATTGCCCTCTCCAGCTCCTCTCACCCCCCAGTACATGCCCTCACCCATCTCCCCCCCTGACCTGCCCCCAATTTCCTGTATCTACTGGTTATGCCTACACACATGCATACAAGTCCTTCTGTTGATCTCCAACAGCGCCACCCCCCCCATCGGCCCCCATCAACCTCCCCTGCCTTGCCTTCCCACTGTAGCACGACAGTCTGTTCATTGCTTCTTTGCCTCTGCATCTTTTTCCCTCCCATCCCTCAATTCTTGTCTTTAAAAACATCTTGCTGAGACCGGTTTGGCTCAATGGATAGAGCATCAGCCTGTGGACTGAAAGGTCCCGGGTTCGATTTTGGTCAGGGGCATGTACCTTACTTGCAGGCACATCCCCAGTGGCGGGCATGCAGGAGGCGGCTGATCGATGTCTCTCTCTCATCGATGTTTCTGACTTTCTATCCCTCTCCCTTCCTCTCTGTGAAAAATCAATAAAATATATTAAAAACACAACAACAACAACAAACATCTTGCCACTGTAGGCTAGAAATAAATCCACAAGAGAAAAAAAAAGTTTGAGTCCCAATTTCAATGCTTAAATATTTAACTCATTTATTTTTCTCAACAACCTTAGAGATTATTTTTCCCCATTTGACAGATCAGTGAACTGTGACGCTGAAAGCCTAAGTAACACATCCATGTTGTTAATCCTTACACTATCTAACAATAGTTTTATGTATGCCACTAATTGAATTGCTGCCATACATGTTATTAGAACAATGAACTGGAGTCTATAAGCTATAATATTTGAGGTATAAGTCTAAAATATAGTCCAATTCAGTCTCAGAATAAAGTTAAAATAGATATATCAAAGTGTCAAATTTTCACATAGAAACAATGAAGTCTAACAATAGAGAGACAAAGCCTCATGATAGTTTTTCAATGGCCCATAACTGTATAAAATTGGATATTTCAATCATTATTACTTTGTTCATATTATTATCATTATTCATGTAAGCAACAACAGGAAAAGAAGGGTGGCAAAGAAAAATCTGGAAAATCTCAACACACCACCCTATTAAATGTGTTGCAAATGTTACAAAATGTTTTAAAATAAAATTGAGCAGAAAAAGGCTCAGATTAGGAAAATTAGAGTCATTCTACCCATTATGTACTGTTTGATTAGGAACTGACCACAAATATAATGGCACCAACAGCACTTTTATGGGGGAAGGCAGAAATTTGGATGCATTCATAGGTCTATCATGGGGTATATGTTTCTCCCTTTAGCTATAGTCTCTCTCTTTCTGTTTTCTTAGTGGTTATATTGATGCTTCTCACTTAACAATGACAAAAGTCAGTTTCCTATGGTACAGATGACTATTTTATTTTTTGGCTATAGATACTGCATTAGTGCTATTACTGAATAACATATTGCACCAAACCTTTAAAAGAACTTTTATTATCTCCCAGTTCCTGTGGGTTATAAATCTGGGCATTCTTAACTAGTAATTCTTGGTGGGGGGTTCCCACAAACATGACATCAAAGTGTTAGCCAGGGCTTTGGTCATTTCAAGGTTCAAATGGGGTAGGATCTGTTTCCAAGCTCACTCCCATGGTTGGTGGAAAGATTTGCTTCTTTATGAGCTATTGGGGTGAGCCTCAGTTCTTCACTGGCTCTTGAATAAAGGCTGCATTCAGCTTTATTCTACATCACCTCTTCATATTTCAGCTCAAACATTACAGTTTTCTGGTAAAAAAGGAGTCTTCTAGATTTTGGCCTCCAGTCAGGAGATATAGAGGCAAGGTAGTTTAAGGTATTGATAAAATAAAAGCTTAATATAAATACAGTGGAGGACAATGACTGAACTCCAGGGTAATGGTAAAGCATAGTAACCCCCTTCTTCTATAAAACTGTTTGAATTCTCTGCTATTGTTAGATAGTTCCTGGTCCTGTAAACCCTGTCCTTATAAACTCTGTCTTAAACAGTCTGTTATTCTGTAAAATGACTTTGTTTTTAGTTCAAATAATAGAAAAAGATAAACTTAATTGTTGGACCTTGCAAGCTAGCTATCCAAGTTAGACTAAAATAGATTAATACTGTTAATAATTCCCATATTTTTATGTCAAGTACAAACTCATTATGTATTTAAGGTTACAACTGTCTGTAACAATAACTCACACAGAGCCCTTTGTAATATCTGCAAACAAAGAGGTTCAAAAAGTATAAATATGGGAGACTTACTATATGTGGTAGTCAGAGATTTGGAAAAGACACTTCCTTCTGGGCCAGGCACAATAAAGGACTCCTAATTAATTGGCTTATTAAGGGATCTTGTATCTTATTTGCTGATTTACGATACAACAATGGAAGGATTTGGGAAATATAAAGTCTAGGAACTGAGAGCCCACACGTTTGGTGAGTCCTTCATCTGAATGTTGAAATCATTATAAGTGTTGATAGGAGTTGACATGCACAGAAAGATTGTGAGAATAAAACAGAATGGGTTATAAATGTAAGGTAGGGCAACAATGTGACACAGAAAGCAAGAAGAATCTCTGATTTCACTAGATAGCAGAATATGTGCAGTGTGAGAGATTAAGCTGCCTCTGCTTGAATGGACTGGAAGGGAAGTGGAGACCTCTACAGAGGGAGGCCTGTGTTTTTTCAGTCAAGGAGAAGAATAGTTCATTGAAGTTGTGCATACAGGTGGCCAACTTGATCAAGCTATAGTATTAGAGAAAATCTCCCTCCTTCCATACTTTGTTCCTTGTACTGTATATCACCCCTGTAAATCTTGCACACACTTTTTAATTCAGGCTTTGTTCTCTGGGGACCCCAAGCTAAGACAAACAGGAAGGGAAACACAATGTTTTTATCCAATGAGCATATTTGAACATAGATATGTGTATAACATATCAATAATAGATAACAAATTCCTATCAAAATAAAAATATTTAAGTTATGAACTATCATGTTTCTCATATAACCACTACCATCATCCGTATCAGCCTCTTTCTATGGGACTCACAAGAATGTAACAGATCACAAGATATAATTCTGGACTACCTACAAGAAGATACCAAGGCCAGACCACAGATGGGAATAAAGATGTTCATCTTCACACAATTGACGTTGATTCATTAGAGTGATGAAATGTTTCTTTCCCTTCAAAGTTGCATATTTTATTCAGAAGTCCCCAACATTACTATAAGTCTTCAAAGACACCCCTATATCTATAAATATAAAAGCCTAAACAACCAAACAGCTGAACGATCAAATGACCAAATGGCTGGTCATTATTATGTGCACTGACAATCAGGGGGCAGAGGCTCAATGCAGGAGCTTCCCCCTGGTGGTCAGTGTACTCCCACAGCAAGAGCACCCCTCAGCTGACCAAGGGGTACCCAATCAAGACTAAAAGTGTGAGGCCGTGGCAGGAGTGGCAGGCAGGAGTGGCAGGTGGCATTGGACTGCTGGTTTTGGCCAATCCCCACTGGGCTGTGAGGATTGGGACAAAATAAGCAGCCTGACATCCCCCGAGGGTTCTCAGATTTTAAGAGGGCACAGATCAGTCTGAGGGGACCCACCAGTGCGCAAATCTGTGTACCAGGCCTCTAGTTCTCTATATAAAAAGAGAACTGAATTTTTTTAACAACAACAAAATTAAAACATTATAATGAGTAGATAGTTTATAATCATAGAAAAACTATTGTTCAATGTACTTACTTTCCTAGGGTTGCTATAAAGAATGTCCATAAAATAAACTGTGCTGCTTAAAATAACAAGATGTACTCACAGTTATGAAAGATAGAAGTCTGAAACCAGTCTTTCCAGGGCAAGCTGTTGCTGAAGTTTTTAGAGAAGAATCTTCCTTGCCTCTTCCTAGCTTCTGGTGCCTGAAGTAATCATTGACACTCCTTGGATTGTAGCTGCATCACTACAAAATCAACCTCTGTTTCAGATGGCTCTCTTCCCTCTGTGTGTGGCTCTGAGTCTCCAAGCTTCCTTTCCTTATAAAGATTATAGTAATCTGATTTATGTTCCAAGCTGATACATTTTGACCTTAATTTTATTATTTACATCTTCAAGGTCCTATAGGTCCTATTTTCAAATAAGGTCACATTCATAAGACTTCAATGTAGCCTTTTTAAGGAACACAATCCAACCTACTATAAGACATATATATAATTCAGGTAAACTGACAAATCTCATGATTTTAGAGCAATCACTTAAGAGAAGTGATTTATAAGTCCAATTGAGATAGTTCTTTTTTCATGAATCTGTTTAGTTTTAATTCTGATATTCTCCCTGTTTAGAAAGTATTTGTGTTAAGAAAAAAACAACCACCTTGATTATTTTAAACCATTTATGAGCCATTATTACTGAAGAAATATGAATTGTATTTTGTTTATTCATTCTATCAAAGAAAAAGTATGACCAAATTCCAGATATCTCCATCCTTAATCCTCTTGGTCCTCTTTGATGACAAAGTTTTCCTACTTTCTTTACTAATGGTTTATTGTTATTTTTGAAATGTTGACATGCTCAAGTCAATATAATGATGCTATCTTCAGAATTTAATATTTGATTATGTGATGGATTTTCTTATGTTTTTTCTTCACTTATTTTCATCATTAGAATCTTTCTCCAGATCCTTTTTAATTAAAAATAAATCACTTACAGTCATTTTCTCACAGGTATCCTTAGCCCTGCTTCTTCCATCATTAGTCCATTTTGTCAGCCAGCATTGTCACAAATTATTTAATTAAGTAAAATTGAACTTTATGCCATTTCTCAACTAGCTTTCTTCTTCTAATACACAAAACTCATTTTTCCATTGGATATAGATATTTTAAATTGATTTCAGAGAAGAAGGGAGAGGGAAAGGAAGAGGAAGAGAGAGAGAGAGATAAACATCAATAATGAGAAAGAATTATTGACCAGCTGCCTCCTACACACCCCCTACTGGGGCAGGTGCCCTAACTAGGAATTGAACTGTGACCTCCTGGTTCATAGGTCAAGATTTAACCACTAAGCCATGCCAGCAGGCCTGCCATTAGCTTTAAAACTGACCAGTAATATGGCAACATGCTCCTATTAAAGTATTCTTGGTGTATGCATATTTATCTGTAAGCACAATCATTTGTTCCATACCAGTCCTATCCACAACACTTTTCTCAAACAATTTCTCATCTTATAAATGAAAGTCCTTTAATATTATTTCTTTATATACAATGCCTTTATTATCTTGGTTTTAGTTTCTTTATCTATAAAATGAATGATTGAAAAAATTATTACAATTCATGTAACAATATGAAATTCAATTTGTTATAAAGATATAAAATAAAGAATGTACTGCTTCATCTCCATTCTGTCTTTCTGGACACCAGTTTTGTTTCTATAGTTACAGTTTCCAGACACTACAGAGTGTCTTACTGGGCAACTAAACTTCAGCAGGTATCACTACTGAGAAATAATTTTGTTGAATTTCAGATGATTCCCGTGAGTACCTACCCACCAGCTGCTTTGTGCTACCCAGAGCCAACACTAGAGTCAGGTGACCTGGGTGTGAGTGCCTGCTAAAGTTTTGCACCTTAGTCACCTCTCTTTATCTGAATAGCAATTCTGCTGGTGCCACATGCTCCCGATATTTTTTTAATCCAGATTTTTGGCATTCTTTCAGAGAATATGAAATTTGGTAGTGGGTACACAAAAGGATATTTATAGGTGTGACATGAATGATACAAATGACTTATTTAGAAGTTTCAGAGAGAGTCTGATTTCCTTGATGCTATAAAAATAGCTTAATAACATGAGGATCTTTCAAGTTATGATGTTAACAATGCCTGGATGGTGGAATCTTCAAGTCAAATAATATAAACAGGTGGGTTGTAATAAGTACCAAAGTATCTGATTCAAAAAAAGCATCAGGAAAAAATACAGATTGCAAGCCTGGCTCACCTACCAGTTGTGTAGCATAGAGAAAATTACAATCTCTGTGAACCTCTGTTTCCTCATGGGTTTATTTAGATGATTATAAATCCTATATAATAAAGAGGTGACATGCAAATTGACCCTCAAACCATCACAAAGATTGCAGCATCCATAGATTGTGGCATCCAGTTCCCTCATCACAATGGAGTTCCCCAGTCCTTTCAGCCCTTCTGCTGAGAGTAGACAGTGGGGTGTGGTGGCAGTGAAGCCCCCAGGCCTGGCAGACAGAGAATAGACAGCAGGTCAGGGGGGCTTTATTACCAGAGTGGCAGCCAGCCTTGCAGAGAGCAGAGACCCACAGGGAGTGGGCCTAAGCCATTAGTAGGGCATCCCCACCCACCATTCATGAATTTCATGCACCAGGCCTCTAGTAACCTATATAATGACTTGCTTTGTGTCAGGCAAATGGCCTGGATTCATTAAATGGTTCTACACTCATTATCATTGTTTCTTGATTAATGAAAATCTAACCACCATCATCTCAGCAGGCCTGATTTTACACTCATAGGACACACATCAGAAATCAAAATTGACCTTAGCAATGATTTAGTCCATTCTCCTAATTGTTCAGAGAAAATTAATGCCCAGAGAAATTAAATGACTTGCCCCAGACTACAGAGCCAGTTGGTGGCAGTGGCAGTGGCAGTGGCAGCCACAGAACATATGATTTCTTACTTAGGTTGAGAATACCTTTTCTTTCAAAGAATTTCATTAATAGCAGTCCTATCCAGAACACTTTTCTCAAACAATTTCTCATCTTATAAATGAAAGTCCTTTA
>JAAGEH010000286.1:56407559-56728184 GCA_011751065.1 Lasiurus cinereus | reverse complement strand
AATGAATGATTGAAAAAATTATTACAATTCATGTAACAATATGAAATACCAGTCCTTTTATGAAGTATACTTGTCTTCATAAAAATGCATTCATAAATGTATACTAATTACATGTGAACAGTCAATGAACTGAGGTAAATGGTATACTTATGAAGTCTAAGTGTGATGTTTATAGTGTACACATTTACGCAGAACAATCCAATGAATGAAATAACTGGAGGTTCTTGATTGTCTAGCAAATCTTCCTCACAAGCCCTAACCCTGCTTAATAAGAAGGGGTTAATGGTGGAGATTTTAACTGGCTCATTAGCAGCATCTCAGATCCTGTATTAAATGTTATTTCAGGAAAGTGCTTTGTTTTACAGATGATCACTCCTCAAAATGGCAAATGGGAAAGTAGGGAGAAGTAAGAAGGGAGCTCTTGACTTTGCAGAAACATAGGAGAAATTTGAGGCTCCTGGGGTGACTGTTGAGACTTTCTGGGCACCCCAATCCCAGATGAAGGATGGCTGGTTCATGCTCTGCAATTTTTGCACCAGGATCTATAGAAACTTGTGACTTGTTCTTTTAGCACTTCAGGGCTTAGTTGTCCTCCTCTCTTATTTTCAAAAACACTCCGTCTGGTGACTGATTAGGCTAATTACACTGTGGCTCCTGCTGCCACCACAGCTACTTTGCCTTTTACCAGGGAGCCCCCAATAGGCCTCTTAGCTGTGGGATCAATTACCTTCCATCTACTCCATAGAGCATTCCACTCTTCTCGGTCCCATCTAGGCTACAGGAAACAAGGGCAGCTCTGGGCATCTTCCCAGATCCTCTCTCTGTGTCATGCAACTATAACTTCTTCTTCCTTTTTCTTCTGTGCCATGACTGACACATGGTGTTACAAATGCAACACTGTGAGGTTGTCTATTCAGTGTCAAAATGAAAGTGGGAAAACCCCTTCTGATTTGGCTTTCCCCTAAATTAACTCCACACCTCTGCCTAAGACTTCAGAAGAGCCAGTGTAGCTATGAACTTATTTCTTGCTCTTTCATTTTTTTTCCACCTTGCTATTTTATCTTTCTTCCCAGACATCACTGAATCCTAAGAAATTCTCATATCACATTCTTTTCAGTCTACCAAAAACTCCTGACATAATTTCCTATGCCATCTCTGCACTTTGGATAATTTTAAATATCTGTGATTTCAGTCAGATAGGCTAGGTTCATTAATTGGAGTCTCAGACATCTAGAAACTAATATTAAATTAGAACAAATAATTAGTAATATATGTCAAAAATCTTGCTCAAATCCTTCAAACATTTTCCTATTCACTTAGAATAAAATACAACTTGAAGATATCCACCAGTTCCTTCTCCTTCCAATTTTAACTCAACTCTTCCTCCCTTGATCATTGCAACCCCAAAACACATTAAAGGAACATATTCCCCATTCAGATTCTGTTTTATTTATTTTCTTGTATCTGGATCTTTGGATACCCAGCTTCTTTTCCTTCAGGTCTTAAATTAAAGATCACCTATCCAAAATGGAATACTCTGGAGTATCTTCTTGAGAAAATTTTAAAATAACAAATCATGCCCTTCAAATATTTATTTATAACATAGCACTTTGGTTACATCCCTATCTAATAAAGAGGGAATATGCTATTTGACCCTCACAATGTTGCAAAGATGGAGGTGCCCACAGTCAATAAGGAGGGAGTATGCTAATTGACTGCCTACCCTAAAGATGGTGGAACCCACAGTCAAAACAGGGGGTAAATGCTAATTAACTGCCCCGCCCTCAAATATGGTGGTGCCCACAGCTACAAGATGGCAGCAACCAGTTACCTCAGCCCCAGTGGGGCAGAAGATGTGTGTCAAGGCAAGGCCTGTCCCCAGGTGGGCCTGGCCACTGTGTGCAATTGCCTCTAGAGTCCCACAGTCCCCTCAGTCACACATCCACCCAGACCTACCCTGAGGCTCAGGCAAGCCTTGAATGGTGGCTGCCCATCCTCCCAGGGCCAGTCCAAAGTGCACACAAGCCTCAAATGGCAGTTGCCCAGCTGATGACCAAGGCATAGGCAAGCCTCAGATGTTGGCTGTCCAAACACCCAGGGCAGGATGAGTTGAAGGCAAGCCTCTGATGGCACCTGCCCAGCTGCCCAGGGATGGCCCGAGGTTCAGGCAAACCTTACACATGGCTTCCAATCCACCCAGGACCAGCTGAGTCTCAGGTAACCAAGGCCAGCTGAGGCTTGTGCTGCTGGCAGTGCCAGCAGCAGAGATGTGATGGGGGCATCACCTTCCCCTGATCTCCAGGTCATCTCCCATCCCTGAGGGCTCCCAGACTGTGAGAAGGGGCAGGCTGGGCTGAGGGAACCCTTTCTCCAGTGCATGAATTTTTATGCACCTGACCTCTAGTCCTATATAATAAAGTGGTGATATGCAAATTGACCCTCATGCACTCATGTCACAAGATGGCCACCCTTATGTCATCAAAAGATGGCACACCCCACATCATCACAAGATGGCCACTCCCACATTGTGACAAGATGGCTGACCACACATTGTCACAAGATGGTGCCCCCCGCATCATCACAAGATGGTTACAACAAATATGGCCACCCCCACATCATCACAATATGGCTGCCCTCACATTTTCACAAGATAGCCAGCAGGGGAGGGCAGTTGGGGGCTACCAGGCCTTCAGGGGAGGGTAGTTGGGGGCAATCACGCCTGCAGGAAGGAGCAGTTGGGGGGACTATGCCTGTAGGGGAGAGCTGTTGTGGAGGACCAGGCTGCAGTTGGGGGCAATCAAGCTTGCAAGGGAGGCAAAGGAGCAGTTAGTTGTCAATCATAAAGGCAGGGGAGTGGTTAGGGGGTGATCGGGCTGGCAGGCAGAAGTGGTTAGTGGTAATCAGGTAGCCAGGAAGGTAGGAGCCAGCAGTCCCAGATTGTTAAAGGGATGTCCGACTGCTGGTTTAGGCCTGGTACCACCAGCAGTCGGACATCCCCCAAGGTGTCCCAGATTGGAGAGGGTGCAGGCTGGGCTGATGAATACTTCCTGCCCCCAGTGCACAAATTTCATGCATCAGGCCTCTAGTAGTACATAAGATAGTGGGAAGCAATTTTTTTCATTTATGTGTATGTTCATTTTCTGTTTCTCAATAGAAAATGCATGCTATCAGAGACTGTTTTTATCTGTTCACTATTTTATGCCTAGAACTAATAGTATCTGTAGCATAGCTGATGCTCAGTAAGATATTAATGAATGGATATATATATATTGATATGCAAGGAGACATTATAAAGCTGACACCTCCTTATGTATCTAGATCATTCATACTTTTGAGAATATTATAAATTCCATAATTAATATGAAACTCTTATATGTAAACACTTTGAAAATCTTATTATGTTTTTACCTGACTGGATATAGTCTTCAAAAATAAAAAAAAATTATAAAAGGCTATATGGTAGATGATATAAAAAGAAAAAAAAAACATTAGAACTTAAACATATTTCAAAATATCATCTTATTATTCACTAGAGACCCAGTGCATAAAATTTGTGTACAGGGGTGTGTCCTTACCCAGACTGCACACTCTCCGATATGGGATCCCTCTCACAATCCAGAACTGCTGGCTCCCGACTGCTCTCCTGCCAATCTGATTGCCTCTAATTGCTCTCCCATGTCAGCCTGGACACCTCTAACTACCCTCCTCTGCTGACCCAGTCAACCCTAACTGCCTTTCTCTGCCAACATCATTGCCCCTCCCTGTTCTCCTATGTTGGCCTGGCCCTCCCCTCAACTGCCTTCCCCTGTAGGCCTTGTCTCCCCAAACTGTTCTCCCCTGTAGGCCTGGTCCCCCTCAAATGTCCTCACATGAAAACCTGCTCTCCCCTCCCCAACTGCACTCCCCTTCAGGACTGTGTCCTACCCAACTGCTCTTTCCTGCAGACCTGTTCAATCCCATCTTCCCTCCTCTGAAAGCATGATCACACCTAACTGCCCCCCCCCTGCAGGTTTGATCACTTCTAATTGCCCTTCCTTACAGGCTTACCCCCTCCCCTATCACCTCTCTCCTGCAGGCCTGGTCCCTTCCAAGTGCCCTCTTCTGTTAGCCCGGTCACTCCTAATTACCCTTCTTTACAGGCCTGATTCTTCCCACCTGCCCTCCCCTAATGGCCTTATCACCCACAACTGACCTCCCTTATAGGTCTGGTCTATCCCAACTGCCCTCTCCTGCAGGCCATCTTGTGGCAGCCATCTTGTATCCACATAGGGGCAGCCATCTTGTATGTTGGAATGACAGTCAGTTTGCATATTACTCTTTTATTAGATAGGATATTTTACCAATTTTACTACTGCTTAAATTGCAATATTTCTGTTTTACAATGTACTTTATTTTATTTTTCTTTTAATTTTTTTTTTATTTTTGAAACTATTATGTGTCTTCTCCCAATTGACCTCTCCCCTGACATTGCTACTCCCTCAGCACATGCCCTCACACCACCACCACCACCACCACCACCCCCGCCTACTGTCTATGCCCCCAGGCTATGCTTATATGCATGCATACAAGTCCTTTGGTTGATCTATTACCCCATCCTATCCTCCACTGGCTTCTCTCTAAGGCAGTGGCTCTCAACTTTTTTAATGCCACAACCCTTTAATACAGTCCCTCATGCTGTGGAGACCCCCAATCATAAAATTATTTTTGTTGCTACTTCATAACTGTTATTTTGCTGCTGTAGAGCCTAAGAAAATTACAGTTATGAAGTAGCAACAGAAATAATTTTATGGTTGGGGGTCACCACAACATGAGGGACTGTATTAAAGGGTCGTGGCATTAAAAAAGTTGAGAACCACTGTCCTAGAAGATGTGTTGGTAAACACTACTATGACATATGTCTGAAATTTTACAGCATATGGATTCTTCTATGGTTTCTCATCATGAATTTAAATTGTTTACCATTTTGAGTTTATTTTTGTGTATGGTGTAATTTTGTGGTCTAGTTTCATTTTATTGCATGTATGTATCCAATTTTCCCAACACCATTTATTGAAGATACTGTCATGACACCATTATAGGATCTTGCTTCCTTTATCAAATATTAATTAAGCATAATGGCTTGGATCAATTTCTGGGTTCTATATTCTGTTTTATATGTCTACTAGAGACCCAGTGTATAAAATGTGTGCATGGGGGTGGATCCCTCAACCTGACCTGTACCCTCTCCAATCTGGGAGCCCTCAGGGGAACCTTCTCCAATCTGGAAATTTGTGTCTGTCTATGCAATTATATGAGTGAATTATCTGAAACCCCAACCCAGTTTGGTTTGGTGCTCACAGAAAAATAGAGGTCTTTTTTTTTCTCCTTTGCTCCATGTAGAGATTTCCTAGAAGTTGCAGGACACTTTCTTTTTAATTTTTCTATGAAAAATCTGACTTTACTTATTTCTCTCACCTATGCTTTCCATCCATCCCACACCCACAACAGTAACTTGCTCCAGGACCACTTTGCCTAATGTCTACGAGATCCAGAAATTCTTCTGCCACCAGAATTATGATTCTCAGCATTCCTGGTGTTCCCCATGCTCTGGGCTTCTGATTATGGTCCATGGGCTACAGAAACCAAAAAGGACTTGGAACTCCAAGTGTCTCCAGGCCAGTCTGACAGGACCAGAGACTCCAGTGGCATCCCTGGGATCCCAACCATTCATGCTGGTGTGCATAAACATTGGCCACAGGCCTGGAGCAGGCAGGGTCCTGGAGAGGTCAGCCTCATTGCCCCAGCTACGTGGTGGACAGGCAGATGTCCCACATCTTCCCCACCACTCAGTGCCTGTGCACATAGGCCTGAAGCAGCCAGGGTGTGGGAATGCCTATCACATCATCACAGTGATGTAGTGAGTGTCCCGCCTCAACCCCAGCTGCTCAGCACCTAAGTGCATGTGCACTGCTCACAGGCCCTCTATCTTTGTTGAGTTAATTTGCATACTCATGCTTTATTGGCTGTGGGTCTCACAAAGGTATGGTCAATTTACATATGTGTCTATTATTAATATAGATTCTTGTGCCAGTACTAGGCTGTTTTGAGAACAGTGGTTTTCTAATACAGCTTGATATCTGTCAATGTGATCACTCCAACTTATTTGGTCTTTCTCATGATTACTGTAGCTATTCAGGGATTTTCTCATTACATATAAATTGTTGGAGAGTTTGTTCTAGTTCTGTGAAATATGCTGTTGGTATTTTAATGGAGACGGCATTGAGTCTACAGATTGCTTTGTGTAGTATGGACATTTTAATGATGTTGAGTCTACCAATCCAGGAATAACATATATTCTTCCACTTATTAATATCTCCCTATATCATTTTTTCAATGTCCTATAGTTTTCTGAATACAGGTCTTTTCCTATTTGGTTAAGTTTATTCCTACATATCTTATTTTTTTGGTTGCAGTGGTAAATGTGATTGATTTTTTGTTTCTCTTTCTGTGAGTTTATTATTTGTGTATAAAAATGCATAGATTTCTGGTTGTTGATGTTATATCCTGCTACATTGCCAAATTCATTACTTAAAATCTAGTCATTTTTGATGGAGTCTTTGGAATTTTCCTATATACAATATCATTTCATCTGTGAATAATGATAGTTTTAGTATTTCTTTTCTAGTTTGTATATATTTTATTTATTTTTCTTGTCTGATCACTCTGGTAGCACTTCCAATAGTATGTCAAACAGAAATGGTAAAAGTCTGCATTCCTCTCTTGGTAAGTTCTAAGGGAAAATGCTTTTATTTAATATTTTATTTATTTTTTATTGTTTAAAGTAGTACATATAGTAATATATCCCTTTCTCTCATTGACCTTCCCCCAACCTCCTCTACCCCCTGTTGCATGCCTTCATCCCGGCCCCCCATTTTTGTCTTGTGTCCATTGGTTGTGCTAAAATACATGCATACAAGCCTTTAGATTGATCTCTTTCTCCCCCTCAACATTCTCCAACCTCCCCACTGTAATTTGACCATCTATTTGATGTGTTACTGCCTCTGTATCTGTCTTTTTGTTCATCAGGTTATATTGTTCTTTATTTTCCATTAATGAGTGAGACCATGTGGTATTTTATCAGGCTTATTTAAGTTATTATAATGCTCTCCAGTTCCATCCATGCTGCTGCAAATGCTAATAATTCTTTCACTCCCAAGACTGCTTTTGCTGTGTCCCATAATTTTTGGATTGTTGTGTTTTCAATATAGTTTGTTGCTATGATGTTTTTTATTTCTTCTTTGATCTCCCTGGTAACCCAGTCATTTTTTAATAGCATGCTATTTAGTCTCTATGTATTTGATTTTTGGGGGATTGTTTTTATTGTAGTTGATGTCATTGTGATATAAGAAGATGCTTGATATGATTTCTATCTTCTTGAATTTGAAGAGAATTTTTCTGTGATCCAATATGTGGTCTATCTTTAAAAATGACCCATGTGCACTTGAGAAGAATGTATATTCTGTGGCTTTGGGGAGAAATGTTCTGAAGATGTCAATTAATTCTAACTGGTCTGGTGAACCTTTAGGATTGATGTTTCTTTGCTGATTATTTGTTCACAAGAGTTGTCCAATGGTGATAGTGGGATATTAAAGTCCCCTACTATGATTGGATTTCTTCCAATCTCTCCCTTGATATCCTCCAGGATATTTTTTATATATATTTCATATATTTGAGTGCTCCTATATTGGGTGTTTATATGTTTACCACAGTTATTTCTTCTTGTTGAATTGCTCCCTTTAGTATTATGAAGTGGCCTTCCTTATATTTTTTTTATATCTTTCGTTTTGAGATCTAATTTGTCAGATATAAGTTTTGCTACCCCTGTGTGTGTTTTTTTTTCATTTTCATTCACCTGAAAAACCGTCTTCCACTCAGTCTGTGTGCATCTTTTTATCTGAGGTGGGTTTCCTGTAGATAGCAAATATATGGGTCATATTTCCTTATCCACTCAGTTACCCTATGTCTTTTGATTGGGGCATTTAATCCATTTACATTTAAATTTATTATTGATAGGTCCTTGATTTTCACTATTTTTATTCTTTACCCTGTGTTCCTTCTTTGCTTCCTATTTCTTCTTTTTATAGTAGAACCTATAGCATTCCTTGAATTGCTCGTTTGGTGGTAATAAAGTGCTTACGTCCTTTTTTTGTCTGTGAAGCTCCTGATTTCACCATCAATTTTGATTGATAGCCTTTCTGGGTACAATATTCTTGGATCCAGACCCTTCCTTTGCATTACTTTGTAGAGTGCATTCCATTCCTTTCTTGCCTGATGCATTTCTGTTGATAAATCAGTCGTTAGTCTATGTGGGAGTCCTTTGTAGGTAACTTTCTGTCTCTTTCTGGTTGATGTTAGGATTCTTACTTTGTTGTTGGTGTTTGCCAATTTAATTATAATGTGCCTTGACATCCTTTTTTGGGGATTCATTTTGTTTGGGGCTCTGTGAGATTCTTGAATCTCTGTGTTGTTGTTTTTTTCTACCCTATATCAGGGAAATTTTCTGTCATTATTTCTTCAAACAGGTTTTCTATTCCTTGCTCAGTTTCCTCTCCTTCTGTATCCCCCTTTAATGTGGATGTTGTTTTGTTTTGTTTTGTTTTGTTTTGTGTTGTCCCAAAGTTCCCTTAGGCTCTCCTCCTGCTTTTTAATTATTTTTTGTAGAAGCTGCTCTGCTTGGAAATTTTTTCCTACCTTGTGTACTAACTCACTAATGTTGTCCTCTGCTTCTTCTAGTCTACTGTTGGTGTTCTATTGAGTTCTTTATAGCAATGATGCAATTTTTCATTTCTTCTTGGTTCTTACACATATTTTTGAATTTGTGTTCATTTTTTCATCTACCTTATATCCATGTTTCTTTATTGAGGAAGATTTCCTAGAAGTTTCAGGACATCTTCTTTTTAATTTTTCTGTCAGGTTGCTTTCATCCCTTTTGTTTACTTCCTTTTCTGGTGATGACTGCTTTTGTTTCATATGCAGGCTATTTTTTTGTCTCGCCATATTCAATCATCTCTGAGTATCTAGTTATGTATTTTTCTCTCTCCTGCATTGACTTAAAGGCACCGAATATAACATAACAAGTTGTAAAGCCCAAGGCACTGTAAGCAAATGTATTCACAATACTAATAACCCCAAATGAAGGTGACCATCAGAGAAAAGCGAATTAGAGGATAAGAAATAAAGAAGTGAAAAATAAAGGAATGAAAATATGTCATAGGGAAAAGGAAAAAAAATTAATAGAGAAAAGAAATAGAATAAGAATGAAGAGGAGAAAAAAACTATTTATATGGGGAGAAAACTCCAATAAAACAGCCACTTATCCTGACAAATGCCAGCAAAAAATACCTAGAGATGAATTCAAACAAATACTAATATCAAGCGAGGTGAAGAAAAACAGAAGCAAAAAAACAAACAAAAACAGAAACAAAAAGCATAACAATCTCACAAAAAAAGCAATAAAAATTATATAATCAACTATTACTCAAACAGCAACAAAGGACAGAGAGAGAAAAACTTAGTGAAGATAGAGAGGAGAGAGGTGTGTATGAACTTGGAGCAGTGGATTGGAATTATATTTATAAGAAGGATGAAATTTTAACAAGGAGTAAAAAGAAGGAAGTGGGAAAATCTAAAGCTGGAATAGGGTAAGAGAAACAGGGCAACAAAAGGGGAAAAGTGAGGAAGATAGTGTTGGCCTAAAGGTAAAGTTGAGATAGAGTAAAATATTGCTAAAGGAAAGATGAAAATAGAATGTAGAACATCCCAAAATAAAATAAATAGAAAATGAAATGACACTTTTTAAAAAAAATGTAAAATAGTACTAGTAAAAATTCTGATTAAAAATAAAAATGTAATAATTAAAAAGGTAAAATCAAATGAGGAAAAAAGAAAAAATATTTTCTTAAGTAAAAGATGAAAAAAATATAAAAATAAAAATGTGAAGTTGTGAAGGTCATTCATATCCTCTGCTTTTCTATTTGGCATGCCTCTTTCCTACTCAGGACAGTATTGCAGTTCCCTGCATTCCACTGCTCCTCAGTATTGTAGGCCACAGTTTTGATTTTCAAGCAGGGAGTATGTCTTTATTTATTTTCTTTTTTTTAATTAAATCTTTATTATTCAGATTATTACATTTGTTTCTCTTTTTTCTCTTCCATAGCACCCCTCTACCCAACTCCCACCCTTCCCTCTGCCCTTACCTCCCTCCCATTGACTTCATCCAGAGGTGTATGATTTTTGTCCAGTCTCTCCCTGTACACCCCTCACCCCTTTCCCCCTGAGAATTATCAGTCCACTCCCTTTCTGTGCTCCTGATTCTATTATATTCACCAGTTTATTCTGTTGATCAAATTTTTAATTCACTTAATTTTTAGATTCACTTGTTGATAGATATGTATTTGTTGTTCATAATTTTTTGGCTTTGACCTTTTTCTGTTTCCTCTTCTAAAAGAGTACCTTTCAGCATTTCATATAATACTGGTTTGGAGTTGATGAACTCCTTTAGCTTTTTCTTATAGTGAAGCTCTTTATCTCCCCTTCAATTCTGAATGATAGCTTTGCTGGATAGATTATTCTTGGTTGTAGGTTCTTGCTATTCATCACGTTGAATATTTCTTGCCACTCCTGTCTGGCCTGCATCGTTTCTGTTGAGAAATCAGCTGACAGTCGTATGGGTGTTCCCTTTTAGGTATACAGAGTCCTAACAGCAGACTAGAGAAAGGCAAGAATCAAGTCAAAAAGTTGAAATATAAAGAAGCAGAAAACACTCAACTGGAAAAGCAAGAAGAGAGAAGAATCCAAAAATGTGAAGATAATGTAAGGAGCCTCTGGAACAGGTTCAAGCTTACCAACATCAGAATTGTGGGGGTGCCAGAAGAAGAGAGAGAGCAAGATACTGAAAACCTATTTAAAGAAATAATGCCTGAAAACTTCCCCCACCTGGTGAAAGAAATAGACTTACAAGTCCAGGAAGCACACAGAACCCCATATAAAAGGAATCCAAAGAGGACTACACCAAGACATCATTATTAAAATACCAAGAGCAAAAGACAAAGAGAGAATATTAAAAGCCGCAAGAGAAAAACAGTTCTTTATTTCTTATACTCCTGTATTTGTGTTTACACAAGAGTCAATTTGTGATTCTTCCTCTGAGTGGTAGTGTTTCTGCATTGATTTACAGGTCTATAGGTCCTTTCTATCTATTGTTTAGATTTTGTTTTCCCTGTGGCACTTAATATCAGTTTGCAGGGATAAGCTTCCCCAGAGTTGTTCTCTGATCATTATTCTCCACTCTGATCCATAGGCTCCACAAAAACAAATCTCCCATGCAGTCTCTTAGAGTGTCCCCAATTGGGTGATCCTATGTATTGGGCTTAATAATCAAAAGCAAGTGTTTGAAGTGAAACAAGAGAGAGAGAGAGAGAGAGAGAGAGAGAGAGAGAGAGAGAGAGAGAGAGGTGGGGGGGAGAGAGGGAGAAAACTAGAGCAAGTGAGTGAACACTCTGGTGCTGCAGTGCAAGTCTGTGCAGTTTTGTTTTGTTTTGTTTTGTTTTGTTTTGTTTCCTTTTGAGTCTAAGCAGCTGGAACAGTTTAAAATTTTTAGACTGTTCTTTTGCACCCAGTTCAGCTTTGGGTTGCTTCTATTAGCAGCCCTCTACAGATCCCCTCTCACATTCTCAGATCACGCCAGTTCCAAGGGGCATGAATTTTTCTGTGTGCAGACTTCCCCAGGTCCTCCAGCTCCTGCAATATACATTTCTCTCGCCTGCCTGAACCACAGACCTCACTTTATCCCAGGTGAAATCTGACCTTTCTGTGAAGAATCACAAAACTCCTCTGAATCTACACGAGGACTGGTGTTCTCAGTTTGCAGCTATTCACTGGGTGCCATTCAGGCTTCTGATAACATCCACTCTCTCCTTCAAGATGGCATGTTCTTCACATCAGAATTGGTCACTCAGGGAAGGATCCCAGCAGCATTGGAGGCTGCCTGGTCAGGAGAACCCCATCTGACAATCTGCCGCAGTCCCTTGGAGTATAGCTGTTCCTCAACTCACCAACAAACACTCCCTGAGCCACCACACACTCTCCCCTTTTTCTCTCACTCACTCACTAAGTTTGCCTTCCAGTTGGCAGCCATCTTCCTTCTCTCCAGTGGAAATGGTTTTAGTTTTTGCACATTCAGTATAGGTTTGTCATATAAGGCTATATTATGTTACAAAATGATTCCTTTGTTCTCACTTTGATAACAGTTTTTATCCATAAAAAGATGTTGGAATTTGTCAAATTTTTTTGCATCAGTTGATATGATCATGTGGTTTTTCCTTTCAATTAGTTTATGTGATGTATCATGTTTATTGTTTTGTGGATATTGTACCAGTCTTGCATCTCAGTAATAAATACTACTTGGTCATGATGTATGATTTTTGATGTCTTGGTGAATGTGATGTGCTAATATTTTGTTGAGGATTTTAGCATCTATGTTTATCAGGGATATTGGCCTGTAATTCTCTTTCTTTGTAGCATCTTCTGGTGTTGGGAATAGGTTAATTGTTGTTTTAATGAAGGAGCTTGGAAGTGTTCCTTCCTCTTGAATTTTTTGAAAATATTCTGAGGAGGGTAGGCTTTACTTCTTCCTTGAATGTTTAATCTAGAAGCCATCCTTACCAGGGCTTTTATTTGCTGGAAATTTTGTGATCACTGTTTCAATTTCTTCTGTAGTTGTTGGCCTATTCAGATTTTCTGATTCTTCCTGTTTGAATTTTGGAAGAAAGTATTTTTCTGTGAATATGTCCATTTTGTCAAGTTGTCTAGTTTGTGAATATATAGTTTTTCTGGTATTTTTGTACAATCCTTTGTATTTCTGTGGGATCTAATGTTACTTCACCTCTTTCATTTCTGACTTTTTTTATTTGGGCCCTCTCTGCTTCTTGGTGAGCCTGGATACAAGTTCATCAACCTTGTATATCTTTTCGAAGAAACAGATCTTGGTTCTGTTAACCTTTTGTATGTTTTGTTGGTCTCTATGTAATTTATTTACCTTCTCATCTTTACTATTTTCTTCTTTCTACTTATTATGGGCTTTTCTTGTTATTTTCATTCTAATTTTTAGTTGTAGAGTTAGATCATTTATTATCAGTTTTTCTTGCATTTGTGGTAGGCCTGTAGACCTATAAACTTATCTTTCTGATCTTCTTTCCCTGAGTCCCATAAGTTTTGGATTGCTGGTTTTTCATTGTTATATACTTCCAGGATGTTTTTTTATTTCTTTTTTGATCTCTTTGGTAACCCCATCATTGTTTAATAGCATGCTATTTAGCCTCCAATTGTTTCATTTTTTATTATAGTTGTTTTCTAATTTTTGTCATTGTCATGTGAGAAGATGCTTGAAATATTTTCAGTCTTCTTGAATTTGAAGAGACACAGTTTGTGTCCTAATATGTGATCTAACTTTGAAAATGTACCGTGTAGATTTGAGAATAATAGATATTCCATTGTTTTCAGGTGAAATATTCTGAAGTTTCAATTAGTTTCATCTGATATTTAGAATTGCTGTTTATTTGTTAATTTTTTATTTAGAAGATATATCCAGTGATGTCAATGGGGTATTAAAGTCACCTACTATGATTGCTTTGTTATCAATCTCTACCTTGGTATCTTCCAGAAGATTTTTTATGCATTTCGGATTTTAACCAGAGATATATTCTTTTTTTTATTATTGATCCATTTAGTATTATGAACTGGCCTTCCTTATCTCTTGTCAGTCTTCACTTTGAGGTCTATTTTGTTTCATTTCAGTATTCAGCTTTTTTTTTCCATTTATCTTTGCCTGCACTTCTTTTCATCCCTTCATTTTCGGTCTGTGTGAGTCCTTCGTAGTGAGGTAGTTCTCTTTTAGACAGCATATATATCGGTAATATTTTCTTTTTCATTCAGCTACTAGATGTCTTTTGATTGGAGCATTTAGTCCATTTATGTTTAAAATTATTATTGATAGGTATTTTTTGTAGCCATTTTTATTTTTTGTGCATGTGTTCCTTCTTACCTTTTTATTTCTTCTTTTGACACTGTCTCTTCTGCATTTCTTGCATTGCTGGCTTGGCGATGATAAACTTCCTTAGCCTTTTTTTGTCTGTGAAGCTCCTTATTTCCCCTTCACTTCTGAATGATTGTCTTGCTGGATAGAGTATTCTTGGATTCAGTCCTTTGCTTTGTATCACTTTGTAAATTTCATTTCATGCTTTCCTGTCCTGATGTGTTTCTGTTGAGAAATCATTTGATAATCTAATGAGAGATCCCTTGTATGTTACTTTCTGCCTCTCTCTTGCAATCTTTAAGATTCTCTTTGTCCTGAACATTTGACATTGTAATTATGAGTTATTTCAGTCTGTGTGGTAGCTCCTCATTTGGGCAATAGTTGAAGCAGTATTGGCTCCTCTGGCTGGTTGGGGCAGGCTGCTTGTGTAGCTGCTGCTCCTCTGATGGGAGTGGGTGCTGTGTGCAGTTGCTACTCCTTGGACAGGGTTGGGCTGCTTACACAATTGATGCTCCTTATATTGGGATGGACTGCTTGTGAAGCTGCTGCTCCTCATATGCGATCAGGCTGCTTGTGTGGCTGATTCTCCTTGGACAGGGGTGGGGTGCTCACATAGTTGCTGTTCCATGGATGGGGGAGGGTTGCCTTCAGGACTGATGTTCCTTGGACAAGGGTGGGTATCTCGCACAGCTTCTGCCTCTACAATGGGGGCGGGATTCTTGCGGGGCTGCTGCTCCTTGGACAGGGATGGTCTGCTGGCAGGGCTGTTGATCTTCAACAAGGGTGGGCTGCTCACATGACTGCTGCTCCTCTGATAATGGCAGGCCACATGAGGTTGCTGACACTCAAACTGGATGGGCTGTTCATGGGACTGTTGTTCCTCAGGTGGGATGGGCTGCTCATGTGGTTGTGGCTCATGTGCCCTGAGCTAAAACATTGGCTCAGCCAAAGAGGGACATGCTTCAGAAATCATAGGAGGCCACGACTGGGATGACTGAAGTCTTGGTGTCCATGGAACTGAGGCAGAGGTATCAGGTCCCTAGCAGGGCCGGATGTAGAATTTCAGGTATTATATGAGGGAACCCTGGGTGGAGGTGATAGTGGGCTCCTAGTCACACCAGCTCTCCTCTTCAATAAGGCATAGCCTCTGCAGAAGTACTGGACACTCCAGGACTGTTTGCAATGGTAGCAGAGGTTGCCTGGTTAGGTGAGCCTGGTCAGCTTGCCACCAAAGGTACTGCAGGATCTAACTGTGCAACACACACACACACACACACACACACACACACACACAGACACGCACACACACAGACACCACATTCACACACTCCTCTTTTGCTCCCTCCCTCACTAATATTCTCTCCCTCACAGCTGTCTTCCTTTTGCCTCTGTTATTGGGTCTGGACTGTTATTGACCCATTCATCCATTCATGGATGTGGTCTCCTCTCCAGATTTCTAGTTATGTGGTTCACTCTCTACTACAGGATAAACAGGATAAAATTCACCTCAACAAGACATGACACAAAAGGAAGAAAACACGACTGTACACATGACACCAATAACCCCAATATAAGTTATCACCAGAGTAAAGAGAATTAAGGGAGAGAAAAGAGAGCACACATGATATTGAAGAGAAAAAATGGTATGAGAGAAAAGAAAAAAAGAAGGAAATTATATATATGGAGAAAAATACCAGAGAACAAACAGATAAACCAAAACATACAAACACCAAGTACCCAGTAAAGAGGGTAGGGGAAGAATCTTATATACAAAAAGTAATGCTAAGGAATTGGATGAATATGGGGAGGACCTCAGTATAGAGAAATCAGAAAGAGGATGAGTAGATATCAAGAAAGAGAAAGATAAGTAAATAAAAATAGTAATAATAATTAATTTTAAAAATAGGATTAAATAAAAATAATTGATGAAAAACAATGTGAAAAGAAATAGAAAATAAAGAAATAAAGGAAAAAAGAAAGAAAAAAGAAAAATGAGACAACACAATAATTAAAATAAAGTAAAATAGAAAAGGTGAGTGTCTTTCAATTCTGCCAATTTTTAATTCCCCATGAAGGCTGGTTTAAGATCCCACTCTTCTGTCTGCCACTCCTCAGTTTCCTGTTGCTGGGACTGAAGGCTCTCTCTAGGCCAGTTCCTGAAGGCTCTAAGGAGCTATTCAGATTTTTTTTTTTGTATCCTGTATGCCATTCAGGGTGTATTATGGATGTGGCTGTACCGAGTCTGCAGAGAAGGGCTATCTCTTCAGGAGAAAATGGCTGCCTAGGTCTGGCACATGAGGTATGACTCAGTGTCACACTCATGGCCACCTCTCCCCAACCTCTCCTCTCCCCAGAATTAACAAATTCACACTTCTACCTTGACCTCAGCCACAGGTGGGTGTCTGTATTTGAAAGGTCCTATTAACTATGTTCAGCAAAAAAAAAAAAAAAAAGAAGACAAGAACTGTGTCACTGTGGGTCCCCTTCCCCCTGGCATGGTACTGTCTGGGCAGCCATCAAGGGGCTGTCTTCTCTGGGATCAGTCCCTCATGGCTGTAGACCCAGATCTAAAATCCTCTGCACCAACTTGTCCTCCTTTCCATAGGCAGATGCTATGCCTGTCCCAAGGAATGCAGCCTTGGTGCTGTGTGGTTTCCCTCTTACCCTTTGGACTCAGAGGTCTCACAGTTCTTTCCAGCCCAGATCCCTGATTTCACCATTCTCTAGGTGTTCTCTACCCTTTGTGGCTGCAAATTATCTTATCAGCTGTGTCTACTTCACCAATTTGGGGTGGATGTTATTTGATTTAGTTGCTTCTTCTATCTTCTCCAGGACAAGGTTTGGGACATGTCTGTCTATTCAACCTCCATTTTGTCTCCCCTAGACCTCTTTCTTCTAATTGGAGCATTTAATTCATTTACATTTACTTATTATGGACTAGTGTTCTGGTGCATAAAATTCATGCACATTGAAAGGGAATTGATTAGAAGAAATATTTTAATATTGATAATTGCCCTTTCTCTATAATAAAAGTGTGAGAGATAAAAGGAAATGAGTATAATGCATATGAAAATAATGCATAATTTTATTAATACATAAACAATAACATAATGATATAAAAATAACAACAACAACAAAATCATGATATAAAAACAACATTGATGCAAATAATGACTGATAAAGTGATTACACTTATACTACTATCTCCCTGTATACCACATTAAAATTGAAAACACTTTCAGAGTGCTTGACTAATTTCCCTTGGGATAAAGTATTTACAACTTTAACCTTAATGTCACACGTTCTTCAAACTCGAGGGAAAGCAACATATAACTAAATATGTGCAAAAACAGATTCAGGTAGGAATATTCCTACTCTGTCTAGATTTGTCCTTGAGATTTATCAGTAGTCATTGCAAATGCTGGCATCATGGGAAACTGTTGTTGAATTAATTTAAATGGGAGGCCAGTGTTAGATGGGGACAAGTCAATTCTTGGAATCAGAATAACCTCTCTCTCTTCAGATCCTGTTAATACTTCAGCTTCGATAAAGTTAGGTAACAATCTTTTAGTAATAAATCTAGTACCATTACAAAGACACCCCTTACTGTTAAGATTTTGCAATAGCTTGATGATTGCATCCATTTTCAATATTTATTTAATTTATAATTTTTTATTAATGTGTTGCATGTATACGTATTTTCCCATTGTCCCCCCCCAGGCTTACCCTAACCCCCCAGTCTCTGTGTTCACTGGTTATGCTTATATGCATGCATACAAGTCCTTTCATTGATCTCTTATCTACCCCACCTCTCAACCTTCCTGCTGTAATTTGACAGTCTTTTTGATGCTTTACTGCCTCTGTATGTTCATCTTTTTGTTCATCAGTTTATAATGTTCTTTATTATCCACAAATGAGTGATATCATGTGGTGTTTCTCCTTCATTGACTGGCTTCTTTCACTTATTATAAGGCTCTCCAATCCAGGTTGCTGAAAATGGTAAGCATTTCTTCTTTTTTATGATATGGCATTCCTGAATGAGTAATACTATTAAGAAATTAAATGGGGAAATTTTCCTTTTCAGTGTCATCTATTGAGTCATTGAATCATCACACAAATATGTGTGAAAATCTCCCTCAGGAATATCCAAAATTTCTTCATTAAATTTTAGAACATGCTCATTTTTTGGACAAAGAATTGCACATTTAGATATATCTTTAAGATTCTCTATAGATATACTATTTCCAGAGGTGGTTTCAATAATAGGTGTGTTATAAAACATTTCAAGGGGGATTTCAATGATATCTATTCCTAAATGAAAACTGCTATCAATTTTGCCATCTCCATGTTTTATTAACAAATTACTGTAAGTGGAATCTTCTGATCTCATATTTGTTTTGAGACACCTTTCTAAAACATCCCCAAACATCACAGAACTTTAACTCATTTATACTATGGCTGATTGCATAGCATGCGGTACAATACTGAGACATTGTCAGAAAATCCCGTCCAAGGAGAACTTTACCACCAAATGCAACATTCAAATTAATTATTTCTCTTAGTAATCTGTCTATGGTGTTTACAGCATGATGGTATGCCATGGTGTATTCATCAGTAATAAGAAGTTGGGTCTTCTTAATGGTTTTAGCAACTTTGCTCTTTGTATAGAGTCTATAAATTGAAGTTTCATTTAATGGAATTCATAATTTATATAGGGAATGAAAGGTTCTTCAATGCAGAAGTAAATATGTAGCAATTCCTAAATATGCTGTGGTTAAAACAGTACGACCACGACCTCTAATACAATGTATTAAAACTTTATACAGATATGTTTTTTCACTACCACCTGGACTATCCAAAAAAAAGCATTTGATGCCTAGAGTTTGATCTTTGATGGCTGAAGGAATAGTTTGAAAGGCTGTGAACTGTTCATCCTTCAGAGAATTTATCAAAACCTGTGCCTGTTGTTGCTTGTATGAGTTATCACACGTATATGCATTCATTCATAAAAGATAGTGTGATCTTGCTGAGGGAGGTGGATGTCTGCGGTGGTCTGAAAGCTGCAGCTGTAGCACTCACCAAACAGCCGGGGGACCCAGAACACCGCTCTCCAATCTGCTCAGACACACGGACTCACAGGAGATCCACATGGCACACGGAAAGGTCAGATTTCCCCTGAGATAAGTGCCTTGTGTATTGAACCTGGTCGTGTTGCAGTTTGTGGCTTTGAATCAACATAGGAGAAAGAACTACATAACCACACACCTGGAGAAGAAAGACCATGGGCAAAAGAAGAAACAGCCTGCATAGGACAGAAAGGCAGGTATCACCAGAAAAGGAAGTAAATGAAATAGAAACAGAAATAAGCCTGCGAGAGAAAGAGTTGAGAGAAATTATCATAAGGTGAATGAAAATAATGGAAGACAAAATCAACAATGTGAGTAAGAGCCAAGAGGAAATGAAGAAAAAGCAAGAATAAATGCAAGAAGAAATACAAAATGACATCACTGCTATAAAGAACTCACTAGAAAGCACCAAAAGTAGACTAGAAGAAGTAGAGGACCACATCACTGAGCTAGAAGACACAGTAGGAAAAAATATCCAGGTACAGCAGCTTCTAGAAAAAAAAATTAAAAAGCCAGAGGAGAGCCTAAGGGAACTTT
Organism: Lasiurus cinereus; assembly: GCA_011751065.1. NCBI lineage: Eukaryota > Metazoa > Chordata > Mammalia > Chiroptera > Vespertilionidae > Lasiurus > Lasiurus cinereus. Next base: position 56,708,450 of record JAAGEH010000286.1, on the reverse strand, counting down.
GGGATAACACAAAACAAAACAATATCCGCATAATTGGGGTTCCAGAAAGAGTGGAAACTAAGCAAAGATTAGAAAACCTGTTTGAAGAAATAATGACAGAAAATTTCCTCAATATAGGAAAAAAAATAAGCCACACAAATCCAAGAAGCTCACAGAGTCCCAAGCAAAATGAACTTAAAAAAAAAAAAAACATCAAGGCAAATTACAATTAAATTAGCAAACACCAATGACAAAGTAAGAACCTTAAAAGTGGCCAGAGAGAAACAGAAAGTTATCTACAAAGGAACCCCCATAAGACTAGCTACTGATTTCTCAACGGAAACTCATCAGGCCAGAAGGGATGGAATGAAATATACAAAGTTATGCAAAGGAAGGGTCTGACTCCAAGAATACTGTACCCTGCAAGGCTTTCAATCAAAATTGAAGGTGAAATCAGGAGCTTCACAGACAAAAAAGGACTAAAAAATATATTACCACCAAACCAGCAATGCAAGAAATGTTGAAGGGTCTGCTGTAATAAGAAGAAATAGGAAGCGAAGAAGGAACTCTGGGGCAAAGACTAACAATGGGGACAGATAAGTACCTATCAAAAATAACTTTAAATGTAAATGGATTAAATGCTCCAATCAAAAGACATAGGGTAACCAATTGGATAAGAAAACATGATCCATATATCTTCTGTCTATAAGAAACACACCTCAGGAGAAGATATGCACACAGATTGTGGGTGAAGGGATGGAAGATGGTATTGCAGGCAAAAGGAAATGAAAAAAAAAGCTGGGGTTGCAATACTTATATCTGACAAATTAGATGTCAAAGTGAAGGACATAACAAGAGATAAAGAAGGCCAGTTCATAATACTAAAGGGAACAATCCAACAAGAAAATATAACTCTGATAAACATATAAGCACCCAATATAGGAGCACCTAAATGCATAAAAATCAATCTCCTGGAGGGTATTAAGGGAGACATTGACAGCAATACAATCATATTAGGAGACTTTAATACCCCACTGACACCACTGGACAAATACTCTAAACAAAAAATCAGCAAAGAAACATCAATCCTAAATGACTCACTAGACCAGATGGAATTAATTGACATCTTCAGAACATTTCACCCCAAAGCCACAAAACATACATTCTTCTCCAGTGCACCTGGGTCATTTTCAAAGATAGATCATATGTTGAGTCATAAGAAAAGTCTATTCAAATTCAAGAAGATAGAAATCATATCAAGCATTTTCTCAGACCACAGTGGCATAAAACTGGAAATCAACTATAATAAAAACAATAGAAAGAAATCAAACACATGGAGACTAAACAGCATGCTATTAAACAACGACTGCATAACCAAAGAGATCAAGAAAGAAATAAAAAACATCATGGCAAAAAATGGCAATGACAACACAACAATAAAAAATTTATGGGACACTGTGAAAGCAGTCTTGAGAGGGAAGTTCATAGCCCTACAAGCCTACAGGAAAAAAAAAAAAACAATGGTGATAAATTTCCTAACCCTACAACTCAAAGAGCTAGAAATAGAGCAACAAGAAAAGCCCAGTGTAAGCAGAAGGAAGGAAACAGTAAAGATCAGAGCGGAGATAAACAACATGGAGACGAAAGAAACAATTCAAAAGATCAACAAAACCAAGAGCTGATTCTTTGAAAGGATAAACAAGTATGATGGACCTCTAGCCAGGCTCACCAAGAAGCAAAGAGAGAAGACCCAAATAAACAAAATCAGAAATGAAAGATGAGAAATAACAACAGACCACACCGAAATACAAAGGATTGTTAAAAAATACTATGAACAACACTATTCCAACAAATTGGACAACATGCAAGACTTGGACATATTCTTAAAAATATAACCTTCCAAATCTCAATCAGGAAGAATCTAAACATCTCAATAGTCCAATAACGATGGAGGAAATTGAAGCAGTCATCAAAAAGCTTCCAGCAAATAAAAGCCCAGGACCAGATGGCTACACAGGAGAGTTTTACCAAACATTCACGGAAGAATTAAAAACTATCCTCCAGAGACTATTCCAAAATATTCAAGATGAAGGAACACTTCCAAACACCTTCTATGAAGCCAGCATCACCGTAAGACGAAAACCAAATAAAGCCAACACAATGAAAGACCATATCTCTCATGAGCATAGATGCCAAAATCCTCAACAAAATTCTAGCAAACCGGATCCAGCAGTACATCAGAAAGATCATACACCATGACCAAGCAGGATTCATCCCAGGAATGCAGGGATGGTACAATATCCACAAATCAATAAACGTGATGCATCACATAAACAAATTGAGAGATAAAAATCACATAGTCATATCAATTGATGCAGGAAAAGCATTTGACAAAATCCAACACCCTTTGTTTATAAAAACTCTCAGCAAAGTGGAATACAAGGATCATATCTCAACATCATAAAAGTCACATATGATAAACTTACAGCTAACATCATACTCAATTGGCAAAAACTAAAACCATTTCCCGTAAGAACAGGAAGAAGACAGGAATGCCCACTCTCACCTCTCCTGTCCAACATAGTATTGGCAGTAGTAGTCATTGCAATTAGACATGAAGAAAAAATAAAAGACATCCAAATTGGAAAAGAAGAAGTAAAGCTGTCCTTATTTGCATATGATATGATACTGTACATATAAAAAGGGAAGGACTCCATCCCAAAACTAATTGACTTAATAAATTAATTCAGCAATGTAGCAGGATACAAAATTAATGCCAAGAAATTTGTCGCATTTCTATACACTAATAGTGAAATTACAGAAAGAGAAACTAAATAAGCAATCCCATTTACCATCGCACCAAAAAAATTAAGTTACCTAGTAATAAACCTAACTAAAGAGGTAAAAGACCTAAATGCAGAAAAAAGAGATAGAGGAAGATGTTAACAGATGGAAGAGCATACCATGCTCATGGATTGGGAGAATCAACATCATTTAAATGTCCATACTACCCAAAGCAATCTATAGATTCAATGCACTACCCATTAAAATACCAACGACATATTTCACAGACCTAGAAAGAATTATTCATAGATTCTTCTGGAACCAAAAAAGACCACAAATAGCTACAGCAATTCTGAGAAAGAAGAATAAAATAGGTGGGATCTCAATACCAGATTTCAAGCTATACTACAAAGCAACTGTTCTCAAAACAGCCTGGTACTGGCACAGGAACAGGCATATAGACCAATGGAATAGAATAGAGAACCCAGATATCCACTCAAACCACTATGCTCAACTAATATTTGACAAAGGAGGCATGAACATTCAATGGAAATAAGATAGCCTCTTCAATAAATGGTGTTGGGAAAATTGGACAGATACATGCAAAAAAATGAAATTGGACCACCAACTTACACAAAATACAAAAATAAACTCAAAAGGGATACAGGACTTAAACATTAGAAGGGAAACCATAAAAATATCAGAGGAATCCACAGGAAGCACAATCTCAGACATATGCTGAAAGAACTTCTTCACTGATACTGCTCCAAAGGCAATGTAAGCTACAGAAAAAATAAACAAGTGGGACTACATCAAAATAAAAAGCTTTTGCACAGCAAAAGAAACCATAAACAAAACACAACAAGAAAGCCCACTGTATGGGAGAACATATTTGTAAATATTATCACTGATAAAGGTTTAATCTCCAAAATCTACAGCCAACTTATTCAACTTAATAAAAGGAAGATAAACGATAAAATAAAATAAAATAAAAATGGGCAACGGACCTAAATAGAACTTTTTCAAAAGACAACAGAAGGAAGGCCAAGAGACACATGAAAACATGTTCAAAGTCAATAATCATCGGAGAGATGCAAATCAAAACGACAATGCATACCATCTTACACAAGTCAGAATGGCAATCATCAACAAATCAACAAACAACAAGTGTTGGCAAGGATGCGGAGAAAAAGGAACCCTTGTGCACTGTTGGTGGGAATGCAGACTGGTGCAGCCACTGTGGAGAACAGTATGGAGTTTCCTCAAAAAATCTAAAAATGGATCTCCCATTTGACCCTGTAATCCCACTCTTAGGAATTTATCCTAAGAAATTACAAACACCAATCAGAAAGGATTTATGCACCCCTTTGTTCATACCAGCACAATTTACAATAGCTACAATTTGGAAACAGCCTAGGTGCCCGTCAGCAGATGAGTGGATCAGAAAACTGTGGCGCATCTACACAATGGAATTCTATGCTGCCATTAAAAAGAAGGAATTCTTACCATTTGCAGCAACCTGGTTGGAACTGGAGAACCTTAAGCTTAGTGAAATAAGCCAGTCAATGAAGGAGAAGCATCACATGATCTCACTCATTTGTGGCTAATAAAGAACATTATAAAATGATGAACAAAAGGATAGATACAGAGGCAGTAAAGCATCAGACTGTGAAATTATAGCAGGAAGATTAAGGAGAGGTGGGGTAGATAAGAGATCAATCAAAGGACTTATATGCATGTATATAAGCATAACCAATGAACATATACACTGGGGGATTGGGGTATGCCTGGGAGGGAGGGGGGCAATGGGGAGATATGTATAAAAAATCAATAAAAAAAACAAACCCTTATCATTGAGATCATTGACAAATATGTTCTCTCATGCAGTGGGCTTTCTTGTTGTTTTGTTGATCGTTTCCTTTGCTGTGCTAAAGCTTTTTATTTTGAAGTAGTCCCATTTGTTTATTTTTTCTTTAGTTTCCATTGCCTGAATAGCTGTGTTGGTGAAGAAGTTCCTTCTGCATATGTTGGAGATTTTGCTGTCTATTGATTCCTCTAGTATTTTTATGGTTTCCCATCTTAGGTTTAAGTCCTTTATCCATTTGGAGTTTATTTTTGTGTATGGTGTAAATTGGTGTTCTAGTTTCATTTTTTTATGGAAACTTTAGAGATTTCTATGTATATTATCATGTCATCTGCAAATAAGGACAGTTTTACCTCTTCTTTTTCTATTTGGATGCCATGTATTTCTTTCTTTCTTTCTTTCTTTTTTTTTTCTTTTTTTTTTTTTTTTGTCTGAGAGCAATGGCTAGTATTTCCAGCACTATCTTGAATAGGAGTGGTGAGAATGGGCATCCCTGTCTTGTTCCTGTTCTTAGGGGAAATGGTTTTAGTTTTTGCCCATTGAGTATGATGTTGGCTGTGGATTTGTCATATATGGCTTTTATTAAGATGGGGTATGATCCTTCTATTCCTACATTGCTGAGAGTTTTTATTGAGAAAGTGTGTTGGATTTTGTCGAATGCTTTTTCTGCATCAATTAATATCACTATGTGATTTTTATCTCTCAATCTGTTTATGTGATGTATCATGTTTATTGATTTGCAGATGTTGTACCATCCTTGCATCCCTGGGATAAATCCTACTTGGTCATGGTGTATGATCTTTCTAAAGTACTGCTGGATTTGATTTGCCAGTATTTTGTTGAGGATTTTGGCATCTATGTTCATGAGGGATATTGGTCTGTAATTCTCTTTCAATGTGTTATCTTTAACTGGTTTTGCTATTAGGGTGATGCTGGCTTCATAGGAGGAGTTTGGCAGTGTTCCTTCCTCTTGAATTTTCTGGAATAGTCTGAAGAGAATGGGTTTTACTTCTTCTATGAATATTTGGGAAAATTCCCCTGTGAAGCTGTCTGGCCCTGGGCTTTTGTTTGCTGGAAGCTTTTTGATGACGGCTTTAATTTCTTCCTTAGTCATTGGTATGTTGAGATTTTTAGAATCTTCCTTTATGAGTTTTGAAAGGTTGTGTTTCTCTAGGAATCTGTCCATTTCTTTTAGGTTCTGAAATTTGTTTGAATAGAATTGTTCATAATAGATTTTAACAATCCTTTGTATTTATGTGCGGTCTGTAGTTATTTCCCCTCTCTCATTTCTGATTTTGTTTATTTGATTCCTCTCTCTTTGCTTCTTGATGAGTCTGACTATCAATCTTGTTTATTCTTTCGAAGAACCAGCTCTTTGTTTTTATGGTCTCTATGTCATTCATTTCTGCTCTGATCTTTATTATTTCCTTCCTTCTGTCTACAGTGGGCTTTTCTTGTTGCTCTCTTTCTAATTCTTTGAGTTCTTTAGTTAGCTGATTCATTACCATTTTTTCTTTTTTTAGGTAGGCCTTGTAGAGCTATAATCTTCCCTCTCAGCACTGCTTTCATTGTGTCCCATAGCATTTGAGTTGTTGTGTTTTTATTGTCATTAGTCTCCAGAAAACTTTTAATTTCTTCTTTTATCGCATTTATAACCCAATCATTGTTTCATAACATGCTATTCAACTTCCAAGTGTTTGACTTTTTTGGAATGTTTTTATTGTAGTTTATTTCTAATCTTATGCTATTGTCATCTGAGAAAATACTTGATATGATTTCAATCTTTTTGAATTTGGGGAGACTTTGCTTATGACCCAATATGTGGTCTATTTTTGAGAATGTCCCATGTACATGTGAAAAGAATGTGTGTTCTGTAGCTTTGGGGTGAAATTCTCTGAAGATGTGAATTAGGTCCAGCTGATTTAGTGAGTTATTTAGAATTGCTGTTTCTTTGCTGATTTTTTGTATAGAGTATTTGTCCAGAGATGTCAGTGGTGTATTAAAATCCCCTACTATGATTGTATTGCTGTCAATCTCTCCCTTGATATCCTCCAAGAGTTTTTATAAGTATTTCGGGACTCCTGTATTAGGTGTGTATATGTTTACCAGAGTTATATCTTCTTGATGAATTGCTCCTTTTAGTATTATGTAGTGGCCTTCCTTATCTCTTGGTATAGCCTTTACTTTGAGGTCTATTTTATCAGATATAAGTATCGCTTCCCCAGCTTTTTTCTCATTTCTATTTGCCTGAAAAATGTTTTTCCATCCCTTCACTCTCAGTCTGTGTGAATCCTTTTCTGTTAGGTGGATCTCTTGTAGACAGCAAATGTATGGGTCCTGTTTTCTTAACCATTCAGCTACCCTATGTCTTTTGATTGGTGTATTTAACCCATTTACATTTAATGATATTATTGACAAGTTCATGTTTGTTGTCATATTTTTCTTTAGTTGTTTTTTTTCCTTGATTTTTCTTCTTTTTACAGCAGTCCCTTTAGCATTTCTTGCATTATTGGCTTCTATCCATTTAAACATCCTTAAAACCATTACTCTGAACTCTTTTTCTGAAATTCTGGTCACTTCAATTTCATCTAACTCCTTTTCTGGTGATTCCTCTTTTTCTTTCCTTTGGGGATTGCTTTTATTTCTTCCCATGTTTTCTTGTAATATTTTAATTGTTGATCTAATTGTTTTACTACCCAAGTTGTGTTTTTTTTTGGGGGGGAGGGCGGGGTGGTGCTACTGGTGTATTCTCTCAGTTCTCCTGTGTTTGTTAATATATTGTAGTTTCCTACTTGAGCTATTTGGGTTCCTTTGATGTAGATCTGCGAGCTTGAGCAGCACAGATGTGGTGTCTAGAAGTTGGCTGCCATGGAGAGGAGTGTCCCGATTTTTGCTGTTTTGCACCCTTAATTGAGATCACGCATACATATTAGAACTAGAATTATTTTTTAAATATATTTTGTTGATTTTTTACAGAGAGAAAGGGAGAGGGATAGAAAGTCAGAAACATTGATGAGAGAGAGACATCAATCTGCTGCCTCCTGCACACCCCCTACTGGAGATGTGCCTGCAACCAAGGTGCATGTCCTTGATCAGAATCGAATCTGGGACCTTTCAGTCCGCAGGCCAACACTCTATCCGCTGAGCCAAACTGGTTTGGGCATCACTAGTATTATTTTATACTAGTATAAATTATACTGTTATTATTTCATAAATATATATGCACACATTTGTATTTCTGATTATTTTCTTAGAATAGTCTCCTAAAAATAGGAGTAAAGAGTAAAAACGCTTAATATTTTTAAAGCTCTAATTTATTTTGCCAACCTTTCTAATAAAGTTGAGTTCATTAATACCAGCAAGCCAATCTTTATTTTCTCAATGACTTTCCAACCAGTTTCTTACAGTCTAAGATTACTTTGTGGTTTTGAGGGTGCCTGACAGTTTTCTAAAACTTTGTCCTGATGCCAGAAACTCATTTCCTTTAAGTCTTCAGAATGATGTTTCTTTCCCCTCATTTTACAGGACATCTTGAAAATCTATGCTGACTTTCTTGTCATTTCATATATTTGAATATAGAGAAATCTTCCCAGACTCCATATTTACCAACAGACAAATATGAACATTTCATTCCATGCAATGTGAATATCCTGAATTTCATAAAGGGCATGCATTTTACAATTTTACACAGTCACCTTCTCTTTGGTGTAATTTCCAACATAAATCTTCAATAAAATGAGATTTATTCTCATCCCATAATTTGTTCGCAGCAGAAGAAGATCCGAACACACATATGAATGCAAAAAGTTGTTGTAGTCGAGACTGTTTTGGCTCAGTGGATAAAGCGTAGGCCTGCGGACTGAAGGGTCCCAGGATCCATTCCGGTAGGGGGCATGTACCTTGCTTGCAGCACATCTCCAGTGTGGGGTGTGCAAGAGGCGGCTGATCGATGTCTCTCTCTCATCGATGTTTCTGACTCTCTATCCCTCTCCCTTCCTCTCTGTAAAAAATCAATAAAATATATATTTTTTAAAAAGTTGTAGTTGTTTGGGTATATTAAGGATGATTGCATCGTCAATCATATCTTTCCAGATACTGTCATCAAGTACTAATCCTCGATGTTTAGCAAATTCATGAAATGTATCATAAGTTACACCTCCTTCAGGTCTAAGATCTTCAATAGGTATCACTCCTTTTACATGCAGAAGTAAAAGTCTAGGATAATATCATTCTGGTTTTCTAAAGATCACAGTGAACAGTCTACCTAATACTTTATTCCTACCCTTTCAGCATCTTGTCCACAAATAATTATTAAACACATAATGCTGTGGAATCTCTCAATAATAATAATTACGTGCATCAGAGTCTTCTCTATTCAATAAGAACCAGGCCATCAAAGGTGAGTTATGTCTTTTAGCCTTATATAAAACTTCAGCAAAATCATTGGCATGAAAATACAAATTCAGATTATTGGGCAAATGAATAGCTAATCTTGTGATTGAATGAGATTGGTCATGTATTCACATTACAAAATGTCTCCAAACTGCCTCAGGAGCACTCACATACCTGGAGTCAATAAAGACCTATATTTCTTCATTATTGATAATATTTTTTCAGAAATTTGAATATTTGCACAATCATGTATATATATATACATTTAAATAGATATTTACACTTCTAATTGATGCACAGACTTCAACATTTATATGACAATTATATTTGAGGCACAAATATGGGTTATAAGGGACAATCCAAGTTTTATCAACAATTTTATTTCCAATATAAATGGTACTACCAGATCTTCATTTGTATTTGAGATGTCCATCAATATTTCCAATTGTCGCATTTTGAAATTCTTTTGCATATCTCTTTGAACATTTTCCATTTTCCGTACATGGACTATTTTGGATTTTGTATTCCATGTGGTCCATGTACCATAAAAGTTGAGGACACTAATTCTCATCTGGAATTTCTGTCTTAACTATACAGTCAATATGATTTTCTGAAAGTAATTTGGATTCACTATCTAATATCAATAATATGTAAGCATGAGGCAGTCTGTGTTTCTGAAATTCAATGGCAGGAATCTTAGCTATTACTTTAGCAAATAAATGAAATTTACATATATTATTTAAAAGAGCATTCAGCTTAATGCTTTTTAAAACAACCAAGTTAGGTCTGTTTTCAAGTAGTGCCAATGTTGTAAATTATTTGTAGTATGTGATCATTTGGGGTTGCATGTCATGGTTATAATAAATAAATCTGGCTTGCCATGCTTCATTACAATTGCCATAGCATCCTGATATTGCTGCTGCATATTTCTGGGACTACCCTCAAAATATGATGGAAGTATTATCATTTTACCACATTGTCATTTTCAGATAAGATAATCCACCAAACCACTATATTTTTCAACTCTCAACTTAGATTGGTTTGCTTTAATAAAATTTATTTGATTGGCCTCCATTTTGTAATATGAAGCCACAATAAACTGTTGAGTTAATTTTCCTTCATTTAAAATAGGATTGAACGTGTCTTTCACAGAAAGATGAAATCCATAATACTGCATTTGTGTGACTCGTGTCCTTACATTTCTTCTAATATTATTGTTGATGACACTGTTGTCTCTAAGTCTTAATGCAACATCTGTTCCCCAGCTTTTTTCAGCATGTGGAAAAAGAATAGGATATGTCTGAGGTCGGCAAACTGTAGCTCGCGAGTCATGTGTGTCTCTTTGGCCCCTGAAGTGTGGCTCTTCCACAAAATACCACAGCCTGGGCAAGTCTATTTTGAAGAATTGGCATTAGAAGAATTTTAAGTTTAAAAAATTTGGCTCTCAAAAGAAATTTCAATCATTTTACTGTTGATATTTGGCTGTGTTGACTAATGAGTTTGCCGACCACTGGGATATATCATTGCATCTAATGTAGGAAACAGGATACTGATTTGTTTCATTTTAATGGCACTTAGATTATTGGGATATGGTTTACAATGAATGAGCAAGTCCCTTTCAAAAGGAGGTTCTCCATCTTCGTTTCTGAATATGACAGCAACCTCAGTTACACGGGGAAAATTATATCTAACTGGGTCACTGTTATGATAATATTTGATTGCCATAGTTACTTCTGTGGGAGCAATACCTTTTGCTGCTGCTTCAGATTGGGCTTCCTTTTCTACCTCATGTAACATCTTGTGTGATTTTGTTAATTCATTTATTTCATGCATGAGGTTGTTGATGTTGATCATGAGTCTTTCTGAGCAGCCCTGGTTTTCTAGCATTGCTAATCTTTTACTTGTAGCTTCAACTGTATCCAAAATATAGATTTTGAGCAAACTTTCAAGAAACATAATTCAAAGGATTCAAAATTTCATTATGGTGATCAACTTGTCTGTGTATTCTAAAACAGAATGGTCCATACCCTGATGGCGATGCAATATTTGCACTCATGGAAGAAAAGCAAAAGAACTATTTATGGAATGAACATTTTCCATGAAACTTTTACTGTCAGAATCTTTAATCTTTTTAAATATGCCAGGTAATCTGGAAAATGTATATCGTTTGGATAGATGTTTCCTTTGCTACAACATCGAGTAAATTTCCCATTGGATGATTTTCATCAGAGAAATTACGTGATAGTCAAAATTTACATCTAATAGTCATTCCACTACAACTATGTTCGAGAATTTCATCCTCATGTACTCCATTTTTGCTGAGAAGGCAGTTCCTACTAGCATTGGTAGTACTTGCTAATGACTATTCTCTAGACATATTCTGTCTTTGCCACTGCCTTCTTTTAACTTCAAAGGGATATTGGTCTTTAGACATATTCTGTCAGTGATGCCAATATATTTTGGTTTCAGAGAGACAGTTTTTCAATAGCTGCTCTTCAGATACATTCTGTTGCAGGTGCCATTTTCTTTCAGACATTTTCTGTCGATAACATCAGCATCTTTATGCTGTAGAGCTACATGATATCAACAGTTTTTCTTTGGACACAGTCCCACCTCTCTACTGCCACAGTCTGAGATACAGGTAAATGAGAATCCTGGCTGTCAGGCCATTGAGAGTTGTGTGACTGATGGCTGATTCTGTGGGGGTGGGACTTCCTCCTACCTATTGTCAGTTTCCACAACTTGGTTGGGAAGATGGGGCTCCGGAGGGAGCAATATGCTCCAGCTTTCTTGCTCTGCTGCCCACCCTGCCTACCTGGGTCCCCAATCAGGGCCCAGACCCAACAGGCTGCACCAACTATGCAAATTTACCTGCCATCTTTGTTGGTTTAATTTGCATATCACTTCTGATTGGCTGGTGGGAGTAATGGAGGTTCAGTCAATTAAGCTTCTTTCTCTTTTATTAGTGCAGATAGGTGCTTGTTTGTAGTTATTTTAATTCTTTATGCCTGTGTTCCTTCTTCCTTTAACACTTTCTTTAGTGGTAATAAATTCCCTTGGCCTTTTTTTGTTTGTGAAGCTCCTGATTTCACCTTCAATTTTGAATGATAGCCTTGCTGGTTAGAATATTCTTGGATTCAGTTTCTTATTTGGCATCACTGTATATTTTATTCCATTCCCTTTAGGTCTGATGTGTTTGTATTGATAAATGAGTTCATAGTCTAATGGGAGATCCCTTGTAGGTATCATTCTGTCTCTCTCTTGCAATCTTTAAGATTCTTTCTTTGTCATTAACATTACCATTTTAATTACTTGTCTATGTGTAGATCTTTACGGGTTTATCTTGTTTTGGACTCTCTGTGCTTCCATGACTTTTTCATACCCCAGTTATGGGGAGTTTTCTATCATTTCTTCATATAGGTTTTCTAGTCCTTGCTATTTTTCTTGATCTTCTTCCACACCTGTTTTGTGGATGTTGCTTCATTTTATGTTGTCCCAAAGCTTTATTAAACTCTCCTCCTACTTTTTAATTTTTTTCCAATTGCTGTTCATATTCTAACTCAATGATTTGTTCCTCCACTTCTTCTAGTTGAAACTTTCCATTGTGTTTCTTTTTTATTGTCACTATATCATTCTTCATTTCCTCTTGATTCTTATATATGTTGTTGATTTTCCCATCCAGCCATTTTTGAAACTTTATGAGCCTTCAACTGAATTATTTCTCATATTGCTTGTCTTCATTTTATTTAGTTCTTTTTATGGCTATTCCTTCTTTTCTTTCCTTTGGGATTTATTTGTTTGTGTACCCATTGTTGCTGTCTCCTTCTATCCCTGGGCACCCTGCTTAGTGTTTTTGAAGTTGAAGACCTTATCAGACCAATGTTTTCTTGAAATCATTTGCCTAGAGGCTGGATTAGCCTTGAGTCTAATGCCTTTATTAAGTCTGCTCTAACTTGTATCCACTTCTCCCACAGTTCTGGTCCCAGACTCTTATGCCATGCAGTTCTCTGTGTGGCACTGGTACCATGGCAGGTGCCTCTGGTAATGCACTTACAGTATAGTGTGAGGCCTTTGGCTGGGCACATCAGATTGCTCCAGGTTGTTCTAGCAGTACTCACCTATGGCTCAGAATAGAGTACACATTGGTTGCCCTGGGTAGCCCTGGCATAACTGTCCCAGGGGACATGGTGAAGAGGGTGTGGGTTTGCTCCAGGTGCACATTCAGAGCTCTCCAGTGGCCTGGAGTTGAGTGCATGCTGGGTTATTCCTGTCTCCACAGAAGCAAGTCTTTTGGGCCCATAGAGGAGCAGATGCAGGTTGCTCTGGTCATATAGGCTTTGCTCTCCTATGACCCAGAGTGAGGCACACACTGGGTTTCTCCGGGTAATCCTGGCAGGATTTTCCTGGGACCTGGGGTGGAGTGGATGTCAGTTGCTCTGGGCTGCACAGTCAGAGCCCTCTTGTGGGCCTGATTGAGATATACACTGGGTAGCTCTGGGTTACCCCTCCTGGGGCCCTGGTTGAAGCAGGTGTAGGTTGCTTTGGGTTGCACAGTCCATGCTTGCCTGTGGGCCAGAGCTAGTCAACCACTAGGTTGCTTCGGATTGCTATAGCATTGGGTTTTGCTGCTAGAGATTGAGCAGGTGCCTTGTGGCTCTGGGTAAGACTGGAAGCACCATTATGGGGCCTGGCATAGGGATGATGCACATGAGCCCCCTGGCTTCCCCTTACTGTGGGGTCCTGAACCTGGATCCAGGGACACTGGGTCCTGGCAGGCTAGTGAGGATGCCCTTTGCAGGAATCACTCTGGTGAGTGCTCACTGCCCAGAGGTACTATGACACTCACTACCAGGGAATGGTGGTGGTTCCATATGGGTTATGGCTGGCAAGTAGCTTTCTTTAGGAGTCCTCTGCTCTTCCATACTGAAAATTATTTCCTCAGCTGTGTCTAACTTGTTAATTCTGGGTGGATGTTCTCTGATGTAATTGCTTTTCTGGCCTCGCCCCAGGAGGAGGTGCCATACTTACTTTTATATAAAACATATATTATGTCTGTTACACAAACCTTCTGAAAATTCTCCAAAAAATAATGGTTAATAAAATGCTTTGGACTATTGGAGAGAATAATTGCCACCTGATGTTGTTGGTACCTTTTAATGAATCATATCAAAGCAGTTCTCCTTTCAGGTAAAGCATATAGAAAAATGATTGAATAATGGCTATTTCTTCATTATCTTTTTATCCTTTTCTTTTAGGACAAAAGTAGAAACCATATTATTAAAATATCAATTATATTACTCAAATGGAATATACATATAGAAAGACTCACAAGAAGCAATATTTGATAGAATTTTCAATTTTTTTTTTGCATTGAAACTTTAATCTAATTGTCCTTTATTCAGGATTATGCCTTTGTTTTTATCTTATAGCTCAGGTGCCTAAGCTGTTTCACTGTATGGCAGAAATCTTTTGTTTGTGAACATTTTTCCTTTTAATTAACCATTGCTTTATGTGGTTTTTCAATTTGTAGCTTGAAACTTGAAACAATAGATTTTACAGGTGTCTGGTTGCATTGGAGGTAAACCAATTTAATCACTCAGTTATAATTCAGCTTTATCAGTGTTTGAATTTCTATGGCATTTTCTCCTGGTGTTCATCTGCCTCTTCCCTCTTAAAAGTAATATCAATTTTATCTTTGTTCCACATATGATTCAACAGAACTAAAATTTTAGCAAGGGCAAAGAACAGCAATTTTCCTATTTTTAAAAAATATTTATTAAGCGGTTCGAAAAATGGCGGCAGAGTAGACAGATGCGTCTGGAGCTTTGTCGCTGGGCAGAGGGAGAGGGAGGGGCTGAGAGTCGCACTGGGAGTGTTTGTTGGCAAGTTAAGAGTCAGTTATCCTCCAGGAGAAGGTGGGGGACTGCTGGAAGGGGCTCTCCTGGCCAGGCAGCCCCACTGCCACGGGGATTTTGTCTGCTGGAGCCACCAGCATGAAAGTGGATGCTGCACCATCTTACAGAGGGAGGTGGATGTCTGCGGTGGTCTGAAGCCTGTGGCTGGGGCACCCATCGAGCAGCCAGGGACCCGGGGACCTAGAACACCGCTCTCCAAACAGCACCACAGACACGTGGGTGGCAGATTCAGACATCCACAAAGCAAACAAAAAGTGCATTGTGTGCTATACCAGGACGTGTTGTAGTTTGTGCCTTTCAATCAACATAGGAGAAAGAACTACATAACCAGACACCCAGAGAAGAAAGATAATGGGCAAAAAAGAAACAGCCCACATAAGACAGAAAGGCAGGTTTCACCAGAAAAGGAAGTAAACAAAACAGAAGCAGAAATAAGCCTGCAGAGAAATATTTCAGAGAAATGATCATAAGGTGGAAGAAAAGAATGGAAGACAAAATCGACAATGTGAGTAAGAGCCAAGAGGAAATGAAGAAGACCCAAGAGGAGATGAAGAAGCAGCAAGAAGAAATGTAGAAGAACCTAGAGGAGGTGCAAAATAATAAAGAAGAAATAAAAATGACATCACTGCTATAAAGAACTCAATAGAAAGCATCAAAAGTAGACTAGAAGAAGCAGAGGATCACATCAGTGAACTAGAAGACATGGTAGGAAAAAATACACAAGTACAGCAGCTTCTAGAAAAAAAAGTTAAAAAGTAAGAGGAGAGCCTAAGGGAACTTTGGGATAACATGAAACAAAACAACATCCACACAATTGGGGTTCCAGAAAGAGTGGAAACTGAACAAGGATTAGAGAACGTGTTTGAAGAAATAATGACAGAACTTTCCCAAATATAGGAAAAACACACACACACACACACACAAATCCATGAAGCTCACAGAGTCCCAAGCAAAATTAACCCCAACAAACAGACACCAAGGCACATTATAATTAAATTGGCAACACCAACAACAAAGTAAAAATCTTAAAAGCAGCCAGAGAGAAACAGAAAGTTACCTACAAAGGAATCCCCATAAGACTAGCTACTGAATTCTCAACAGAAACTCATCAGGCCAGAAGGGAATGGAATGAAATATACAGTCATGCAAAGAAAGCGTCTGAATCCAAGAATACTGTATCCTGGAAGACTCTCAATCAAAATTGAAGGTGAAATCAGAAGCTTCACAGACAAAAAAGGACTAAGGGAATATATTACCACCAAACCAGCAATGCAAGAAAAGTTAAACGGTCTGCTGTAATAAAAAGAAAGAGGAAGCAAAGAAGGAACTCAGGGGTAAGGACTAAAAATGGGAACAGATAAGTACTTATCAATAATAACTTTAAATGTAAATGGATTAAATGCTCCAAACAAAAGACATAGGGTAACCGATTGGATAAGAAAACTTGATCCATGTATCTGCTGCCTTCAAGAAAGCCACCTTAGGAAAAGAGATGCAAACAGATTGAGGGTGAAGGGATGGAAGATGGTTTTTCAGGCAAATGGAAATGAAAAAAAAAGCTGGGGTTGCAATACTTATATCTCACACATTAGATCTCAAAGTGAAGGACATAACAAGAGATAAAGAAGGCCACTTCAAAGCAATAAAGGGAACAATCCAACAAGAAGAAATAACTCTGGTAAACATATAGGCACCCATTATAGGAGCACCTAAATGCATAAAAATCTCCTCGAGGGTATTAAGTGAGAGATTGACAGCAATACAATCATATTAGGAGACTTTAATACCTCACTGTCATCATTGGACAAATACTCTAAACAAAAAATCAGCAAAGAAACATAAATCCTAAATGACTCACTAGACCAGATGGAATTAATTGACATCTTCAGAACATTTCACCCCAAAGCCACAGAACATACATTCTTCTCCAGTGCACATGGGTCATTTTCAAAGATAGATCATATGTTGGGTCATAAGAAAAGTCTCTTCAAATTCAAGAAGATAGAAATCATATCAAGCATTTTCTCAGACCACAGTGGCATAAAACTGGAAATCACCTATAATAAAAATAGAAAGAAATCAAACACATGGAGACTAAACAGCATGCTATTAAACAATGACAGGGCAACCAGAGTAATCAAAGAAGAAATAAAAAACATTATGGCAACAAATGACAATGACAACACAATAATATAAAATTTATGGGACACCGTGAAAGCAGTCTTGAGAGGGAAGTTCATAGCCCTAC
The DNA here is from genome assembly GCA_011751065.1 of Lasiurus cinereus. Lineage (NCBI taxonomy): Eukaryota > Metazoa > Chordata > Mammalia > Chiroptera > Vespertilionidae > Lasiurus > Lasiurus cinereus. The sequence goes on along the minus strand of JAAGEH010000286.1, from coordinate 56,691,268 downwards.
AAGCCTATAGTAAAAAACAGGAAACAATGGTAATAAATTACCTAACCCGACAACTCAAAGAGCTAGAATGAGAGCAACAAGAAAAGCCCAGTGTACTTAGAAGAAAGGAAATAGTGAAGATCAGAGTGGAGATAAATAACTTGAAGACAAAAGAAACAATTCAAAAGATCAACAAAACAAAGAGCTGGATATTTGAAAGGATAAACAAAATTAATGGATCTCTAGCCAGGTTCACCAAGAAGCAAAGAGAGAAGACCCAAATAAACAAAATCAGAAATTAAAGAGGAGAAATAACAACAGAACCTGTGGAAATAAAAAGGATTGTAAAAAAATACTATGAACAACTCTATTCCAACAAATTGGACAACCTGCAAGAAATGGACGTATTCCTAGAAAAATTTAACGTTCCAAAACTCAACAAGGAGGAAGCCAAACATCCCATTAGTCTAATAACTATGGAAGAAATTGAAGCAGTCATCAAAAAGCTTTCAGCAAATAAAAGCCCGGGACCAGATGGCTACACAGGAGAGTTTTACCAAACTTTCAGGGAAGAATTAAAACCTATCCTCCTCAGACTATTCAAAAACATTCAAGAAGAAGAAACACTTCCAAACACCTTCTATGAAGCCAGCATCACCCTAATACCAAAACCAGATAAAGACAATACAATGAAAGAGAATTATAGACCAATATCTCTCATTAACATTCATGCCAAAACCCGCAACAAAATTCTAGCAAATCGGATCCAGCAGTACATCAGAAAGATCATACACCATGACCAAGCAGGATTCATCCCAGGAATTCAGGGATGGTACAATATCTGAAAATCAATAAATGTGATACATTACATAAACAAATTGCGAGATAAAAATCACATAGTCATATCAATTGATGCAGAAAAAGCATTTGACAAAATCCAACACCCTTTCTTGATAAAAACTCTCAGCAAAGTGATAATAGAAGGATCATACCTCAAAATCATAAAAGCCATATATGATAAACCCACAGCTAACATCATACTCAATGGGCAAAAACTAAAACCATTTCCCCTAAGAACAGGAACAAGACAGGAATGCCTACTCTCACCTCTCCTGTTTGACATAGTATTGGAAGTATTAGCCATTGCAATTAGATAAAAAGAAGAAATAAAAGGCATCCAAATTGGAAAAGAAGAAGTAAAGCTCTCCTTATTTGCAGATGACATGATATTGTACATAAAAAACATAAAGGATTCCATTCTGAAACTATTTGACTTAATTAATGAATTCAGCAATGTAGCAGGATACAAAATTAATGCTAAGAAGTCTGTGGCATTTCTATACACTAACAGTGAAATTATAGAAAGAGAAACTAAAAAAACAATCCCATTTACCATCGCACCAAAAAAATTAAGATACCTAGCAATAAACCTAACTAAAGAGGTAAAAGACCTAAATGCAGAAAACTACAGGACACTGAAAAAAGAGATAGAGGAAGATGTTAACAGATGGAAGAGCATACCATGCTCATGGATTGGGAGAATCAACATCATTAAAATGTCCATACTACCCAAAGCAATCTACAGATTCAACGCACTACCCATTAAAATACCAACGACATATTTCACACACCTACAAAGAATTCTTCAGAGATTCATCTGGAACAAAAAAAGACCACGGATAGCTACAGCAATTCTGAGAAAAAAGAATAAAGTAGGTGGGATCTCAATACCAGACTTCAAGCTATACTACAAAGCAACTGTTCTCAAAACAGCCTGGTACTGGCACAAGAACAGACATATAGACCAATGGATTAGTATAGAGAACCCAGATATCCCCCCAAACCGCTATGTTCAACTAATATTTGACAAAGGAGGCATGAACATTCAATGGAGCCAAAATAGCGTCTTCAATAAATGGTGTTGAGAAAATTGGACAGATACTTGCAAAAAAATGAAATTGGTCCATCAACTTATACCAAATACAAAAATAAACTCAAAATAGATACAGGACTTAAACATTAGAAGGGATACCATAAAAATACTAGAGGAATCCACAGGCAGCACTATCTCAGATATATGCCGAAAGAACTTCACTGATACTGCTCCAAAGGCAATGGAAGCTAAAGAAAAAATAAACAAAAGGAACTACATCTAAATAAAAAGCTTTTCACAGCAAAAGAAACCATCAACAAAACAACAAGAAAGATCACTGTATGGGAGAATATATTTGCAAATGTTATCACAGATAAAGGTTTAATCTCCAAAATCTACAGACAACTTATACAACTTAATAAAAGGAAGATAAATATTCCAATAAAAAAATAAGCAACAGACCTAAATAGAACCTTTTTGAAAGACAACAGAAGGAAGGCCAAGAGAAACATGAAAACATGTTCAAAGTCACTAATCATCCGAGAGATGCAAATCTAAATGACAATGCGATAATGTCTTACACTGGTCAGAATGGCAATCATCAACTAATCAACAAACGACAAGTGTTGGCGAGGGTGTGGAGAAAAAGGAACCCTTGTGCACTGTTGGTGGGAATGCAGACTGGTGCAGCCACTGTGGAGAACTGTATGGAGTTTCCTCAAAAAATCTAAAAATGGATCTCCCATTTGACCCAGCAATCCCACTCTTAGGAATTTATCCTAAGAAATTACAAACACCAATCAGAAAGGATTTATGCACCTCTATGTTCATAGCAGCACAATTTACAATAGCTACAATTTGGAAACAGCCTAGGTGACCATCAGCAGATGAGTGGATCAGAAAACTGTGGTACATCTACACAATGGAATTCTATGCTGCCATTAAAAAGAAGGAATTCTTACCATTTGCAGCAACCTGGTTTAAACTGGAGAGCCTTATGCTTAGTGTAATAAGCCAGTCAATGAAGGATAAGCATCACATGATCTCACTCCTTTGTGGATAATAAAGAACATTATAAACTGATGAACAAAAGGATAGATACAGAGGCAGTAAAGCTTTGAACAGACTGTGAAATTACAGCAGGAAGATTAAAGTTAGGTGAGGTAGATAAGAGATCAATCAAAGGGCTTGTATGCATGCATATAAGCATAACCAATGAACATAGACAGTGGGGGGTTGGGGTATCCCTGGTGGGGAGAGGGGGCAATGCACAGATATGTATAAAAATTAATAAAAATAAATAAAAATAAAATAAAATAAAATATACATATTTATTCATAAAGTAAAATATATAACACTCCTGCTTTTTATTTCTAGCTTGCTTTGTAGTTCCTCATTTATTTTCCACAAGTTTATTTGAAATCAGAATATATAGATATTAAATGTTTATTTTACACATTACTGAATTTAAAATTTTAATGTTTTCAATTTCTTTATGTAATATTTGAAAGATGTAATCTCTAAATATAAAAAGCTAATATACTAAGTGTCTGACCATCTGACAAGTCTCTATGACATGCACTAACCACCAGTAAGCAGACCCTCAATGCAGGAGCTTCTATGTTAGGCACTGCAGACCTGTTGCCCACAAAGCAACACTCAGCTTTCCCCAAGTGGGACACAGGCTACAAAATTAAAGTCAACACTTCCAAGACTCCATGGTGCAAAATGTGGCCCACAGCCCAGCCCAGCCCAGAAATGCTGGCTGTGGATGCCAGTAATGATGTCACATTTTTGTTGACATTCTGAGGCTGAAATTGTTGACAGAATAGGTCTGAAGACCAACTATTGCCACAATGTACCGCTGAGGCTGAAAGAAAATGGAGTCTTCAACAAAATATGTCTGAAGAATAGTCATCGAGAAGTACCACCAATACTGATAGGAACTGCCTTTATAGCAAAAATGAGGTAAATGAGGATGCAATTATTAAACACAGTTGTGGTGGAATAACTGTTACATGACAATTTTGCATATTCCTAAATTTTCTGATGAAAAACTATCTGATGAAAAATTTACTCGATGTTGTAGCAAAGGCAAAGTTTCTCCAAATAATATAAATCTTCACACAAATTTATTAGTATGCATTTCATCTCTCCACCTGGGACACATTCAATCCTGTTCAAATGTAAAAAGAAAAAATGAACTCAACAGTATATTGTCAATTCATATTAAAAAGTGGAAGCCAATCAGATAAGTTTCACTAAAGCAAACCAATCTAAGTTGAGAGTTGAAAAATATAGTGGTTTGATGGATTATCTCATATATAGATCTGAAAATGACAATATGCTGATTGATAAAATGATAATACTTCCATTGTCTTGAGGTCAGTCCCAGAAATATGCAGCAGCGATATTAGGATGCTATGGCAATTATAATGAAGCATGGCAAGCCCACTTGATTCATTACCATGACATGAAACCCCAAATGGGAAGATTTTACAATGCTGGCAAAAAGTTGAAAGTAAATCTGACTAGGTAACCAGGGATTTTAATATTAAGCTGAATGTTCTTTTAAATGATATATGTAAATTTGATTTATTTGGAAAAGTTACAACAAAAATTCATATCATCAAATTTCACAATTTGAAAAAGTTGAGGACACTGGTCTTCAGCCGGAATTTATGCCTTAACTATATGGTCAATGTCATCTTCCTTTTGTGATTTGGATTCACTGTTTTATATCAATAATATGTGAGTATGAGTCAGTCCATGTTTCTGAAATTTGATGACATGAATTTTTGCTATAACTTTGCCAAATAAATTGAATGTGTGTGTATATAGATAGATAGATATACATCTATATATATATATATATATATATATATATATATAATTTAAAAGAGCATTCAGTTTAACTAATCAACTGCTGGCCTGATCCACTCCTAATTGCTCCCCTGCCAGCCTGACCACACCCAACTGCCCACTCCTTCTGGTGGCTCTCAACTGTCCTACCTTGAAGTCTTGGTCGCCCCCAACTGCCCTCCCCTGCTGTCCTGATCACCCACTATTGCCCTCTTCTGCCAACCACCTTGTTATGACCATCATGTGGTGGCCATCTTGTAGCAATCTAGGGTCAGCCACCTTGTGATGACATTGCAGGATGACACCTAGGCTTTTTTTAATTGACTTTTTACAGAAGGGAGAGGATTGAGAGTTAGAAACATCACAAGGGAAATTAGTTAAGCACTCTGAAAGTGTTTTTACTCTTAATGAGACATACATGGAGATATTAGAATAAGTTAATTCAATGTATCAGTCATTGTTTGTATCAATGTTTTTATATCATGTTTTTGTTGTTGTTCATCATGTTATTTTTTATCTATTAATAAATTTATATATTATTTGAATATACATTTTACTAATTTTCTTTCATCTCTGACATTTCTATTATAGAGAAAGTGCAAATATCAATATTAAAATATTTCTTCTAATTAATTTCCTTTCAATGTGCATGAATTTGTGCACTGGGCCACTAGTATGATTATATTTGTCTGATAGATTGATTGCTTTCAAATGAATTTTAACAAATTGTATGGATACAATTTTATCATGTATAGGACATCATTGTTATTTAAGGATTGCAGTATGTTTGAAGTGGTAGGAAAAGTATGGCAGAGGAATGGAAAAGAAGAATGTTAAGATGTTTCCTTAAACTCACTTAATATAGACTCTGAAAACATATTTTAATTTAGGTTTTTAAAATGTAGAATGACAGACAATTTATTCTGATGCAATAGTGATCATACTCATTAGCAGCTGAAAACATATCCCCAAATAAAAATATTCTCATGTTGGATTATTGTTTTGGTAATATCTTAATTTATTTTGTGTCTGCAAAGAATTAAAGGAAGGTGAAAAATAATGAAAGCATGGTGTGCACAATGATTTATGTAGCTGCTTAGAACCATATTCTTTTTCTTGTTTCATCAGAAATTATTAATTTCTCAGGACTTGTTTTGCAACATAAACCTTTTCAGTTAATGCTTACCAGGTTTAACCTCTTCAGTGCACTTGAACATGTGTCTTCATTTGTTTAGTTGTATGTATGTGTGTGCATATGAGAGAGAGACAAAATTAATCAAATAAGAATAAATAACAAAAAAGGTTATTTGCTTCTAAATTTCAACAACCTACCCTCTGAAAAACTTCTGGATTGAGCAGACAATAGCTATGCATGGAAAGAAATTCATTCATTGACTATCTACAATATGTTAAGCACTTGAAATAATAGATATGTGAAAAATTATGTCTTCATTAAACATATATTCTTGTGAGAAAGGCAATAAATAATCCTATCTAATAAGAAGGAAATATGCAAATTGACCATCAAGCCATAACAATATGGCTGCACCCACAGCAGAGGCTGAGTTCCCATAATTAGCCTTAATAAGCAATTAGCAGGAACCTGCAGCTATGTGGCTCTGGAACGGGGTAGGGGTCCTGAGGCCGTGTCCCCCACTCAGAGGGGCTTGACTGGGTGGGGCCGGCCAAGTCTGAATCTATCCCAATGGGAGTGGGATCGGCCAGGTTTGGTTCTCACATGATTTTGAAGTGCAAGTGGGTGGATGGAGACTCTACTCTGGTTCCCATGGGCACACCCCGGACTCTGACAGGAGAATGATTTTCATATACATTTTACTAATTTTCTTTCATCTTTGACACTTCTATTATAGAGAAAGGACAAATAGCAATATTAAAATATTTTCTCTAACTCCCTTTTAATGTGCATAAATTTCATGCACTGGGTTACTCATATATAACAAAGAATAAAAATGTAGTATGTTACAAATACATGTCTTATTGAGGTGAAAAACTCAGAAGTGAATGCAGTCTTCGAGGCAATATGAATGGGCCTAATTAAAAAGGTAACATTGGGCAAATATTTAAAAAGGTGGATATGTAATCCTTGCAGAAGTGGTGGGAGAAAGAGAGTTCTAGGCACAAGGAATGACTTGAACAAATTCCCTAAAGTAGGAGTAGGCATAGTATATCCAATACAGCAATGGTATAGCTAATCTTAATATATAAAAAGCCAGGGTCCATCATGAGTGAAACAACCAAATGGATTACTGAACTGCAGGCTGCATGGGCCAGCAGAAGGGGTTAGTGAGGGATGACCAAACAATTGAACAGCAGCCTGCATAGGACAACCCAAGCTGGCAGGGGATGCAGTTTTGGATGACAAGCCTGGAAGGAGGCAGTTGGGGTGACTAGGTCAGTAGCGGGGGGGGGGGGCAGTGAGGAGTGACCAGGCCTGTGGGGGGCAGTCAGTGTGACCAGGCTGCCATGGGGGGAAAGTTGGGGGCAACCAGGCTGGCAGGGGTTCAGTTAGAGGTGATCAGGCCAGCAGGCAGAGGTAGTTAGGGGTGATAAGGCTGGCAGGGGAGGCAAGTAGATGAGATCAGGCAGGCATTAATGTAAGCAGTTAGCAGCCAGCAGTTGGACATCCCCTGAGGAATCCTGGATTGGAGAGGGTGCTGGCTAGGCTGAGGGGACTCCTCTTCCCATGCACAAATTTTATGCACTGGGCTTCTAGTCTATAATAATAAAAGAGTAATATGCTAATTAGTCTGGAAGTCCTTCCAGGACTGTTGCTGCAAGGGCCAGGCTGACAGCCAGGGTGGCAGTCAGGGCTGCAGCTGCAAGGACTACTGGCCCAGCCCTCAGAGCCCCTTGTACAAATTTTGTGCATTTGGGTCTTTAGTGGAGAATAAAGTGAGAGAAGCCTTTTAGGAGTTGAGTTCACAAGATTTCATAGGGGGGGAAGTAGATTAGATTTTGTAATCTATTATAAGAAATTTGTTGTTGATTTTTGAATGGAGGAGAGCCATACATAGATTCTGAACAGAAGAGTTATAGGTACCCTCATTGATATTTTGAAAGTAGCACTTTGCAGTATTGGGAATAATTACAGGATGATAGACTATTGCAGTAAATCAGTTGAACAATGATGGTAGTTTGTACCATAATGATAGCAAAGGTTATGGTGGAAAGTAAGAAGGTTCTGGACCAAACCAGAGAAGGTTGGACCTGAAGGGCCACCATTTGTCCACTATCCAGACACCATTGATGACATGTACACGTAAGAAACAGTTTGACATTGAAACTGAAACTCAAAGCTATTGGACATTGAAAATGGGACTCAATTTTTTTTTCTCTTGTGGGTTTATTTCTAGCCTACAGGGGCAAGATGTTTTTAAAGACAAGAATCTAGGGGTTGGGGGGAAGTAGATGTAGAGGCAAAGAAGCAAAGAACAGACTCCTGCTACAGTGGGAAGGTAGAGGAGATTGAAGTGGGGAGTGTGGGGGGGCTGTAGATCAACCGAAAGACTTGAACACATGTGTGTAGGCATAGCCAGTGGATACAGGGCATTGGGGGGGGGCGGGTGGCGAAGGAGACAAGTGAGGGCATGTACTGGGGGGTGGGGAAGGCTGGGGAGGGCAATAGAGAAAAAATAAAAATAAAATACATTTTTAAAAAAAGCATAGAATTTCCTAATGGATTTGATATAGAATGTGAATAAAAGAGACATTTTAAAGGTCTCAAGGTTTGAAAGGGTAGACTTTCCATCAACTAAAATCAGAATGATTGTGGGATGAAAGCAATTTTGAGAGGAAAGTTTGAAGGTTTATTTTTGGACACAGCAAGATGTCTATAAGATATCCAAGTGGAGATGCCCAGTAGGCAATTGGATATATGAGTGTGGATATTTAAATTAGGTAATTGTTAGCATAGAGATGAATATATATGTAAAATCTAAGAGTCTGAATGAGACCATAGAGAATGAGAATATAGACTGAAGAGGATGAATGACTGCTGAGCTCTGGAACAAAATTAAGAGATAGAGGTAAAAAAAAAAATTAACCAGTGTCTAGGTAAAAACTAGAAACCACTTAAGTATTTTTAATAGATCTATAATATGGAAATGACTATATATATATATATACATACATATATATATATATGTATATATATATATATATATGTATGTATATATATATAAAGAGTGCCTTCCTCCTTTTTTCATTCTTTAAAAAAAGGAGGAAGTTTTGAAAGAATGAAAAAAGGAGCAAGGCAATGTTTCCCAAATATTAGATATTCTACAATAGCAAGAGCTTGTCTGAGCCACAATACCCACTGAAACTGCATCAGAAATGTCATCATCTGTTCAATATTACCCTAAAGGCACCATATTAACAACAACTTTCACTACCCAAACTCCAGAACTATTGGAAAACCCTACCATAGCATTCAGTCATCCAGAGTTACCCATTGCTATCACTAACTCATCTACATTTGGAACTCTGGCACAAATGCCGGAAAGACCTATGCTGTTGCAAGACTCTGAAGTCAATTACTAACCACTGACAAAATAGAATGGTTTTTAGCTGCTGATTTTTTTACCTGGTGCAGGGTCTCAATTAGCAGAAGACAGCCAGAACATACTTGGCAACAGAGTATGTGGAATATAACTTGCAGGCTTTGACCTGATGTTACAAAGGAAAGGATAGAAGAGAGAAATGTATGATAGGATTGAGTGTCAATTAGTAATGTACGGAACTGCCACCCCTTTGATTACTCAACATCCATATTCTATCTTACCATGCTAAAGTTCTAAGTAGAAACAATAATATAACACCAGTTTCTTCATGTAGCTCTCATATAAATGATGACACTTTTATTCTCACTACCACTTCAAAAGTAGAAAATAATTTTATAGGCTATTATAACTCTTTTGAAGAATGTGCATTCCTCTTATAGTTCAGTTAAATTTTTATCCACAACACTATTTAAAATAAGAAGGAGAGGACTTTAGAAGATGGCGCCATAGGTAAACACCTACACTGCTGCCTCGCACAACAATTTCAAAACTACAACTAAAAGACAGAACGGACATCATCCAGAACCACAGGAAAGCTGGCTGAGTGGAAGTTCTACAACTAGAGGGAAAGAGAGGGGCTCACAGAGACCCAGAGGAGCTGCAAAAAGCTGAGGTACAGAGACACGCGCGCTGAGAGAGCGGGTGCCAGAGTACTGGGCTGGCTTTCTCTGGCGGGAAGGAAACGGAGACACCCAAAGGCATTGAACCCCTTATCCTACGACACTAAACCCCAGATCCAGCCGAAACTCATACAGGGGGAGTTTGGACTGTGAAAAGGGAGAGGTGCACGGAAATTTAGGGGAGTCGCAGAAGATCAGGTCCGGTCTCACATGCGCACGGTGCTGCGCGGAGGACAGACTGCTGATTGTGCCTCTGGCTTTCGCGACTGGGCGGGAGACAGACCCTCCCACCTGTGCCACTTCTGAGTCCACTGGGCCCCTGTTTCGGGCGAAACCCTGGGGACCTAAACTCGTGTGGTCCTGGTGCGCAGGGGAGCTGGAAAGGCAGCGGTTAGAGGCACTGCGGGTGCACGCACAAGGACCGCTCCAGCCATTACCCAGTCACATGAGACTCAGGGGCCGTGGAGGGTGGGGCCGACTGGAAGGCAAGGCGGTCCCTTAAGCCCTGAGACTCCACCCCTCCCAAGCTCAACAGAGGCTTCTGCGGCTTTGCCTCTGCTATCATAAGGCTGAATCCAACACAGAAGTTTCCCTGGCATAGGGAAAATGCCGAGACAAGGCAAGGGATCACAAACAAAAGAAATGGAGGAAAAAAAACGACTGGATATAGAGTTCAAAACCACACTTATAAGGTTTTTCAAGAATATGCTAGAAAAGATGGATAAATTTAGCGAGAGCCAAGAGGAGATGAAACATACACTGACTGAAATAAAAAATATTATACAGAGTCCTAACAGCAGACTAGAGAAAGGCAAGAATCAAGTAAAAAATTTGAAATATAAAGAAGCAGACAACATTCAACTGGAAAAGCAAGAAGAGAAAAGAATCCAAAAATGTGAAGATAATGTAAGGAGACTCTGGGACAGTTTCAAGCATACCAACATCAAAATTGTGGGGGTGCCAGAAGAAGAGAGAGTGCAAGATACTGAAAACCTATTTAAAGAAATAATGACTGAAAACTTCCCACATTTGGTAAAAGAAATAGACTTACAAGTCCAGGAAGCACACAGAACCCCATATAAAAGGAATCCAAAGAGGACCACACCAAGACACATCATAATTAAAATACCAAGAGCAAAAGACAAAGAGAGAATATTAAAAGCAGCAAGAGAAAAACAGTTTATTACCTACAAGGGAGCACCCATACGACTGTCAGCTGATTTCTCAACAGAAACGATGCAGGCCAGATGGGAGTGGCAAGAAATATTCAACGTGATGAATAGCAAGAACGTACAACCAAGAATAATCTATCCAGCAAAGCTATCATTCAGAATTGAAGGGCAGATAAAGAGCTTCACAGATAAGAAAAAGCTAAAGGAGTTCATCAACTCCAAACCAGTATTATATGAAATGCTGAAAGGTACTCTTTTAGAAGAGGAAGAAGAAAAAGGTGAAAGACAAAAAATTATGAACAACAAATACATATCTATCAACAAGTGAATCTAATAATTAAGTGAATTAAAAATTTGATCAACAGAATAAACTGGTGAATATAATAGAATCAGGAGCACAGAAAAGAAGTGGACTGATAATTCTCAGGGGGAAAGGGGTGAGGGGTGTACAGGGAGAGACTGGACAAAAATCATACACCTATGGATGAGATCAATGGGAGGGAGCTAAGGGCAGAGGGAATGGTGGGAGCTGGGTGGAGGGGTGCTATGGAGGGGAAAAAAGAGAAACAAATGTAATAATCTGAATAATAAAGATTTAATTTAAAGAAAAATAAGAAGGAGAAAAGGTAAAAAAGAAAATAGTTACACATACACACACAGTGAAGAAAATAATTGAGCACGTGGCCTTTGATATTTATAATATCCTGCTTCCATTAACCATTTTATTAACCTCATCTGGCCTTAATTTTCTGTGTTAGGATGACCTAACAACCTAATGTTTGTTTATCAATGTCTTTATTTTCATCTAGTCTTCTATTTATTTTTATCATTCATTATTTAAATACAAAGGGAGATTCCAAATAATCCTTGGGATCTACACATAGAGATATCTCTCCCTTTAGTTATTGGCATCTATAACAACAGAGTAAAGTATCTTCTTTTATGGTTTATGGAATGAGGATGCCCCAAAAATCAGATAGCTATCACTTCAAATTCCAAAAATCCTATCTTGTCCTTTATTAAAATTATTTTCCCACCCTAGCTGGTTTTGCTCAGTGGTTAGAGAATCTACCTGTGGACTGAAGGTCCCTGGGCTTGATTTCTGTCAGGGCACATATCTTTGTTGCAATCTCAATTCCCAGCCCTGTTCATTAGGAGTGTGCAGGAGCAGCCAATCTATGTCTCTTTTACACTGATGTTTCTCTCTCTGTGTCTCTCCTCTTCCTTCCACCCCCTCTAAAAATCAATGGGAAAATATCCTTGGGATTAACAAAACAGACAAACAAGCCAAATTATTTCTTCCTTTTGAACTAAGACTTTTAAAGCCAAAGTTTTCAGACAGAAATTTGAAAATTTGCAAGTGAGATATTATGTTTGTAAGAAAGAAAAAAAAGACATTCAGACTTTCATTTGTTAATTACTAGACCTACAGGACACTTACTACATAAGGCCATTCTACTAGGCCTAGGAGATGTAAAAGCTCTACCTAATACATAGAAACAGACATAGGGCGGCTGACAAAATGAGGATACAAGGAATCATGTACCAAATTAAAGGACATATAACATTTCAGAAAAAGTACTAAACAAAATGAAAACAAGCAATCTATCAGATGCAGAGTTGAAAATACTAGTTATAAGGATGCTCAACTAACTTAAAGGAAGAATAGATGAACTTGGTGAGAAATAAAAAAAAAGAAAGGAAACTTAAATATAGAAGTAGAAAATATAAAAAAGAACCAGTCAGAAATGAAGAATACACTAACTGAAATGAAGAATACATTACAGAGAATTAACAGTGGCATAAATAAAGATGAGGATCAAATCAAATATTTGAAAAATGAGGAAGTAGAAAACACCCAATCAGAACACCAAAAAAAAGTAATAATCCTAACTAATAAAAAAGTAATATGTAAATTGACCGCACCTCTGCTACACCCACCAGCCAATCAGAGCAAGTATCAAAATTAACCCATCCAAGATGGCTATGGCCACAGAGAGATCAGGAGACAGGCTTGGGTTGACCCAGGCAATGGAGGAAGCCAAGCTTTCTGCAAAGCCTGGTGGGCCCAGGCCTCCACTTAAGGCAACACAGTTTCAATGGCTGTGTGAGCAGAAGGATTGGCTTCACTCCAGGTTACAAAGTTTAAATTATAGAAGATAAATAAATCCCAAATACCAGGGCCTCTGCTTGGCTCACCAGGTTGTGTGGCCACCCCACACCCCAAAGGAACACCCACCCTGATCCAGGACACACTTCAGAGCAAACCAGCTGACCCCACCTGTGCAGCAGGCCTCTATCCTATCTAATAAAAGAGTCATATGCAGATTGATCATCACTACAACACACAAGATAACTGCCCCCATGTGGCCAAAAGATCCTGTCCCCATGTGGACATAAGATGACCACCACAAGATGGCCAGCAGGGGAAGGAAGTTGGCAGGCAGATAGCCTGCAAGGGAGGACAGTTGTGGGTTATAAGGCCAGCAGAGTAGGACAGTTGGGAAGGACCAGGCCTTCAAGGAAGGGCAGTTGGGGGCAAACAGGCTGGCAGGAGAGCAGTTAGGGATCAATCAGTCTGGCAGGGCAGTGGTTAGGGGGTGATCAGACTGCCAGGCAGAAGTGGTTAGGGGCAATCAGAAAGGAAGGAAAGTGACAGTTTGGAGCCAGCATTCCTGGATTATGAGAGGGATATCCAACTGCCTGTTTAGGCCCAATCCTACCTGGACTTAGAGGACTGTAGTCAGCCAAATCCTATCTGGATCGGGCCTAAACAGGCAGTTGGACATGCCTGAATGGGTCCCAGATTGGAGAGGGAGCAAGCTGGGCTGAAGGACACCCCACCCCCGGGGCACCAATTTTATGCACCAGGCCTCTACTAATAAAAAAAAAAACCACAAAAAAAAACAAGGATAGTGTCAGCAGCCTGTGGTACAACTTTGTTCATACCAAATTAACATCATGGAAGTAACAAATTATAAGAGAGAGATCAAGGAACTGAAAACCTATGTAAAAATGATAATAATAATAATAATGATAGAAATATTCCTTAATCTGGTAAAGGAAACAGATATAAAAGTCCAAATAACACAGAATCCCAAACAGAATCAACCCAAAGAAGCCCACCCAAGACACCTCATAATTGAAATGACAAAGTTCAAGACAAGGACAGAATTTTAAAAATAGCAAGAGAAAATCAGTTAGTTACCTACTAGGGAGCTTCCTTTTTATTCTCAGCTGATTTCTCAACAAAGACTTTACAGACCAGAAGGGATTAACAAGAAACTTTTAAATTAATGAAAAAAGGACCTACAACCAAAATTATTCTACCCAGCAAAGCTGTAAGTTAAAATCAAAGATAATATAAAGAGCTTCCCCAACAAGAAAAAACTAAAGGAGTTCATCACTGCTAAACAAGTACTACATGAAATATTAAAGGGTATTCTTTAAGAAAAAATAAATAAAAGATAAAGTATATGAGCAATTAAATGGAATATATACCTATCAACAATTGAATCTAAAATCCAAAACAAATGAGTAAGCAGAACAGAAATAGGCTCAGAGATACAGAAAACATGTTGAAGGTTGCCACATGGAAGAGAGATTGCAGGGATGGGTGAAAAAGGTGAAGGCTTAATGCCCAATGGTAGTTACAGAATAGTCACCGGGATGTAAAGTACAACATAGAGAATATTTATACCAATAAAAGGGTAATATGCAAATTGGTCAGGATGCCATCATAGTAATAACTGGTGTGCGTGGGCAGGAATTTGCAGTGTCAGGGATGAGGGCAGAAACTTGCAGCATTGGGGGAGTGATGACAGTTGCTGCTTTCCTGGGGCCGCCCCTGGGCAAATGGCAGTGGGGACGGGGTCAGGGAAAGTGGGCCCTGCACAGAGCAGCCTGGACTCCCCAAATGTTGGCGGCAGCTGTGAGCACTCCTGATGGTCGCTGCTGCTTGCCCAAAAGTACCACAGGTTCCTTCTGCCAAGTGGCAGCAGAGCCACTATTCTGGGAAATCTCTGTAGTCAGGCTGATCCTACCTGGGTGAGCGAGGGATAGCCCAGCAGCGAAAGCAGTTGAGGGAAAGTCCAAGCTCCACAGCTAAGAACTCCCAGCCCAGCTATGACCCAACACTGTGGCTCAGGGATTCTGAGAAAGGCAGCTCCTTCCTCAACTCCCAAGCCACCTTCATCACCCCTCAATGCCCCTCAGGTCAGGATCAAGAATCGGTGGAGGCCTCCCGGTTTCCAGGCAACCAATAGAGGAAATTTCCTCTAGCAGCCTGACCCAGTGACTCAGGGCCAGAGGGAGACCTGCACTCTCCCCTGCAGCCAGGAGAACCCTGGAAGATATGGTCTGCCCATCACCAGATGAGCACATCCAATTGGTTAAGCATGGGGAAGCTCTCAGCTGATGGCTACTAAGGCTTGCCCAGGGCCAGCCTTGGAAACCTCCATACATGCAGCGAAGGCAGGTGAGTGAGGGACAGCCCAGCAGCAAAGGCAGGTGAGGGCAAGTCCGATCTCCACAGCTAAGAGTTTCCAGCCCAGCCATGCCCCTCCTTGGCCTCCAGCACCGCTGGTCAGGAGTTCTGAGAAAGGCAGCTCCTTCCTACAGCTCCTCAAAGTCCCAGGCCACCTCTATCACCCCTCAATGCCACTCAGGTCATGGTCAGGAATCAGTGGAGGCTTCCAGTTGTCAGGGCAACCAATATAGGGAATTTCCTCTAGCAGCCAGACCCAGTGACCCAGGGCCAGACAGAGACCTGCACTCTCCCTGCAGCCAGGAGAAACCTGGAAGATGTGGTCTGCCCATCACTGGATGAGGGAACCTGATTGGATAAACATGGGAAACTCATGGCAGATGCTGCTGACACATGCCCAGGGATGGCCACTGTGAGGGCCGAGGCTCAGACAAAGAAGGCAGGGCAAGGTTCAGGCAGCCTCACATTTGGCAGTGGCAGCACCAGAAGCACGATAGGGGCATCTGCTTCCCTGATCACAGTGTTACCTCACTCAGAGAGAAGCCAGAGGCAGCAGCAGCAAGGGAGTGATGAGACTGGTGCTTCCCCTGATAGGTCATTCTCCTCCCACAGAGGTCATCCCCTCAGGGCTCCTGGACTGTGAAGCAGGCTGGGCTGAGGGTCACTCCCAGTGCACGGATTTCATGCACCAGGCCTCAAGTAGTAAATAATATACTAACCATGTATGGTGTCAGATGAGTATAACATTTTTGGGGGGTGATCAGTTAGTAAAATATAATATCTATTCACTGGTTTATACACATGAAACTACTATAATATTGTATGTCAACTTTAGTTAAAAATAAAAAAAGTAAAAAGCAACAACAATAAATTAAATAAAAGTAAAATAAAAAAATCGTATCTTTATGCTACTGCATCTATGTGGAGGAGGGATATTGTCTTTAATTGGAAAATAAAAACTATTTAAA
Source organism: Lasiurus cinereus (assembly GCA_011751065.1). Classification (NCBI taxonomy): domain Eukaryota; kingdom Metazoa; phylum Chordata; class Mammalia; order Chiroptera; family Vespertilionidae; genus Lasiurus; species Lasiurus cinereus. The sequence continues at coordinate 56,674,728 of JAAGEH010000286.1, read as the reverse complement.
AATGTTGATTATGTAAATGTGAATTTCAGAAAAAGAGATTGTAAAAGGTATAAGTAGAAAGGTATAATTTAAAATACCTTTATAAATTCTTCTTTCAGGGTAGAAAATTGCAGGATCCAAATGATAATGGTCCATGGTACTCCATGCTCAATGACGTTTACTTGTTCAGGGAACTATACTCATAAATACAACAAATGCTTCCATGAAAAGCTTTCTCTGTCACCTATAGTGATGGTTTTAATGAGGTTTAATGTCAGAAAAATCTTAAATATAAAATTTTTAGACAGCATAAAAAGCACATACATACAAAATGATTACACATTAAATTAAATTGTTTCATTTTTTCTCTTTATTTTATTTCATTTTTCTATCACCATTTATTTCCCCTACACCTTCTTCCACTTCCATTTCATCCCTCATCCATCTCTCCAATCTCCATACTGTTGCTCATGTCTGTAAGTTATTTCTCTTATTTTGAATTTTAAAAAAAGAAAGGCAGGTGAGGGAAAGTCCCTCAACACCACTCAGGTCGTGGTCAGGAATTGATGATAGAAAGAAGGAAAACAGTTGTAGTGATGAGTTGTTGGGTTAGCTCGAAGCATTGAGAAAAAAAATAAGTTATTTCTTATCAGGAAAACTTTTCTTTCCTAACTGATACAATACAAGTAAAATTTACTAGTGATAGAATAAATCTCTATTTGTTAACATATCCAGAATTAAAAAAAATAAAACATTTTAATTTTCAATGAAATATCTGCACTATTATAATTAATCTATAGTAATAAAAAGATAATATGCTAATTAGACTGGGAGACCTTTGGAACATTCTTCCAGACAAAGCCATGGTGCCTGGCCTGAGGTAGAGATAGTTAGGAGCAATCAGGCCAGGAGAGGAGGGCAGATGGGGGTGATCAGGGAGAATGGGGGAGTTGTGCATGAGCAAGCTGGAGAGGGTGGGCAGTTGGTGGCAAGCAGTCAGCAGAGGGGGAAGTTGAGGTGAGCAGGCTATTGGGGGGAGCACTGTTGGGGGCAAACAGGCCAGCATGGAGGGCATTTGGGGGTGATCATACTGGCAGGGAGGGGCAGTTGAGAGCAATAAGGCCATCAGGGAGACAGCTGGGGAGATCAGAATGGGAGATGAGATAATCAGGGAGACAGTCGGGGTGATCAGGATGGCTGTGGGGGGGGCACTGAAGTTAAAGCAGGCAGGTGGAGGGAAATGGGGGTGATCAGGCCAGCAGGGGGACAGTTTGGGGCAAGCAGACTGGTAAGGGGTAGCTGTTGGAGACAAGCACACTGGCAGAAGGGCACAAGTAGGGGCAATCAGGTCAGGGGAATGGCAGTTTGGGATGTTCAGGCTGGCAGGCAGAGTAGTTAGTGGTGATCAGGCAGGCAGGCATGTGAGTGGTTAGGAGCCAGCCATTCTGGATTGTGAGAGAGATGTCCAACTGCAGGTTTAGTCCTAATCCCAGGTTTAGTCAGGCATCCTCCAGGGTGTTGAGGACTGGAGAAGGTTCAGGAAAGGCTGAGAGACATCCCTCATGCACAAATTTTGTGCACTGGGCCACTAGTGTTTTATACGTGGAAAGAAGTCTATATTGTAAATTCATGTAGTATAATAATTTTTAATGGAAAAAATACACTATCCTAGCATATTATTCTCTGTTCCTTCTACAGAAGATGACCTATGTGTGGATAACACCTAATGCTGTCCATTTTCATGCACAGTGGGTGAAAACATTTATTCTCTCCCTGATTTCTTTGGGGGATCCAGCAACTAGACTATACCATCAATGATGGAGTTCTGAATATAATGTAAATCATCTCTTACATCAAACTGAGGTCAGGGAGGATTCTGAGTGCTATGAGACATACTTAAAGAGCTTTGCACACACCAGGCTATAGAATCCATTTACAAATGTATTTTCATTGTACTTCTGGTCAGTGATAGAATTAACTCTCACAATTCAGGATGGCTGGCTCCCAAACACTTGCCTCCAGACTGCCTTCCTGATTGCCCCTAGTGGCTTCTGTTTGCTCTTTGATGTAGAGTTAAGTGGAAGCATCTTAATACTACTGACCTTTATTATGCACCCACGAAGTATCTGTATTTTCTTTTACTACTGACTTTTTTATGCACCCACAAACTATCTGTATTTTATTTTAGAAAAAAATACTGAGTATTTTCTATAATTTTGATTTGCTTACTTTAAAATATATTATAGAGATGAACAAGGACCAACTAGAGATGGAAAAGGACCAACGAGATATTAAACATACACTGACTGAAATAAAAAATATTATACAGAGACCTAACAGCAGACTAGAGAAAGGCAAGAATCAAGTCAAAAATTTGAAATATAAAGAATCAGAAAACACTCAACTGGAAAAGAAAGAAGAGAAAAGAATCCAAAAATGTGAAGATAATGAAAGGAGCCTCTGGGACAGCTTCAAGCAAGCGTACCAACATCAGAATTGTGGGGGTGTCAGAGGAAGAGAGACAGCAAGATACTGAAAACCTATTTAAAGAAATAATGACTGAAAACTTCCCACATCTGGTAAAAGAAATAGACTTACAAGTCCAGGAAGCACACAGAACCCCAAACAAAAGGAATCCAAAGAGGACTACACCAAGACACATCATAATTACAATACCAAGAGCAAAAGACAAAGAGAGAATATTAAAAGCAGCAAGAGAGCCGAGACCGGCATGGCTCAGTGGATAGAGCATTGCCTTGCAGACTGAAAGGTCCCAGGTTCGATTCCAGTTGGGGGCATGTACCTTGCTTGCGGGCACATCTCCACAGTGGGGCATACAGGAGGTGGCTGATTGATGTCTCTCTCTCATCGATGTTTCTGACTTTCTATCTCTCTCCTTTCCTCTCTGTAAAAAATCAATAATAATAAATAAATAAAAGCTAGAGAAAAACAGTTCATTACCTACAAGGGAGCACCCATACAACTGTCCGCTGATTTCTCAACAGAAACAATGCAGGCCAGATGGGAGTGGCAATAAATATTGAATGTGATGAATAGCAAGAACCTACAACCAAGAATACTCTATCCAGCAAAGCTATCATTCAGAATTGAAGGGCAGATAAAGAGTTTCACAGATTTAAAAAAAGCTAAAGGAGTTCATCAACTCCAAACCAGTATTATATGAAATGATGAAAGGTACTCTTTTAGAAGAGGAAGAAAAAAAAGGTAAAAGATAAAAAATTATGAACAACAAATATGTATTTATCAACAAGTGAATCTAAAAATCAAGTGAATTAAAAATTTGATGAACAAAATAAACTGGTGAATATAATAGAATCAGGAGCACAGAAAGGGAGTGGACTGATAATTCTCAGGGGGAAAGGAGTGAGGGGTCTACACGGAGTGACTGGACAAAAATTATACACCTATGGATGAGGTCAATAGGAGGGAGGTAAGGGTGGGAGCTGGATGGAGGGGAGCTATGGAGGGGGAAAAAAGAGAAACAAATGTAATAATCTGAATAATAAAGATTTAATTAAAAATACATTATATATATTTAAATGGTAATTCTCACCATGAAAATAGAATAATTTAAATTTTCTAATTAAATTTTTAAATGAATGGAAAGACACAAATTTAGAAGACAGAGATCATATTATGTAAACTTTATGTTCTTCACTGGTACTATTCTAAACTTATCTCTGTAGAGTATAGGATAGAGTAAAGTGCTAATGGAGGAGGCAAATAGAAATAAACAACACAAAATATAATGATAAGATTTTGAGAAAAAAATGTAAGATTATATTAATGGATACTACATTGGAAAGCCTTTGATTCAAGATTCAAATACTGTTATCAGGATATTTTTCTCCATCTCTCTGCTCAACTTCTTCAATACATACTTTCCTCATTAGGAGTAGCTCCAACTGTATTTCTTCAGGTTAATGTAAAGGGTAAAAAAGAACACCTTTCTCTTCAAACTGAAGCATGTATTACTTCTGATTGGCTCTGATTGAGTCATGCAGCTATCTATGAACTATTTATTATGGCAGCAAAGAATTACAAGTGTGGCAGGTAGTGCTTCCCCAAAATGAATTCAGGATATCTTACCAAAACAGAAGAAATCAATGGCTGGCAAGCAAACATATAACAAACTAGAGGCCCAGTGTACAAAATTCATGCATGGAGGGGTGTGTCCCTCAGCCCAGCCTGCACCCTTTCTAATTGGAGACTCCTGGAAGGATGTCTGATTGCCTATTTAGGCCCAATCCCAGTAGGATCAGGCCCAAACAGGCAGTTGTACATCCCTTTCACAATCCAGAACTACTGGCTTCCAACTCCTCACCTGCCTGCTTGCCTGATTTTCCCTAAGCACCTCTACCTGCCAGCCTGATCACCCCTTAACCACTCCACTGGCAGCCTGATTGATACCTAACTGCTCCCCTGCCAGCCAGTTTGCTCCTAACTGCCCTCCCTGCAGGCCTGGTCACCCCCAACTGCCCTCCCCTGCTGGTCATCTTGTGGTGGCCATCTTGTGTCCACATAGAAGCAGGATCTTTTAACCATATGGAGGCAGCCATCTTGTGTGTTGGAGTGATGATCAATCTGCATATTACTCTTCTATCAGGTAGGATAGAGGCCTGGTGCATGGGTGGGGGCCAGCTGGTTTGACCTGAAGGGTTTCCCAGATCAAGGTGGGGGTTCCCTTGGGGCATAGGGTGGCCTGGATGAGGGGTCTATGATGGTTTGCAGGCTGGCCATGCCTCCCAGCAACCCAAGTGCCCTGGTATCTGGGATTTATTTATTTTCTACAATTTCAACTTTATAGCCTGGAGCAGAGCATAGCCTTCTGCTCACTCTGTGGCGGCAGCCATTGAAACTTTATAGCCTTAAGCAGAGGCCTGGGCCAGCCAGGATGTGTGGAAACCTTGGATTCCTCCATCACCAGGGGCATCCCAGGCCTTCCTCCTGCTCTTTCTGTGACCATAGCCATCTTGATTGGGTTAATTTCCATGCTCCTCTGATTGACTGGTGGGTGTGGCTGGTGAGCATGGCTTGTTGGTATAGCAGAGGTATGGTCAATTTGCATATTACTCTTTTATTTGATAGGATAAGAAAATTAGGTCTGAGTTACAAAAATTCGGTGACTCACTAAGTTTGGGTTTTGGTTGTATAGTCAATGGGAAATCAAAAGTAAGGATTTGAGGAACCTAAATGTTATTTTTCCTATAGAGTTTCTGCTATCTCATATGCACTCAATAAATATTATATTTTATAAAAATTAATGTAATAATAATTTACACTATGCATTTAAGTGATAGAATAACATAGTTATAATTTTGTTGAAATAAATTAGTAATGAAATTCAAAGAACCCATCAAATTCTGATAAATCAAAGGTTCAATTTATACTGAATTAAAGTTTTTCAAGTTGGTTCAAAACTGTTAAGAGAGTTTTCTTTTTGTTTTGTTTTTATATTTAGACTAGGGATATGGTGCACAATATTTGTGCACTGGGAAGGAGGTCCCTCATCCCAGCTTGCACCCTCTCCAATCTGGGATCCCTCAGGGATTTCAATTGCCAATTTAGGCCTGATCCCTGTGGGCCTAAACTGGTAGTCACAATCCTCTCACAATCTGGGACTACAGGATCCCAACTGCTCAGGTGCCTGCCTGCCTGCCTGATTGCCTCTAACCACTTTTGTTTGTCAGCCTTATCACCCCCTAACTACTCCCCTGCCAGCCTGATATACACCTAACTGCTCCCCTGCTGGCCTGATTGCCCCTAACTGCCCACCCTACTGGCCAGGTAAACCTTAAAATCCCTTCCCTACCATCCTGGATGCCCACAAACACCCTTCCCTGAAGGACTGGTCCCCCCAACTGCCCACCCCTGGAGGCCTAGTCACCACCAACTCCTCTGCCTTGCTGGCTTGGTCACCCAAACTGCCCTCCCCTGCAGGCCATCTTCTGGCAGCCATCTTGTGTCAACAAGGGGGAATCCATCTGAGACCACATGGGGGTGCCCATCTTGTGACCACTTGGGAGCAGCTATTTTGCTACATGGGCTTGGCCATCATGTGAACACAAGAGGGCAGCCATCTTGTGTGATAGCATGATGGTTCATTTGCATATTGTTTATTTTTTCAACTTTTTTGTTGATTAAGGTATTACATATGTGTCCATATTCCCCCATTGCCCCCTTCACTCCACTCCCATACATACCCTCAACTCCCAGTGTCTTGCATACATTGGTTTGCTTATATGCAGGTACACAAGTTCTTTTGTTGATCTCTAATCTCCCCATCCCTTCCTCAGCATTCCCTCTATAATTTGACGGTCTGTTCAATGCTTCTCTGCCTTTGTATCTATCTTTGTTCATCAGGTTATAATGTTCTTTATTATCCATAAATGAGTGAGATCAGGTGGTATTTTTCTTTTAATGACTGGCTTATTTCACTTAGCATAATGGTCACCAAGTTCCATCTGTGCTGCTGCAAATGGTAAGAATTCCTTCTTTTTATACTGCAGCATGGTATTGCATTATGTAGATGTACCATAGTTTTCTAATCCACTCATTGGCTGATGGGCACTTTGAGCATTTTTTTCATATGGTTATTGGACTTCCTTATGTCCTATTTCAAAAAGTATCTATTTAGGTCCATTGCCCATTTTTTGATTGGGTTGTTTATCTTCCTTGTGTTAAGTTGTAAGAGTTCCCTATAAATGTTGGAGATTAAAACCTTATTGGCGATAACATATGGAGAATATTTTCTGCCATACAGTGGGCTTTCTTGTTGTTTTGTTGATGGTGTTTTTTCTTTTGTTGTTGTGCAGAAACTTTTTATTTTGATTTAGTCTCCTTTGGTTATTTTCTCCTTAGTTGCTATTGCCCTTGGAGCTGTATCAGTGAAGATATTGCTTCGGCATATGTCTGATATTTTGCTGCCTGTGGATTCCTCTAATATTTTTATGGTTTCCTGTTTTACATTCAAGCCCTTTAGTCATTTTGAGTTTATTTTTTGTATATGTGTAAGTTGGTGGTCTATTTTCATTTTATTGCATATATCTGTCCAATTTTCCAAACATCACTTATTGAAGGCATTGCCTTGACTCCATTGTATGCTCTTGCCTCATTTGTCAAATATTAATTGAGCATAGTGGTTTGGTCAATTCCTGGGTTCTCTATTCTATTCCATTGGTCTATATGTCTGTTCTTATGCCAGTACCAGGCAGTTTTGAGAACATTGGCTTTGTAATATAGCTTGATAACTGGTATTGAGATCCCTACTATGTTGCTCTTCTTTTTCAAAATTGCTGCAGCTATGCGAGGTCTTTTTTTATTCCAGATGAATTTTTGGAGTGTTAGTTCTAGATCTGTGAAATATGCAGTTGGCCTTTTAATGTGGAGTGCATTAAATCTATAAATTGCTTTGGGTAGTATGGACATTTAAATAATGTTGATTCTACCAATCCAAGAACACAGTATGCTCTTCCATCTATTTATGTCTTCCTTTATCTCTTCTCTGCAACATACTGTAATTTTCTGAGCAGAGGTCTTTTACCTCCTTAGTTAAGGTTATTCCTTGTTATCTCACTTTTTTTTTAGTGCAATGATAAATGTTATTGTTTTCTTAATTTCTCTTTCTGTAAGTTCACAGTTGGTATATAGAAATGCCATAGGTTTCTTGGCATCAATTTTGTATCCTGCTACATTGCCAAATTCATTTATTAAGTCTAATAATTTTTTATGGATTTTTTCTACTTATGGCATCATGTCATCTGTGAATAATGATGATTTTACTTCTTCTTTTCTAATTTGGATGCCTTCTCTTTCTTCTTCTTGTCTGATTGCTTTGGCTAGCTCTTCCAGTACTATGTTGAACAGGGGTGTTGAAACTGGGCATCCCTGTCTTGTTCCTGTTCTTAGTGGAAATTATTTTAATGTTATCTCTTGAGTAGAATGTTAGCTGTAGGTTTGTAAAATATGGCTTTTATTATGCTGAGGTATGATCCCTGTATTCCCTTTGTACTGTGCATTTTAATCAGGAAATGGTGTTGGATTTTGTCAAATGCCTTTTCTGCTCCAATTGATATGATTATGTTATTTTTGTCTCTCAATTGATGTGATATATCACATTTATTAATTTGCAAAAATTGTACTAGCCTTCAATTTCTGGAATAAATCCCACTTGTTCATGGTGTATGATCTTTCTAATGTAGTTCTGTATCCAGTTTTCTAGAATATTGGATCCAGAGTATTTTAGCAACTATGTTTATCAGGGAATTCTTTTTTTTTTTTGTGATGTCTTTATCTGTTTTTGGGATTAAGATAATGCTGGCTTCATAAAAAGAGTTTGGAAATGTGCCTTTCTATTGAATTTTTTGGAATAGTCTGAGAAGGATTGGTTTTAGTTCTTTGAATATTCAGTAAACTCTCATTTGAAGCTTCTAGTCCAGGTCTTTCGTTTGCTGGGAGCTTTTTGATTACTGTTTCAATTTCATCAGTAGTTATTGGCATATTCATAGATTTTAATCTTACTGGTTGAGTTTTGGAAGCTTGTATTTTTCTAGGAATGTTTCCATTTCATCAAGGTTGTCCACTTTGTTGGATTAGAGTTGTTCTTACTATTTTTTTTTACAGTCCTTTGTATATCTGTGGGGTCAGTTGTTACTGCACCTCATTCACTTTTTGTTTTTTTGTTTATTTGGGCCCTCTCTTTTTGTTTGTAGGTGAGCCTGGCCAGAGGTTCATCAATTTTGATTATTCTTTCAAACAATCAGTTCTTGGTTTCATTGATCTTATGTGTGTTTGTTGTTGTTGTTGTTTGTTTCTATGTTATTTATTTTTGTTCGGATCTTTATTATGTCCTTCCTTCTGGTGACTGTGGGCTTTTCTTTTGTTCTCTTTCTAATTCTTTAAATTGCAAGTTTAGATAATTTATTACCAGTTTTTTTGTTTTTGTTTTTGTTTTTGTTTTTGAAGTAGAGCTATGAACTTCTCTCTCAGGACTGCTTTCATTGTGTCCCATAGATTTTGGATTGTTGTGTTCCTTCTTGCCTTTCTGTTTCCTCTTTTTATAGCAGTCTCTTTAGCATTCCTTGCCTTGTGGGCTTGGTGGTAATAAACTCTCATAGTCATTTTTTTTGGGGGGGGGTCTGTGAAATTCCTGTTTCCACCTTCAGTTTTAAAGATAGCCTTGCTGGGTATAATATTCTTGGGTTCTATACTTTGTATCATTGTATATATTTCATACCATTGTATTCTGGCCTGGTGTGTTTCTATTGAATAATCCATTGATATTCTAATGAGAGTTCCCTTGTAGGTAATTTCTGTCTCTTTATAGCAGCCTTTAAGATTCTTACTTTGTTGCTGTTGTTACTTTAATTATGATGTCTCTTTTTGTGGGTATTTTTTGGTTCATCTTGTTGAGATCTCTATGTGCTTCTTGGACTTGTCTGTTTGTTTGTTTTTCTTGCCAATAACAGTAAAGTTTTCTGTCATTATTTCTTCATTATTTCTTTCTATTCCTTGCTCAATTTCATCTCCTCCTGTAACCCTCATTATTGGATGTTGTTTCAGTTTGTGTTGTCCCAAAGTTCCCTTAGGCTCTCCTCTTGCTTTTTAAATTTTCTTTCCAGTTGTTTCTGTGTTTGTGTTTTTTTTTTTTCCTACCTTGTCTTCTAATTCACTGATGTGGTTCTCAGCCTCTTCCAATCTATTTTTTAAGCTTTCCATTGTGTTCTTTATTGCAGCAACATCATACTTCATTTTTTTTTTGTTCGTTTCCATGTTGGTGACATTCTCATTCAGCTCATTATAATTCTCATTGAGTTGTGTGTATTTGTCATCCAGCTGTTTGAGCATCCTTATAACCATTACTCTGAATTCTTTCTATGACCTGTTTCTTGCCTCCATTTCAATTAATTCCCTTTCTGGTGAGTCCTCCTTTTCTTTGGAAATTTTTTTTTTTTTTGCTATAACATTTTAATTACTTATGTTTCTTAGATCCAAGTGCTTCTTTTGGGAATTGGTGTGATCTCTCAGGTCTCCTGGGCTTGGTGACATAGTGGAGCTTCCCACTTGATCTATTTGTGTTCTATTGATGTAGTTGAATCTTGCATGTTATTTTCTTATTTATGGTTGAATTCTCATCTCAGGTTGGCAATGTGATTCACTTCTGGCTTCGTTGTGTACACTGTTTTGGATGATTGTAGTTCTGGCTCTTGTAGGAAAGATTTTCTGAGGTCTTGCTGGTATGTTCTCACTGTGGGTTCCCAGAGTCCATGGCCTGGTAGAAAGGCGTCTCAGAGACTGAGGTTCATGTACTGTGACTTTGACTAGTGTGGTGTGACTCTTGCTGGATTAGTGTCACTCTGCAACTCACTGTTAGGGGCCTTGTACCTGTGACAGTGGTGAGTAGTTGAGGCAGTGGAACTCTGGCCAAAGTTATTTCCCTCCCTGAATCATGAGAGGGTTCAGGATCTAGCAGCTACAGATGTGGAAATCTCAGGGTCTGTGGCTGAAATAATGTGACCTTGTTAAGGGAGGCAAGTCTTCAGTAATTCACTGAGCTGTCCAGAGGTAGGCAACTGGGAGAGAGATGTCATTGATCCTATTGAGGGAGCCATGCTCTCCTGATTGGAGAGGCACATACCCAGTGGCACCACACTGAGGACCCCAGGCACCTTCTGATGGAGGTGTGAGCTCATGAGGCCCACACACTGGATTGGAACAATTGTGGTGTGCCACCATCCCCATGGAGGGAGAAGTCCCAGTTTATGTTTTGGGGGAGGTGCACCCTTGGTTGGATATGCACACTAAATGGCTGTTTAGAGAGGTACCCAGGAACTGTCTGGTACAGTGGGCTCTGGAGGCCCTTGTGTTGGATTGGCACTACTGTGGGTACTGGATGCCAAAGCCTGGGGTTGTGCCTTGTAGCAGTTCTGAGACACACCTGGGGGCCACCTGGTAGTTCAGTGAGCTCAGGGGGCTTATACACTCAATCAATGTGACCACAGTGATAGTAGGTCTGCAGCTGAGGAGTGGGAAGTCCAGATTTCTTCTGTGAGGCCCTGAGATCTTAGTTAGTTAGATATAAGTGCACCTAATGGCAGCTCACAGAGACACCCAGAAGTCACCTGCTAGGGCAGTGTCCTGTGCTAAAACCATGTGACATGGTGTCTGATGTCTGTGGGTAGGCAGCTGGGAAGGAGGGAGTTCAAATTTCTACTACTGGGCCCATGTACCCTTGTTTGGATATGAGTGCACTGAGCTGGGGATCAAGGAGGAGCTGCCTATAGGAGCAGCAGGCTCAGTAGGCCTGCATGCTGGAAAAGTGCAACTGCATTGTCCAGCATTCAGCAGCCAGGGAGGGGGAATCCAAATTTTTGCCTTGTGCGTTTGGTTGAAATTACATGTGCCCAGTGGAGACTCAAAGAGGCACCCAGGAGCCATCTGTCAGGGTGGTGGGGGTCAGGAAGTCTGCGCTCTGGAAAGGCCTGACTACAATGTCTTATTGGCAGCTGTGCAGTAGGAAGACTCAATTTCTGCTGCTTAGGCCTTGTGCCTTTGGTTGGATACACGTGCACACCCGGGGACAGCTCACAGGAGCACCCAGGAGCTTTTTGCCAGGGCAACACACTCAATCTGGCCCTTGTGTTGAAGCCACATGGCTGAGATGTCTATGGGCAGGCAGCCAGAAGAGCGGGGAGTCCAAATTTCTATTACTGTGGCTGTGCATCCTAGTTTAGATACAAGTGCACCCCACGAGACTTACACAGGCACTGAAGAGCTTCCTTTGGGGTGGTGGGCTCAAGAGACCTGCACGCTGAAAAAGTGTGACTGTGGTGCCTGGAGGTCAGCAGCTGTGAATTGGATAGACTAAGTTTTTGCTGCTGTGTCCTTGGTTGAATTTGTGTGTGCCCAGTGGTGGCTCATAGAGGTACCTAGGACTGTTTGCCAAAGTGGTGCTCTCACAGAGGCCCTTGTGCTGAAGCTGCATGACTAAGGTGTCTCTGAATAGACAGCTGGGAGTGGGATAAATCCAAATTTCTACTATTGGGGGCCTTATGCCCTTGGTTGTGTTTGTGTGTACCCAGTGGTGTCTGTCAGAGGTACCAGGGAGCTGTTTTCCAGGGCAGTGCACTCAGTGTGGTCATCACGTAGAAGCCGTGAGATCAAGAAGTCTGTGGGCTGGTTTCCAGATAGGAGGAGTGGGGAACTCATAATATCTATTGCTGGTTCAGTGAGCTCTTGTTTGGATAAGAGGCACCTAAGAGCAGCCTTTTAAGCCTTGGGCTCAGGAGGCCTGTGCACTGGCAAAGTGTGGCTGTGATGTCCAGAGGTGGACAACTGTGAAGTGGGAAAACACAGTTTTTTCTGCTGTGCCCTTAATTGAATTTGGATGCACCTAGTGGTGACTCACAGGGATACCACGAGGCCGATTGCCATGGCCATGCACTCAGATATGCCCTTATGCTGAAGCCCTGTGACTGAGGTGTTTGTGGACAGGCAGCCAGGCATTGGGGAAGTCTGAATTTTTACTGCTAGGTGCCTTTTGCCTTTTATTGGGTTTATGCACACCCAGTAGCAGTGTGCTTAAGCACCCAGAGGAGCCCTGGGGTTGAATCTGTGTGACCCAGGTGGCTATAGGGAGAGATTTGGGAAGGGGGAATCCAGAATTTCTACTATCAGGGCATTGGGCCCTTGTTTGGGTAAGAGTGTGCTCCATGGTGGCACCTACTAAGCCTGTGGAGTGGTGGGCTCAGGCAGCCTGTGCTTAAAAAGTGTGACTATGGTGCTATAGAAGTACGACTGAGGTTCAGCTGCTGGGAAGGGAAAAGTTGCACTTACTGCTGCTGGAACTTGCACCCTTGGAGGTAGAGGTCCCAGGGCCTGTGGGTCTGAGGGTGTGGCAGCAGGATTTTGACTGGAGTGACTGCTGGATCAGGGGCAGTGTTCAAGGCCTGTCTGGGTGGTGGTTTGGGTGAGTTCCTAGAAGAGTCCACTCTCCCCTTCAAGATGGCATTGTCTCTGTGGCAGAACCACCACTCGTGGAGAGATTTCAGTGGTAGTAGAGCTTGCCTAGCCAGGGAAGCCTGGCCCACTAGTCCCCAATAGTCCCATGGAATATAGGTGTCTCACACTGCCAAATATAGACACTCCCCACATGTCCACACACTCTTCTTTCACTCTCTCATTCACACACTATCTTGTAGCCTGCTGTCCCATTGGCCACCACCTTGGCACTGTGTTTCTTTATTTTTAAAATGCTTTTTGAAGACCATTTTATATATTATAAAAATAACATTTCAAGTATACAATTCAGTGATTTTTGTATTTTACTTTACTAAGTGGCACAACACTAATTATAAATCAGTCTTAGAATAGTTTTATACCCTTAATAAGATTCTTCTTAAGTATTTACATTTAATGTTGATTTCCATTCCCCAAATCCTAGCTAATACTAATCTACTTTTTCTTCCTATATTTATCCTTTATGGGCATTTTATGTGATTGCCTTTATATAAAGGCAATCACACTCTATGTGGTCTCTTGTGTCTGGCTCATTTCACATAATATAGGTTTTAAGGATCTTTCATAACGTAGTCTGCATCAATAGCACACTACTTTTCATTACCGAACAGTATTTCATTGCATGGGCATACCATATGTTTATTAGTTATTCTTTTATACTTTTTGCTATGAAAATTCACATGCAAATATTTGTCTTATTTGCTATAGCTATTCCAATGAGTATGAAATGGTATGTCATTTTGGTTTTAATTTGTAGTTCCCTAATTATTTATGATGTTGAACATCTTTTTTGTGCATTTATTAACCATTTATATATCTTATTTGCTAAAATGCTTGCTCATATCTTTTGCTCTTTTTCATTGAGTTGTCTTCTTACTGTTGAGTTCCAAGAGGACTTTTCAAATTTTGGATACAAGTTCTTAATCAAATATATATTTTGCAAATATTTCCTTCTAGTCTGTTGCTGGTCTTTTCATTTTTTTAATGAGGTATTTTTAAGTGCACAATTTTGAATTGTTATGATAACTAATATATCAATATATATTTTTTTCTTTTTTGGACTGTGCTTTTTGATTTCATATAAAAATCTTCCAAAGTCTTAAGGACTTTGTGTGTTTATTTTTAAAATTTAAACTTTTTAGCTCTTGCACTTAAGTCTATTATCCATTTAAGTTAATTTTTAGGTATAATATATGGTGACATCTCTAGATTTATCTTTTTGCATGTGGATAAGCAATTGTCCTAAATCCAGGCATTTCTGACTCCACTGTCAAAGCCATTCCACTATGCTAATTAGAGTAGATAAATATGACTGACTGATTTCTAACAAATAACATAGAGCACATAGGTGGAAGTGGAGACCTGGTAACAAGAAACTAGAATTGACTTGAGTGAATAACAGTTCTCAAACATGATTAATTCAGTTAGTTAATGTTTAAATATTGTCTCTTGTTCTTTTATCTACTATTAATGGCTCAGTGCACAAAATTCATGCAGGAGGGAGGGGTGTCCTTCAGCCCAGCCTGCACCCTCTCGAATCTGGGACCCCTTGGGGGATAACTGACAGTCAGACATCCCTCTCACAATCTAGAACTGCTTGCTCCTAACTGTTCAACTGCCTGCCTGATTGCTCTTAACTGCTTCTGCCTGCCAGCCTGACAATCCCAAACTGCTCCCCTGCTGGCTTAATTTCCCCTAACGACCTCTGCCTTAGCCCCACATCCAAGACCCAGGATTCTCTCCTCCAGCCAAACACAAGCATCCGAGATCCCAGCTTCCCTCCTTCTGATCAGCCATAGGCACCCAGGCCAGCTTCAGCCACAGGGAGTGGTGGACAGGTGGCTTAACCTGGGCTGCAGCTGCAAATGCTGGTGGACAGCTTCTCTGTCTCCCAGGCCACAGCCAGCTACAGGTACTGGTGCCTTGGACTGTGTTATGGGCAGTTTCTCTGTCTCCTGGGCCATAGCCAGCCGCAGATACTGGTGCCCGGGCTGTAGGGTAGGTGACTTCTCTGTCTACCAGGCTGTAGCCAGCCTCAGGAGCTGGCAGCTGATTTCTCTGTCTCCCCCCAGGATGTGGCACAGGCAGACTTGAGGCTTCTGTAGCTGTCTGTGGCCTGGGATCACGGAGCAGGTGGCTTCTCCATTTCTTGGGCTGCAGCCAGCCTCAGGCCGGCGTCTGACTTCTCTGACTTCCACAGGCCTAGAGTGGTTGGGGGGCAGGCTGCTGCCATCTTCTTCAGGTTAATTTGCATACCCACTCATGATGCCTGGTGGGGTTGTGGAGATACAGTCAATTTTCATCTTTCTCTTTTATTAGTGTACATCAAGGCTAATTAATTGGTTTCTTATTCAGTCAAATCTGAATGTAAGTGTTCTAACAGATGTCCACAAAAATTGCACAATAAATTATGCAATAGCCTTAACCAGAATAATCAAAACAAGGAACAGTTGAAATGTACAACAGATGACTGGGTAAAAAGTTATGTATGTTCATACAATAGAATACTACTCAGTAATGGAAAGGAGAGAATTATTGATTCACATGGCAATGTGAATGAATCCCCCAAACATTAATCCAAGTAAAGAAAGAAAACAAAAATAATCTCCTTTGACTTCATTTATATGTAACTGCAGAAAAACTAATCTCTGATTATAGAAATAATAATAGTAGTTATCTGGTAGATGTATGGAAAATTGATTGGAACAACCAGTCAAAGTTTTCTCATACCACATCAATAGGACATTGACTCTTTGGCCTCCTTCTTCCTTATTTAATGGCTCTAACATAAATAATAGCTATTTTAAAGGCAGTTAATTAGCAATATTAGTTCTATCTTCAAACTTAGTTCCCCTTTAGTATATCAAGTAGCATATTCACAAGTTCCAGAAGTTAGGATGTAAACATCTTTGGGAGGGATCAAGAATGGAGTATTATTCTTATTACCAAGCTATAAATTGAACTCTCATACTGAACATTGTTTTTATGAGAAAATAAAATATATTGAATAAACTGAGCTAACATCATGACATGTACTAGATGCTTACTATTACAAGATTCAAGAAGAATCCACAGATAACGCACTCTGATGGCCTACTGGTATGCTACAGTATTCTTAGATCTGCTATAAGCATTGAAGATTGCTAAATAGGCCTTAATGTGTTGTCATGAACCTACAGTTTTCTGAATACTCTACTGCATAGTGTAGAAATTCATATTTACCTATTGAAGAAAAATAAACTTTCCATTATAAAAAATATTAGGGCCTCAGATGTTTATCTCAAAGACACACCTGGATATTAAAATTAATCATCACTATGAATGGCCAAAAAACAATAAAACAGATAGCCCTGACTGGTGGGAATCATATTGAACCAAAAGGTGAAAAGCTGTGTGTGAAATTTTCTGACAGTGGTCATCTCACCAATGCCATCAAATAACAAAAAGGTGGGACCAGCTCAAACTTAATAGGTGAATATAATTATTCCAAGATTCATATTGTTGTTTCTTTGATATATGTTTTAAGTCATATTATTGAGATCTTTTCTATCTCATAGTTTTGAGGTCTAATTTTACGTAAACACTATCACCATTATATATTAACTATATAAATAGGCTTGATTTGACAGAGAAGAACAAAGTGGATTCTATGGTTATGGTTTTAGTTAAGAACTATCATTTTTTTAAGTCTTGAACACAGTTTCTTGACTTATTATAAAAAATGAAGAAGCATATCATGTTTATCCTGGAGGTATTGGCTCTCAATCTTGGATCATGCTCCAAAATTTTTGATTTAATTGATCTGGAGTCTAAACTGCACATCAGTGTTTAAAAAGTTCCCAAGTGATTCTACTATTCCTCTAGTTTTAAGATCCACTGTTTTAATGTCCGAGTTAAGAACTACAGAAGGAGAGTAATAGCTAAATGGAAGTTTACAAATCCAAATGCTCCTTATTTACAGCCTGAGCAGATAATACATTCTGCATGGTAAATTATGTATCCATGGATAATTTCTAATAGTAATTCCTAAATATTTGTAAAATCTAATAATCCAATCATGGCTGACAAGATATCTTAATAAATACTTATTGAATCAATTAATATTCAAACAACATCACCAGTATTTATTCTTCAGTCATCAAAGTGTGATTAAAGATATATTAAGGATTTCAAAAACTGAATTTTTCCTATACACTTTCGATTTTTTGAATGCTTAAAAGTTTTAAAAATAAAACAGAATGTACACTTTCAGAAATTTATAGCTGAAACAATGTGCCAATGTTTGCTATCATTTTTTAAGCTTGAACGATATGAAAGGAACATTTTATAATGTTGTTTTCAAATTTCTGTCATTCTTCTTGATCCAGTGTTAAGCCTGGGATTTCTATAATTTTTACCAGATACAAATACAGTGGTACCTTGAGATGCGAGTTTAATTCGTTCCGTAACCTTGAGGCGTGGGAAACTATGAGACGCTCGAGTCGCGGTAAACTGGTAGGTCGTG
This sequence comes from Lasiurus cinereus, assembly GCA_011751065.1. NCBI lineage: Eukaryota > Metazoa > Chordata > Mammalia > Chiroptera > Vespertilionidae > Lasiurus > Lasiurus cinereus. Next base: position 56,657,207 of record JAAGEH010000286.1, on the reverse strand, counting down.
TGCAGCCGGCATATCCACGTGATTACTCCTATCTCAAATGTTGCTCGTATTTCAAAGCAAAAATCACTCGCTCAGTGGCTCGTATCTCAAAAATCTCGTATGTTAGGGCACTCGTATCTCGAGGTACCACTGTACAGTGTTTAATGCTAAACATGAGTAACATTCATGGATGATAATCTTTCCAAAAATGTTTTCTGACTCTATTTCTTTTGAATTCTATTATTAAAAAAAGTTTGTGACCTCCAGTACTAAAATAATCCAAAGATTGTCATGAGTCAGAAAACAGTTTGATTATAAGACCTGCACACATTGATTGCTTCCTGCAAAAGCCCCAACTAGGGGCAAGGATCCAACCTACAACTTAGGTGCATGCCTTTGGGAATCAAAACCTCGACAATCCATTGTGCAGGCTGACTTCCAAACCACTAAGACATATGGGCCAGGACTAACCCCTTTTAATCCACAAAACGGACTTGTCTTTGATACATATAATGTGACCCTTTCCTTAAACTTCCTCAGAGCAGCTATGGTTGTTACTTAGGAAACTCTGTACTGAAAAAAGAAAACTATTCATGGGCATCCAGACCAAAACTTATAATAATATGAAGAACTTATGTAGAGTCATGTGATAAATGAAATTCAAAATTATGTTGATCTCTCAATCAGTTAGTTCTCTGTGGTCTAGACTCAATTCTATATATATTTCCACATTTTCTTTGTTTGGAGCCTGAATTAATATCACAGCTTTGAGGAACACCACACTGCTTCCTGATCCTTAGAGTAAGCTTTGTTATGTAGGAAATAAAATCAGAAGCCACTTGGTCTCAATATCCCTGTAACAATAATATGTCAAACCCTGTGACACACCTCTGAGAGCACTGAAGTGGTATTGTTACCATTATAGCCTTTGAAGATGGAAATATGTTCCTTCACACTTCTGAATGTTATTCTGGCTAATTACAAAGACTATTGGTATGTGGAGAAAGGTGACAGATTATAAAATTCATTTTCAAATTTATGTCATTCTGCTTGATCTAGTGTTAAGCCTGGGATTTCTATAATTTTTACCAGATACAAAAACAGTTATAAATGTATTGCTCAGGTTATGACTCTAATGCTACTGCTGTTCCTAGTGAGGCTTCTTACTAAAGATAGTTAAAGTGTCCTTGGTACTTGATGTGCATTAAAATAGCAAGTAAATCTTAATTCTTCTCACACAGAAAATTTAAAAAAATTAAATATGTGCTAGCAGTACATATTTAATATTTTGTCTCAGGATAGAAGAACAGTCCAGCTAAATATTTCAACCCCTCCACCATTCCACAGAATACACACTGATCCATTATACTTCATGGTGATTTTTGAAGAGTTGGAAGTAGTGAGTGTGATGCATTGGAAATAAATGAAAAATAAGTTCAGGGAAAATGGAAAAGACAGCATCCTAGAGTTTTCTGGGGTTGAGTGGCATTGGATTAACCCCTATCCCTAGTGAAAAATAAATAATTTCTCCTGCTTGAGTGAAAGAAGTCATTGTACCTTATATTCTGAATCACCAAGAGGTAAGCACAACGTCTGGTGGGTTACCCAGATTTTTATGACAAACATAAACATACAGGTGTCCTCCTTCAAATGATTTACCAAGTTATCTAAAATTAAGTAGAGCTCAGAGGAAGTATGCAACCACTGGTCCAGACCACAGTTTGAGCAGATTAACCACTGTTCTTTTGATTTAATGAGTCAATACTGCTACAAGAATTTTTAGGAGCACTTCAATCCTCTTGGATCCACATGAAAAACCCTGATAGACTTGTTATAGCAAGTTGTGGCTCTAGTTAGACAGAGTTTGGGAGATCAACTGACCAACCTACTCGAGATGTTCATCTTGAATTAGGGACTGTGAGATTTAATTATCCATAAAATGAGAGTTCTTATATGATTAGCTCTGCAATCCTATATATTAAAGAGGTAATATGCACATTGACCATCACTCCAATACACAAGATGGCCATCCCCATGTGGTCAAAGATGACCACTTCCATGTGGACACAATATGGCCACCAGAAGATGGCCAACAGGGGAGGGCAGTTGTAGGCAATCAGGCCAGCAGGAAAGGGCAGTTGAGAGGGACCCAGGCCTGCTAGGAGGGCTGCTGGAGTGGTACAGGCCTGCAGGGGGGTGCACAGTTGAGAGAGATCAAGCCAGCAGGGGAGGGCATTTGGGGGCAACCAGATCAGAAGGGAAGGGCAGTTAATGGTGACCAGGACAGCAGGGGAGGGTAGTTAGGGGCAATCAGACCAGAAGAAGAGCAGTTAGGTATTGATCAGGCTGGCAGGGTGTGGTTACGGGGTGATCTGGCTGCCAGGCAGAAGTGGTTAGGTGCAATCAGGCAGGCAGGCAGGTAGGCAAGCAGTTGGAAGCCAGCAGTCCTGGATTGTAAGAAGGATGTCCCAGATAAGAGAGGGTGTAGGCTGGACTGAGGCACAACCTCCACATCCCCATGCACAAATTTTGTGCACCCAGCCTCTGGTATCTAGATAAGTCTTTTAAGAATCTGTGGACTAGATTTGGGGTAAAATTTTTCTATTGCAGTCTGTACTTTTAAAAGCCTTTTTTTTTAATTTTTTGGTACCAGTATCTTTATATTACAGTATTCATTTTTTTTTATTGGTAATACTATTGAAACTGTCCTCATTTTCTTCCCCTTTGCCCTTTCCACTCAGCTTCCACCTCTCATTCCCTTTAGCTATCATCACACTGTTATCTGTGACTATGAGTTATGCCTATATGTTCTTTGGCTAATCCCTTCACTTTCTTTTATCCAGTTTTCCCTCCCTTCCTCAGAAAGCTGTCAGTTTGTTCCATGAATCCATGTCTGTTTCTATTTTTTTTCATCAATTTATTTTGTTATTTTGTCATATGTTATTTGTCTCTAACTGGCTTATTTCTCCTAGTATAATAAACTCCAGGTCCTTTTATTGCATTGCATTTTTTAAGTATATTTTTATTGATTTCAGAGATGAAGGGAGAAACATCAATGATGAGAATCATTGATCAGCTGCCTCCTGCACGCCCCCTACTGGAGATAGAGCCCTTGACCAGAATCAAACCTGGGACCCTTCAGTCCACAGTCTGATACTCTATCCACTGAACCAAACCAGCTAGGGCACATTGTTTTTGTTGTTCTTGAGTTCGATGTGTTTTTGATATTTTTAATATTAATCCCTTATTGTAGGTGTTTTTTGCAAATATCTTTTCCCATTTGGTTGATTGCCTTATTTTATTGTTGATGACAGATTCTATTATCATGCAGAATCTTCTTAGTTTGAATCAGTGCCATTCATTTATTTTTGCTTTTACTTCTCTTGCTTTTGAGGTCAAAATAATAAAATCCTTTCTAAAATCAAGGTCTATAAGTTTAGTACCTATGCTTTCTTCTATATAATTTGTTTTTCCTGAACTTATATTTAGGTCTTCACTAGCTATTAGGAAAATACAAATCAAACTACAATGAAATACCACCACTCAATTGTCTCAATTGTTAGTATGGTTATTATCAATAAGAGAAATAATAAGAAGTGTTGGAAAGGTTGTGGAGAAAAAGGAACCTTTATTTACTGATGGTGGAAATATAAACTGGTACATCAATATGGACATTGAGATAAGGGTCATCAAAAATTTAAGAATAGAGTTACTAAAAACAACAACAAAAACAAGTAGAGAGTTACATATGACCCAGCAATCCTTCTTCTGGGTATCTAACTACCTGAAACATTTGGAAACATTTATTTAGAAAGGTATATGCACATTTATGTTCATTGCTGCATTATTCAGTGTGAATGGATCCTGAGAATACCATGCTAAGCAAATTAAGTTAGACAAAAAAGTCAATAACCATGTGACTTCACTTATATATGAGATATGACACTGAAAATAACAAATTAACAAATAAAACAAACAAAAAATCACAGTCACAAACAACAGTATGGTGGTTACCAGAGAGAAGGAGGTATGGAAGTAGAAAAGGGTAAAAGGAGACAAATACATGGTAATGGAAAGAGGTTTAACTTTGGATGGTAAACATATTGTGATATACAGATGATGCATTATATAATTATGCATTTGAAACCTCCATAATTGTATTAGCCAATGTCATCCAATAAATCTATATTAATGAAAGTGTAATATGCTAATTAGACCCGACAGTTGAACAACCTTTCTGGACTTCCTTCCAGATGTAGCCACAACAGTGGGGGCTGAGAGAGAGGTGTTTAAGGACAATCACTAAACTAATTCATAAAATTTATTTGCAAAATGTTCTACACTTCTGTAATAACCAATCATATTGTCAGAATAAGTTAAATATTACTTTAAATGCTATAAGTCTTGTGTACTGTAAAATGTCTTTATTATGATCCCCTGCAAAATGTGGCTGGTCTGTAGTTCACCTTACTTGCTCTGTAGAAGCTTATATGGCCATCTGGTACAAAGTGGTTCTAAAAATAATTACTATTTCTCTTTTTCTCCAAATTATTTTACTACTTTTTAAAAATATTTTCATGTATTGAAAATCACAGTTATTTTTTTTAATTTTTCCATTAATAATTAGCCTTCAACACTATCTGACCTTTCTATTCCTTGCATTTAGTTTTCATCATAGCAGGTAAGTCTCTTCTTCAAATAAAGCAGAAGGAATTTTGGTCATTTGTTCTAGAGTGTTCAACAACAAAGAACAGATCAATCTAGTTTTAAAATGGGAAAAGTGACAGTGATCCGCTTTTCTTTATTACAATGGTTTACCTTGTGATTCCAAGTAAACTATTATACACAAATTTGGAGTCTGTTGGTACTCCAATCACATGACAGATTTTGCTGAAATATGTACTTGATTCTCACATTCCTTAATTTTAATTTATTTACTAAAGGCCCAGTGCACGAAATTCATGCACTAAGGAGGGGATGTCCCTCAACCCAGCCTATAGCCTCTCCAATCTGGGACCCTCAGGTGATGTTCAACTGTCCAGCCATTGTACATCCCTGTCAAAATCCGGAACTGCTGGCTCTCAATGGCTCGCCTGCCTGCCTGCCTGATTATCCCAAACTGCTTCTGACTGCCAGCCTGATCACATCCTAACCACTCTCTTGTCATCCTGATCAATGCCTAACTGAACCCCTGCTGGTTCAATTGCCCCTAACTGCCCTCCCCTGTAGGCCTGGTTCCCCCAAACTGCCCTCCATCCTCTGCAGGTCCGGTTGCCCACAACTGCCTTTCCCTGCCAGTCTGATCACCCCTAACTGCCCTCCCTTGCTGGCCTCATTGCCTACAACTACCCTCCCCTGCTGGGCATCTTTGCTCACATGGGGGCAGCCATTTTGTGTGAGGGCATGAGCATCAATTTGCATATTACCTCTTTATTATATAGGTTTTTTAAAGTTTTATTTATTTTTTTAAATTATTACATACAGTATTACATAAGTCTCCTTTTTCCTCAATTGACCTCCCACCAGCCACCCCAAACCCCCAGCATATCCTCTCACCACCCCTTAGTGTCTATGTCCGTTGGTTATGCTTATATGCATGATACAAGTCTTTTGATTGATCTCTAATTCTCACCTCCTACCCCTTCCCTGCCTTCCCACTGAAATGTAACAATGTGTTTGTTGCTTCTTTGTCTCTGTATCTGGTTTTGTTCATTAGTTTATAAAGTTTATTATATTACTCAAATGAGTGAGAAATATCTCACATTTTTTTAAACCCACTCCAAAGTATTTTTCCTTTCTACCCTGTATTCTGCATTATACTCCTATGACTTGAGTTCAGGTGGACTTTTCACCTGAACTATATATCCCAATGATTTCATATAACTACAAAGAGTATCAATTATTTCATAGTATCAATGATCTCCAAGCATCTACTCTTCTCACCCCACTGACCTTCCCAATTACTGACAAATTATATTCTTGACCATAATTCCAATTACCTTCCCACATAAGCAACAATGGCTCTTCATTACTTAGGGTATAAAATCTAAACTCTTAAGCCTATAAGAGAAAGCCTACCATAATATTAGATATATATACTAGATTCCCAATGCACAAAATTTGTGCAGTCAGCTGGGGCTAGTCTATACCCTCTGGCAGTCTGGTAGCTCTTGGGAGATGTCCAACTGACAGTTTAGGCAGGGTCCCACAGGGAGCAGGCCTAAGCTGGCAGTCAGACATCCATAGTTCTGCTACTGAGGAAAAAGAGGCTCCTGCCACCATCGCTGCACTTGCCAAGCTGTGAGCAGTGAGCCTGGCTTTGAGTGGTTCTCTCCCTCTGGGAGCACACTGATTACCAGGGGGCAACTCCTGCATTGGGCATCTGCCCCCTGGTGTTCAGTGTGCATCATAATGACCAGTCATTCCACTGTTCAGTCGATTTGAATATTAGCCTTTTATTATATGGGATTTTATTTCAGAGATAGATGATGAGAGAGGGAGAGATATAAACATTAATGATTAGAAAGAATCATTAGTTGGCTGCCTTCTGCATACCCTATCCTGGGATAGAGCCCACAGTCCAGATATATGCCAGGACTGGGAATGGAACTGATGACCTCTTGTTTCATGGGTTGATGCTCAACCAATGATTAACACTAGCTGGGAAAGACTGCCATAATCTGATTTTATTTATCATCTATCTCCATTTCCTCCTGACATGCCAAACCAGTGCATTCACTCTTCCTTTTCACACCCTCTGAGCATTCCATCCTTCATTTTTCTCTTGTGCCTTCATCTCCTCAACACATGTTCTCCAAATACCTCATTTCTCTACCAAATAGAAGCTCATCTGTGAATATAAAAAATATCACCTTTTTAATGCTCGTGTGCACTGTTTATTTCTGGCTTAAATTATTTCACATTTAAATTTTCACTAGTGGAATAAAGAGGTTGAATTTAGATAATCTGTAAATTTCCTAAAGATCCAAAATTTTATTTCAGGCACTCACAATAGCATGACAAGATGTGAATATTTCTATTGATAACAGTGCTACATTGAAGGTTTTGTTTGAGATATATTTGTCAATACTTCCTATTATTGATTGCTTTTTAAAAAATATATTTTATTGATTTTTTACAGAGAGGAAGGGAGAGAGATAGAAAGTCAGAAACATCGATGAGAGAGAGACATTGATTAACCACCTCCTGCATGCCCCACTGTGGAGATGTGCCCTCAAGCAAGGTACATGCCCCCAACCGGAATTGAACTCAGGATCTTTCAGTCCACAAGCCGATGCTCCATCCACTGAGCCAAACCAGTCTCGGCTTATTGATTGCTTTGATGCTTGGAAAGAATATTAGATATGTGTTCTTAGTTTTCTAACATACTGTAATTTCTTATTTTCCTACTCTACCAAGTATAGTGCCTTGCTTTTATTAAACAAAATAGCAAGAAGTAAGAGTTTAATAACACATGTAAAAATATATTTCTCATTGGGGGACTAGTGTATCCTGAAAACAATATTCTGTTCTGGTCACAAGTAAATATTTTTCAAACTATAAAATATTTGTGGAACTCAGAGTGGGAAATGTTGCACCAAAAAATAGTTCACCCATCTTTGAGAAGCGGGATTATTTTAGATTTGATAGTAAGACTTCAGCAGTCCCATAAGGGGTAATTCAGAATTTATAAATTGATAAACATAGTTGTTTTAAAAGGAGAATTCCACTTACGCATAACTTCTTAACTAGAGTTCTAAAATTAAGATAAAGAGGCCATTTCTAATACATTTTAGTTAAACTGGAATACTTTAAAGAAATTTTAAAAATATGACAGTACTTGATAGATTTCAGGAGGGAGAACTGAATCTGTAGAGTAGTATCCATGAGCAAGAAGATGAACTGAAAGTAGTATAATGTCTCCAGATGAATTTCCACCATCTTTACAGCTGTTCAGAAGCTAGAAATAGTTTTATGCCCTTCATTAAAGTATTAATTCAACCAGCAAATATTGTTGAAAATCTACTGTGTGCAAAGCACTAGTGGAATAAGGTGCCACAATAGCAAACAAGTAGGCAGAAATTCCTGTTTCATGGAGTTTACATCCCAGTAGGAGGACACAGATACAATTAGTATTAAAATGTGTACACTAGGTTAGAAGGTGATACATACTGTAAGAAAATAAAAGATGGAGATCTCAGTAATTATTTTGGTACTAGAAGCCTGGTGCATGAAATTAGTGCACGGGTGTGTGTGTACCTTAGCCCACCTTGAACCATCTCCAATCTGGGAACTCTCAAAGGCTGTCAGACAGCCCGTTTAGGCCCAATCCTCCTGGGCAGATATCTCTCTCATAATCCAGGACTGCTGACTCCCAACTGCTCACTTGCCTGCCTTCCTGATTGCCCTTAATAGCTTCTGCCTGCCAGCCTGATTACCCCTAACCACTCCCCTGCCAGTCTTATTGATGCCTAACTGCTCCCCTGCCATCTCAATTGCCCCTAACTGCCCTCCCCTGACAGCCTAGTCACCCCCAACTGCCCTTCCCTATAGTTCTGGTCCCTCTAACTGCTCTCCCCTGAAGGCCTGGTCACCCCCAACTTCCCTCTCCTTTAGGCATGGTTCCCCCAAACTGCCTCCCCTGCTGTCCTAATCACACACAACTAACCCCCACTGAGGGTCTGGTCACTCCCAACAGGCCTTCGTGCTGGTCTGCTTACTCCCAATAGTCCCTGCCTTCGTATCCTGGCCTGATCACCCCTGGTGACCCAAGGTTCCAGCCCCTCGTTTTTTTCTTTTAATTTTTCTTTTTTTCAGTGCCTCCTTGAGCAGAGACTAGGACCAGCTGAAAGTAAATATCTAGGATTTATTTATCTTCTATATTTGTAACTTTGTAGCCTTGAGTGGAGGCCAGGGCAAGCCATAGCAGAAAGCTTGACTTCTTCCATTGCTGTGGAAACCCAAGCCTCCTGCTTGGCTTTATGGTCACAACTATCTTGGTTAAGTTAATTTGCATACTCGCTCCTGATTGTTTGGTGATTGTGACTTGTGGGCATAGCAAAGGTACAGTCAATTTGCATATTTCTCTTTTATTAGTGTAGGTTACCTATACTAATAAAAGAGAAACATGCAAATGAACTACCACTCTGATATGCCTACTAGCCAATCAGGAGGGAATATGCATATTAGAAGGCCAAAAATGGTGGCTGCCAAGCTGCTTCAGGTATGGAGTGGCTAGGCAAGGAAGGACAAGGATGCCTGCTATGAAAGGGAAGGTAGGGGAAGGGGCAAAGGGATCTACAGAAGGAGCACTATGGCCTTAGTGAAGACAAGGATGGCAGACTATGGCCGGCTTCTGCAGCATAGATGACAGACTCTGGTCAGAGTCTGCAATAATGGCATCAGACTCTGGCTGCAGCAAAGGACTGTGCCCCAGATGCTGGAGGAAAACCATTGCTGGAAGTCAAGGGAAGGAAGGCCTATTGCATGAATCTATTCATGCAATGGGCCTCTAGTTTTAAATAAAATAATAGGGAAGCACTCATTAGTAAAGTAGCCTCACTCATAATATTTGTTGGGCATCTCTTAAAAATGACAGGGCACTTATGAAGGGATGCCAGTTTCAGATAGTTTTGCCTGGGGCTTGTTGAACTATTTGTTTTGTTGAAGCTGGGGCTCAGCATAAAAAAGAACAAAACGGGAACCTCTAAAAGAGCAGACATAGGGTAAGAGAAGTCCATTTCTAAGTTTAGTAGTTATCCTGGCCACAGGCTTGAAGAATACATGAGAGTGAGAGAGGGCAGGTATGGGGAAAGAACATATCAGGTTGAGGAAACTACAAAAGTTTTGTGACTGAGATTGCCTGGAACTGAGGCAGTATAAATTGGGGGAGAGCAGGTCAGAGTACAATAAGGAAGGGACGGATTCTGCCAGGGCATTATAAAGTCAGGTTTTTAATATGAGTGAATTGGAAAGAGCATGGGGGGAATTGCTGCTACAGCAGAGGACTGTCATGATCAGTTTTATTTTGCAAAATAATAATGACAAAAACAGATACAAAAGAAGAGCTAGCAGACATCATTAAATATTTTATTTTACTTAGATTTTTATCTTTAGAAATCACATCTTATTTTCATAAATACATTTGAGCTGGTAAAGAAGTTTTTATTCTAGTGCCAAGTATATGCATGCTTTTGAAAAAAGTATTTTGATCTTGGTCTCACAGGGATTTTTTTTCCTATAAAATTAACCTGATAGGCTAACTGTCCAACTATCATAACTTGATGGAAAAATTATTTGAAAATATACCCTAAGAACCTTCTTGAATTATTTTGATTTTTTAACATTTTCATCTAATATTAGATCTTATTTTATTCTGACAATTATCATTTTTTCTGAAAATAGTTTAACAGTTTCTTCTGATATTAATAAAATTATTGCTCTACTTAAAATGGAAAATATTCTCATTGCCTATTGCAGATGGAGATCCTTCTTTTAGTCTTTCCCTGTGAACTACAAATGAAATGTATTAATAAACACATAACAAAAGCAGTTATTTGAAGAAAAAATATATAATTCACTTAAAATAAGAACTGTGTACAGCTTATATCATTTTTCTATCAAAAATATATTAAGCAAAGATATATTACTGAATTTTTTTTACATTTATCAGCATCATACAACATGATGTATAAATCTGTGATCATAGAATAACTCATAAAATAAAATCTACACAGACTTTAGGATATGATCATTTCTACAATTTTTGCTTGGAAACATGAAAGTAGCTTCTTTAACTATATTACTTTTAAATGATCCAGGGGGAGGAGAAAATGGCGGCGGAGTAGAGGGACGTGTCTGGAGCTTTGTCGCTGGGCAGAGGGAGAGAGAGCGGCTGAGAGTTGCATTGGGAGTGTTTGTTGGCAAGCTAGGAGTCAGTTGTCCTCCAGGGGAAGGCGGGGAACTGCTGGAGGGGGCTCTCCCGGCCAGGCAGCCCCACTGCCATGGGGTTTTTGTCCGCCGGAGCCACCAGCAGGAACTCAGAGCCCGAGCCATCTTGCAGTGGGAGGTGGATGTCAGGGGCGGTCTGAAGCCTTCAGCTGGGCACCCATCGAGCAGCCAGGAACCCGGGGAACGAGAACTCCGCTCTCCAATCGGCGCAGACACGCGGCGGAACCAGAGATCCACAGAGCACACGGAAAGGTCAGAATGCACCTGACTTAAGGGGGAGGTGGATGTCTGCCGAGGTCTGAAAGCTGCGGCTGACTGAGGCACCCACAGAGCAGCCAGGACCCAGAGCGCGGCTTCCCAGGCAACACAGACACACAGACTGAGGATTCGGAGATCCACACGGCGCGCTCGGAAGGGTCAGATTTCGCCTGGGCCAGGGTACGGTCTCCTACCCCCGCAGGGCAGAGACGAGCACACTTTGGGAGCCGGGCTGCGGGAAAGCTGCCTCTGGAGAGGTCCGAGGAGGTGGTCAGGGTGTGATCCCTGAGTGTGAAGGCAAAACCTCTGAGCTGTTGACAGAGGAGAGCTCCAGAAAATGACTTTTTTTTTTCTTTTTCTCTGGGGCAGAGGACAACCTGGGAGTTATTGCAGTGTCCAGGCTGCAAAACCCCCACAAACTGGTTTTAGGAACTACAGAGTAGCAGGATCTGACCACAGCCTAGAGAGGTCCTGTGCTTTCTCTGAGATCAGTTCCGAAACACTGCCACCCAATGGACGACACACAAGAGAATAAAGAGATTAAAACACCAAGAGGGGAACACAGGGAACTGCAATACCTCCCCTACTGGGAAACAGGAGTGCCAAGCAGAATAATAGTGGAAGTGAAGGACCATTCTATTTTTCTTCTTTTTTTTTTCCTTTTTTCTTTTTCTTAATTTTTAATTCTTTATTTTTCATTTTCACATATTTTAATTAAAAGAATATTTTTTTTCTTTCTGCCTCAATTGATTTTACCTTTATAATTATTACATTTTTGTTTTAAACTAGTATTATTAATTACTACTAGTACTTTACCTTTTTTGGAAAAAAAAAACAAGTGTCATTTTGTTTTCTCTTTTTTTTATTTCGGGATTAGAGTTCTACATTCTATTTTCATCTTCCCTTTAGCATAATTTTACTCCAACTCAACTCCACCTTTATGCCAACACTTTCCTCCTAACTTTCCGCATTTTGCTGTTTTGTTTCTCTTTCCCTTTTCCAACTTTAGATTCTCCCTATTTTTCTCTTTACCTGGTTAAAATTTCACCCCATTTATATATCTAATTTCAAATCCCCTACTACAAGTCTACACAAACCTCTCCCCTCTTGTCTTCACTAGCCAAAAAAGTTGTTTTTTCTCTATGTCCTTTTGTTGCTATTTGCCTGAAAAGTGATTATATCAATTTTTTGAAATTTTTTTGAGAGATTGTTTTAGTTTATTCTACTTGTTTTATTTTGCTTTTTGCTTGCTTTGTTTTCTACCTCTCTTTTCCCTCATCTCCCTCGATACCAGTTGCTATTTGCAATTTGCATCAATCTCTAGGTACTGGTTGCTGGCCTTTATTGGGATTAGTGACTGTTCTATTGGAGTTGTCTCCTGACATCTATATTTTGTTCCTCTTTTCTCTCTTATACACTTTCTTTTCTCTGTGACTTTTTTCTCTTCCTCTTTCCTTCTCCTTTTTCCCCTTTTTATTTTCTTATTTTATTTTATTTTATTGTTCATTTATTTATCTTTTTTTTTCTCACTCTCCCAATTTGATTTTGGTACTTCTTTCTTTTCTTTCTTCCTCATTTTCCTCTTCTTCTTTCTCTATTTACCCCTAATTTGTCCTTCATTGGTGGTCACCTTATTTGTGATTATTAACATCTTGAATACATTTCTACTCAGTGCCTTTGTGCTGTACCTGGTCGTGTTGTAGTTTGTGCCTTTTAATCAACTTAGGAGAGAGCACTACATAACCAGACGCCCAGAGAAGAAAGACCATGGGCAGAAAAAGAAATAGCCCACAAAAGACAGAAAGGCAGGTTTCACCAGAAAAGGAAGTAAACGAAATAAAACCACAAATAAGCCTACCAGAGAAAGAGTTCAGAGAAATTATCATAATGTGGTTGAAAAGAATAGAAGACAAATTTGACAATATGAGTAAGAGCCAAGAGGTAATGAATAAGAACCTAGAGGAGGTGAAGAAGCATGAAGAAGAAATGCAGAAGAAACTAGAGGAGGTGCAGAATAAACAAGAAGAAATGAATAATGACATCACTGCTATAAAGAACTCAATAGAAAGCATCAAAAGTAGACTAGAAGAAACAGAGGACCGGATCAGTGAGCTAGAAGACACTGTAGGAAAAAATACCCAAGTACAGCAGCTTCTAGAAAAAAAAGTTAAAAAGCAAGAGGAGAGTCTAAGGGAACTTTGGGATAACATGAAACAAAATAACATCCTCATAATTGGGGTTCCAGAAAGAGTGGAAACTGAACACGGATTAGAGAACGTGTTTGAAGAAATAATGACAGAAAATTTCCCCAATATAGAAAAGAAAAAACCCACACAAATCCAAGAAGCTCACAGAGTCCCAAGCAAAATGAACCCCAACAAACCAACACCGAGGCACATTATAATTAAATTGGCAAACACCAACGACAAAGTAAGAATCTTAAAAGCAGCCAGAGAGAAACAGAAAGTTACCTACAAAGGAACCCCCATAAGACTAGCTACTGACTTCTCAACAGAAACTCGTCAGGCCAGAAGAGAATGGAATGAAATATACAAAGTCATGCAAAGGAAGGGTCTGAATCCAAGAATACTGTACCCTGCAAGACTCTCAATCACAATTGAAGGTGAAATCAAAATTTCACAGACAAAAAAGGACTAAGAGAATATATTACCACCAAACCAGCAATGCAAGAAATGTTAAAAGGTCTGCTGTAATAAAAAGAAAGAGGAAGCGAAGAAGGAACTCGGGGGTAAGGACTAAAAATGGCAACAGATAAGTAATTATCAATAATAACTTTAAATGTAAATGGATTAAATGCTCCAATCAAAAGACATAGGGTAACTGATTGGGTAAGAAAACATGATCCATATATCTGCTGTCTGCAAGAAACCCACCTTAGGAAAAGATACGCACACAAATTGAGGGTGAAGGGATGGAACATGGTACTTCAGGCAAATGGAAATGAATAAAAAGCTGGGGTTTCAATACTTATATCTGAAAAATTAGATCTCAAAGTGAAGGACATAACGAGAGATAAACAAGGCCACTTCATAATACTAAAGGGAACAATCCAACAAGAAGAAATAACTCTGGTAAACATATATGCACCCAATATAGGAGCACCTAAATACATAAAAAAAACTCTTGGAGGATATTAAGGGAGAGATTGACAGCAATACAATCATATTAGGAGACTTTAATACCCCACTGTCACCATTGGACAAATCCTCTAAACAAAAAATCAGCAAAGAAACATCAATCCTAAATGACTCACTAGACCAGATGGAATTAATTGACATCTTCAGAACATTTCACCCCAAAGCCCCAGAATATACATTCTTCTCCAGTGCACATGGGTCATTTTCAAAGATAGATCATATGTTGGGTCATAAGAAAAGTCTCTTCAAATTCAAGAAGATAGAAGTAATATCAAGCATTTTCTCAGACGACAATGGCATAAAACTGGAAATCAACTATAATAAAAACAATAGAAAGAAATCAAACACATGGAGACTATACAGCATGCTTTTAAACAACGACTGGGTAACCAGAGAGATCAAGGAAGAAATAAAAAACATCATGGCAACGAATGACAATGACAACACAACAATACAAAATTTATGGGACACCGTGAAAGCAGTCTTGAGAGGGAAGTTCATAGCCCTACAAGCCTACTTCAAAAAACAGGAAATAATGGTAATAAATCACCTAAACCTACAACTCAAAGAGCTAGAACGTGAGCAACAAGAAAAGCCCAGTGTACTCAGAAGGAAAGAACTAGTGAAGATCAGAGAGGAGATAAACAACTTGGAGACCAAAAAAACAATTCAAAAGATCAACAACAAAAAGAGCTGGTTATTTGAAAGGATAAATATGATTGATGGACCCCTAGCAAGGCTCACCAAGAAGCAAAGAGAGAACACCCAAATAAACAAAATCAGAAATGAAAGAGAAGAAATAACAACAGACCCTGTGGAAATACAAAGAATTGTTAAAAAATACTATGAACAACTCTATTCCAACAAATTGGACAACCTGCAAGAAATGGACATTTTCCTAGAAAAATATAACCTCCCAAAACTCAATGAGGAGGAAGCCAAACATCTCAATAGTCCAATAACTATGGAAGAAATTGAAGCAGTAATCAAAAAGCTTCCAGCAAATAAAAGCCCGGGTCCAGATGGCTACACAGGAGAGTTTTATCAAACATTCAAGGAAGAATTAAAACCTATCCTCCTCATACTATTCAAAAATATTCAAGAAGAAGGAATACTACCAAACACCTTCTATGAAGCCAGCATCACCCTAATACCAAAACCAGATAAAGACAACACAATGAAAGAGAATTATAGGCCAATATCTCTCATGAACATAGATGTCAAAATCCTCAACAAAATTCTAGCAAACCGGATCCAGCTATACATCAGAAAGATCATGCACCATGACCAAGCAGGATTCATCCCAGGTATGCAGGGATGGTTCAATATCCGTAAATCAATAAATGTGATACATCACATAAACAAATTGAGAGATAAAAATCACATATTCATAGCAATTGATGCAGAAGAAGCATTTGACAAAATCCAACATCCTTTCTTGATAAAAACTCTCAGCAAAGTGGGAATAGAAGGATCATACCTCAACATCATAAAAGCCATATATGTTAAACCCACAGCTAACATCATACTCAATGGGCAAAAACTAAAACCATTTCCCCTAAGAACAGGAACAAGACAGGAATGCCTACTCTCACCTCTCCTGTTTGACATAGTACTGGAAGTATTAGCCATTGCAATTAGATAACAAGAAGAAATAAAAGGCATCCAAATTGGAAAAGAAGAAGTAAAGCTATCCTTATTTGCAGATGACATGATATTGTACCTAAAAAACCCAAAGGATTCCATTCCAAAACTAATTGACTTAATTAATGAATTCAGCAATGTAGCAGGATACAAAATTAATGCTAAGAAGTCTGTGGCATTTCTCTACACTAACATTGAAATTATAGAAAGAGAAACTAAAAGAGCAATCCCATTTACCATCCCACCAAAAAAATTAAGATACCTAGGAATAAACCTAACTAAAGAGGTAAAAGACCTTTATGTAGAAAACTACAGGACACTGAAAAAAGAGATAGAGGAAGATGTTAACAGATGGAAGAGCATACCATGCTCATGTATTGGAAGAATCAACATCATTAAAATGTCCATACTACCCAAAGCAATCTACAGATTCAACGCACTACCCATTAAAATACCAACGACATATTTCACACACCTACAAAGAATTCTTCATAGATTCATCTGGAACAAAGAAAGACCACGGATAGCTACAGCAATTCTGAGAAAAAAGAATAAAGTAGGTGGGATCTCAATACCAGACTTCAAGCTATACTACAAAGCAACTGATCTCAAAACAGCCTGGTACTGACACAAGAACAGACATATAGATCAATGGAATAGAATAGAGACCCCAGATATCCACCCAAACCACTATGCTCAATTAATATTTGACAAAGGAGGCATGAACATTCAATGGAACCAAGATAGCCTCTTCAATAAATGGTGTTGGGAAAATTGGACAGATACATGCAAAAAATTGAAACTGGACCACCAACTTACACCAAATACAAAAACAAACTCAAAATGGATACAGGACTTAAACATTAGAAGGGAAACCATAAAAATACTAGAGGATTCCACAGGCAGCACAATCTCAGATATATGCCGAAAGAACTTCTTCACTGATACTGCTCCAAAGGCAATGGAAGCTAAAGAAAAAATAAACAAATGGGACTACATCAAAATAAAAAGCTTTTGCACAGCAAAAGAAACCATCAACAAAACAACAAGAAAGATCATTGCATGGGAGAACATATTTGCAAATGCTATCACTGATAAAGGTTTAATCTCCAAAATCTACAACCAACTTATACAACTTAATAAAAGGAAGATGAAGGATCCAATAAAAAAATGGGCAACGAACCTAAATAGAACCTTTTCAAAAGACAACAGAAGGAAAGCCAAGAGACACATGAAAACATGTTCAAAGTCATTAATCATCCGAGAGATGCAAATCAAAACGACAATGCGATACTATCTTACACCTGTCAGAATGGCAATCATCAACAAATCAACAAACGACAAGTGTTGCCGAGGATGCGGAGAAAAAGGAACCCTTGTGCACTGTTGGTGGGAATGCAGACTGGTGCAGCTACTGTGGAGAACTGTATGGAGTTTCCTCAAAAAATCTAAAAATGGATCTCCCATTTGACCCTATAATCCCACTCTTAGGAATTTATCCTAAGAAATTACAAACACCAATCAGAAAGGATTTATGCACCCCTATGTTCATAGCAGCACAATTTACAATAGCCACAATTTGGAAAGAGCCTAGGTGCCCATCAGCAGATGAGTGGTTCAGAAAACTGTGGTACATCTACAGAATGGAATTCTATGCTGCCATTAAAAAGAAGGAATTCTTACCATTTGCAGCAACCTGGTTGGAACTGGAGAGCCTTATGCTTAGCGAAATAAGCCAGTCAATGAAGGAGAAGCATCACATGATCGCACTCATTGGGGGATAATAAAGAACATTATAAACTGATGAACAAAAGGATAGATACAGAGACAGTAAAGCTTCAAAATGACTGTGAAATTACAGCAGGAAGATTAAAGTTAGGTGAGGTAGAGAAGAGATCAATCAAAGGACTAGTATCTATGCATATAATCATAACCAATGAACATAGACACTGGGGTTTGGGGTATGCCTGGGAGGGAGGGGGGCAATGGGGAGATATGTATAAAAAATTAATAAATAAAAAAAATCATCTAAATGATCCAGTGGTCTATTAAGATGAATCACATCAGTCAAAAATGCAATCTAGATGTTCACACAGTCAGAAATATAATCTAGATATTAAGAAAATTGCCTGCATC
The DNA here is from genome assembly GCA_011751065.1 of Lasiurus cinereus. Taxonomy (NCBI): domain Eukaryota; kingdom Metazoa; phylum Chordata; class Mammalia; order Chiroptera; family Vespertilionidae; genus Lasiurus; species Lasiurus cinereus. The sequence goes on along the minus strand of JAAGEH010000286.1, from coordinate 56,639,082 downwards.
TTGGAATACATTTTTGGGAAGAGCATATCTTTTATTTTCTCATCTGAGTGTACACTCCAATCTTTCTCAGTTTACTGTTTGGCCACCATTTTTAAGCACATAACTGTTCTATAACTTGTACACAAGTAACACCTTCAGAAGAGAGCCCTATTCATTGAAAAGTTGTTGAATAAAATTCAGAGAAAAGAAAAGCTCTCAAGTAGTGATCAATATTTTACTTAACATCCTATTTGTCTCATGCTATATTTGCTTGGCATTAAGGCTACATAATTATTTACAACTAGAGGCCCAGTGCAAGAATTCATGCATGGGTGGGCTCTGGCCGGCCTGGCCCCAATTGGGGTGGATCATGGTTGTTCCTGATGGGAGGAGGAGATGGCTGGAGGTTGGCCAACTGCCCTGATTAGAGCCAATCAGGGCTGGACAGGCTGTGAGGAGGGGTCAAGGATGATTGGCTGGTAGGCCCTGCCCCTGATTGTATCTGAAAGGTTCAATTGAGTATCAGTGGCCAAGGAAGGAGCTGTTGGGGTTTGGCTGTCCAGCCCCACCCCCGATTGGTGTGTGTGTGGGGGCCCCTGAGGGTGGAGCCAGCTGGGGGGAGGAGCTTCAGGCAGTTGGCCAACTGGACCTGGCCCTGATCAGGGTGAGGGGCCAATCTGGAGTAGAATTGAGTAGAGTGAGAGGCTGCAGGAGGTTGGCAGGCCAACTCCACCTCCTATTAGGGTAGAGGGAGTGATCAGAGGCATGGCCAGCCAGGGGAGGGGCTGCAGGACAATTGGGGTAGGAAGGCTGATTAGGGGTGGGGCAGTTGGGAGGAGGAGCCACCGGAGTTTGGCTGGCATTCTCACCCCCAGATATGGCCACAGTGGGAATCATAGAGACCGGTCATTCTGGTATTTACAGTGTTTCAGTTGCTGGCTTTTTATATATATTAATTAGAGCTTCAAGATTTTAACTTGAATGCATTTATTGGGTCCCACTTCCATTATTTTTGCCATGTAACATACTAATGAATGTTTTGTTGTAGTTATTCTTAGCCAATTCTTCCTCATGAGACTGAGAAGTCAAAACAGTAATATCTAATCTACAGTATAATGAGAAATTATAGTTTGATAGTTTCTTTTTTGTATTTTTGTTCTTTTTCATGACTGAGTGGCTACTAGACTTTACTTGTTTAAGTTGAATTAGGCTATATTTTTAAAATTGCTGGGTATAGTATTCTTGGATTCAGTCATTTGCTTTGCATCATTTTGTATACATTCTTCCATTCCCTTTGAACTTGGTGTATTTCTGTTGAGAAATCATGTGATAATCTGATGGGGGATCCTTTGTAGGTAACTCCCTATCTCTCTCTCTTGCAGCCTTTAAGATTCTCTCTTTGTCATTAATATTTGTCATTGTAATTATGATGTGTCTTGGTGTGGGTCTATTGGGATTGATCTTGCTTAGAACTCTGTACTTGTGTGACATTTTTCTTCCCCATATCAGGAAATTTTTCTGTCATTATTTCTTCAAATAGATTCTCTAAGCCTTGCTGCTCTTCTTGTCCTTCTTGTGCCCCTATTATACATATGTTATTTTGTTTCATGTTTTCCCAGAGTTCCCTTAGGTTCTCTTCTTGATTTTTTTTCTCCAGTTGGTGTTCAGATTGGCTTCTTTACCTTACTTTTAACTCACTAATTCAGTCCCCTGCTTCTTCTAGTCTACTGTGGAAACCTTTGATAGTGTTTTTTTTTTATTGTAGTTATATCATTTTTGTTTTCTTGCAGATTTTTGCATAGTTTGTTGATTTTATCATCCATCTGGTTTATAAACTGCATGACCATTATTCCTAATTCTCTTTCTGTCATATTGCATGCCTCAGTTTTACTTATTTCCTTTATTGGTGATTCCTCTCCACCCTTGCCTCCCAGAATTGTTTTGTTGTCTCCACAGTCTAACTATCATCAGAAGTTCTAAACAATGAGTTATCAGAGGTAGAGCCATGTGCAGTGGACGCATCATGTCATCCAAGTGTCACTGACAAGCTCTGACACTGAGATGGTGTGGCTGCTGTTGGTCAGTGGGAGCCAGGCACACTGAGAATCAGAGTCACCAGTGCTCAGTGCAGCCTCATATGCACACATAGAATCAGGGACCCTGCATGCACCGCACTGAAAAAAAAGTCCCACAGGCTTTCACCAAAAATCAGAGTCCCCTAACTCACTCCACTAATCAGTGACCCTGTGTGCATGTGCTGAGTATCGAGTATCAAAGTCTTTTTCATTTGGTGCGGCCTTCTGCCATGAATTAAGGTCCTTGTGTGGGTGTGCACTAAGAATTGAAGTCACAGGCACTAAGTATGCATCAACTGAGAATCAGGAATCTAATGCTCACATAAGAAAGTGTCCCCATGTGTGTGCACCAAGAGTCAAGTCACAGGTTCTCAGTGCTGCCTTTCACATGAAGAATCAGGATTCCTGGTCTGCTTAGGGGAGGAGGGATGTGGGTTGCACAACCATCCTGTGTCCACAGGAGGCCCACTCCTGCTCCCTGGGAAACAGACTCCCTAAATTCACATGCCCACAGTTAAAATTAAGTCGCACAGCCACCCTGTGTTGGCAGGAAGTCTGCTTGTGCTAAGTGGGTCTGTCAAGTACTGTGCTTCTACAGTGGCCAGTAGGAAGGGGCATGGGCTCCATGACTTAGAGTAATCTGTAGCTAAGATGTCTGGAGTCTTGGTGTCCATGGGTCTGCAGGTCTTTGTCCTGAGTGGTTGTAGGATCCCTGCTAGCATCTGAGAGCAGATTGGGTGGTGGAGAGGCTAGGAAGCAGTCCTGTTTTTCAAGATGGCGTGGTCTCTGTGCCAGCACTGGCCATCCTGGAGTGTTTGTGGTCTCATTCTAGTTCTTTATGCTGTAGGATTAAATATTTTATTGCTAATTTTTCTTGTGTTTTGTTTTGTTTTGTTTTGTTTTGAGGTAGGCCTGTAGTGCTATGAACTTCCCTATCAATACTGTTTTTGTTATGTCCCAGAAATTTTCGGATGTTCTGTGTTCATTTTCATTTGTTCCCAGGAAGTTTTTTTTTTTATTTCTTTCTTGGTATTGTTTGTAATTCATTGATTGTTTAATAGCATTCTATTTAGCCTCCATGTGTTTGAATGTTTTGGGTTTGTTTGTTTGTTTGTTTTTAACTGTAGTTGATTTCTAGTTTGATTACACTGTGCTCTGAGAAGATGTTTTATATGATTTCAATTTTCTTTACCTTGTAGAAACTTGTTTTGTGATCTATCTTTGTGAATGGTCCACGTGCACTTGAGAAGAATGTAAATTCTGCAGCATTGGGGTAAAATGTTCTATAGATGTCAATTAAATTCATATGATCCAGTGTCCCCTTTTGAGTCAATGCTTACTTGTTAATTTTTTTTGTCTGGAAGATCTATCCAGTGAAGTCAGTGGGGTGGTAAAGTACCCTACTATGACTGTATTATTGTTGATGTCCCATTAAAGTCATTTAGAAGTTGATGTTATATATATATATATATATATATATATGCTCCTATATTGTGTTTATTAGGGTTATATCCTCTTGTTGGATCAACTCCTTTAGTATTATGTAGTGACCTTTCTTGTCTCTTGTGATGGCCCTCTTTAAGAAGTCTATTTTGTATGATGTGTGTATTGCTACTCTAGCTTTTTTTTTTCTTTTTCATTTGCATGGGCATTTTTCCCCATCCCTTCACTTTCATCCTGTGTGTGTCTTTTGTTCTAATGTGGGTCTTTTGAGACAGCATATAGTTAAGTCATGTTTTTGTATCTATTCAGCAACCCTATATATTTAAAGTTATTATTGATAGGTATTTATGTATTGGCATTTTAATTCTGTATGCCTAGGTTTCTCTGTTTCTTATTCTCATTACAGTAGTCCCATTAGTATGTCTTGTAATGCTGGCTTGATGGTGATGTGCTCCTTTAGCCTTTCTTTTTTTCTTGGATGCTCTTGATTTGCCATCTATTTTGAATGATAGTCTTACTGGATATAGTAATCTTGCTTTCAGATCCTTGCTTTGCATTACCTTGAATACTTCATGCCATCCCTTCTGGTCTGTAGAATGTCTGATGAGCATTTAGGTGTCAGGCTTAGGGGAGCGCTTTTGTAGGAAATGGTTATCTTTTCTTTTGCTGCTTTTAAGATTCTTTCTTTGTCTTTAATTTTTGGCATTTTAATTGTGATGTATTTGGACATGGGCCTGTTTGGGCTCTTCTAGCTTGGGGTTCTCTGTGCCTCCTGAACTTGTGTAATTTTTTTTTCCTTTACCAGGTTAGGAAAATGTTCTGCCATTATTGTTTTTCCTTTCTCTCTTTCTACTCCTTCTGTCACACCTGCTATTATAATACTGTTACGTTTCATGCTTTCCAATAGCTTCCTTAAGATGTCCCCCCCTTTTTAAATTTTTTTTCTTTTTGTTTCTCTGATTGAGTGATTTTTTTCAACCTTGTCTTCTAATTTGCTGATTTGATCCTCAGCTTCCCCTAATCTGCTATGTATTCCTTCCATTGTTTTCTTTATTTGTGCTATATCATTCTTTATTTATGACTATTTTTCATAGTTACTATATCTTTTCTCATGCTATTTATATCTTTGCCATCATTGCTCTGAACCCTGTTTCAGATAAATTTCTTATCTCTGTTTCACTTATCTTTTCTTCTGCATAATTTTCTTATTCTTTTATTTGGCAACTGTTTTTTGTATCCTCATTTTGGCTGTCTGTTTGGGGTTTTGACTATGTATTAGATATACCCCCTACAGTCTGCACCAACACTCTAGACATAGACACAAAGGATAATGGCAGAGGGCGCTTTTTCTAATTCCCACCAAGGACCCCTATTGGCTATTGGTGGTTCTTATGGAAGAGGAGGATCCAGGATTTGAACCAGGGTCAGCTGCTTCTAGAACTAGCCTAGCTTCCCAAGAATACTGCAGGAACCCAGTATTATTTTACATAAACCATAGCCACCATGCCCCTGGCAGTAACTTCTCCTGCACATGGCCACAGTCATACTTGCCATGCATAACCTTGAGCTTGACACAAGGTAATTCCTGGTTGTATCCACCTTGCACAAGTATAATGTGGTGCTTCTGCAGGCTGTGGCCCTCTCCTGAGATAAAACAGATGGCCTCTGGGCCTATGCTGAGCTGCTTACAGCACCACTTGCAGTTGGCTAAATAGGGCTTCTTGGGTTTACAAATGAGCATAGGGAAAACCACACCCTTCAGCTGCAGCTGGGCTTCTGTGGGGCACAGCTTTGCAGGTGGCTGCTTTGGAGGCCCTAGTAGGTATATCTGATTCAGGGTGGCCATGGGGTAGGTGGCCCAGAGCTGTGGAATCAGGGCTAGGCCATAACTCAGGGACATGTTGAGGCTTCAGAGAAGTCAGGACCATGACATCCTGCCAGCTGTAGCATCCCCCAGCAGGACCTACATTCACGCTGAACACAGCCTCTCACCACTTTCCCAACACTTCACTTTCAATCTGTGTGAATATCTTTTCTGAGGTTGGTCTCATCTTGTTTTCTTACCCATTCATCTAAGTTATATCTTTTTATTAGAATATTAAGTCCATTTACATTTAAAATTATTATTGATGTGTACTTATTTATTTCATTTTTTCTTTATTCCTATAATTCTCTCTCTAGATTTGTTCTTCTTAAAGCAGTCCCTTTAACATGTCTTTCAATGTTGATTGGGTGCCAATGGACTTCCTTAGCTCATTTTGTCTGAGAAGCTCTTATTTCACCTTCATTTTTAAGTGATAGTATTGCTGGATAAAGTAGTTGGGTTCAGGTCATTATGTTTCATTACCTTGAATATACCATGGACAATCCCTTCTGGCCTGAAGTGTTACTGTTGAGATATTCAGCTGACAATCTAATGGTAACTCACTTGAAAGTAATTTTCTGTCTCTTTTTTGCTACCTTTAAGATTCTTTCTTTGTCTTTAATGATTGACATTTTAATTATGATGTATGTTGGAGTCTGTTTCTTTGGATTCATCTTGATTGGAATACTCTGTACTTCCTCCATCTATGTGACTTTTTCCTTCACCAGTTTATGAAATTTTTGTCATTATTTCTTTAACAGGATCTCTACTCATTGCTCACTTTATTCTCCTTCTAGCACCATTATAATATGGATAATGCTATGTTTTATGTATACCTAAAGCTTCCTTAAACTGTTCTCTTGCTTTTAATATTTTTAAAAATATATTTTATTGATTTTTCACAAAGAGGGAAAGAGAGGGATAGACATTCAGAACATTGATGAGAGAGACATCAATCAGCTGCCTCCTGCACTCCCCCTACTGGGGATGTGCCTGCAACCAAGATGCATGCCCTTGACCGGAATCAAACCTGGGACCTTTCAGTATGCAGGCTAATGTTCTATCCACTGAGCCAAACCGGTTTTGGTAATTTTTTTTTTCTTTTTGATGCTCTAGTTGAGTGTTGTTTTTTAACCTCATCTTCCAAATCACTGATTCAATCCTCTGCCTCATTAAATCTTCTTTTGATCTTTTGATTCTTTGCAGTCTATTTTCCAATTTATTCTTTTTTAGAAAGAGTAGAAGGGCGGGGGAGAGAAAGATAGAGGAAGAAATATCAATGTGAGAGAACTACATGGATGGGTTGCTTCCTGCACAAAGCCCAGGTTCTGGGATTGAGCTTACAAGTGAGGTCCATAGTCTTGACTGGAATTGATCCTCAGACCCTTCAGTCAGCAGGCTGACACTCTATGCACTGAACCAAACCAGCAGGTGCTGCAATGTATTCAGATGTCAGATATGGTTTTCTTAATTTCTGACTGGTTCTTTTTTAAAAAAATATATATTCTTAGTTTATTTATTTCATTGTTGAGAGTATTATAGGTATTCCCCATTTCCCCTCCTTTGTCCCTCTCCACCAGCTCCCAACCCAACACAGGCCTTCCCCTGTCTATTGTCTGAACATTCATATTGATGTTTTGGAGAGAGAGGAATGGAGAGAGAGAACAAAAAATCCATGTGAGAACAGAACATCAATCGCCTGCCTTCTGCATATTTCATACCTTGAATAGACAACCTGAGTATGTGCCCTAATAGGATATTGAACCAGCAAGCAACTAAGTCACACTAGCCAGTGCCTGCCTCATTCTTCCTCATGGTTTCTATTTTCTCTTTCATGTTGTGGTAGTTCCCAGTTATTTCTTTATACTTCTCACTAAATTTCTTAAACATTCTTATAACCATTACTTTGAACTCTGTATCTGATAAATTGCTTTCCTCCAATTCATTTCAATATTTGTTTTCAGTTTTCTCCTTTTCTTTTATTTAATAGTTGTTTACTGCCCCCCCTTTTTTTCTGTTCCTTTGTGTTTGTTTCTACATATTACATAGAACTGTTATGTTTCCCAGTCTTTGTGGGTGCTCTTATGTAATAAGTGTCCTGTGGGACCCAATGGTACAGTTGCTTGCACCTACTGAGCTGGATAATGTAAGAATGTCCCTTGTGTAGGTTATTTGGGATCTCCTATTGTAATTGGGTCTTGATTGTTGTTTTACCATTTGTGTTTGGAATCTCCTCTCTGACTGGCTGTCTGTGTGGTTCATGCCTGACAGCATCATGTGTTTGTACAAATACTGACAAAATGAAACAAAATATAGCAAAATAAAACAAAACCAAAATAAAAAGATATAGAAGATCACTGCACCACAACCAATAAAAAACATACAAAAAAAACCAAAAAACAAATTAGCAAAAAGAATAATCATAAGAAACAAAAAGAAAAATATATGAGAAGAAATAAAAGGGATGATAAAAGAATATCAAAGAAAGGAGGGAGGAGATAAATAAGAATAAAGTATATAAAATAAAAAATGATGAAAAAAAGAGGAGAGAATTCTTAATTGGATTAAAGAAGAGAAACTGGAAGTGGAAAAAACTAAAAAATAAAAAAAAACAAGAAGAAATACAGTAACAACAGTGGAAAAATAACAGACATGAGAGAAAAATAATAACAAAGCAATAAAAATAAAATAATGCAAAAAAAAAGTGAAATGGAGTTTAGGCAGAATTTAATGCCTCCTTGGAGTTCTCTTTGGATCTTGCTCTTATGTTAACTGAGGCCTATTGTTTTGTCTGCCATTTCCTGGCATTCCAGGAGGTATTTTTGTGCTCTTTATTGTCTGAAGCTGTCCATGTTTGGCTCTTAGCAACCTATTTGAAACTTCAAGTAAATCCACAATTTCTGACTGGCTCCATAGGACTTGGCTGTCTGCAGGAGTGTCCAAACTACTCTAACTTCAAGTCACTAGCAGCACAGTTCCCAGGTTTGGTTCTGGAAAAGTTCCAAGGCATCTTGGGCTCCACCTCTTCCTGTCTCTACCTGCTGACCAGCAAGAAGACTTAGTCATTTGTAAACACTTTCTGAAAGCACTTTAGGTAGAATCTAGAGGGTAGGCTGGATCTTTGGATCTCCTATAGGGGATAGATGACATTCAGATTTTAGAGAAGATGGTGAATCTGTCCTCTGTCACAGAGCCATACATCTGAGTCTGTCCTGGAATATTTCCCTAATCTTTGCAGAGTGGAGCCCCTCTTATTCAATTCAGTGGGGTCTCTTGTAAACCAGAAGTTTTTTTAAGTTCTCCCTTAAGGCAGAAGTAACAATCAGAAGTACCAATCAGGATGGGATGGGGGATGGCCCCATTTCAAAGCCCGTCACTGATGACCCTCCCTCTGAGACTTTTCAAATCCATAGACTTGGTCTCTGATACTGTCTCTTCAACAGGGTTTGAGATGCAGAGTGGGACAAGCATGATTCCTGAGGGTAAGGCAAGCTGTATCCCTGAGAACAGCGTACTTGCCTTTCACAGGCTGTGCCTTCTGGGTGGAGCTTGTGCCTCTTGGCAAAAATGGCTGCTGCAATAGAGGGGACAGGTCTCCCAACTGCTACTTTTCCAGTCTCCTCTCAATGTTTCTCATCCTAGCTTTTCCTTGGGCATTTCTTGTTCACACCATCCTCCTTCCACCAAAACCTCAGGTAAGTGGCTACAAATGAAATCCCTATGCTGTGGCTTCTTATTTTTTTATTTTTGGGTTTTTGTTGTTTTGTTTTGTTTTGTTTTTAAATGGCTTTAACTCTGACAGGCTCCAACTCTTTCTGACAGTTAGAAGCCTCACTGCCTTTCATGGCTGGATAATATATGGGCCCTTATTCTCAGCTCTGGTCCTCTGGGAAGAAGAGCTCATTCTAGGATGTAGGCCTCCTACTCTCAGGGAAAATCTCCCACAACCAAAATATCTCTCCTTACCCTTGGCCTGCCATCCATGAAAGTTGGGCCAGCCCTGCTCATGATTTTACAATTTCTACTAGTCTTGAGGTGGTTTCTGCAATTTCTAATTAAAATATTTCTCTTAAGCTAGTCTTCAGTAAGTAATTCAGTGTGAACATTCCTCAATTTAGTTTTATTTTCATTTTGATTCTAGGAAGAGTTGCAAGAAATATCCACTAACTCCACTGCCATTTTGAAATCCCAACACTGATCATTTCTTGATGATGGCATTATAATTATTTTGTACTTTTAAAATTTAAATATTTAATTTTTAATTTATACTTTCCTAAACTTATGTAAAATTAATGTGTTGTAATATAAAAATTAAAATATTTATATAAAATATATTATTGCCCTTCAGTCTCTTTCTGCTTCTACATCTTGGAAGGAGTCTAAATATTGACTAATGAGAAGAAAAAGAGATGAGTTCATTTTTCTCAGACCATACTTTCCTCCTACTTCCTCTTCAATACTCACCTTTATAATTTGGCAACATACCTGGCTTCTGAACTAGACCCAGGACTCATCAAGCACATGAAACTCTGCTTCCACCCTTACCCAGGTGCCCCCACTTTCTCTTGTCACAGTCTGTACTCATTACAGCAACCAGATGTGTCTTTCTAATATTTAAATAAGATTAAATATTCTTTGATGGTGTCCATTTATTCAGAGTGAAAAGCTAAAATTCTTACAAAAGCACATACTGCCATCAAGGTCTGATCCATCACTATTACACCTCAACTTCTAATATCTCACCTGCCCCACACTATGCAGAAAATTTTCTAGTCTCTTTACTGTGTTTAAACCTCTCCCAGCATGGTTGCACTATAGAACCTTAACACTGGCTGTTCCTATTGCCTGCTGCAATCATTGAAGCCACACCATTTAAAATTAAAACTGCCTAATTTGGACAATTATTTTTATTCAGGTTTATTTTTTATAGCATTCATCACCTAATAAATGTTAGTGTTTACTTATATATTGTGGTTTTGTATGATTTTCTCATTAGAACATAAGTTCATTGAGGCTGAGAATTGTTGCTACTATTATCTTCAATTCCTCGAATAGTACTTGATTTGTAGAAAGGGCTCAGATAAATTTGTTAACTAAATGACATCCTAGCTCTTTTCCTAGAGCCTATAGCAATAAAGTTTTGACAAAGTAAAATTAAAAATAACGTTATAAAATAGTTTCTATTTTTCAATTTACAACTTTTCTGCTTCTCTTTCCTCTGAAATCAGTAAGGGAATGAGACTAAAGGGATGAAGAGATCTAAATCTCTGCATTCTTCTGTATAATATTAAATCTCATGTAAATAAAATAGATCTGTTTCTCTAGTTGAGCTGTAAAATTTAGGATGAGAGAAATTCACTTTTAGTCATAAAAACATTTTTTATATTTATATAAAATACTAGCAGGAATCTCTTAGTAAGTATTATCTTCTTTTTTTAAAATTGCAAATGTTTTCTCATAGATTTTATTTTACTTTTTTGAGGTAATGATTAAGATACTCATGTCTTCAATAGAGGTTTAACTGACAAAATTTATTTGTTTATATTTTTTAAATTGCTTTATTGATTAAGGTATTACATATGTGTCCTTATCCCTCCATTGCTTCTCCACCCCACCACGCATGCCCACACACCACTGTTGTCTGCGTTTATTGATTAAGTTGATATGCATGCTTACAAGTCCTTTTGTTGATCTCCTCCCCACTAAATCAGATTGTTTATTTAATATCTACCCTTCCCCCTTCCCATCTTTACCTTCCCTCTGAGGTTTGATGGTCTGATTGATGCTTCTATCTCTGGATCTGCTGCTTCTTTTTCTTTTTCTCTTTCTTTCTTTCTTTTTTTTTTTTTTCACCAGTGAGAGTTTTATATGTATGGGACATGCAGGAGTCAACTTAGCCTTTTATAGATATAAAACAAACTTCCTTAATTAGACTTGTTTTTTATTTAGCTAAACTCTTTTTTTATTGTTTAAAGTATTACAAATAGTAGTACATATGTCTCCTTTCTTTCCGCTATTGACCTCCCCCCGGCGTTCCCTACCCCACTAGTACATGCCCTCACCTGCCCCACCCCAGTGTCTTATATGCATTGTTTATGCTTATATACATGCATAAAGTCCTTTAGTTGATCTCTTACAGTCGCGCCCACCCCAATTTCCCCTGCCTTCCCACTGTAGTATGACACTCTGTTCACTGTTTCCTGTCCTCTGTATCTGTTTCCCTCCCACCCCACCACCACCTGATTCTTTTCTTTAAAAACATCTTGCCTCTGCGGACAAGAAATGAGCCTATAAGAACAAAAAGTCTTTGAATACCAATTTCAATGTGCAATAATTCTGAGTCCCACTTTCAATGTCAAACAGTTCCTTATGCATACACATCAGGAATGGTATCTGGATGGTGAACAAATGGTGGCAATGCAGGTCCGACCCTCTCTGGTTTGGTTCTAGGCATCCTGCAGCGATGCTCAACTGCTGATTGCTAGCATGGCAAGGCATCATCTGTGTCTTCCATCTCTAGACTGTTTCTACTCTTATCTTCATGGTTGGAGCAGACCTGTCAATTTCTCTCTGTTTCAGGAGTCCACTTAGTCTTATAGTTGTTTTCTGAAAGTATATAAATATATTCTCCACCAAAAGTTAATAAAAGAATCTTTTTTATAAAATTGACTTGAGGTCCTTTTATTTTTGCCCAAAAGATTTTCCTTTGGCTTATTTTGATAGCATATGTGTTTTTCATGGGTGTCTTGCTGTTAGCATTACAAATGAAAATTAATTCTCTAAAGTAAAAATTTTCTAGATGTAATTTACTTATAAGATATTTTTCCTTACATGATATTATCCTACTATCCCCCCTTTTTTGATTAAAGGAGACTTTTGTAATTTTTAATGCAATCATGATTACTTTAAATTTTATTTTTTCACACAAAAATATGACTGCTTTAGGTTCATTGCATGTTAAGCAATTTTACCATGAGATAAACTCCAAATAGAAAATTTTGTTTATACTTTAGAAACAGCTTTTTCTCCAGTGCAATTTAATTTTCTTGAATATTCACTTATTCCAATTAGACAATTTAAATTAATTTAAAGCTTGATTAATCTTTTATTGTTAAATTTAATACTCTACCAACAATCTTAGATTACCCTGTAAATATTAGTGGAAAGGATTATTTGCATTCTTGAGTAGGCTCTGAGCATTCCTAGTGCTAGGCTGGATTTAGATATAGGGCAGCTGCTGTTGGTCTCAATCTGAGCTGGGCCAAGTCTCTGTCTGTTACCTGGGTCCCAATCTCTGCTGGGCTTGGGAAGCAAAGCAGCCATGGGTGCAGGAGACTTCCCTCAGAAGAGGTGAGGGTTCAGGCCCCTGCAAGGTTGGGGGCATGAGGGTCTGTGCCCTACCTCTGTTGAACCCCAAGTTCTCTCCTGATGGCCCCTCTGCAATTGTGCCTGTATTAGGTTGTTTCTGCCCAGAGAAATCTTACTCATCTCTGGCTAACTAGTCAACCTCTGAGGTCAAGCAGGGTATTGTGAGGTTCAGTTCTCTCTCTTTGGTAACCTATGCGCCAGTGGCCTTCGTGCTTGGCACTTCCTTGGGATCCCCTTGCCTGCTGGTGGGACACTGGGACTAATCACATATCTCAGGGAATTCAGGTTCCCTCTCCAGGGAGGGCCCATCTCACACCATTAGCTGAGAGACAAATCCATTATACCAACCACCTGGAGGGTTCAACCTCAGCATTAATAGAAAGCTCAGGCAACAGCTGAGGGCAACTGGATTGTGAGAAAAGGGTCCCTCTTGGCAAAAAGGGTAAATGGGGCCAGTATAGAACACTCAAGTACCTTTCCAGTGCCTTAATTCCTTCTGAAAGGGATCAACTCCTTTCATGTCTTTTTTTAAATTGCTGCTAAATATTCAAAGGATTAGTTTGTAAGTTTGTTTGAGATAATTGTACAATATGCTGTTATGAAATATCAAGAATTATACTGGGCACTCAACGAACAGCCAGGGGACCCAGAACACTACTCCCCAATCGGTGCAAACACTCAGATTCAGAGGAGCTCCACACGCCACGCGGATAAGGAGAGAGAACTACATAACCAGACTCTCAGAGAAGAAATACCATGGGTAGATGAAGAAACAGCCCGTATATGAGAGAAAACAGGCATCACCAGAAAAGGAAGTAAATGAAATAGAAGCAAACATCCTGCCAGAGAAAGAGTTCAGAGAAGTGGTTATAAGGTGGTTGAAAAGAATGGAAGACAAATTTGACAATATGAGAGGGAACCAAGAGGAGATTATAAAGAATCAAGAAGAAATGGAAAATGATATCGCTGCTAAAAAGAACTCAATAGAAAGCTTCAAAAGTAGACTAGAAGAAGCAGAGGACTGCATTAGTAAGCTAGAAGAAAAGTTGGGAAAAAATACTCAAGTGCAGCAGCTTGTAGAAAAAAAAATTAAAAAGCAAGAGGAGAGCCTATGGGAACTTTGGGATATCAACAACAACAACAAAAAACTTTCACATAATAGGGGTTCCAGAAAGACTGGAAACTGAGCAAGGAATAGAAAACTTGTTTGAAGAAATAGTGACAGAAAACTTCCCTGATATAGAAAAGGAAAACGCCACATAAATCTGAGAAGCTCACAGAGTTCCAGGAAAATGAACCACAAAAGACCGACATGAAGGCACATTATAATTAAATTGCAAATGACAGTGTAAGAGAGAAACAGAAAGTTACCTACAAAAGAACCCCCATTACAGGAACAACTGATTTCTCAACAGAAACTCATCAGGCCAGAAGGGAATGGAATGAAATATACAAAGTCATGCAAAGGAAGGGTCTGAATCCAAAAATACTGTACAAGCAAGGCTTTCAATAAAAATTGAAGGTGAAATCAAGAGCTTCACAGACAAAAAAGGACTAAGGAAATGTATTAACATCAAACCAGCAATGCAAGAAAGGTTAAAGGGTCTGCTGTAAAAAAAATAAAAAATAAAAAAAAAATAGGAAGTGAAGAAGGAACACAAGGGTAAAGAATAAAAAATGGTGACAGATAAGTACCTATCAATAACAACTTTAAATGTAAATGGATTAAATGCTCCAATCAAAAGACATAGTGTAATGGATTGGATAAGAAAACATGACTCATATATTTGCTGTCTACAAGAAACCCATTTCAGAAAAAGAGATGCACACAGCCTGATGGTGAAGAGATGGAAGATGGTGTTTCAGGCAAATGGAAATGAAAAAAAAAAGCTAGGGTAGTAATACTTATATCAGATAAATTAGAACTCAAAGTGAAGGATATAACAAGAGATAAGGAAGGCCACTTCATAATACTAAAGGGAACAATCCAACAAGAAGAAATGACTCTGGTAAACATTTATGCACCTAATACAGGAGCACCTAAAAACATAAAAAAAAAATCTTGGGGGATATCAAGGGAGAGATTGACAGCAATACAATCATAGTAGGAGACTTTAATACCCCACTGTCACCACTGGACAAATTCTTTAAACAAAAAATCAGCAAAGGAACATCAATCCTAAATAACTCACTATACCAGATAGAATTAATTGATACCTTTAGAACATTTCACCCCAAAGCCACAGAATATACATTCTTCTCAAGTGCACATGGGTCATTTTCAAAGTTAGACCATATGTTGGGTCATAGGAAAAGTCTCTTCAAATTCCATAAAGTAGAAATCATATTAAGCAACTTCTCAGATCACAGTGGCATACAACTAGAAATCACCTGCAATAAAAAGAATACAAAGAAATCAAACAGAGAGAGAAAACAAGATGGCGGCATAGGTGAGCACCTAAATTGCTGCCTCACACAACAATTTCAAACCTACAACTAAGAGACAGAACAAAGATCACCCAGAACCACAGGAAAGCTGGCTGAAATTCTACAACGAGAAGGAAAGATAGGGGCTCACAGAGAGCCAGAGGAGCTGCAAAAAGATGAGGTACAGAGAAGTGCGTGTGGAGAGAGTGGGTGCTGGATTGCCTGGCTGGCTTCCTCTTCCAGGAGAGATATGGGAGACTCCTAACTGCACTGAAAACCTTATCCTACAGCACTGAATGGCCTAGACTGATATGGGGGGACTTTGGACTGTGAAAAGGGAGAAGTGCAGAGAAATTTAGGGGAGCCAAGAAAGGGCAAAAGTCTGGTGGCACGCACAGCACTGCGCAAAGAACATGGACTGAAGATTGTGCCACTGGACTTCACTAGTGGACAGGTAACAGAGCCTCCCAACTGCGACAATTCTAACTCCACTAAACCCCAGTTTTGGGTGAGACCCCAGGGACCCAGACTCATATGGTCCCAGAGCGCAGGGGAGCCGGAAAGGCAGTGGTATAGAGGCACCACGCATGCACACAAGGACAGCGCCAGAGATTATCAAGACACATGTGAGACCCAGGGGGCGTGTAGGGCATGGATGACTGGAGGACAAGGTGGTCTGTTAAGCCCTGAGACTCCATCCCTTTCAAGCTAAACAGAGAGGCTTTTGCAGTTTTGCAAGTTTTGTATCATAAGGCTGAATCCAACACAAAAGTAATCCTGACAAAGTGAAAATGTGGAGATAAGAAACAGATCACAAACAAAAGAAATCAGGAAAACAAATGACTGGATATAGAGTTCAAAACCAAGGTTATAAGGTTTTTCAAGAATTTCTTAGAAGAGTTGGATAAAGTTAGCGAAATCCAAGAAGACATGAAAAAGAACCAACTTAGAGATGAAAAAGGACCAAGTAGAAATAAAACATACACCGACTAAAATAAAAAATATTATACAGAGACCTAACAGCAGACTAGAGGAAGGCAAGAATCAAGTAAAAAAATTGAAATATAAAGAAGCAGAAAGCACTCAACTGGAAAAGCAAGAAGAAAAAAAAATCCAAAAATGTGAAGATAATGTAAGGAGCCCCTGGGACAACTTCAATAGTACCAACATCCAACTTATGGGGGTGCCAGAAGAAGAGAGAGATCAAGATACTGAAAACCTATTTGAAGAAATAATGCCTGAAAACTTCCCACATCTGGTAAAAGAAATAGACTTACAAGACCAGGAAGTACACAGAACCCAAGGTAAAAGGAATCCAAAGAGAACCATACCAAGCCACATCATAATTAAAATTCCAAGAGCAAAAGACAAAGAGAGAATATTAAAAGCAGCAAGAGAAAAACCTACTAAATACCTACAAGGGAGCACCCATAAGATTGTCAGCTGATTTCTCAACAGAAAAGATGCAGGCCAGCTGGGAGTGTAAAGAAATATTCAACATGATCAATAGTAAAAATCTACAACCAAGAATACTCTATTCTGCAAAGATATCATTCAGAATTGAAAGGTAGATAAAGAGCTTCCCAGATTAAAAAAAAAAAAGCTAAAGGAGTTCATCAACACCAAACCAGAATTATATGAAATAGTGAAAGGTACTCTTTAAGAAGAGGAAGAAAGAGGTAAAAGATTTAAAAAAAAGTATGAACAACACATACATATCTATCAACAAGTAAATCTAAAAATTAAGTGAATTAAAATTTGATGAATAGAATAACTGGTGAATATAATACAATCAGGAGCACAGAAAGAGAGTTGACTGATAATTCTCAGAGGGAAAGATGTGAGTGTGGGTGCAGGGAGAGACTGGAAAAAAATCATACACCTATGGATGAGGTCAATACGGGGGTGGTAAGGGTAGGGGGAGAGGTGTGCACCTGGTTGAATAGAGCAATGGAGGGGAAAAAAGAGAAACAAATGTAATATTCTGAAAAATAAAAATTTGATTAAAAAAAGAGACTTCAGTGTTAAATAGACCTGCTATGCCACTTAACATGCATAAATTTTAAGTAGATTTTTGCTGGGTGTTTTTTAATTAAGTTACTCTATATGTAAAATGCAATTTTTGTGACAGAGATGTTATATAAACATAGAAATATTTGAATGTATATCAAATTATGTAATGCAACATTTATTCAATAAATTGACAATTGTTATTTGTAAAAAAAGAAACAATAAAAACAAAACAAAAAAAATCAAACACAAGGAGAGTAAACAGCATGCTATTAAACAATAACTGGGTTACCAGAGAGAGCAAGGAAGATATAAAAAAACATCATGGCAACAAATGATGATAACACAACAATACAAAATTTATGAGACTCAGTGAAAGCAGTCTTGAAAGGGAAGTTCATAGCTCTAAAAGCCTACTGCAAAAAACAAGAAACAATGTTAATACATTACCTAACCCTACAACTCAAAGAGCTAAAAAGAGAGCAACTAGAAAAGCCCAGTGTAGGCAGAAGGAAGAAAATATTAAGATCAGAGTGGAGATAAACGACATAAAGACAAAAAAAAATTCAAAAGATCAACAAAACTAAGAGCTGGTTCTTTGAAAGGATAAACAAGATTGATGGATCTCTAGCCAGGCTCACCAAGAAGCAGAGAGAGAAGACCGAAATAAACAAAGTCAGAAATTAAAGAAGAGAAATAACAATAGACCCCTCTGAAATAAAAAGGATTGTTAAAAAATACTATGAGCAACTCTATTCCAACAAAGTAGACATCCTAGAGGAAATGGACATATTCCTAGAAAAATATAACCTTCCACAACTCAATCACGATGAATCTAAACATCTCAACAGTCCAATAACTATAGAAGAAATTGAAGCAGTCATCAAAAAGCTTCCAGAAAACAAAAGCCTGGGACAAGATGGCTACACAGGAAAGTTTTTTTCCAAACATTCATGGAAGAATTAAAACCTATCCTCCTCAGACTATTCCAAAATATTCAAGAAGAAGGAACACTTCCAAACACCATCTATAAAGCTAGCGTCATGCTAATACCAAAACCAGATAAAGACAATACAATGAAAGAGAATTACAGGCCAATATCCCCCATGAACATAGATGCCAAAATCCTCAAGAAAATTCTGGCAAATTTGATCCAGCAGTACATCAGAAAGAATCTACACCATGACCAAATAGGATTTATTCCAGGGATGCAAGGATGATCTAATATACGGAAATCAATAAATGTGATACATCACATAAAGAAGTTGAGAGATAAAAATCACATAGTCATATAAATTGATGCAGAAAAAGCTTTTGACAAAATCCAACATCATTTATTGATAAAAACTCTCAGCAAGGTGGGAACAGAAGGATCATACCTCAACATCATAAAAGCCGTATATGAAAAACCCATAGCCAACATCATACTCAATGGAAAAAAAAATAAAACCATTTCCCTAAGAATAGGAACAAGGCAGGAATGCCCACTCTCACCTCTCCTGTTTGACATAGTACTGGAAGGATTACCCATTGCAATTAGACAAGAAAAAGAAATAACAGGCACCCAAATTGGAAAAGAAGAAATAAAGCTGTCCTTATTCGCAGATGACATGATACTGTACATAAAAAGCTGAAGGACTCCACCCAAAAATTAATAGACTTAATAAATGAATTTGGCAATGTAGCAGGATACAAAATTAATGCCAAGAAATATTTGACATTTCTATACACTAATAGTGAAATTATAGAAAGAGAGACTAAAAAAAAAATCCCATTTACCATCGCACCAAAAAAATTAAGATACATAGGAATAAATTTAATTAAGAGGGTAAAAGACCTATGCCCAGAAAACTAAAGGACATCGAAAAAAGAGATACAGAAAGATGTAAACAGATGGAAGAGCATACAATGCTCATGGATTGGGAGAATTAACATCTTTAAAATGTTCATACTACCCAAACCAATCTATAGATTCAATGCATTACCCATTAATATACCAACAACATATTTCATAGGCCTAGAAATAACTATCCAAAGATTAATATGAAACCAAAAAAAGACCCCAAATACCCACAACAATCTTGAGAAAGAAGAATAAAGTAGGTGGGATCTCAATACCAGATTTTAAGCTATATTACAAAGCAACTGTTCTCAAAACAACCTGGTACTGGCACAAGAACAGACACATAGACCAATGGAATAGAATAGAGAATCCAGATATCCACCCAAACCACTATGCTCAATTAATATTTGACAAAGGATGCATGAACATACAATGGAGTCAAGACAACCTCTTCAATAAATGGTGTTGAAAAAATTGGACAGATACAAAAAAAAATGAAACTAGACCACTAGGTTATGATACAGAAAAATAAACTCCAAATGGATACAGGACTTAAATATATGATGGGAAACTATAAAAATAGTAGAGGAATCCACAGGCAGCACAATCTTAGACATATGCTGAAAGAACTTCTTCACTGATACTGCTCCAAGGACAATGGAAGCTAAAGAGAAAATAAACAAATGGGTCTATATAAAAATTAAAACTTTTGCACAGCAAAAGAAACCAACAACAAAACAACAAGAAAGCCCACTGTATGGAAGAACATATTTGCAAATGTTATCACTGATAAATGTTTAATCTCCAACATATATAGCCAACTTATATAACTTAATAAAAGGAAGATAAATGATCCAATAAAAAAATAGGCAGCGGAGCTAAATAGAACCTTTTCGAAAGATGAAAGAAGGACAAGAGACACATGAAAACATGCTCAAAGTTGCTAATTATCCCAGAGATGCAAATCAAAATGACAATGTGATACTATCTCACATCTGTCAGAATGGCAATCATCAACAAATCAACAAATGAAAAGTGTTGGTGAGGATGCAAACAAAAAGGAACCTCGTGCACTGCTGGTGGGAATGCAGACCAGGGTAGCCATTGTGGAGAACGGTATGGAGTTTTCTCAAAAAACTAAAAATGGAACTCCCATTTGATCCATCATTCCCACTCTTAGAAATATATCCCAAGAAACTAGAAACATGAGTCAGAAAGAATATATGCACTCCTATGATCATAACAGCACAATTTACAATAGCTACAATTTGGAAACAGCCTAGGTGCCAATCAGCACATGAGTGGATCAGAAAACTATGGTACATCTATATAATGGAATACTATGCTGCATCAAAAAAGGAATTCTTATCATTTGCATCTATCTGGATGGAACTGAAGAGCATTATGCTAAGTGAAGTAAGCCATCAATGAAAGAAAAAAACTGATCTCACTCATTTATGGATGATAAAGAACATTATAAACTGATAAAAAGATAGATACAGAGGCAGTAAAGCATCAAACAGACTGTCAAATTACAGCAGGTAGATATGTATACATGTAATACATTAATAAAAATTTTTAAAAAAGAATTATACAGTACTGACATTGTAGAATAATATCTTGCAAGGATATTCTTTGCTCCAAGTTATAGCAATTTAATTTCAAACTGTTAATTTCTTTTTGTAACTTATATAAACTTTGTCAGAGAGGCAAAAACACAAATTACTTACTTTAGTTCAAGAGGCCAAATATATTGACTTTCAATTACAATCCTTAGGACATTTGAAGGAAACTTCTCTTTATTTCTTTCCAAAATAATTGTTAGGCTACAGAGAATTTCATTTAAAAATCTTTGTCACAATTTCTCTTAAGGTTATGGTGACCACTAGTATGGATTAGATTTAATATATTTTTATATATTATCTTATAATTTTTAAAACTTTTATTTTTTACATGTGTCCTTATTGTCCCATTACCCCCGTCCCCCTCTCATGCCCCACCCCTCTGTTGTCTATGTCCATTCATTAGGCTCATATGATCATACACAAATCCTTTTGTTGATCTCTCCCCATAACTCCCATGGACCTCCACCTTCCCTGAGGTTTGATGTTCTGATTGATGTTTCTCAGTCTCTGAATCTGTTCTTGTTTGTCAGTCTATATCATTCATTATATTCCACAAATGAGTGAGATCATGTGATTTTTATCTTTCTCTGCATGGCTTATTTCACATAACATAATGCTTTCCATCTCTATTAATGTTGTTGTAAATGGTAGAAGCTCCTTTTGTTTTTACTGCAGCATGGTATTCCATTTTGTAGATGCACAATGTTTTTTATTAATTTATTTTTATTTCTATCTGATTATTTTCCCCCTATTGCCCTTCTCACCCTGCAGTACATGCCTTTTTCCCCTTTCTCCCCCCCCCCCCACCCATTACCCAGTATCCACTGGCTATGCCTACACACACATACATAAATGTCCTTCAGTTGATCTACAGGCCCCCCAACTTCCCCTGCCTTCCCATTGTAGCAGGACAGTCTCTTCATTGCTTCTTTGCCTCTGCATCTGATTCCTCCCCACCCCCTGATTCTTGTCTTTAAAAACATCTTGCCCCTGTAGGCTAGAAATAAACCCACAAGAGCAAAAGAAAAACATTCAAGTCCCAATTTCAATGTCCGATAGCTTTGAGTCCCAATTTCAATGTCAAACAGTTCCTTATGTGTACATGTCACCAATGGTATCTGGATAGTGGACAAATGTTGGCAATGCCAATCCCACCTCTCTGCTTCGGTCCTAGGAATCCTGTAGCGATGCACAACTGCGAATCCATTCATCTGCTGATGGGCACTTAGGCTGTTTCCAAATCTTAGCTATGGTGAATTGTACTGCTATGAACATAGAGGTGCATATATCCTTTCTGATTTGTGTTTCTAGTTTCTTGGGATATATTCCTATAAATGGGATCACTGGGTCAAATGGGAGATCCATTTTTAGTTTTTTGAGGAAACTCCATACTGTATTCCAAAGTGGCTGCACCAGTCTGCATTCCCACCAGCAGTACAAAAGAAATCCTTTTTCTTCGCATCCTAACCAAACGTGCCCTTTGTTGATTTGTTGATAGCCACTCTGACAGATGTGAGATGGTACCGCATTGTTGTTTTGATTTGCATCTCTCTGATGATTAGTGACTTTGAGCAGGTTTTCATATGTTTGTTGACCTTCCTTGTGTCTTCTTTTAAGAAGTGCCTATTTAGATCAGTTGCCCATTTTTTTTATTGAGTTGTTTATCTTCTTTTTGTGAAGTTGTTTGAGTTCTCTGTAAATGTTGGAGACTAAACACTTATCGTTGATGTAATTGGCAAATTTGTTCTTCCATGCAGTGGGTGTTTTGATTGTTTTATTGATTGTTTCTTTTGCTGTGCAAAAGCTTTTTATTTTGATGTATTCCCATTTGTTTATTTTCTCTTTAGTTTCTATTGCCTGAGGAGCAGTATCTGTGAAGAAGTTCAGTTGGCATATGTCTGAATTTTGCTGCCTTTGGATTCCTCTAGGATTTTTATGGTTTCCATCTTATGTTTAAGTCCTTTATACATTCTGAATTTACTTTTTGTTTATGGTGTAAGTTGGTGGACTGGTTTCATTTTTTTTTGCATGTCCAATTTTTCCAGCACTATTTGTTGAACAGACTGTTTTGACTCCATTGTATGTTCATGCCTCCTTTATCAAATATTAATTAGTGGTTTGCGTTGATTTCTGGGTTCTATACATATGTTTGATTGGTCTATATATATGTACTTGTGCCAGTACCAGGCTGTTTTAAGAACAGTAGCTTGAAATCTGGTATTGAGATCCCACCTTCTTTGTACTTCTTTCTCAGGATTGCTTTAACTATTTGTGGTCTTTTTTTATTCCAGATGAATTTTTGGAAAGTTTGTTCTAGGTCTGTGAAATATGCCATTGGTATATTAATGGTGATTTCATTGAATTTATGGGTTGCTTTAGGTAGTATGGACATTTTGATAATGTTGATTGTACCAATCCATAAACGTGGTATGTTCTTCCATCTGTTTATGTCTTCCTCTATCTCTTTTTTCAGTCTCATGTAGTTTTCTGCATATAGGTCTTTTACCTCCTTAGTTAAGTTTATTCCTAGGTATCTTTATTTTTTTTTTGGTGCAATGGTAAATGGGACTGCTCTTTTAGTCTCTCTTTCTGTAAGTTCATTTTTATTATATAGAAATGCCATGGATTTCTTGGCATTAATTTTGTATTTTGCTAATTGTTGAATTCATTTATAGAGTCTAATAATGTTTTGATGGAGTCTTTAGAGTTTTCTATGTAAAGTATCATGTCATCTGCAAATAAGGACACTTTTTTTTTTCAATCTGGATGCCTTTATGTCTTTTTCTTGTCTGATCGCAATGGCTAGTACTTTCAGCAGTGTGTTAAATAGGAGTGGTGAGAGTGGGCATCTGTTCTTATGGCAAAGAGTTTTAGTTTTTTCCCCAAGGT
Organism: Lasiurus cinereus; assembly: GCA_011751065.1. NCBI lineage: Eukaryota > Metazoa > Chordata > Mammalia > Chiroptera > Vespertilionidae > Lasiurus > Lasiurus cinereus. Next base: position 56,615,559 of record JAAGEH010000286.1, on the reverse strand, counting down.
ATGATGTGTGCTGTGGGTTTGTCATATATGGCTTTTATTATGTTGAGGTATGATCCTTCTATTCCCAACTTGCTAAGAGTTTTTATCAAGAACAGGTGTTGGATTTTGTCAAATGCTTTTTCTGCATCAATTGATATGACTGTGTAATTTTTATCTCTCAATTTGTTTATGTTATGTATCACATTCATTGATTTGTGAATATTCTACCCTTCTTGCATCCCTAGGATAAATCCTACGTGGTCACCATGTACGATCCTTCTGATCAACTGCAGGATTTGATTTGGTAGAATTTTGTAGAGGATTTTGGCATCTACGTTCATGAGGGATATTGGCCTGTAATTCTCTTTCATTGTGTTGTCTTTATCTGGTTTTGGTATTAGAGTGATGCTTGCTTCAGAGAAGGAGTTTGGAAGTGTTCTTTCCTCTGGAATATTCTGGAATAGTCTGAGGTGGATAGGTTTTAGTTCTTCCTTGAATGTTTGGTAAAATTCCCTTGTGAAATCGTCTATCCCTGGGCTTTTTTTTTGCTGGAAACTTTTTGATGACCTCTTCATTTTCTTCCGTAGTTATCAGTGTATTGAGATTTTTAGAATCTTCCTGAATGAGTTTTTGAAGGTTGTGTTTTTGAAGGAATGTATCCATTTCCTCTAGGTTGTGTAATTTGTTAAAATAGAGTTGTTTATAGTATTTTAAAATAATCCTTTGTATTTCTGTGGTGTGTATTGTTACTTCATGTCTTTCATTTCTGATTTTGTTTGTTTGGGTTGTCTCCCTTTGCTCCTTGGTGAACCTGTCTGGAGGTTCATCAATCTTGTTTATTCTTTAGAAGAACCAGCTCTTGGTTTTGTGGTTTTGTTGATTTTTTTTGTTTTGTTTATATGCCATTCATTTCTGCTCTGATCTTTATTATTTCCTTCCTTCTGCTCACTGTGGGCTTTTCTTGTTGCTCTCTTTGAGTTATTGAATTATGTTATTCATTACTATTTTTTCTTGTTTTTCTTTTTTTCTTTTTTTTTTCTCAGTTAGTCCTGCAGATCTATAAAATTCCCTCACAGGACTGCTTTCATTGTGTCCCATAGCATTTGTGTTGTTATATTTTTATTGTCATTAGTCTCCAGGAGGTTTTTACTTTCTTCTTTGATCTCATTGGTAACCCAATCATTATTTAATAGCAAGCTTTTCAGTTTCCAAGTGTTTGAATTTTTTGGAATGTTGTTATTGTAGTTTATTTCTAATATTATTCCATTGTGGTCTGAGAAAATGCTTAATATGATTTCAATCTCTTTGAATTTGGGGAGATTTTGCTTGTGACCCAATATGTGATCTATTTTGGAAAATGTCCCATGTGCATTTGACAAGGATGTATATTACATGGCTTTGGGGTGATATACTCTGAAGATATCAATTAGATCCATCTGATCTAGTGAGTTATTTAGAATTGCTATTTATTTGCTTATTTTTTTGTCTAGAGGATTTATCCAGTGATGTCAGTGGTGTATGAAAGTCTCCTACTATGATTGTATTGTTGTTGACCTCTCTCTTGATATCTTTCAGGATATATATATATATATATATTTGGATGTTCCTGTATTTAGTATTATGTAGTAGCCTTCATTATTTCTTGTTAAGGCCTTTACTTTGAGATCTATTTTATCAGATATAAGTATCACCACCCCAGCTTTTTCTCATTTCTATTTGCCTGTAAAATATTTTTCCATCCCTTCATTCTCAGTCTGTATGAATCCTTTGCTCTCAGATGGGTCTCTTGTAGACAGCAAATATATGGGTCATGTTTTCTTAACAATTCAGCTACCCTATGTCTTTTGATTGGTGCATTTAACCCATTTATTTTTAATGTTATTATTGACAAGTTTATGTTTGTTTTCATATTTTTTTTAGTGATTGTGTTTCTTCTTGCCTTTCTGTTTCATCTTTTTACAGCAGTCCCTTTAGCATTTCTTGCATTGTTGACTTAGTAATAATAAACTCTCTTAGCTCTTTTTTGTTTGTGAAGCTCCTGATTCCACCTTCAATTTTAAATGTTCCCCTTGTTGTGTATAATATTCTTGGGTTCAGTTCCTTGCTTTGCATCACTTTATATATTTTCTTCTATTCCCTTCTGGCCTGATGTGTTTCTGTTGAGAAATCAGTTGATATTTTAATAGGAGATCCCTTGTAGGTAAATTTCTGTCTCTCTCTGGCAGCCTTTCAAATTCTTACTTTGTTCTAAGTGTTCACAAATTTAATTATGGCGTGTCTTGGTGTCATTCTTTTGGGGTTCAACTTGTTTGGGACTCTGTATTTCTTTGACCTGCATAGTTTTGTTTCTTAGCAGTATCAGGGAAGTTTTATGTTTTTATTTCTTCAAATAGGTCTTCTATTCCTTGCTTCTCTTTCTTTCCTTCTGGTATGCCTATTAAGTGAATGTTGTTTCATTTTGTTTTGTCCCAAAGCTCTTTTAGGCTATCTTCTTGTTTTTTAAGTCTCTCCAGTTGCTGCTTTGTTCGTGTGTTTTTTCCTACTTTGTCTCTAATTTGCCGATGCGGTCCTCAGCCTCTTCTAGTCTACTGTTTAAGCCTTCCATTGTGTTCCTTATTGCAGGTATGTTGTTCTTCATCACCTCTTGGTTTATTTTCATGATGGTGACATTGTCATTCAGTTCCTTATAGTTCTCATTGAATTGTGTATATTTGTCATTATGTTGTGTGTATTAGTCATCCAGCCATTGAAACATCCTTAAAACCATTACTCTGAATTCTTTTTCTGATAAGCTGATGGCCTCCATTTCATATAACTCCCCTTCTGGTGATTCCCTTTTTTCTTTCCTTTGGGGATTGCTTTTTTGTCTTCCCATGTTTTCCTATAATGTTTTAATTGTAGATCCAATTGATTTTCTACCCAGGTTCTTTTGGGAATGATTCTACTGGTGTATTCTCTCAATTCTCCTGGGCTTGTTAATCTATTGTAGCTCCCTACTTGAACTATTTGGGTTATTTTGATGTAGACCTGCAAGCTTGAGAGGTATGACTTTGGTGTCTAGAAGTCCGCAACTGTAGAGTGTAGTGTTTCTATTTTTGCTGTTTTGCACCCTTAATTGAGATCATGTATGACCAGTGGGGACTCATAGTGGTACCAAGGACCCATCTGTTGTGAAGATGTGGCTCAGGGGCCTACACTCTGGAGAAGTGTGACTGTGGTGCCCAGAGTTCTGTAGTTGTGGGTGGGCAGACTAAGCTTTTGCTGCTGCACCTGTAGTGGATAAACACTTACTTCCAGTGGCAGCTCACAGGAACACCCATGGTATGTTTGCCAGTGAGGCACACTGAAGCACTCTGAAGGGCCCTGGCAATGTAGCTGTTTAATTGAGGTGTCTGTGGCTAGGTATCCAAAATTTCTACTTCTGGGGAGAGTGTGCCTCTGTTTGTTCAAGGTCACACCCAGGGAGAGCTCACAGTAGCTCCCAAATCCCTCTGAGGGTCGATGGGCTCAGGGTGCCTGCCTGTTTGAACTTCACATATGTGGAGGTACATTTGCCAGGAGCAGTGTTCTAGGCACTCTGCAGGGTCCTGCACTGAGATTGAGCCAGCATAGTGCTCTGACATGTTCTGTGGGCTCCTGCACTGAGGTTGAGCCACTGGGGAAAATGTGGGTAGTTATTCAGGAAGAGGGAATTCAGAAACTCTACTTGGGGCAGGGTGCCCTTGTCTGTGCTGAATCACACCAAGCAGAGACTCACAGCTGCTTCCAGAACACGCTATGTATAGATGGGCTCAGGCATCCTGTTCCTTTGTGGAGGAGCCTTTAGCCGGCACAGTGCTCTGACGTGTTCTGTGGGGCCCTGACACTGAGGTTGATCCTCTGGAGTAAATGTGGGCAGCTATTCAGGAAGAGGAAATTCAGAATTTCTACTGCAGGGCCCTCTGTGCTTGTCTGTACAATATCACACCTGCAGGGTCTCTCAGTGGCTCCCAGGTACTGCCTAGGGGGTAGGGTGTCCTGGCTGCCTGCACACTGAACATATGCTAATGTGGACTGGAGTTCTGCCACTGGGGAGGGGTAGGTTCCACTTACTGCTTTGGAGGTGGAGATTCCAGGGTCCATGGGTCTGCAGCTGTGGCAGCAGGATTTTGGCTGGAGTGGCTGCTGAGTCGCAGAGCAGTTCCAAGGCCTGTCTGGTTGGTGGTGTTGATGAGTTCCTAAATAAAGGCAGTTTACCCCTTCAAGATAGTGTGAGTTCCGTGCCTGTGTCCTGCAGTCTGGGGAGTGCCCGCAGCAGTGGTAATCTCTTCTTATCCAAGAGAGCCTGGACTGCTGGCCCCTTCTGCTCCTCGGAGATTTAACTGTCCCTTACTCACTCACACACACACCACATACATCCACACACTCTTCTTTTATCCCCTCACTCACTTCCTCTCCCTCACCTCTGTCCTGCCAGGCACCATCTTTTTAGGATAGAACTGGACCTGCTTTTGTTCATCAGTTTATTTTGTTCATTATATTCCATAAATGAGTGAGATCATGTGATATTTATCTTTCACTGACTACCTTATTTTACTTAGCATAGTGCTCTCCAGTTCCATCCATGCTGTTTCAAATGGTAAAAATTCATTTTTTACAGCAGTGTAGTATTCCATTGTGTAGATGTATCATATTTTTATAATCTACTCATCTGATGATAGGTACTTAGGTTGTTTCCAAATCTTAGCTCTGCTTAATTGTGCTGCTATGAACATAGGGGTGTATATATCCTTTTGGATTAGTGTTTCTAGATTCTTGGGATATATTCCTAGAAGTGGGATCACTGGGTCAATTGGGAGTTCCACTTTTAGTTTTTGAGGAAAGTCCATACTGTTCTCCACAATGGCTGCACTACTCTGCATTCCCACCAGCAGTGCACAAGAGTTCTTTTTTCTCAGCATCCTTGCCAGCACTTGTCATTTGTTGATTTGTTGATGATAGCCATTCTGATAGGTGTGAGATGACATCATCTTGTTGTTTTGATTTGTATATCTCAGATACTTATTGACTTTTAGCATGTTTTCATGTCTCTTGTCCTTCCTTATGTCTTCTTTCAAAAAATGTCTATTTAGGCCCATTGCCCATTTATTGATTAGGTTGTTTATCTTCCTTTTGTTAACTTGTATGAGTTCCCTGTAATATTGAAGATTAAAACCTTATCAGTTATAACATTGGCAAATATGTTCCCGCATGCAGTGGGCTTTCTTGATATTTTGATGATTTTTTTTTTCTGTGCAAAAGTTTTTATTTTGCTGTAATCCTATTTGTTTATTTTCTCTTTAGTATCTATTTCCTGAGGAGCAGTATCAGTGAAGAAATTGCTTCAGCATATGTCTCAGATTTTGCTACCTGTGGATTCTTCTAGTATTTTTATGGTTTCTCATCTTATGTTTACTTCCTTTATCCATTTTGAATTTATTTTTGTGTATGTTGTAAGTTGGTGGTCTAGCTTCATTCTTTGGCATGTATCTGTCTAATTTTACTGACACCATTTATTGAAGAGACTTTCTTAGCTCTATTATATGTTCATGCCTCCTTTGTAAAATATTAATTGTACATAGTGGTTTGGGTTGATTTCTGGGTTCTCTATTTGTTTCCATTAATCTATATGTCTGTTCTTAAGCCATTAGCAGGCTGTTTTGAGAACAGTGGCTTTGTAATACAGCTTGATATTTGGTACTGAGATCCCACCTACTTTGTTCTTTCTCAGAATTGTTCAGCTATTTGTGATCTTTTTTACTCCAGATGAATTTTTAGAGAGATCTTTCCAGGTCTGTGAAAGATCTACTGGTATTTTAATGGGGAGTGCATTGAATGTATATATTGCTTTGGGTAGTATAGATATTGTGATTATGTTGATTTTACCAATCCATGAGCACTGTATGTTCTTCCATCTGTTTAAGTCTTCCTCTATCTCTTTTTTTAGTGTATTGTAGTTTTGTGGGTATAAGTTTATTTATGTCCTTAATTAAGATTATTCCTAGAGTTCTTAACTTTTTTTGGTGTGATGGTAAATTTGATTGCTTATTTAGCCTCTATCTTCAAGTTTACTATTGATATATAGAAATGCCATAAATTTCTTGGCATACATTTTTTATCCTGCTACATTGCCAAATTCATTTATTAAGTCTAATAATTTCTGATGGATTCTTTAGGATTTTCTATGTATAGCATCATGTCATCTACAAATAAGGACAGTTTTACTTCTTTTCCAAATTGGATACCTTTTGTTTCTTGTTCTTGTCTAATCACAATGGCTAGTACTTCTAATACTATGTCAATCAGGAGTGGTAAGAGTGAGCATCCCTATCTTGTTCCTGTTCTTAGGGGAAATGGTTTTGTTTTTGCCCATTGAGTATAATGTTAGCTGTGGGTTTATCATATATTGCTTTTATTTGGTTGACATATGATCTTTTTTTCCCACCATTTTGAGAGTTTTTATCAAGAAACTCTTATTGGATTTGGTCAAATGCTTTTTCTGCATCAATTGATATGACTGTGATTTTTATCTCTCAATGTGTTTATGTGATGTATTACATTTATTGATTTGCAGATATTGTACCATCCTTGCATCCCTGGAATATGTTCATGGTGTATGATCTTTCTGATGTACTGCTGCATCCGATTTGCTAGAAATTTTGTTGGGGATTTTGGCATTTATGTTTATGAGAGATATTGGCCTATAATTTTCTTTCATTGTGTTGTCTTTATCTGGTTTGGGGATTAGGATGATGCTGTATTCATACAAGAAGCTTGGAAGTGTGTCTTACTCTTGAATAATTTGGAATAGTCTGAGGAGGATAGGTTTTATTTCTTCCTTAAATGTTTTGTAAACTCCTCTGTGAAACTGTCTGGCCCAGGAGGTTTTTTGTTGACTGCTTCAATTTCTACCCTATGTATTGGGGTATTGAGCTTTTTTAGATTCTTCATGATTGAGTTTTGGAAGGTTGTATTTTTCTAGCAATATGTCCATTTCTTCCATGTTGTCTAGAGTGTTGGAATAGAGTTCTTCATAGTATTTTGTAACAATCCTTTGTATTTCTGTAGGGTTGGTTGTTATTTTGCCTCTCTCATTTCTAATGTTGTTTATTTGGATCTTCTCTCTTTTCTTCTTGGTGAGCCTGGCTATAGGCTCATTAATCTAGTTTATTCTTTCAAAGAACCAGCTCTTGGTTTCATTGATTTTTTTTGTGGGTTTTTGTTTTGTTTTGTTTTTTGGTCTCCATATAATTTATTTATGCTCTGATATTTATTATCTCCTTCCTTCTGCTCACTCTGGGCTTTTCTTGCTGCTCTCTTTCTAATTCTTTAACTTGTAGAATTAGATTATTTCTACCATTTTTTTCTTATTTTTGAGGTAGACCTGTAGAGCTATAAACTTCTCTCTCAGGACTGCTTTCATTGTGTCTCATAGGTTTAGACTGTTGTGTGTTTGTTTGTTTTTTTGTCATTAGTTTCCAGGATGTTTTTAATTTCTTGTTTGGTCTCTTTTGTAATCTAACTATTTTTTAATAGCATACTATTCAGCTTCTAAGTGTTTGAATTTTTTGGATTGCTTTCATTGTAGTTTATTTCTAATATGCCATTGTGGTCTGAGGATATTATTGATATTATTTCATTTTTTTAAATTTGGGAATACTTTTCTTGTGTTCCAATATGTGGTCTATTGTTGAAAATGTCCCATGTGCACTTGAGAAGAACATATATTCCATGGATTTGGAGTGAAATATTCTGAAGATGTCAATTAAGTCCTTCTACTCTAGTGAGTTATTTAGGATTGCTGTTTCTTTACTGATTTTTTTGTCTAAAGGATTTACCCAGTGATGTCAACGGTGTATTAAAGTCCCATACTATGATTGTATTATTGTCAGTCTCTCCCTTGATATTTTCCAGGAGTTTTTTAATGTATTTGGGTGCTCTTGCATTGGGTGCATATATGTTCATTAGAGTTATATCCTCTTGTTGTATCAATCCCTTTAGTATTATAAAGTGGCATTCTTTATCTCTTGTTATGGCCCTCACTCTGAGTTCCATTTTGTCAGATATAAGTATTGCTTCCCCTGTTTGTTTGTTTTTTAATTTACATTTGCATGAAAAATATTTTGCCATCCCTTCACTTTCAGTCTAGGTGAGTCCTTTTTTCTGAGGTGAATCTCTTTAGACTGCTTATATATGGGTCATGTCTTTTATCCATTCATCCACTCGATGTCTTTTAAATGGAGCATTTAGCCAATTTAAATGTAAAGTTATTGAAAGGTACTTGGCTTTAGCCATTTTTATTGTCTGTGCCTGTGATCCTTCTTACCTTTTTACTTATTTATTTTTTTAAACCAGTCCCTATAGCTTTTGTTGCATTGCTGTCATTTTTTTTTTTTGTCTGTGAATCTCCTTATTTTATCTTTAAATTTGAATGACAGTCTTTCTGAATAGAATATTCTTGGATTCAGTCTCTTGATTTGCAACCTTCCTTCCATTTTTTTCTGGCCTGATGTGTTTTTGTTGATAAATCACTTGATAATCTCATAGGAGATCCCTTTTATGTAACTTTCTGTCTCTCTCTTGAAGCCTTTAAGATTCTTTCTTTGTCCTGAATATTTGCCATCATAATTATGATGTGTCTTGGTGTGGTTCTTTTCGGGTTCATCTGGTTTGGGCTCTCTGTGCTTATGTGACTTTTTTTCCTTCCCCACATCTGGGAAGTTTTCTAACATTATTTTTTCATATAGATTTTCTAAATCTTGTTCCTCTGCCAGATGTTCTGGCACCACTATTATTCATATGTTGCTTCATTTCATGTTGTCCCATACTCATCTTATATTTTTATCCAATTGCAATTCAGTTTGGGTATATTTTGCTTCACTGTCTCCTAATTCGTTATCTCAGTCCTCTGCTTCTCCTAGTCTACTATTGAAACTTGAAATTTTTCATGTTTTCTTTAATTATTATTGCAGCTATATCACTCTTCATTTCTTCTTGATTATTATATAAACTATTGAAATTTTCCTCATCTGGTTTATTTACTGTATGACCTTTATTCTAAATTATTTTTTCTGACATATTGCATTCCTCCATTTCACTTAACTGGTTTTCTGGCAAATTTGCTTTGGGATTTCTTTATCTAACCATTTTTTATCACACCAGTGGATCTTGATGTCGAGTTCTGCAGGGGCTGATCCTTGGGTGGTAGTGGGTTCTTGGGCTTTGGTTTCTCCTTGGGCAGTCATGGCAGCAATTACTCCTCAGTTTGCAGTATCTAATCTATTGGGTCCTGTTCACAGTACTGGTGGGTCCTCTGGCTGGGGGACCGGGAAAGAGGCTACTCACATGGCTGTTTCTCTTGGAATGGGGAGTGGATTGTTTGTGCAGCTGCTGCTGCTCAGTCAGGAGTCACCTGCACATGTGAATTCTGCTCCTTGGAAGGTGGTGGGCTGCTCATCTGGCTGCTGCTCATTGGATGGGCATAGGATGCATGTAGCTTCTACTCCTTGGACTTTGTCAACTTTGCATGTGTCTGCCACTCCTCAGAAATTGTTGTTCTGCTAGTGTAGCTGCTGCTCCTCAGACCAGGGGGCGGCTGCTTGGTTGGCTGCTGCTCCTCAAATGGGATAAGGCTGCTTGAAGAACTGTGGGTCCTTGGACAGGGGTGGGCTGCTCATGCAGCTGCTGCTCCTTGGACAGGAGAAGACTGATCATACAACTGCTGCTCCTTAGATGGGGGCAGACTTCTCATGGACCTGCTGCTTTTTGGATGGTGGTGGGCTGCTCACACACTTGCTGGTCCTCAGAAGGGGGCATGTTGCTTGTGCAACTGCTGCTTCTCAGATGAGTGCATAGTGCAGGCTCTGCACATCTGCTCCTTGGATGTGGGTGAGCTGTGTGGGGATACCGCTCCTCAGTAATGAGCAGGGTACTCATGTGCCTGCTGCTCCTCGGATGGGATAGGCTTCTCATGTGTTCACTGTTTCTTGGATTGGGGAGTGGGCTGCTCACACAGCTGCTGAGCTACTGCTCATTGGAGAGAAGCAGGCCACGTCAGGGTGCTGCTCTTCAACCTTGTGGTAGACTGCTGGTGGAAGTGCTACTCCTTGGACAGGAGTGGGCTTCTCACAGGTCTGTTGCTCACATGGTTGTAGTTCCCCGGGCTAACACGTTGGGCCAGTCAGAGGAGGGCAAACTTCGAAACTCACAAGAGCCTGTGTCCAATGTGGCTGGAGACTTGGTGATCATGGGACCACAGCTGAGGTAACAGGTCCCTGGCAGTGGTGACTGTAGTATCCCAGGTATTATCTGAGGACACTCTGAGTAGGCTTCCAGTTATAGCAACTCTACCCTTCAAAAAAGACAGACCTCTAAGGAAGAGTCAGCCTCCTAGTAGTGCTTACATTGGTAGCAGAAGCTATCTTGTTAGGTGAGTACAGTTAGCCTGCCCCTGAAGGTTCTGTGGGCCCTAACTGTGACACACACACCCCCCCCACACACACACACACACACTCACCCCATGACCACACACTTCTTTTCCCTCACTCACTCAGGCTCTCTTGCTCACTGCTGCCTACTTCCTGCCTATGTAATTTGGCCGGGGGTACTATTGACCCATTTATGGATGGAGTTTCCTCTCCTGGTGTCTGGTTATGTGGCTCATTCTCTACCACATTAGATGGACAGGATAAAGTTTACCTTGAAAAGATATGACACAAAGGTAACAAAACATGAATTTACTCAAGACAGCAATAACCCCAATATAAGTGACCATTTAAGAAAAGAGAATTAGGGGAGAGAAAAAAGAGCACAAATGATATCAAAGAAAGAAAAAAAGATAGAAGATAAATTAAAACAGACAAAAAAGGAGAACACACACACACACACACACACACACACACACACACACACACGAGCAGTAAGAGTTCCCTCTCACAATCCAGGAATGCTGGCTCCCAACTGCTCACCTGCCTACCTTCCTGATTGCCTTAACAGCTTCTGCCTACCAGCCTGATAACCCCCTAAGCACTTCCCTGGCATCCTGATAAATGTCTAACTGCCTTTCCCTGCTAGCCTGTTTGCCCCCAACTGCCCTCTCCTGAAGGCTTGATCTCCCACTATATATATATAATATGCAAATTGACCATCACTCCAACACACAAGATGGCTACCCACATGTGGTTAAATATGACCGCCCCCATGTGGGCACAAGATGACCACCACAAGATGGCCAGCAGGGGATGGTAGTTGGTGGCAACCAGGCCCACAGGGAAGGGCTGTTAGGAGAGAGGGGGCTTGCAGGGAAGAGGAGTTAGGGGACACAAGCCTGCAGGGAAGTTGGGGGGAACCAGGTTGGCAAGGGAAGGCAGTTATGGGTGACCAGGCCAGCATAGGAGGGAAGTTAAGGGTGACCAGATCAGCAGGGAAGGGCAGTTAGGAGCAATAAGGCTGGCAAGGGAGGGCAGTTGGGGATACCAGGCCTGCAGGGGATGGCAGTAGTGGGAGATCAGTCCTGCAGGGGAGGGCAGTTGGGGGCAACCAGGCTAGCAGGAAAAGGCAGTTAGGTATTTATCAGGCTGGCAGGGAAGTGCTTAGAGGGTTATCAGGCTGGTAGGCAGAAATGGTTAAGGCAATCAGGAAGGTAGGCAGGTGATCAGTTGGAAGCCAGCATTCCTGGATTGTAAGAGGGAAGTCTTACTGCCCATTTAGGCCCAATCCCAACTCTGTACATGAATTTCATGTATCAGGCCTCTAATATATATATAGGCCTGGCCCTGTGCAAGAAATCTGTGCATGGGGTGTGCGTCCATCAGCCCAGCCTGCACCCTCTCCAATCTGGGACCCCTCCAGGAATGTCTGACTGCGTGTTTAGTCCCTATACCAGAGGAAAGTCAGACATCCCTCTCACAATCCAGGACTGCTGCCTCCAAACTGCTCACCTGCCTGCCTTCCTGATTGCCCTTAACTCTTTCTCTTTGCCAGCCTGCTCACCCCCTAACCACTCCCTGCCAGCCTGATTGATGACTACCTGCTCCATTGCCAGCCTGTTTGCCCCTAACTTCCCTCCCCTGCAGGCCTGGTCACCCTCAACTGCCTTGCCCTGCAGGCCTAGTCCTCCCAACTGCTCTCCCCTTCAGGCCTGGGTCCTCCCCAACTGCCCTTCCTTGCAGGCTGGGTTGCCCCCAACTTCCCTCCTCTGCCAGCCTGACCACCCCTAACTGTTCTCCCATGCAGGCTTGATCGCCCCCACTGCCCTCCCTTGTAGGCCTGGTCTTTCCCAACTGCTCTCCCCTGCTGGCCATCTTGTTGTCATGTCCATCCTGTGTCCACATAGGGGCAGCCTTTTTTAACCACATGGGGGCAGCCATTTTGTGTGTCAGAATGATGCTCAATTTGCATCTTATTCTTTTATTAGATAGGACTATTGGTCTGGTGCATAGGTATGGGTCATCTATTTTTCCCTGAAGAGTGTCCCAAATCAAGGTAGGGGTTCCCTTTGGGTGTGGGGAAGCTTGGATGAGGGTCCTGTGGCAGTTTGCAGGCTGGCCACACTCCTGGTGAACCAAGGAGAGGCCCTGGTATCTGGGATTTATTTATCTTCAATAAATGAAACTTCGTAGGCTTGATAAGAGCCAAGCCTCCTGCTCACTCTGTGGATGCAGCCATTGTTGTTGGGATTTATTTATCTTATATAATTGAAACTTGGTGGCCTTAAGTGGAGGCCGAAGGCAGCCAGGGTATGTAGAAAGTTTGATTTCCTCCACTGCTTGGGGCAACTAAAGCCTACTGCTCTTTCCAGCTCCATGGCTGCCACCATTTTCTTTGGGATTTATTTATCTTCTATTATTGAAACTTTGTATCCTTGAGTGGAGGCCTAGGCCAGCCAGAGTGTATAGAAAGTTTGACTTCCTCCATTACCAGGAAAACCCAAACCTCCTGCTCATTCCATAGCTGCAGCCATTTTGGTTGTGTTAATTTGCACACTTGCTCCTGATTGGCTGGCTGGTGGGCATGTCTCCTGGTGTAGTAGAGTGATGGTTAATTTGCATATTGCTTTTTTATTAGATAGGATATATATATATATATATGTGTGTGTGTGTGTGTGAGTGTGTGTGTGTGTGTAGAAAACACTACAGAACAAATAGCTAAACCAAAAAAAAATTTAAGCATCTACATCCCCCCCCCCCCGCCGGGGCCCCCAGAATCTCTAGAGGCTGAGCTTATATACAGAAAATAAGGTTAAGAACTGGGTGAATATGGAAAGGACCTCATTTTAGTGTAGAGGAAGTAGAAATGGGATGAGTGGATAAGAATGAAGAGAACAAGAAGAAAATATTAGTCTCTAATAATGAGCCAGGGTATAACACCATTACAACCAAAGCTCGACCACACCAGAAGTCTGTGCTGGGTTGCCACTCACTGCTTCTGCTTCAGGCTCAGTGCCGCAGTACTGACTGCTGAGGGGACTTTGAATCAGGGCCAGAGAGAGGCCTAAAGATAGAAGCAGGGACTGATCCTTTTCCTCTGTGGCAGCTTTTGACCAGCATTTGCCTCTCTCTTTCTCTCCCAATCTAGCCAGTAACTGCACCTCCATTTCTCTCCAGGAATCCACCAGAACTGCTGATCAGATCCATCTTTCTGATCAGACCCTGTTGATAGTCCCAGAGATGCTGACTGGCATAGAAACTGACCAATCGGAACCATATCTGGATGAAGTGTGCGCAACCAATGGCTCTCTAGGAGGCGGAGCTTTTGACAGTGACTGGCATAGAAACAGACCAGTAAGAACAAAATCTGGGGATTTAGAGGTGTTTCTGTCCAGGGATAGCAGTGGAACCTGAGGTTGGCTCTAGCAATGGCCTTCACAGATCTACAGAACATGCTCATCAGTGACAGCCTGGACCCATATTGCTGGAAGATCCTGCAAGATGGAGGGCTGCAGGTGGTGGAGAAGCAGAACCTTAGCAAAGAGGAGCTGATAGCTGAACTGCAGAACTGTGAAGGCCTTATTGACTGCTCTGCCACCAAGGTGACCACAATGTCATCAACACAGCAGAGAAGCTCCAGGTGGTGGGCAAGGCCATCACCAGCATGGACAATGTGGATCTGAAAGCTGCCATGAGGAAGAGAATTCTGGTCATGAAAACTTCCAATGGGAAAATTCTTAGTTCTACAAAGCTCATCTGTGAGATGATCATGTGTCTGGCCAGGAAGATTCCCCAGGCAATGGCTTCAATAAAGGATGGTAAATGAACTGAAAGAAGTTCATGGGACTGAGTTGAATTGAAAGACCCTGGGAATTCTTGGCCTGGGGAAGTTTGGGAGAGAAGTGGACATCTGGATGCGGTCCTTTGGGATAAGGACTGTAGGGCATGGCCCATCATCTCACAAGAGGTCTCGGGCTCCTTCAGCATTCAGCAGCTGCACCTGGAGGAGATCTGGCCTCTCTGTGACCCAATCACTGTGTGCACCCCTCTCCTACCCTCCATGACAGGCCTGCTGAATGACAGCACCTTCACCCTGTGCAACAAGGGTGTGTGCATGGTGAACTGTTCCTGCTGGAGGATCATGGATGAGGGCACCCTGCTCCAGGCCCTGCAGTCAGGGAATTGCGTGGGCACAGCGCAGACGTGTTCACGGAAGAACTGCTTAGGGACCACCCCTTGGTGGACCACAAGAAAGTCATTAGCTGTCACATCCTGGGTGCCAGTACGAAGGGGACCCAGACCCACTTCAGGGAGGAGATCCTGTCCAGTTTGTGGACATGGTGAAAGGGAGAGCCCTTGTTGGGGTCTTGAATGCTCAGGCACTTACCAGTACCTTCTCTCCGCACACCAAACCTTGGATTGGTCTAACAGAAGCTCTGGGAACTCTGATGTGAGCCTGGGCAGGGTCCCCCAAAGGGACCATCCAGGTCGTAACAAAGGGCTTATCCCTGAAGAATGCCAAGAACTGCCTGAGCCCTGCAGTCATTGTCAGCCTCCTCAAAGATGCTTTTAATCATGCAGATGTGAACTTGGTGAATGCCAAACTGCTGGAGAAGGAGGCCAGCCTCAATGTAAACACCTTCCATAACCCCACTGTGCCAGGAGAGCAAGGATGTGGGGAAGGCCTCCTGAGCGTGTCCCTGGCAGGTACCCCCTACCAGGATGTGGGCTTTATCCAGGTCACCACACCTGTTCTGCAGGCACTCAATGGAGCTGCTTTCAGACCAGAAGTGCCTCTCCAAAGGGGTCTGCCCCTGTCCTTGTTCTGGGTTCAGCCCTCCAATCCTGCCATGCTGTGTACCATGATTGGGCTCCTGGGAGAGGCAGGAGTGCAGCTGCTGTCTTACCAGACCTTGGTGGTTTCTAATGGGGATACCTGGAATGTCATGGGCATCTCCTCCCTGCTGCCTAGCTTTGATACCTAGAAGCAGCATGTGACTGAGACCTTTCAGTTTCATTTCTGACCTTGGACTAGCCTTGGCGGATTTGTGATCAACACTGACAAGTCACATTCCTGGGGCTGACACCATTTATGTGATTCTAATCCTGTAATAACCACTTAATAAACAGCCCACCCTCCCCCCTTAAAAAAAAGAACCAAATATAGGTCAACTGTGAGGAGCAATGACTGCCTAAGGAGGAGGAGCTTTTGAGGCTGAATGCCATAGAAACTGACCAATCAGAACCAAATGTGAGTCAAGTATAAGGAGCCAATGAATGTCTAGGAGGAGTAGCTTTTGATGCTGATGGCATAGAAACAGATCAATCAGAACCAAATTGGCTAGCTGAGGAGGGCAGTTGGGGACAAGATAAGGCCACAGGGGAGGGCTGTTGGGGGCAAGATCAGGTCAGCAGGGGAGGACAATTGAGAGTGAGATCAGGCCAGTAGGGGAGGGTAGTTAGGGGTTAACAAGAAGGCAGGCAGAGGCATTTAGGGGCAGGCATGCAGAGGAGTTAGGGACTATCAGGCAGGTGAGCCATTGGGCCTAAACTGGCAGTTGGACATCCCCCAAGGAGTCCCCATATGGAGAGAGTGCAGGCAGAGCTGAGGGAACCCTCCTTCTGTGCACAAATTTTATGCACTAGGCCACTAGTCATAATAATGATAAATTTACAAAAAAAATGATTTAAAAATAGTATGAAAAATAAAAATAAATAAAAATGGCAAATAAAATAAAATAGAATGATGGAAAAGTAATGCAATAAGAATTAGAAAGTAAAGCAACAAACAAAAAAAGGAAAATAAAGAAAAAAGATGAAAAGAATATAACAAAATAATAATAATATAAAATGAAAAATTGAGATCACAGTCTTCTGTACTGTGTGCATGTTCTCAGGTTCCTGTTGCTGAGACTGAAGGCCTCTCTTTAGGCCAGTCCTGTTGACTCTCAGGGATTATTCAAATTTTTTTAAATTCTTTGTTATATTTAGGGTATATTCTGGGTGTGGTTGTATTGTTGCCTGGAAACTGGAGGGAGGGGCCATCTTTTCAGGAGAAAATGGCTGCCCAGATCCTGGGCTCAGGTATGACTCAAAGCCAGACTTGATGCCACTGCTGGACCCTCTCCTCTCCCCAGCCTCTCCCCAGACTCCAAAAGACTGCACCTTCTCCTGCACATCAGCTATGGGTGAGTATCTGAATCCAAAAGGTTCTATGAACTAGGTTCAGTGAAGAAAAGCACAGGCCACAGAGAGGGGAAAGACTGCACCTCTCCTCTCCTGCTGGCACTCTGTGGTCTGTTCTGACCTTCAGGCTGCCCCCTTTGAAGTCAGTCTTTCATGACTGTGGGCCCAAATATAGAATCCCCTGCCACCAGCAGTCATGCAGACTTCCTTTCCACAGTCAGACACTGTGCCTGTCCCAAGGGATGAGGCTTGATGCAGTGTGATTTATTTCTGATCCTCTGGACTCAGAGGTCTGACAGGTTTCTCCTGCCCATATCCTTGATTTTACCTTTCTCCAGAAGTTCTCTGCCCTTCCTGGCTGCAGGTTGTCTCAAGAGCTGTGTCCTTCATCAATTCAGGGTAGATGGTATTCATTTCAGATGCTCGTTCTATCTGCTCCGGGACAAGGCTTAGGACACATCCATCTACCTGCTGCCATTCTTTTGTTCCTGACAAATATTTATTAGTTTCATTCAACATGATGCTTCTATATTTGTACATAGTGCTATTTAGCCATTAAAAAATGAAATCATACCATTTCTGACAATACAGACATTGAGGCATCAGCAACTATTCTTAAATATTATTTTTGTCTTTAATTTATAGAATGAATATATACAATACCTATAGTTTCTCAATAATTTATTTCTAGGAGACCTTCTCTTCCCCACTCAAGACACCATTAAAAATTAGAAAATCTTGAAGTCAAATAAAAGTAAAAAGTTGAAAGCTGGTTGTTTAATTAAAAATAGTTAGTTATTATACAATAGTTATTAAGCCAGTCCAGGCTCCTAAGTCGCTCTGCAAATCAGAGTAAATAACTGATATGGCATCATAACTTATACACCTAAAAGGCTCATATTAATTGTATTTCAAACAAAATAATAAAAATGTAATAGGGTAAGAATTATGTAAGATATTCAAGCACTGTCATGACACCCGCCCCCTTCAGCCTAATACTATAAAGTGCATCCATTTGCACTCAGAGATAATGGGGAGGTGCTGTTCTCTAGTTGTATCATTCTAACTCAGGAGTAGCATTAACCATCAAATGTCAGGGAGTTTCTACATGGTACTGTATGTAGTCTGAGTTAGTAGTACATCAAAGAGAAAGCTATTTTGAAAGGTGTTTGAATTATCCTTCTTCCAAATATTAAACTGTGTCAATCCCTGTAGGTTGGTCTAGCTCATCAGCCTTCTTTCATTCTACTCAAAGGAAACCTGGATATAGGGAGAAAATGGCTGCCAATGGGAAGAAGGACTGCAAGATTCTGTGTGAGTGAGAGAACAAAGGGAAAGTGTGTGGTCGCACAGGAATGTTTGTTAGTGAATTGAGGGAGAGCAATACTCCAGGAGACTGTCGGAGATGGTTGGAAAGGATTCCCCTGACTGGGCAGGCCCCACTGCTGCTTGGTTCCCTCCCAGAAAAATCAGCTCTCATACAAAGACCGCACCATCTTGAAGGGGAAAGTGAATGCTATTGGAACCCTGAACATCTACAATTATGGGACTCAGTGACTAGCTGAGAACCTCAGAACATTGGTTCCCAAGTGGCACAAGCACACAGATTTAGAGGAGCTCTGCAAACACTCATGAAAGGTCAGATTTCACCTGGGGTAAGGTGAGATCTGTGGTCTGGGCAGCAGAGAAAAATGAGCACAGCAGGAACTGGATGATCAGGGGAAGTCTGTGACCAGAAAATCTTAGTCTTTGGTGCTGGCGTGATACATGAATGTGAAGGGGGTCCGAAGACCTGCTAACAGAAGGGAACTCTAAAAAGCAACTCATAGCTGAACTGGGTGCAAAAGGACAGCCTAGATATTTTGGGGGTGTGCCAGCTGCTTGGACCCAAGAGGAAAGGAGACTGTGCAAACTTGCATGGAGAGCAGGGGTTCATGTTGCTCTGCTCTTTATTTTCTCTCTTGTTTTCTTTTTCTGTTTGGATCCTTGCTTTTTATTGCTGAGCCTAGAGCATAGGATCACCCACTTGGAGACCCTTTAGGAGACTGCAGGGGAAAATTGTTTTTTTGGAACTAGGGATCAGAGCAGGGAGTGGCAATCAGAGAACCAGCTCTCGGGGGACCCTTCCCCCCAAAATGAAATTAAGTGGCAGGGGAGAAAAATCTAAACACTAGCTAGGGAGGACCTATAAACCCAGAGGTCAATTTAGAAACACTTCCACCCAAGGGTAGAATCACAAATTGACCCTTGTGTAAATACAAATAAAGGAGTATAAGAAATAAAGAGGCACTGCCTGCTTAAAAATCAGGACTGTGGCCTACAACACTGAGGAGCAGTGGAACATAGGGAACTTCAATACTATCCTGAGTAGAAAACAGGTTTGCCAAACAGAACAGTAGAGGAAGTGAATGACCTTCACTATTGCACATTTTTATTTTATTTATTTATTTTTTACCTTTTACTTAAGAAACTATTATTTTTTCCTCACTTGATTTTACCTTTTTAATTATTACATTTTTATTTTGAATCACTATTATTACTACTACTATTTTACCTTTTTTAAGTGTAATTTTATTTTCTCTTTATTGCACTTTAGGATTGGCAATCTACATTCTATTTTCATCTTTCCTTTAGCATAATTTTACTCTATCTCAACTTTACCTTTATGCCAATACTATTTTCCTCACTTTTTCCCTTTTGTTGTACTGTTTCTCTTATACTATTTCTGCTTTAGATTTTCCCTATTCTTTCTTTTTACCTCCTGTTCAATTTTCACCCCACTTATATACAGTGGTACCTCGAGATGCGAGTTTAATTTGTTCCATAACCTTAAGGCGTGGGAAACTATGAGACGCTCGAGTCAGGGTAAACTGGTGAGTTGTGTGCAGCCAGCCAATCCGCACGATTACTCTTATCTCAAATGTTGCTCATAATTCAAAGCAAAAATCGCTCGCTCTATAGCTCGTATCTCAAAAATCTCATATGTTAGGGCACTCGTATCTCGAGGTACCACTGTATTTAATTTCCAATCTCTTGTTCAAAGTCAATACACACCTATTTCATCTATTTCTTCACTATCCAAACATTTTCCCTCTGTCCTTTTGTTGTTCTTTGCTTGAATGTTGATTATATTGTTTTTTTATGCTTGATGTTAGATTGTTTTTCTTTTGTGTGTGTGTTTGTTTTTTTGCTTTTGTTTTCCCTTGCCTTGCTTGATATTAGTTCTTGTTTGTAGTTTGCATTCAACTATAGCTATGTGTTGTTCACATTTGTTGGGATTAGTGGTTGTTCTATTGCAGTTTTATATCTATATAAATAGAATCCCCCCTCCTTTTTTATTCTCTTTCTTTATCTCTTTTCTTTTGTTTTCTTTTCCTAATTTCATTTTTGCATTCCTTTATTTTTCTCTTCTTTCTTTCTTATTCTTTAATTTGGCTTTTTCTGGTGGTCACTTTTATTTGGGGTCATTAATATAGTGAATACATGTGTGTTCAGTACCTTGTGTGTTGTAAGTTGTTGTGTTGTGTTATTTTGTGCCTTCAAATCAACACAAGAGAGAGAGAACTACATAACCAAACACCCAGAGAAGAGAGATCATAAGGAGACAGAGAAACAGACAGCATATTGAAGAAAAGCAGGCATCACCAGAAAAGAAAGTAAATGAAATTGAGGTCAGCTACCTATCAGAGAAATAATTCAGAGAAATGGTCATAAGGTGGATGATGACAATGCAATAATATAAGAACCAAGTGTAAGAACCAAGAGGAAATGAAAAATGATATTGCTGCTATAAAGAACACAATAGAAAGCATCAACAGTAGACTAGAAGAAGAAGAGGACCATATCAGTGAGCTATAAGACAAGGTAGGAAAAAATACCCAACTAGAGCAGCTTCTAGAAAAAAAAAAATAAAAAGCAGGAAGAGAGCTGGAGTAATCTTTGAGACAACATAAAACAAAACAACATCCACATAATAGGGGTCCAGAAGGAGAGGAAACTGAACAAGGAATAGAAAACCTGTTTGAAGAAATGGCAGAAAACTACCCTGCTTTAGATTTTCCCTATTCTTTCTTTTTACCTCCTGTTAAATTTTCACCCCATTTATATGTTTAATTTCCAATCTCCTGTTCAAAGAAGCTCACAGAGTCTCAAGGAAAATGAACCCCAAAAGAATGATGTCAAGGCATATTATAATTAAATTGACAAACAACAAAGACAAAGTGAAAATCGTAAGTGGCCAGAGAGAGACAGAAAGTTACATAAATGATTACCCCATCAGACTAGTGACTGGTTTCTCAACAGAAATGTATCAGGTCAGAAGACAAAGGAATGAAATATACAAAGTCATTAAAAAGGAAGTGTCTGAATCCAAGAATACAGTACCCAACAAGGCTATCAATCAAAATTGAGGGTGAAATCAGGAGCTTAACAGACAAAAAAAAAAAAAGAAAGAAAAAAGAAAGAAAAGGACTAAGGGAGTTTATTACCAACAAACCAGCAATGAAAGAAATGCTAAAAAGTCTTCTATAAAAAAAAAGAAAAAGAAAAGAATGAATGAATGAAGGAAGGAAGGAAGGAAGGAAGGAAGGAAGGAAGGAAGGAAAAAGCAAAGAAGGAACACAGGCATAAAGAATAAAAAATTGACAAAAAAGTACCTATCTATAATAACTTTATATGAAAATGGATTAAATGCCCCAATGAAAATATATGGGTTAAGTGAGTGGATAAGAAAACATGACCCATATATCTACTGTCTATGGAAAACCCACCTCAAAAAAAAAGGACACACTCAGATGTATGAAGACTGGATGAAAAAAGTTCTTTCAGGCAAATGGAATTAAAAAAAAAATCTGGGGTAGTAATACTTATATCTGACAAATTAGATCTCAACATGAAGGACATAAAAAGATATAAGGGAGGACACTTCATAATACTAAAGGGATCAAACCAACAAGAAGAAATAACTCTAGTAAACATATATGCACCCAATACAGGACCATCCAAATACATATAAAAAACTCCTGGAGAATATAAAGGGAGACAATGACAGCACGACAATCAGAGTAGGAGACTTTATTATCCCACAATCACCATGGGACAAATCCTCTAAATGAAAAATAAACAAACATCAATCCTAAATGACTCACTAGACCAGATGAAATTAATTGGCATCTACAGAACATTTCACCCCAAAGTTACAGAATATACATTCTTCTCAAGTGAACATGGGTCATTTTCAAAGACAGACCATATTTTGGGTCACAGGCAAAGTATCTACAAATTCGAGAAGATAGAAATCATATCAAGCATCTTCTCTTATCATAATGGCATAAAACTGGAAATCACCTACAATAAAAACAATCCAAAAATATCAGACACATGGAGACTAATTGCCATGCTATTAAACAATAACTGGGTTACCAGTGAGATCCAAAACAAATAAAAAGTATCATGGCAACACACTATAATGAAAACACAACAATTCAAAATCTATGGGATACAGCAAAAGCAGTCTTGAGAGAGAAGGTAACAGCTCTACAAGCCTACTGCAAAAAAAAAACAAGAAACAATGGTAATAAACTACCTAACCTTACGACTGAAAGTGTTAGAAAGAAAGCAAAAACAAAAGCCCAGTATAAACAGAAGGAAGGAAATAATAAAGATCAGAGCAGAGATAAACAACATAGAGACAAAAAAAATCAGTAAAACCAAGAGCTGGTTCTCTGAGAGAATAAATTAGATTGATGAACCTCTAGGCAGGCTCACCAAGAAGCAAAGAGAGAGGACCAAAATAACAAAATAAAAGAACATAAATAACAACATACCCCACAGAAATACAAAGGGTTGTTTAAAAATACTATGAACAACCCATTTCCAACAAACTGGACAAACTGGAGAAAATGAACATATTCCTAGAAAAATACAACATTCCAAAACTCAATCAGGAGGAATTGAAACATCTCATAGGCCAAGAACTATGGAAGAAATTGAAGCAGTCATCAAAAAGCTTCCAGCAAACAAAAACCCAGGCCAGATGGCTTCAAAGCAGAGTTTTACCAAACATTCAAGGAAGAACTAAAACCTATCCTGTTCAGACTATTCCAAAATATTCAAGAGGAAGGAACATTTCCAAGCTCATTCTATGAAGACAGCATCACCTTAATACCAAAACAGATAAAGATAACACAATGAAAGAGAATTGCAGGCCAATATCCCTCATAAACATAGATGCCAAAATTCTCAACAAAATTCTAGCCAATTGGATCCAGCAAAATATCAGAAAGATCATACACCATGACCAATTAGTGTTTATTTTAGGGATGCAAGGATGGTACAATATCTGCAAATCAATAATCATGTTCCATCACATTAAAAAATTTAGAGATAAAAATCACATAGTCATATCAATTGATGCAGAAAAAACATTAGACAAAATCCAACACCCTTTCTTGATAAAAACTCTCAGCAAAGTGGGAATAGAAGGATCATACCTCAATATAATAAAAGCCATATATGATAAACCCAAAGCCAACATCATACTCAATGGGAAAAACTAAAACCATTTCCCTTAAGAACAGGAACAAGACAGGGATGTCCATTCTCATCACTCTTGTTCCATGTAGTACTGGAAGTATTAGCCATGGGATTACATAAGAAGAAGAAATAAAAGTCATCCAAATTGGAAAAGAAGAAGTAAAACTGTCTTTATTTGCAGATGACATGGTACTGTACATAAAAAATCCTAAGATTCCATCAAAAATCTATTACACTTAATAAATGCATTTGGCAGTGTAGGATACACAATTAATGCCAATAAAGCTATGGCATTTCTATACACCAACAGTGAACTTCCAGAAAGAAAGACTAAAAAAGCAATCCCATTTACCATTGCATCAAATAAATAAATAAATAAATAAATAAAAAAGAAAGAAAGATACATAGGAATAAACTTAACTAAGGAAGTAAAAAACCTATATGTGGAAAACTATATGACACTGAAAAAGGAGATAGAGGAAGACATAACCAGATGGAAGAACATACCATGTTCATGGATTGGTAGAAACAACATCATTAAAATATCGATGCTACTCAAAGCAAACTATAGATCCAATGCATAGTAATGGCATATTTAATAGTCTTAGAAAGAACTCTCCAAAAAATTCTATGAAATAAAAGAATAGCCACAGCAATACTAAGAAAGAAGAACTTTGTATATGGGATCTCAACACCAGATTTCAAGCTATATTAGAAAACCAGTGTTATAAAAAGAGCCTAGTATTGGCACAAGAACAGACATATACACCAATGAAATAGAATAGAGAATACAAGGTATTGACCCAAACCACTATGCTCAGTTAATATTTGACAAAGGAGGCATAAACATACAATGGAGTCAAGACAGTCTCTTCAATAAATGGTGTTGGGAAAATTGGACAGATATATGCAAAAACAATGAATATAGACCACCAACTTACACCATACACAAAAATAAACTCAAAATGGATAAAGGACTTAAACATAAGATGGGAAACCATAAAAATACTAGAGTAATCCACAGTCAGCAAAATGTCAGACATATGCTGAAGCAATTTCTTCAGAGATACTGCTTCTAGAGCAATGGAAAGTAGGAAAAAAAATAAGCAAGTGGTACTACATCAAAATAAAAAGCTTTTGTACAACAAAATAAACCATCAACAAAACAACAAGATAACCTACTGCATGGGAGAGCATATTTGCAAATGTTATCACTGATAGAGGTTTAATATTCAACATTACATACAATTTAATAAAAGGAAAATAAATGATGCAATAAAAAATGGGCAAGAAACCTAAATAGAAACTTTTCAAGCAAAGACAGAAGGAATGCCATGAGACATATGAAAACATATTCAAAGTCATTAATTGTCTGAGAGTTGCAAATCAAAATGACAAGGAGGTACCATCTCTCACCTGTCAGAATGTCTATCATCAACAAATCCACAACTGACAAGTAATGGTGAGAATGTGGAGAAAAAGAAACCCTTGTGCTCTGCTGGTGGGAATGCAGACTGGTACAGCCACTGTAAACAAAATGTAGTTTCCTGAAAAGAAAAACAAAAAACTAAAAATGGAATTCCCATTTGACCCGGTAATCTCACTTCTAGGAATATATCCCACGAAACTAGAAACACCAATCAGAAAGGATATATGCGCTCCTATGTTAATAGCAACACAATTCACCATAGCTAAGATTTGGAAACAGCCCAAATGCCCATCAGCAGATGAGTGGATCAGAAAACTGTGGTACATCTTCACAATGGAATACTACCCTGCTATAAAAAAAGAAGGATTTCTTAACATTTGCCGCAGCATGGATCAATCTGGAGAGCATTATGCTAAGTGAAATAAGACAAGCAATGAAAGAAAAATAGCACATGATCTCACTCATTTATGAAAACAAATACCATTATAACCTAATGAAAAAAAGATAGATACAGGGGCAGTAAAGCATCAAACAGCCTATCAAACTACAGGGGGAATCCTGGGAGTGTTGTGCAGGGAGGGATAGAGGTCAACGAAAGTACTTGGGTGCATGCATATAAGCACAACCAATGGACACAATACACTGTGAGGGATGGGATGAGGGCATGCAACAGGGGGTAGGAGAGGCTGGGGAAAGGTCAGTGAGGAAAAAAAAGATATATGTACTACTATATGTAATACTTTTAATAATAAAAAATAACAATTAAAAAAAAGAAAAGAAAGAAAATCTGGACTTAATTTATAGTTCAGTGAGGAAGAAAGGAGATTCTCATAATATGCATCTGTAGGGATGTTTCCATGATAAATCTTAAAGGCCAAGCAATCAATATAAAGTTATTATCAAGTGTCCAGAAATTTAAATTAGCCAAGTACAAAAACAAGGACATGCTGAAATAATAGGTCCACATTCTTCATGATGTTCTTCCTCCTGAATGAGACTTTTTACCTAATTGCCATTCAGAATTAAGGAACATTGATAGAATAGAATTACAAGAAGACTGACCATCTTTTACGTGAAAGAATTCTCCTAAAGACATTAGCTTATTCCTATTCACAGAGAGTGAACTGTCCAGTTTTAAAACAGTTCCAATGTGAGTCTTATCCCAGATAAATTCTTGGAAAAATAATATTGCCTGCAGATGCAATATGTTATTTTGTGAGAATAACCATATGCTGAATTGTTCTTTTACTGACAAATAACAGACATAATCTACAGATTATTTATGTTATTATTTGGTATACTTGTGTAATTACCTAAAATTGTATGATACCATCTTTGGTATAAACAGTGGACCATTGCAGAAAAAAATAACTGTAAGAATAAGATATACAAAATAGACTCATGAGGGAACAATTAACTTTAACAGTTTGTTTATATTAATAAATTCATCAGAAAAGCTCCATTAGCTCATTATTTAAATCCAAATTTGGAATTCACAAAATCAACAATTTTTTTTCTTTCTTAACATAAAACATTTAAAACTACCTATGCCACCAAAACCGGTCTGGCTCAGTGGACAGAGAATTGGCCTGCAGACTGAAAGGTCCCAGGTTCGATTCCAGTCAAGGGCATGTATCTTGGTTTAGGCACATCCCCAGTAGCAGGTGTGCAAGAGGCAGCTGATTGATGTTTCTTTCTCATTGATGTTTCTAACTCTCTATTCTTCTCCCTTCTTGTCTGTAAAAAAATTAATAGAATATATTTAAAAACAAAACAAAATTACTTATGCCTATGTGTTTGCCACAGGCTTGATGTGACTGACCTGTGATTCTCTGGATTGTAAAAAAGTCACAATCTCTAGGACAACAGAAAATTAAACATTTGAAGAAAATCTAAGACACAAAGACAGATTATACAACGTGGTGACAGGTGGTGCTAAGAACTATTAAGCTTATTTTAATAAAAAAGGCAATTATCTCCAATTTGATTTTTCAATACATTTCTATAAGCAGGTGCAAGGGTAAAGCAGAATTAATTCCCTTATGTTAAGAATTAATAAGCTTTTTCTTCTTTTTTAAATCTTTGATAAGACATTAAAATATCACTGTATACTATGTTTTGTTTTTATCATTCAAGATAAATGTAAATGATACATTATCAAAGTAGCTAAATATCTGAAACAACTGTCTACTTGCTGACAGGTGAAAAATAAACCAGTCTAAATGCAAGACTACTTTTCTTTCTAAAAGAGGTTGAAATTTGTTTTAAACTAAATCCAAATAATGAAGATGAAAATAGCCTTTAAAAATCAAATTAAAATCCTGGTTCTCAGGCTGGCTACTTTAATTTCTCAGGCCTCCAGCTTCTCAGTTCTAAAAAAAAAGAAAAGAAAATAGGAGGCATAATTTTAAAATATGGCATAATTCAAAGACTGGGTAATTATCTTAAAAACATAAAGGTTCAGCTTTTTCAACTTTGGACCCAAGATTAGTAGGTCATGAAAGATTAAGAGAGGAGGTGGACATCTGAATAAAGCTAAATGGACAATTCAATAAATGGAGTTAATTTTTAGTTACTTGTAAACAATGAAAACTCAGGTTAATAGATCCTGAAATATCGTCTGGTTTCTTAAATGTTGTGATTACCTATATTTCTTTATAACTTTAGTACTTATAAACTAACATCTATAAACATGCTTGTTTGTTTTGTTAAATTTTTAATACATGTCATGCCACCTTAAACTATGGGCAGCACCAACAGAGGTCTGCCATGTCTATCTAATCTGTTTTGCAGACTCATACACTGATGTGGAAAACATTAGTGACTAAATAAGACTGAATTTTTACTTTTAAATGAATTTTATATTTCAATACATTTTCTAAGATTTATTTCTCAATTATTTATACAAGAATTTGAGGACAGCCGAGGCTGGTTTGGCTCAGTGGATAGAGTGTCGGCTTGCGGACTGAAAGGTCCCAGGTTTGATTCGGGTTGGGGGCATGAATCTTGCTTGAGGGCACATCTCCACTGTGGGGCGTGCAGGAGGCGGGTTGATCGATGTCTTTCTCTCATCGATGTTTCTGACTTTCTATCTCTCTCCCTTCCTCTCTGTAAAAAATCAATAAAATATATTTTAAAAAAAAGAATGTGAGGACAAAAGGCACATTATCTATACTAATAAAAGAGTAAAATGCTAAATAGACTGGAAGACCTTTTGGAGACATTCCAGACATACTTCTGGACAAAGCCAGGGGTTTGGCCAGCCTGAAAACCAACCCCAGGCCCTCACCCAGGCCTCCCTGCCCCCAGCAGGGATCCTCACCCCATCAGGGAACTAGCCAGCCTACAAATTGTGCCAGGCCCCTCACGCAGGCTGCTCTCTCTCCAGCAGGGATGGGCTGCAAATGCCCTCAGCTCCTCACCCAGGCTTGCCTGCCCCAGTGGGGGTGTGGCTGGTCTGCAAACTGCCCTAGCCCCTTGCACAGGCCAGCACTGCCCCTAATAGGTACCCTAACACTGATGGAAGCATGGATTGCTTGCAAACCGCTGGTGACCCCTTGCCTAGGCTGGCCCTTTCCCCCAGCGGGGACCCTTCAACCTAATGGGGGCTGTGGCCAGCCTACAAACAACCTTAAGCCCCGCTCCCAAGAGGGCCCCACTCCACAAAAGGAACCCCCATACTGATCCAATACCCCCTTCAGGGCAGACCAGCTTGCCCTCACCCATGCATCAGGCCTCTTTCATATCTAATAAAAGAGGAATATGCAGAGAATCTAAGATGATGGCATAGGTAAACACCTACACTGCTGTCTCGCACAACAATTTCAAAACTACAACTAAAAGACAGAACAGACATCATCCAGAACCACAGGAAAGCTGGCTGAATGGAAATTCTACAACTAAAAGGAAAGAGAGGCTTACTCAGGGGCCGTGGAGGGCGGGGCCAACTGGAAGGCAATGCGGTCCCTTATGCCCTGAGACTCCACCCATCCCAAGCTCAACAGAGAGGCTTTTGCAGTTTTGCAAGTCTTGTATCATAAGGCTGAATCCAACACAGAAGTTCTTCCGCATAGTGAAAATGCTGGGACAAGGGAGGGATCACAAACAAAAGAAATAGAGAAAAACAAATGACTGGATATAGAGTACAAAACCATGCTTATAATGTTTTTCAAGAATAGCCCAGAAAAGTTGGATAAAGTTAGTGAGAGCCAAGAGAGATGAAAAAGGACCAACTAGTGATGCAAAAGATCCAACTAGAGATGGAAAAGGTCCAACTAGAGATGAAAAAGGACCAACTAGAAATTAAATACACACTGACTGAAATAAAAACTATTATACAGAGTCCTAACAGCAGACTAGAGAAAGGCAAGAATCAAGTCAAAAATTAGAAATATAAAGAAGCAGGAAACACTCAACTGGAAAAGAAAGAAGAGAAAAGAATCCAAAAATGTGAAGATAATGTAAGGAGCCTCTGGGACAGCTTCAATCATACCAACATCAGAATTGTGGGGTGCCAGAAGAAGAGAGAGAGCAAGATACTGAAAACCTATTTAAAGAAATAATGACTGAAAACTTCCCACATCTGGTAAAAGAAATAGACTTACAAGTCCAGGAAGCACACAGAACCCCATATAAAAGGAATCCAAAGAGGACTATACCAAGACACATCATAATTAAAATACCAAGAGCAAAATACAATAAGAGAATATTAAAAGCAGCAAGAGAAAAACAGTTCATTACCTACAAGGGAGCACCCATATTACTGTCAGCTGATTTCTCAACAGAAATGATGCAGGCCAGATGGGAGTGGAAAGAAATATTTAACGTGATGAATAGTAAGAACCTACAACCAAGAATACTCTATCCAGCAAAGCTATCATTCAGAATTGAAGGGCAGATAAAGAGCTTCACAGATAAGAAAAAGCTAAAGGAGTTCATCAACTCTAAACCGGTATTATACGAAATGCTGAAAGGTACTCTTTTAGAAGAGGAAGAAGAAAAATGTAAAAGCCAAAAAATTATGAACAACAAATACATATCTATCAACAAGTGAATCTAAAAATCAAGTGAATTGAAAATTTGATCAACAGAATAAACTGGTAAATATAATAAAATCAGGATTACAGAAAGGGAAGGGACTGATAATTCTCAAGAGGAAAGGGGTGAAGGGTGTATAGGGAGAGACTGGACAAAAATCATACACCCTTGGACGAGGTCAATGGGAGGGAAGTAAGGGCAAAGGGAAGGGTGTGAGATGGGTGGAGGGGTGCTGTGGAGGGAAAAAAAGAGAAACAAATGTAATAATCTGAATAATAAAGATTTAATTTAATAAAAAAGAAGGCATTTTTATAAATAAAAAAGAAGAAGAAGAAGATAGGATAGAAACAGTGTCATGGGACCCTGGAGAGATAGTCGCCATGATTCTTGGAGCCCTTTGGAGCCAAGTAAACAGAAGAGTTTAGGTATTCTGGACCCTGAAAGAAATTAAGTATAATATAACGATAAACATTAAGCTTTGACAGGGCCTGACATCTTTGTACCAAAATTAATTTTCCTTCTTTATGAATGTTAATAAATACTATATTTCTCATCTTCTAACCTTTGCATTTTAGTGTGGTCTTGTGACCCTTCCCACCAATAGAATAGGAGCAGAAATGATGTACAGTGGTACCTCAAGATACGAGTCCCCTAACATATGAGATTTTTGAGATATTAGCCATCGAGCAACTGATTTTTTGCTTTGAAATACAAGCAACATTTGAGATACGAGTAATCGCGCAGATCGGCTGGCTGCACAAGACCCACCAGTTTACCGTGACTCAAGTGTCTCATAGTTTCCCACGCCTCTGTCAATGTGCTTGTTTACCTCGTTGTCGAAGCATCTTTTGTGCATTTACATACTTTATCACATTTATTTTTATAAACATGGGTCTGAGGAAAGCGAGTGGAAAGATCAGTGCTCAGAAGAGGATGATGTCTATTGAATTAAAGCGTGAAATCATACAAAAATATGAGCAAGGTGTGCGAGTGGCTGACT
Organism: Lasiurus cinereus; assembly: GCA_011751065.1. NCBI lineage: Eukaryota > Metazoa > Chordata > Mammalia > Chiroptera > Vespertilionidae > Lasiurus > Lasiurus cinereus. Next base: position 56,584,949 of record JAAGEH010000286.1, on the reverse strand, counting down.
TGGTGAGGCAGTACGGGCGTAGTACTTCAAAGATATGCACTGTGCTTAAACAGAAGGAGTCCATAAAGGGTATAACGCCAGCTAAGAGCATTACAATAATTTCTAAGCTCCGTAGCTCTCTCCATGAAAAGATGGAGAATCTACTGATGGTGTGGGTGACGCAGAAGCAGCTTAAAGGAGATGCATTAACACAGGGCATCATATGTGAAAAGGTGCAAGCGATTTACAGTGATTTGCTGGAGCAGACCCCGCACACTTCCATGGAAGAAGCATCGAAAGAGTCATTTAAAGCCAGTAGAGGCTGGTTTGATAACTTCAGGAAAAGGTCCGGCATTCACTCCATGGTCAGGCATGGTGAGGCAGCAAGTTCAGATGTGAAGGCAGCTAAGGATTACCTCAAAACTTTTTCTGAACTGATAGAAACCAAAGGATATATCCCCCAGCAAGTCTTCAACTGTGATGAGACAGGGCTTTTCTGGAAAAAGATGCTAAATAGGATTTATATAACTGCAGAGAAGGCAATGCCAGGCCAAAAACCCATGAAGGATAGGCTAACTCTCACACTGTGCGCCAATGCGAGTGGCAACTGCAAGATCAAGCCTCTGCTCCTGTACCATTCGGAAAACCCCAGAGTCTTTAAGTCACATAAGATTTTAAAAGATAAACTGCAAATCATGTGGAGGGCAAACCCAAAGGCATGGGTCACTAGGCAGTTCTTTGTGGAGTGGGTATACCTGGTTTTTGGCCCTTCTGTTAAGAAATATCTACAGGAAAACAACCTAACCATGCAAGCCCTCCTCATCCTCGACAATGCTCCTGCTCATCCACCAAACCTCGAAGATGAACTCCTCGAAGAGTTCAAGTTTATAAAGGTTGTCTACCTACCTCCCCAGACCACTCCTATCCTGCATCCCATGGATCAGGAAGTGATTTCTAATTTTAAAAAGCTGTACATCAAGCACCTGTTCCGGCGCTGCTTTGAGGTGATGGAGAACACAAACCTCACCTTTTGAGAGTTCTGGAAGAACCACTTTAACATCCTGATATGCCTCAGAATTATTGATCAGGCCTGAGTGGGTGTTACAACGAGGACTTTGACTTCTGCATGGAAGAAGCTGTGGCCTGAGGCCGTAGCCCAAAGGACCTTTGAAGGATTCGAACCCGAGGTGCCAGTGGAGGAGGAGATAGTGTCTCTGGGAAAATCCATGTGCCTGGAGGTGGATGAGAGAGACGTGAATGAGCTGGCCAAGGGTCACTCTCTGGAACTCACCATGGAGGAGTTACAAGAGTTGCAGTCTCAGCAACATGTGGAGGTTCTCCAAGAAATTGGTTTCCAGGAGGAGCCAGAGGTGGAGGAGATCTGTACAAGTGAGATAAAGGAGATCTTAGGAATGTGGGAGAGGGTGTCACACTTCGTGGAAAAGAAACACCCCGAAAAAGTTGCTACTGGTCGTGCATTGGAGCTGTTCAATGAAACTTGCCTCACCCATTTCAGAAACATTCTGAAGGGGAGGAAGAGGCAAACCTCCTTGGACATGTTTTTTTTTAAATCGGCCAAAAATGCAAGGACCAGTAGCAATTAAGTTCAGTTAAGTTACATTCAGTTTAGGGATAAAGTGTAGCATTAAGAGTGTAATGAGTAGGTAAATACACTTTATAAAACCAGTTTATTCCTTTACATTCTCTTTTATTATGTTTTTATACAATATTTGTCATTTATAAATACATTTTTCTCCAATGTTTTTGAGCCATTACTCAATCCACCTATCTTAATTAAATACTCGGAGGCCTTACAGACTAGGATAAAGTGTTTGTTCTTTATCTTAAGGGCAATAAGGAACCACTGAAGGAATTCAAACTGGGAAATACTCTGATAACAAAAGCCTGTTATCTTCAGTTAGCTCTATTTCTAATAAAAGAACGGTAATTGCTTCTAATAATGTAAATAGTTTCCCCCAGGTGCCAGCTCTTCATATGATGAATTATATGTGGCATGATTTACACAAATAGTTTTAGTATATCCAAGTATTAATATAATAATTATAAATATCTAAAGCTTTAGTACATCCCAATATTGATTTAATAATTATAAATGTCCAGGATTTTGTGAACATAATAGATCTTCAAACCACCATAGGCTCCTCGCTCAGGCCACCCCACACCCCAAGGTAACCCCCACCCCGATCCAGGACACCCTTCAGGGCAAACCAGCTGGCCCTCCTGCTCTCACTCTGAGATTCTTTTCAAAATGGCAGGCTCTTTTAATTCCTTTAGGCCCAATGTTTGCAACAGGTTGAACTACTCTAGGGAGATAAATTAACCATTGAAAAGTTATAATTTTTGCAATAACATTTTATTTTAAATTGGGAATTATTTTTATGTAATTTTAAAAATATAGAAGAAACAGAATGAGTTTTTTTTCTACCTTTGTTTAATTGGTGTTATGTTGAACTGAAATAAATAAAATATGTTAATGCCTATCTTCTTACAAGAAACCTCATCATTAGTTAAAGAGAAATATTTTGACAATTTTCTATCTTTGCTTTACAACGTTAGGTGTTAATAATCTGAAGTTTTCTATATATTCTTTTCTGAACTCATTTTCTAATGTTGAAGGGAATTGCAGTATCAAAGCCATTAGTAGAATATCTGATGAAACTGAATTTACTTAAATTGGCTTTTACTTATGCTGTTAAGATGTAAAGAGAACTGTATTGAGAAAGTAAATTTAAGTTTCCTTTTTTAATTTAAATTCTTTATTGTTTAAATATTACATATGTCTTCTTCCCCGCCCCCCATTGATTTCTTCCCAGTCATTACATCCTCCCACAGCACATGACATCACCCCCCTAGTGTCTGTATTCATGGGTTATGCTTATATGCATGAATACAAGTCATTTGTTTGCCTCTACCTTCTTCTCCTACCTTTCCTCTGAGGTTGAACTCTAAATTTCCTCGGATAACTAAGCCTGTTTCTGTTGGAAGTGGAAGATGATAAAAATATATCCATCAGCAAATAGAAGAAAGATGCATCAAATAGAAGTGAAGGAACATCAGAGTAACTGAGGAACCAGGAAATGAGAAAATATAATAAAGCACATAACGGCACATACTAAGAAAGTAGTACCCCATATGGACACTTTTCTCCACTGATATTAATTTGGTGTCAATATAGATCCAATGAATGTAAATCATCTTAATTCTTAATAGCAAGTTGAATGTTAATGGAAATAATATGTTAAAACTAGCCAATCTTATTATATTTAAAAAACAACAACACATGCATTTGTATGCTTAAAGAAACTTGTATTTAGCTCTATATCATATAATCCCTAAGAAACAAAAACACAATGTATACTTTATAAAATAAACTAGAGGCCTGGTGCATGAAATTTGTGCACAGTTGTGGGGGGTGACCCTCAGCCCAACCTGCACACTCTCCAATATGGGACTCCTCCAATCTGGAACTGCTGGCTCCCAACCACCTGCCTGACGGCCTAACTAACCGCTTCTGCCTGCCAGCCGGATCATCCCCTAAGTAATCCTCTGCCAGCCTGATAATGCCTAACTGCTCACTGCTGGCCCAGTAACCCCTAACTGCCCTACCCTTCAGGTCTGGTCACCCTTAACTGCCCTCCCCTGCAGGCCTGGTCACTCCCAACTGCCCTCTCCTGCAGGCATGATTGCCCACAACAGCCCTTCCCTGCCGGCTATCTTGTGACCACATAGAGATGGCCCTCTTATGCAAGGGCATGATGGTCAATTTGCATATTACCTCTTTATTATATAGGATATATCAGTACATAATAATAAAGCATCAATAAGGGTAGATTTCCTATTAATATGCATAAATAATTTTAAAATAAGCTTAAGCCGAAACCAGTTTGGCTCAGTGGATAGAGAGTCGGCCTGCAAACTGAAAGGTCCCAGGTTCGATTCTGGTCAAGGGCATGTACCTTGGTTGCAGGCGCATCCCCAGTAGGGGGCATTCAGGAGGCAGTTGATTGATGTTTCTCTCTCATGGATGTTTCTAACTCTCTATCCCTCTCCCTTCCTCTCTGTAAAAAAATAAAATATATTAAAAAATAAGCTTAAAATATCAACTAAATCTAATTGTTCAGCATTGCATGATTCATGATGATAAGTTCATGAATAGATTATATCCATCTAGTTTTAGGGATGCTTTACAAATGTATCCTCATATTAGGAATGGTAAATTAATATTAATGATATGTATGACAGCCAAATATTAGAGAACAGCATGTTGAAAGGGGATAGAGAATGTTAGGACTGAGTGAAGAGAGTCTAACTTTGGGCAAGAAACTTGTCTATGCTTCTTTTACTTATCTCTAAACTGGACATAATTTTTACTATATTATTAGTTTATCTGAAAATTAAAAAAATTATACATATACACACATTAAACATAAAATGTTTGGCATTTTATCTGGCACACTGTAGGCATCTAAAACATAATAGTTTTTTAGCCATCATTTTTATTAATTATGTCAATTATAAGGAAATAATATAAGTTAAAACTAGCCAATCTTAGCCAATAGCAAATTAAAATTTGCTATTAGGAACTAAGATGATTTTCTATTATTTGGATCTAAATTGACACCAAATTAATAATACATTATTGTTAATAATATTACCATCATATTGTAATTATTATCACATTAAGTTGGTCAAAGTCTCAAATGATTATATCAATAATTTTTTTTCTTTTAGAATGCATTTGTTGAATGATGACAATGAATATACAACTAAATGGTCAATACTTGAAGAGATATGGATTTGTAAACATATATGTATGTGTGTAATTATTAAGTAGAAAATACTAAGATTTTTATTTTTCTACAAGAATTAAAATAAATGACATGCTAAAGTATGATCACTAGGCACTTGCTTATTTTATAATGCAAAAGATAATTTGCTACAGCTGCTATCTGGAGTTATAGTACATTTCGTTAAAGATGCATGAACATGTTCTTCATTTAACAACAATGAATAAAAGATATTTAATGGAAAAAAAGGAAATGCTTCAAGAGTATTATTTCATGGTATTTCTGGATACCATTGGACAGAAAATTTAGGGTAACACATAGACAGCAAAATGAAAGGGGCCATGGGGACAAGGGCCATGTGAATCCATGTGGAAAATGGTCAGTGATAGAGAAGGTTAAATTCTCAGTCCCAGAAGCATTGCTGTTGTGGCTACAGCCCAAAAAACAGTTAATGAAGGAAAGGAGCACTGACAACTCCTGCTGCTTTGACAGGAGCTCACCACCTCATTACTGGCAAGGTTCTTACAATAAAAAAGAAAGGAATATTCCAGCCAAGGAAAAGAATATGAGCTGGAATGAGTCATACAAGTCTGACATTGCTGATATTGGGTGAAGATCAAAGTAATATCAAATAAAAGGAACTGGACAAGAAATAGCTGAGCCAAGAACTATGACCACAGACTAGACATGCATCTAAACCCTAAGTAAGAGAGATGGAAAGGACAAGTTAAATCCCTAGTCCTCCCTGCTGAGCAGGAAAGAGTAAATGAAGTGACACCATCTGCTCACTTTCCTGAAAGAGAGAGTTTGAATTCCTCTTGATTAGCAATGCAAACATTTTCAAAAGCAGTACTTTAATTACAAATAATTAGAAATTATTCCTAGAAGAGAAGACCTCATTCAATGTGCCTGACTAAGGGACATTTATACTGTGCTCTGACTTCAAAGGCTTTGGCTATAGATTGTTTCTGGCTTTTAAAATTATCCCCTTAAAGACAATGAATGCTTTACTTTTTCTATTTCTCTAAGCATACAAACACATGATTTTTTTTAAAAAGCATATTAAGAAATCACAGAGTTTTTCCAGGACTAGCAAATACATTTTATAGTTGTTTTGGTTTTTGGCATGTGGTGAATGAGCTTGTGTTTGGGTGTACATGACAAACTGGGGAGGAGGTGGAGATGTACAGATCAACTAATATTAAATATTTAAAATTAAACTTGTAAGGACACTTTCTATGGAGATATAAACCACATTAAAAATTGACAATACCTAGTGTTGTTAAAAAAGTGGAGCAACTGGAATTCTCATGCATTGCTGATAGGTATCCTAGCTAATAAAAGAGTAATATGAAAATTGACCATACTTCCATTACACCCACAAGCCATGCCCACTAACCAAGCCCACCAGCCAATCAGAGCAAGTATGCAAATTAACCCAACCAAGATGGCTACAGCCACAGAGAGAGCAGGAGGTAGATTGGGTCGCCTGGCGATGGAGGAAGCCAAGCTTTCTACAAACCCTGGTGGTCCAGGCCTCTGCCTACAGCAACAAAGTTTCAATGGCTGTGCAAGCATGGCTGTGCTCCAAGCTACGAAGTTTCAATTGTAGAAGATAAATATATCCCAGATACCAGGGACTCTACTTGGGTTGCTGGGGGGGGGGCATGACTGGCCTGCAAACCAACACAGGCCCCTCATCCAGGCTGCTCCATGCCCCAAGTAAACCCCCACCCTGATCCAGAACACCCTTCAAGGCAACCAAGCTGGCCCCCACCCATGCACCAGGCCTCTATCCTATCTAATGAAAGAGTAATATGCAGGTTGACAATCACTCCAACACACAAGATAACTACCCCCATGTGGCCAAAAGATCCTGCCCCCATGTGGACACAAGATGGCCACCACAAGATGGCCAGCAGGGGAGGGAAGTTGAGAGGGACCAGACCTGCAAGGGAGGGCAATTGGGGGGGATCCAGGCCTGCAGGGAAGGGCAGTTAGGACTGACCAGGCCTGCAGGAGAGGGCAGTTAGGGGTGACCAGACCCACAGGGGAAAGCAATTAGGAGCAAACAGGCTGGAATGGGAGCAATTAAGCATCAATCAGGCTGGCAGGGGAGTGGTTAGGGAGTGATCAGGCTGGCAGGCAGAAGCAGTTAGGGGCTATATGGAAGGCATGAAGGTACAGTTTGGAGCCAGCAGTCCTGGATTGTGAGAAGGATGTCTGACTGCCTGTTTAGGCCAGATCCACGTAGGTTTGGCACTAAACAGGCTGTCAGACGTCAGACATCCTTCAAAGGCTCCCATATTGGAGAGGGAGCAGGCTGGGCTGAAGGACACCTTCCCCCCCGCCCATGCACGAATTTCATGCACCGTGCCTCTAGTAAATTTATAAAGCTGTTTAATTCTGTTTATCAGAGCTTAGCAGTTATGTAATTATGGATATAAAAACAAAAATACATATGTATGTGCATCAAAAGATGTGTCCTAGCTGGAAGTTTTCTTTTATCGTCATTCACAAAACTGGAGATGATATCAACAGTAGATTAGATAAATAATTGTGGTGTTTTCTTACAATATAATACTCTAAAACTTGTGTTGGAAAACTGGTCCATTAACCAAGTCTGGCCAACATTTGATTTTGGTAAATGATTTTGTGTATGTGTAATCTTAAGCTCTATTATACTACAATGTGACAGAAATCATATGATCCCAATATCATGACATAATTACTGTCTTTATCCTTGATAGAAAAGGTTTGTTGACACCTGCTTTCCAGAAAGAAAAAAAATAAAAGGGCTATTACTATACTATTGCTAGAGTTAACAATATAGATAAATCTCAAAAATAAAATATTGAGTAAAAGCAGCCAGCCGTACTAGAGATTCCATTTGTGTAATATTAAAAAAGCAAACAAAATTAATCACAGGTGTCAGAAAATGTGTTACTTTTGTGGGGAGATTGAGGTATAGAAGGAAGCATGACAGAACTGGTTCTCTCTGCATGGTGAATTATTGTTTTATGGATATGTTCACTTGTAAAAATTCACTTACTATTTGTAAATTTTCTTGTATATTATACTTCAATAAAACTTATTGAGAAAATTTTAAAAATAAACAAAACTAAAAAAGGAGGCAATATCATGCTTGTTGACAGTTATTTAAGGTATTTTCAAAATTTTACTTATCTTCCTAGAGTATTCTTTGTACAGAATAGAGCAAATAAGTATCAAATCAAATGAACAGAAAATAAAACCACAGACATTAAGAATATAGTATATTGTAACCCTGGCCAGCTTTTCTCAGAGGGGAGAGCACCAGATCTCACACCAAATTATTGTGGATTTGACTCCTGGTCAAGGGAATATATCTGGGTTGCAAGTTCCCAGACCTGGGGCACATGTGGGAGGCAAGCAATTGATGTCTTTCTTTCTCTTTTAAATCAATGTTGCTCTCTTCCCTTTTCATCGCTTCCTTCCACTCTCTTGAAAAAGCAATGGAAAAATATACTCAGGTGAAGATTAAAAGAAAAAAAAAGAAAATAATAATATAGTATAAGTAGTTTAAAGGGACAGTTCTAAACATGAAAATAAACACATTATCCTAAGTGCCTCTATACAACCAAGTATATACATGCTACTTTTTGTTTACAAATAATTATTGAGGTTTTCTTTTTCTTTTCTATTTATTTTTTCTTTATTGATTAAGTCAGTGGTCGCAAACTGCGGCTCGCAAGCCACATGCAGCCTGTCAAGCCGCGGTTTGCTGCTCTGTTGACTAAAGAGTTTGCCAGCCACTGGATTAAGGTATTACATATGTGTCCTTATTCCTCCATTGTTCCTTCATCCCACCCCCACTCATGCTCTCATCCCCCTGATATCTGTGTCCATTCATTAGGCTTATATGCATGTATACAAGTCCTTTGGTTGATCTCTCCCCCTTAGCCACACACTCCCCTATCTTCCGTGTGAAGTTTGATGGTCTGATTGATGCTTCTCTGTCTCTGGATCTGTTTTTCATCATCAGTTTATGTTCTTCGTTATATTCCACAAATGAGTGAGATCATGTGATATTTATCTTTCTCTGATTGGCATATTTCACTTAGCATAATGATCTCCAGTTCCATCCATGCTGTTACAAATGGTAGGAATGCCTTCTTTTTTACAGCAGTTTAGTATTTCATTGTGTAGATGTACCACAGTTTTTTTAATCCATTCATCTGCTAATGGGTACTTAGGCTGTCTCCAAATCTTAGCTATTGTAAATTGTGCTGTTATAAACATATTGGTGCATATATCTATTCTGATTGGTGTTTCTAGTTTCTTGGGATATATTCCTAGAATTGGGATCACTGAGTCAAATGAAGTTCCGCTTTTAGTTTTTTGAGGAAACCCCATACTGTTTTCCACAGTGGATGCATCAGTCTGCATTCCCACCAGCAGTGCAGGAGGGTTCCTTTTTGTTTGCATCCTCGCCAACACTTTTCATTTGTTGATTTGTTGATAGCCATTCTGACAGGTGTGAGATGATACCTCATTGTTGTTTTGATTTACAACTCTGAGATAATTAGTAACTTTGAGCATGTTTTCATATGTCTCTTGGTCTTTTGTATGTTGTTTTTTGAAAATTATCTATTTATAGCTGTTGCACATTTTTTTGATTGGGTTATCATCCTTGTGTTAAGTTCTATGAGTTCCCTGTAATGTTGGAGATTAAACCCTTATCAGTGATAACATTGGCAAATATGTTCTCCCTTTCTAGTTGTTTTGCTGATGATTTCTTTTGCTGTACAGAAGCTTTTTATTTTGAAGTAGTCCCATTTGTTTATTTTCTCTTTAGTCTCCATTGCCCTAGAAGCTATATCTGTGAAGATTTTGCTCTGGCATATGTCTGAGATTTTGCTATCTACGGATTCCTCTGGTATTTTTATGATTTCCTGTCTTACGTTTAAGTCCCTTATCCATTTTGAGTTTATTTTTGTGTATGGTGTAAGTTGGTGGTCTAGTTTCATTATTCTTTTTGCATGTATGTGTCCAATTTTCCTAACAACATTTATTGAAAAGACTGTCTTGATTCCACTGTATGTTCTTGCCTCCTTTGAGGTTTTCTATCTATTTGCTAAACAACATAAAAGACCACCCTTTAACATGTTTAATCATTACTTTTGTATAATAAAAAAAAACTTACACAGAAAAACAATAAAAGCATACTGTTTTTAAGTTTTTCTTTGATATTTGCTTCTCTGTTAAGTCATTTAGAAAAATTAGTTACTTAGACTTTTTTTTCTTAGAATTAATTCAAAGAAACCTTAAATTTATTAATACTAATTTCCCATTTTTACTCTTCATCTTGGCCAGGTGAGCAGAAGTTATAATCTAATGCACAGGCATTTCTAAACTGCATTAAAGCATATGAATTTGAAAGGCTACCTAGCATTGCTCTTTTGAGTAAGTTATGATATACCTGTAATGAATGATGATCATTTCAAACATTAGTAATAAATGTTGTAAATTTAAGCCCTTTTGCTGCCACTTCTGTTTCTTCTTTATCATTGATTTTTTAAATATTATTGGAGAAATTTCACTTAAAACATAGTATAAAAAAGTAGAAATAATTTTCAGGAAATAAGAAAGTAAAAAGATAAATCCTTTTAGTTAAATTTATTGGAATGAAATTGGTTAATAACATTATATAAGTTTCAAGTGTACAGCTCTGCAATGTATCATCTGTATATTGTATTGTGTGTTCACCATCCCAAGTAAAGTCTTCTTTCATCATCATATATTTCACCCCATCATATATTTACCCTTTTCATTGTTCTTCCATTCCCTCCACTTCTGGTAACCATTGTACTGTTGTCAGTGTCTATGAATTTGTTTCTGTCTACAATTTCATTTGTTTTGTCTGTTTCTTGCTTTCTGTTTTATATCTCATATATGAGTGAAATAATATGGTTCTTGTCCTAATCACATCTGACTTATTTTACTTAGCTTGATACTCTCAAGACCCATCTACATTGTCTCAAATAGCAATATTTCATCCTCTCTTATAGCTGAGTAGTATTCCATTGTATATATGTACCACATCTTCTTAAGTACACTGGGATTATTTTCATGTCTTGACTACTATGACTAAAGCTGAAATAAACCTAGGGGTACATATATCTTTACAAATAAATCTTTTTAATTTTTTGAACCAGAGAGATAGATGGGTCTTATGGAAGCTCTATTCTTAATTTTTTGAGGAAACTCATATTGTTTTCCACAGTGTTATGCCAGTTTACATTCTCATGAGTAGTGAATGAGGGTTCTTTTTTCTCCACAACCTCACCAATATTTGTTTTATTAATTGTTTTATTGATATTAGCCATTCTAACAGGTGAGATATGGTAGTTCACCATGGTTTTGATTTGCATTTCCTTCACTTTTCTTCAGGATAGTTCTTAACCAGTGCAATCAAGTAAAAGAAAAAATAAAAATAAATAGGTATCCAACTTGGGAAGAAGTAAAATCATCACTCTTTGCAGATGACTTGATCCAATGTGTGGCAAATCCTAAAGACTTGACCAAAAGACTATTAGAAACCATAAACAAATACAGAGCAAGCAGCAGATACTAAGTTAATGTACAAAATCCATTACAATTCTAAAGGGTGTCCCCCCAAAAAAATGTATACACACTTTGAATGCTTACAAAGTCAGTCTGATAGCTCAATTTTGAAGACATTTAATTTTCAAAATTGAGCTATCAGCTGTTAAAGTATATATACATTTTTGGGGAGACACCCTGTATATACTAACAATAAAATATCAGAAAAAGAAATAATGAAAATCTTCCATTTGCAATTATAACAAAAATAATAAAATAACAAAGGAAGTGAAGGACATATACATTGAAAACTATAAGACACTGATGAAAGAAATTGAAGTAAACACAAAGAAATAGGAAAATATTCCATGATTATGTATTTAAAGAAACAGTTAAAATGGCTATATTACCCAAAGAAATATATAGATTTAAAACAATCCCAATAAAAATTCCAATGACATTTTCAAATAATTAGAACAAAAATATCCTCAAATTTGTATGGAATCACAAAATATCTCAAATAAGCAAAACAATCTTAAGAAAAAAAAAAAAGAACACAGCCAGAGGTCTCACACTGACTTTAAATTATATTACAAAGCTGCTGTAATCAACACATTGTGACACTAGCAGATAAGACCAATGGAATAGAATTGAGAACCCAGGAAAAAAAAACTGTTTATTTTATTAATTTTATTATAAATAAATTATTACATTAGAAAACCATCTCTCAGTTGCAAACTTACATATGGATTTCTGAATTCAGTTGGTTTTGGTTTGTTTTCTTTTTAAAAATACAGGTGTGCTCCTAATGTGATTTCTATGTAGTAATGAAATTTCTATGTAAATTGTTGAATTTAAGAGAGAATATTCATTGTTTTAAACCCTTGAAAATCTATTATTTCTTCCAAAAGCTGTTTTGTAGTTAGATCCTACTTGCGACTTGTTTATTAAATTAATAATAAAATCAGGAACAAGATCAAATAATTGTCTAATACTCGGAGGATGAGTGCCTAAATTTATAGCTAAAATGTTTCAGGATAGAAAATTGCAAGTACTTTCACTGCATTATCAGAATAAGAGAAGTATGCAAATAGATATGCACACACACAGTGGTAGGCATTTGAACACAGACAATTCCTTGAATGTCTAGGAACATTGCAGATTATCCATGTTTTCCTTTTCTTCACTAACTTAGAAAAGGACTCACATTTTCAAATTGAAATCTCAGTCTTTCCTTTTGTAAATTATGTCACCATATGTTATCCTAATTATAAATTCCATAAAATTAGAGACATGTGTATTTGCTCAATATTATTTTTTCCAGAGCCAGTATAGTACCTGAAACATAGCAAGAGGTCAATAAATATTTATTGCATAAAAATAAACACATACCTGCATAAAGGAAGACAAAATAGACCTTAAGTAATTGCAAAAGTCAGTAGATAAGAGAAACTTTAAAAAAGTTATAATTTTTTTAAGTAAGATGTAAAATTCACAGTCAAGGGTTGAGAAAGGGAGGTATTTAAGTTTGGGAAACCATTGTGTGTTTTTTTTATTACAAACCACAAATCAAATTCAATTAAGAAATATTAATTAAGAAATGGTTATTTAAGGATGATAGAACTTAAAAGTAATAAATTTTTCTTGTATATATGTGTCAAATATTCTACAATAAGCTTTATTATTTTATAAACAGAAAAAGTGGAATTAAATAAATTAAAATATGTATTTTAATCAATATTTAATTATTGCATAATGTATGATAGGCATTGTTCAGATAGCTACATATATTAAAAAGCAAGATCCTCATCATTCATAATTCAGACTTAGGGGGAACACAAACATGAAAATGAGCCATTATATTTAGTATAATGATTGCTACAATAGGAGTCTTTATTAAGTATGGGAGAGAAAGCAGTCAACTCTATATAGTTGGAGAGGCCTAAGAAGTTTCAGAGTAGATGATCAATATACTGTTATTTCCAAGGTAAGATTTAAAGGTAATTACTAAATAAATCATTATTTAGCAATAATGATTTTGAAATCACTCAATTTTTTAGTAAAATTATGCTATCTTAAAACATAACATTATTAATAAACTAACCAACCAACCATTTACAATTTAAGTAATAACCGCAATTATGAAACAAGGAAAGGCATAAATAATGGAAGGTATTTGCAGCTTCAGAAGAATGGGAAATTGTGTTTTCAGGAAACATCAATGTTAATTGAGAATAATTTTAATGTCAGTATTTCCAAAATTTTGTTAGTTTAGAAAATCATTATTTCAGGCCTAGCTGGTTTGACTCAATGGATAGAGTGTTGGCCTGTGGACTAAAGGGTCCCAGGTTCGAATTTGGCCAAGGGCACATGCCCAGGTTGCGGGCTCGATCGCAGTAAGGGGCATTCAGGAGGCATCCAATAAGTGATTATCTCTCATCATTGATGTTTCTATCTCTCTCCCTTCCTCTCAATAAAATATATTTTAAAAAAAGAAAACCATTGTTTTAGTGATCAATCCAATGATAGAACAATCTGGTAATCCCATAAATTTACCAGAAATATATGAAACTAATAATATAAACTGCATCTGCTCATTAAGAAAGAAAACAAAAGCAAAACAAGGAGAGATAGAAAGAGACCTGAAAACTGAAGGCCATTATATTTCCCTTTATTTGTCCTACTTTTACATATATATGTTTTTTAACTGCTACAATAGTAGATACATGAAGAAGAGTATTTTCTCTTTCTCTTCTAAAAGCTGTAAAATTCTTGAAAACTTCCCACATAAATAAACACACACCCTCACAGAAAAGGGTGAAGGGGTTAGAGATTGAGTGTGAAAAGAATACAAAACATATCAATGACTCGGAAAATACAAACATTTTAAATACATTCAGCTTGATAAAGGGGCATTTTTTAAACTATTTTAAGAGTTAGATGACATATGATTTCAGGAAATGATTTTCCATCTTTTAGATCAGTGGTTCTCAACCTTCCTAATGCCACGTCCCTTTAATGCAGTTCCTCATGTTGTGGTGACGCCCACGACATGGAACTTCCTAGCAATGAAAATAATTTATGGTTGGGGGTTACCACAACATGAGGAACTGCATTAAAGGGACGTGATATTAGGAAGGTTGAGAACCACTGTTTTAGATGCTTAAACAGGAAAATGTTTTTATTAAGCATGATTTTATTGTAAATTATTTTCAGTTTTTTAGATATTCCAAAGAGTGAAACAAATACAAGAGGATGGCATCTTCATTGTTGAACTGATTAAAAATAATGTTCAAAATGAATTTATTATAAAAGCCATGGCTATGCAAGATAGTTCTAGCCATCTTGCCCAATGAATTAATTATTCAAATGTATCAGTACTTAACTCTCAGAAATACCTTGAAGAATGAAAATTAATGAGCCTTAAGTGGGAGCTTTGTTCTTCCAAACCAGGGGCTTTGAGAGTGAAGGGTCTCCAAACATAGTGAGTGTTTGGAAGGCTTGTCTTTTCTAGGTTTACTTAGAAGGCTTTGGGCACCTGTTTTATCATCTATGCCACCAAAATGGGACATATGCAATAATAAAGAACAAGGGACAAAAGCCATTTTATGCAAAATGACTTGTACTTTGAGTAATGTTCATCATGACAAACTTGCTTCAGAATTAGGCCCTACGTGTGACTGTGTATTTTCCACATTTAACGTATCTTCACCTGGCATTGGAGATGATACTTTTTATGGTATTAACAAAATGTAAAAGGATTTGGAACAAAGCTCACACAGTCTGAAGATGTAGTAGATGTTAACTAAACATGAAAACAAATATGTTCTACTAGAGGCCCAATGCATGAAGTTTGTGCATGGGTAGGGTCTCTAGGCCTGGCATATGATAAGGCCAATCTGTGGGGCAACTGGCAGGGTGTTCAGGGAGGCCCAACTGGCACCTGCCTTGGCTGGCCTATGGCCTGCAGGCTGGGGGAAGCTTCTGGTTGAACATCTGACTCCTGATGGTTAGTGTGCATCATAGTGACTAGCCATTCCACCAATAGTTCCACCGTTCAGTCAATTTGCTTATTAGGCTTTTATTATATAGAATAACTCTCATCCATAAAAATCATAGTATAATATACAGATTTCGGGCCATTCTTTCAGACCCATGTATAAATTAATCTGGCTCATCATATATACTACCACTATGTTTTTCTATTGAGACTTCATGTGAATTTCCGGTGAACCTCATTCCCCAGATCTCCTGCTCATAACAGATTTTGCTACATGCATTTAATGATCTGAATCTCATTGAAGGGTGCTTATAGCAAGCTACCACAAATGGAAAGTCTACCATGAACTCCTATTTAGTTGCCTGTTGGGAGAGAATCACTCATTCCATGAAGAAAAGATGCTGCCATTACTTAATACAATATTACCATAGTTTTCTACCCAAATCTTGGAAAAATGAGCCAGAGACCTGGATAGAATTATATTTCCTAAAATGCATTTTAGAAAATAAAGATTTAAGTAGCCATATGTTTTCTGAGTGTATTAAAAAATCAACATTCAACAAGACTAAAAATGAAAGATTTAGAAGCAAAACATTAAAGCCTGTACCAGGTTTGTAATTTTTTTAAAAAAACAGAAGGGATTAGTTGTCACACCCTAGATGAAGGTGAATACGGTAAACTAGTCTCAGACAGTGAGCAACTTTTAAGGAAATTCTTTTTCTCACTCTGTCCCATGCATAAGATAAACTTTTATCCAGCTTTACACTCAACAGGACCCTCACCCCCTCCAGTAGGCTCCATCAATTCTAAGGGGACTAAAAAGGGCATTATAAGATAAAGTCATCTATTAGCTATTTCAGATTTCTAGGTCTTATTAAATAATTATATATTATTAATAATTATATATATATAAACATTATATATTGTGAATTTGTAAAATGTTAGTTACAGACTGAGTTTTATTAGTGCTGACTTAGAATAATAGTTATAATAATACAATATAGCTTTTTAATATAATTTCTCTCACATAATATATCGGATTCATCCTAAATCAGATTTTATTTATTACTAAATTACTAGAGGCGCAATGCATGAAATGTGTCCAAATAGGCCTTCCTTCCCCTGGCTGCCAGCACCAGCTTCCCTCTGGTCACCGGCAGGCACCTAGTACTGGGATTCCCTCACAACCCTGACTTTGTCTGGAAGGATGTCTGGTCTAATTAACATATTATGCTTTTACTAGAGGCCAGTGCATGAATTCGTGTACAGGTAGGGTCCCTTGCCTGGCTGGTGATTGGAGCCAATCAGGACCATCCCGATAGGGGTCAATCTGGGTGGGTGGCTGGGGAGGGATTGCAGGAGGGCTTCAGGGTGTGTTCAGCCTCATCTTGCCCAGTCTTGATTGGCCAAAGCCCAGTAGCAATTTAACTTACCAGTTAGAGCATCTGCCCCTTGGTGTTCAGAGCACTGGTCAACTGGTTGACTATCTATCCCCTGGTGGTCAGTGCATGTCATAGCAAGTGCTTGCACAGCCTTAGCATATCATTAGTATATTATGCTTTGATTGGTTGAACCAAAGACTGGATGACTGGGCACTTAGCACATTAGGCTTTTATTACATAGGATTATTATAGATGCACCTACTGAAGTGGGGATAGAGCAGTGAACATGTAGTCTGTGCTCACAAGAAACTCATATTCCAGGGAAGGACACAGGCAAATAAATGAATGGATAAAGAAAGGTCTGGCTAAAACTGGTTTGGCTCAGTGGATAGAGCATCAGCCTGTGGACTGAAAGTTCCCTGGTTCGTTTCCAGTCGGGGGTATGTGCCTTGGTCGTGGGCACATCCCCAGTAGGAGGTGTGCAGGAGGAAGCTGATGGATGTTTCTCTCTCATCGATGTTTCTAACTCTCTACCTCTTTCCCTTTCTCTTGTAAAAAAATCAATAAAATGTATTTAAAAAAGAAAAAAGAAAGGTCTGGTGATATGAATTATGATGGTAACAAAAGTGAGAAATGCTCCTCAGCCTAAAGAGTGATTGGATTAGATGGGAGGAGTGCTACTTTATATTGAATCATTTGAAATACCACTCTGCAATGCAGAAATGAGGTTATTTCTAGATGAAGAGGAGAATGAAGGCTTAGATTGATCTGGCTAAGATAGGGTCAAGCAAAGGAAAGATCATGAAAACACTCTGTGACAACTCTATGCTTAGTGTGTCCTAGGGATAAGCAGGTGGCCATTGACTGCAAAGAGCTCAAGAGATCTTGGTATGAAATTAAATCAGAGAACCTGTAAAGTCACATTACAAATATATTTTAGGTCTAAAATTCAAAATCTGATAAAGCTACTGATGGATTCTGTGCTCAGGTATGACATGATGTAACTTGTCTGTCTATGTGTGCAGAATGTATTTATTGTAAAAGGAGTAAAACATAGAAGGTGAGGGTAATTTGGAGGCCAGGTGACCAATGATAGAGGTTTATATTGATGACAGTAAAGAAAATTGAAGGAGTGCATCCTAGAGGAAGAATAATAAGACTTGTTGACCAATTAATTGTAGGAGCTAACATGCCTCAAGACTTCAGATATCCTTGTGTAATAATTTCCTTTAAGGAGAGCAATTATTTACATAGTTTTTGTATTTTTCTACATAGTTCAATGTAAATGTTAATAAAGGTCATAATTTTATGTTTTCAAGGAATAAAACAAAGGGAAATTATGAGTATTCTAATTAAATGAAAGTCTTGACAAGTTATGATTAAAAATTGTTTCAGTAGCTATGTATCACCTTAAGGAAGACAAGAGAATCTGATTAGTAAAAACAGATAAAAGTCTACATAAGTGAAGGGAAGAAAAATATTTAATTTTCAAGATATAAAGTAATGAAGTTTGAAAATAGCAGGATTATTTGTTCCTAATATGCTCACATATTCAAATCAATCTCAAGCAATAATCAATAAAAACAATACAAACATGGTTAATGGCAATTTCCAACCCTAACAATAATAGAGAGAATTATCCAGGAATTTCAACAATCTAAAGTATTTTTCTATATTAGAATAATTGTTTCAAGATCTCTTAAGTAATGGTTTACATAAAAAGGGTGGAGGAAGAGATTAACAATTTCAACATAGGGTGGGCATAGACCACTGTGAGTGGGGTGGAGAAGAGAGAAAATCGGGGAAAGAAAATCTCCATTATAGATTCAATTGTTTCTTGACTCTAGAATTAAAGTAGAAAATTGCTTTAAAAGCTGATATGAATATATTTTTGGTCTTTATTAATGGTACAATAAAATTGTTAAACCCTTTTCTAGGTTGAACCACTTTTCTTTGACTTTAAAAACTGCTAATACTTATTAGTTAAGGGAGACATTTTCATTAAAACTTTATAGATCCCAGAAAGCCTTGCCTTTGATTGGTAAAGTCTTGACTAAGATTATGGTAGTAAAAAAGATAAGAGTGAAGGGTATAAAAAATAAGAAAGTACAAAAGAGCTATATTTCCCCCCCTTAGGAAATGATATTATTAATTAAGTGGTTTGTAAATTTGTATTAGTTTTTCTTGCACTAGTGTAAAATGTTAAGGATTGTTAGTTTTATTAGAGATGGATTTTTACCCAAACAAATCATAGTATCTATAGACTTTGTCTTATTTTTACATGTTTAAACACAATTTTTCCAAACAAAAGCAAACATATATAATAAAAAGGTAATATGGAAATTGATCATCACTCTAACACACAGGATGGCTGCCCCCATGTGGTCAAAAATTGCCACTCCCATGTGGACACAAGTCAGCCACCACAAGATGGCCTATACGGGAGGGCAGTTATGGGGGACCAGGCCTGCAGGGGAAGGCAATAGGGGTGACTGGGCTGGCAGGGGAGGACAGTTGAGCCAAACCAGGCCTGCAGGGGAGGACAATTGGGAGTAACCAGGCCTGTAGAAGAGGGCAGTTAGGAGTAACCAGGCCTGCGGGGAAGGGCAGTTGGAGGAGACCACACCTGCAGGGTAGGGCAATTGGGGGAAATCAGGCCTTCAGGGGAGGGCAGTTGGGGGACCAGGCCTGAATGGGAGAGCACTTGGGGAGGACCCAGGCCTGGAGGGAAGGGCAGTTGGGGGAGACCATGCCTGCAGGGGAGGGCAATTGGGGGAAATCAGTCCTTCAGGGGAGGGCAGTTGGGGGGATCAGGCCTGCATGGGAGGGCACTTCAGGGAGAGGGGACCCAGGCCTGCAGGGGAGGGCATTTGGGGGTGACCAGGCCTGTAGAGGAGGGCAGTCGGGAGGGACCAGGCCTGCAGGCAAGGGCAGTTGGGAGCAAACAGGCTGGCAGGGGAGGGCAGTTAGGTGCAATTGGGCCAGCGGGGATCAGTAAGGCATCAATCAGACTGGCAGGGGATTGGTTAGAAGGTGTTCATCCTGGCAGGCAGAAGCGGTTAGGGGCAATCAGGCAGGCAGGCAGTCCTGGATGTGAAAGGGATTCCAGATTGGAGAGGGTGCAGGCTGGGATGAGAGACACACCCCCATGCACAAATTTTGTGCACCGGACCTCTAGTAAACAATATAAAAAGTAAATTAGCAACACACACATGCACATATAACAGTTTTAGGCTTCCTTTGTATCTGAGTCTAGAAAGAGCTATTACACAGCTTTTAAGTTATATTTATATAAAGCTTAAAATTATAACACCAGATATTTAAGTGATAAAAATCTAAAAAAATACAATTTTGGAGATAATATCTGTTTTTGAATATTTGACCTTTCCATTCTTATTAATAATCTTAAGTAAAACATTTTAGCTTTACAAATATTTATAAAAATCATACAAAAGTTGAAACATCAGCATTGTCCAAGAATCCTATATAATAAAACCCTAATATACAAAAAGATTGAATGGCAGAGGAACCTGATCACCAGGGGGCAGATGTTCAATGCTGCTGCTATCCTGTGGTGGTCATTGAGCTTCCACAGGGGAAGCACTGCTCAGCCTGAAGCTAGGCTCATGGCTAGTGAGCACATTGGAGGTGACGGGAGCCTCTCCTGCTTCCACTGCAGGTGGTGGAGAGGAGCAAGGGGTCCAGGACTGCAAGAGTGTAAGCCAGATTGAGGGACCCTCACAATGTACAAATTTAATGCACCAGGCCCTTAGTAAACTATAAGCAGTTTTGTCATTACAAAGTCTACTTTGCTAAATCTCAACTCTTATTCTCTATATTCTACCAGCTGAAAAATGAAAGATTTATTTAGCACTGTCTGTAGCAACCATGCTCTTGAGAAAGCAAGTATGACAATACATAACATGCCAGAGTAATAAAGTAATGAAAACTTGTTTTAACAAATTATATTAGCCTGTAAAATTGAACTAACAAGATAGAAGACTCTTGGGTCCAGTTTTATAGAAAGGTATAGGTAAATAAAATGCCTCTGGATATCTTGAATTAAAATCAAGAGAATAAATAAATCTCCATTTATAAGATACAAAAAATATGTACATCTTAAAAGACTGAAATCCCACTACAAAAATCCTTTATTTTATCTGTCCATTGTTTTGTATTACACACATTTTATATACTTTTTTTTACATCCTTATATATTTTAACTTTGAAATGAAAGAAAAATTATGGGAATATTTAGGTATGGCAAGACATGAGTATTTGAAAACTTTTTATTTGAAGTAAGAAATTACAACAAAAAATATTTTGAAAATAAATGATCATCCTGCAAATTCATGTTAGAGATCATAGGAACTAAGTGAATTTTTTTGCCACCATCAAAACTATATTATCAATGATGGTAAACCTAATTGTGATTTCTGTAAAGGAACATAGATGGGACTGGTTTCTAGCAAAATAGTACTTGCTCTTTGAAAAGTAGGGGTCTTTCCAAAGAAAATTATATTTTGCTAAAAGGCTCATTTGTTTGAGCTTTCCCCCATCCCAAGCTCCCCAGCAACTCTCCCCTCTGCCTGGCACCAGGCAGCATCAACACATGACTGAGTTCCTTGAACATAAAGCCTTGGCAGTGGCAATTATCCTGGCAGTGTCAGAAGCCAGCAAACACAAAAGTAAATGGATATCATTTTAATCACTGCACATAGGGTTTGCTTGATTTATCCCATATTATGCCAAACTCCAATATGTCAGCAAGATTGCACTCAGTTTCCATGCTCAGCAAAAGTTCTAAGGTTGAACTTTGGTTACATTACCAATATACATTATTCTATAAGTATTATTTATTTTTCTCTGTTATTTTTGTTGATTTCACAGGGTTCAATATAGGTTGAGTAGGTTAAACTTTGCTTAATTTTTAGAAACTATACTAGTAGAACATTACAACTGTTTCAGTTTTAAAAAGAATTTTAAAATAACAATTAGAGATGGCAGAAAATTCATACAAATGAGATTTTTGGGGGACTTTTCTCAAAAATCATACTACATTATGTTAGAAATAGTTCTAACTGTGTTCCTTTACAGAGATACCAAGTAGATAACCATCACTGAGAAAATAGTTTTGATGTGACAAAAAATCTACTGAGTTCCTACTATATCTAACATGGATTTATCTCTTCAAATAAAAATTTTTCAAATTCTCAAGTCTTGCCACACCTAAATATTTTCACAATTTAGTTAGAATTTATAAGTGTGTAAAAAAGTGTACATAAAAAGTGTGTAACAAAACAATAGACAAATAAAATAAAAGCTTTTTATAGTGAGTTTTCAGTTTACTTTATGATGCATACTTTTTTTAATGCAGATTATTTGTTCTCTTGATTTTAATCCTCAATACCCAAGTGCATTTCCTAGCTGGTTTGGCAAATTGGATAGAGTGTCAGCCTATAAATCAAAGGGGCTTGGGGTGGCTTTTGGTCAAGGGCACATAAAAAAAATTAGATCTTCAAAATAAATAAACTTTATGAAGTATGTAAAATTGTGCTGGAACATAATATATACTCAAGAGCTGTTATTATAGATCCTAATTAAATGTCAATAACCAATTCTTAATTTTTCTGGGAACTATAAACAAAAGTTTCACAGGCCCTATTTTCCACTTTTGAGATGCAAAAAACCTGATTTTCAAAGTACAATATTTATTAAACATCTATACATACCTGGTACTATAGTAAAAATTTATAGTGTTAATCCCTATATTATATCAAATACATGTTACTATTCCTTTTTAAACATTTGAAAATTGTGGCTAGATTTTTAAAGTTACTTGGTGGCTTAGTTAGAAGTGCATGAGCAAGAATTAAAACTAGGAATGTCACATTAACACTTAACATACTGTAGTGGTCTTTTCAATATGTCCATATAGCAAAACTATAGTTCATAGTTATTCAATAAAACATTAATCTATGTGTTGCTGAAGGTATTTTGTAAATGTGATTAAGTGCCAGAGAGTTAACTTTAAGATTATATTTGGTAATATAGGTAAGTTTTATTCAGTTCATTTGAAGGTCTTAAACCCAGAGCTAAGTCTTCTCTGAAGAAGAAACTTAACATGTAGACAACTTTAGCACATGTCCAAGAGCCATAAACCAATTCATTATAATAAATCTCTTAATATGTATCTCTGACATGTTCTAATTCTCTGGTTTAATGTTAACTTGCAGTTTCTGATAGCTGAAAGTACAGTACTGCTTTAACAGATACCTAATAATATGAAAGTGCCTTTGAAAATGGCAATGAGAAGAGGCTGGAAGAATTTGAGGAACATAATTGTTTTTTAAACTTACAAACACAAACATAGATTGCATTGAACATACTATTAGTAGAAATATGGTTGTTGATACTACTAACAAGGACTTGGAAGAAAATTAGGACCATAAAAGAGAAAATTTAAATAACTTTAGCAAACAAATACCTACATTGTGATGCATACACTCTTATTAGATATATGGATGTTAAATGTACTGCTGGTGAGGAATCAGAAGGAAATGAGAACTAAAAGGAAATTAGAAACTTAAAAAAAAGAGATTTTTTTGCTACATAGTGGCAGAATTATGACCTAAAGTTATGTGGAAAGAAGAATATGGAAGTAATGAAATTTGATGTTAGATGATATTTCCAAACAAATTGGTGAACTTGAAGCATTATTTTCTCTTGTTGCTTATAGTGAAATGCATAGTGAAAAATTGAGAAAAGAATGGTTAAACATATAGGAACCAGTACCTGTTGGCTTGGGGAATTCTCAGCCTATTCAAATTGACAAAGAACCTAACATTAATAGATTCTCCATCAGAAAAGTAGGCTCTAGAGATAAAAATGAGGGGTGTGGTTATACAACTTTTAGCTAATACCTCAGGAAGATAAATATGTGAAGATATTCAGTAACTAATTTATTCTGTGACTCATAGTTCTCCCAATCAATTAAGCAGAAACAAAAATAGAGATTGGATTATCTAGGAAAGATCTGAGGAGACCCTTTTCTATTGGAATGAAATTTCATGACATACTTGAGAGAGTCAAAAGAACTTTGAGAATGTTATGCCAAAGGAAACACTGCTAACTTGGATTGAAAGGAAAAAAGAGAGAGAAAAGAAGGCTTTCTGATCCCCAAAATTCTTAGAAGGAAATAGGCTGGTAAAACTACTCAGTAGCAAACATATGCTACCATTTATTTTTAAAAATTAACTCACAAGGTGAATCTCAGACTACAGAGTCAAGAGTCCAGAGGCTGGACCTGATATTCCCAGATCTTAATACTTATTCAGTGTCTGCCTGGCTGAATCTTGAAATTGTTTGGGACTAGTGATTCATTTTATTTGTTTATTTTGTCCATTTTTGAAGAAAGAATGGCTCTTATGCCACTCTCACTATTGTATTTGAAGAGGTGATGACTTATTTTCTAGTCCCAAAGGTCCATAAATACAGAAGAATGTAACACCAGGATACATTCATTGTACCTTTTACCTTTTGCTACATCGTTTATTTCAATGATGATTAGCGTTGGAGATTTTATGGTCATGACAGATGATATTTTGAACTTTGAGTGAATGTTATAATGGGTTGAGATATTATGGACTTTTGAATAGGGTGAATATATTTTGTACACAGGATGGATTTGGATCTTTGGAATACAAAGATTCTGTGATAGTCAAATATTACCTGTGATAATCAAAATAATAGTTCTCCAAAGATGTTCACATTATAATCTCTGGAAGCTATGAATATGATATCTTATATAGCAAAGGGGACTTTGCAAATGTGATTAAAGTAAGGACTTTGAGATAAAGAGATTAACTTGAGTTGTTTGGAAGGGCCCAATATAATCAAAAGGGTCCTTAAAGTAAAGAAAGAGACAAAGAAGAGTGACAGATGGAAATTTGACTGTGGAAAAGATCAGAATGATATCATGTGAAGGTTATGAGAAGGATTCAATTCATCTTTGTTAGCTTTGAATATAGAAGAAGTCTACAAGTTACAGAGTATGATAAACCTCCAGAACCTGGAAAAGGCAAGGAAGCATATCCTACCAAAAGATAACAATCCTGATTTAAAATCTTTATTTTAGCCTATTGAAACAGTGTAAGGCTTTTGACCTACAGAACTGTAAGATAATAAAGTTTTATTGTTTAAGTGTGGTAAGAATCAATACTGATTTATGGTATTTAGCCAATATTTTGCAGGAATAATAAGGGATTTGGGAAGAAACACAATTTGAAATTTGGTGGCAAGAATATTTGGGAGAGAGTATGTCAACAGATCTCTTAGAATGGACAAAAAATGAAGATTCTTGCATCCATGTGAATGCTTAACAAAGGGTGACAGCAGAAAAGGATTATAATAATCAATTGTATAAAATGACATACTCTGTGAATATCAATGTCTTTTTTTGCAACTTCTCTTCTAATTGTCTGTGATATGACATCATTCCTTGGAGAGATTAGCCAGCTACCTAATGATAGATGGATTACATTACACCACACCCATTTTATTTTATTTTATTTTGTACTTCTTTTTTATTATTAATTTTTTATACATATCTCCCCATTGCCCCCCCTCCCTCCCAGGCATACCCCAACCCCACAGTGTCTATGTTCATTGGTTATGATTATATGCATAGATACAAGTCCTTTGATTGATCTCTTATCTACCTCACCTAACTTTAATCTTCCTGCTGTAATTTCACAGTCTGTTCTAAGCTTTACTATCTCTGTAATGGCAGCATAGAATTCCATTGTGTAGATGTACCACAGTTTTCTGATCCACTCATCGGCGGACGGGCACCTGGGCTGTTTCCAAATTGTGGCTATTGCAAATTGTGCTGCTATGAACAGAGGGGTGCATAAATCCTTTCTGATTGGTGTTTGTAATTTCTTAGGATAAATTCCTAAGAGTGGGATTACAGGGTCAAATGGGAGATCCATTTTTAGTTTTTTGAGGAAACTCCATACTGTTCTCCACAGTGGCTGCACCAGTCTACATTCCCACCAACAGTGCACAAGGGTTCCTTTTTCTCCGCATTCTTGCCAACACTTGTCGTTTGTTGATTTGTTGATGATTGCCATTCTGACAGGTGTAAGATGGTATCGCATTGTAGTTTTGATTTGCATCTCTCGGATGATTAACGACATTGAACATGTTTTCATGTGTCTCTTGGCCTTCCTTCTGTCGTCTTTTGAAAAGGTTCTATTTAGGTCCATTGCCCATTTTTTTTATTGGATCCTTGATCTTCCTTTTATTAAGTTGTATAAGTTGGTTGTAGATTTTGGAGATTAAACCTTTATCAGTGATAGCATTTGCAAATATGTCCTCCCATGCACTGATCTTTCTTGTTGTTTTGTTGATGGTTTCTTTTGCTGTGCAAAAGCTTTTTATTTTGATATAGTCCCATTTGTTTATTTTTTCTTACCTTCCATTGCCTTTGGAGCAGTATCAGTGAAGAAGTTCTTTCGGCATATATCTGAGATTGTGCTGCCTGTGGATTCCTCTAGTATTTTTATGGTTTCCCTTCTAATGTTTAAGTCCTGTATCCATTTTGAGTTTGTTTTTGTATTTGGTGTAAGTTGGTGGTCCAGTTTCAATTTTTTGCATGTATCTGTCCAATTTTCCCAACACCATTTATTGAAGAAGCTATCTTGGTTCCATTGAATGTTCATGCCTCCTTTGTCAAATATTAATTGAGCATAGTGGTTTGGGTGGATATCTGGGTTCTCTATTCTATTCCATTGATCTATATGTCTGTTCTTGTGCCAATACCAGGCTGTTTTGAGAACAGTTGCTTTGTAGTATAGCTTGAAGTCGGGTATTGAGATCCCACATACTTTATTCTTCTTTCCTCTATCTCTTTTTTCAGTGTCCTGTAGTTTTCTACATAAAGGTCTTTTACCTCTTTAGTTAGGTTTATTCCTAGGTATCTTAATTTTTTTGGTGGGATGGTAAATGGGATTGCTCTTTTAGTTTCTCTTTCTATAATTTCACTGTTAGTGTATAGAAATGCCACAGACTTCTTAGCATTAATTTTGTATCCTGCTACATTGCCAAATTCATTAATTAAGTCAATTAGTTTTGGAATGGAGTCCTTTGGGTTTTTTATGTACAATTTCATGTCATCTGCAAATAAGGAGAGCTTTACTTCTTCTTTTCCAATTTGGATGTCTTTTATTTCTCATTGTTGTCTAATTGCAATGGCTAATACTTCCAGTACTATGTCGAACAGGAGAGGTGAGAGTGGGCATCCCTGTTTTGTTCCTGTTCTTAGGGGAAATGGTTTTAGTTTTTGCCCATTGAGTATGATGTTAGCTGTGGGTTTATCATATATGGCTTTTATGATGTTGATGCTTTTTCTGCATCAATTGATATAACTATGTGATTTTTATCTCTCAATTTGTTTATGTGATGTATCACATTTATTGATTTGCGGATATTGAACCATCCCTGCATTCCTGGGATGAATCATGCTTGGTCATGGTGTATGATCTTTCTGATGTACTGCTGGATCCGGTTGGCTAGAATTTTGTTGAGGATTTTGGCATCTATGTTCATGAGAGATATTGGCTTTTAATTCTCTTTCATTGTGTTGTCTTTATCTTGTTTTGGTATTAGGGTGATGCTGGCTTCATAGAAGGTGTTTGGTAGTATTCCTTCTTCTTGAATATTTTTGAATAGTCTGAGGAGGATAGGTTTTAATTCTTCCTTGAATGTTTGGTAAAATTCTCCTGTGTAGCCATCTGGACCTGGGCTTTTATTTGCTGGAAGCTTTTTAATTACTGCTTCAATTTCTTCCATAGTTATTGGACTATTGAGATGTTTGGCTTCCTCCTCATTGAGTTTTGGGAGGTTACATTTTTCTAGGAAAATGTCCATTTCTTGCAGGTTGTCCAATTTGTTGGAATAGAGTTGTTCATAGTATTTTTTACACAATCCTTTGTATTTCCACAGTGTCTGTTGTTATTTCTCCTCTTTCATTTCTGATTTTGTTCATTTGGGTCTTCTCTCTTTGCTTCTTGGTGAGCCTGGCTAGGGGTCCATCAATCTTGTTTATCCTTTCAAAGAACCAGCTCTTTGTTTTGTTGATCTTTTGAATTCTTTCTTTGGTCTCCAAATTGTTTATCTCCGCTCTGGTCTTCACTATTTCCTTCCTTCTGAGTACACTGGGCTTTTCTTGTTGCTCACGTTCTAGCTCTTTGAGTTTTAGGTTTAGGTGATTTATTACCATTGTTTCCCGTTTTTTGCAGTAGGCTTGTAGGGATATGAACTTCCCTCTCAAGACTGCTTTCCATGTGTCCCATAAATTTTGTAATGTTGTGTTGTCATTGTCATTTGTTGCCATGATGTTTTTTATTTCTTCCTTGATCTCTCTGGTTACCCATTTGTTGTTTAAAAGCATGCTATTTAGTCTCCATGTGTTTGATTTCTTTCTATTGTTTTTATTATAGTTGATTTCCAGTTTTATGCCACTGTGGTCTGAGAAAATGGTTGATATGATTTCTATCTTCTTGAATTTGAAGAGACTTTTCTTATGACCCAACATATGATCTATCTTTGAAAATGACCCATGTGCACTGGAGAAGAATGTATATTCTGGGGCTTTGGGGTGAAATGTTCTAAAGTGTCAATTAATTCCATCTGGTCTAGTGAGTCATTTAGGATTGATGTTTTCTTGCTGATTTTTTGTTTAGAGGATTTGTCCAATGGTGACAGTGGGGTATTAAAGTCTCCTACTATGATTGTATTGCTGTCAATCTCTCCCTTAATATCCTCCAAGAGTTTTTTTTTTATGTATTTAGGTGCTCCTATATTGGGTGCATATATGTTTACCAGAGTTATTTCTTCTTGTTGGATTGTTCCCTTTAGTATTATGAAGTGGCCTTCTTTATCTCTTGTTATGTCCTTCACTTTGAGATCTAATTTGTCAGATATAAGTATTGCAACCCCAGCTTTTTTTTCATTTCCATTTGCCTGAAATACCATGTTCCATCCCTTCACCCTCAATCTGTGTGCATCTCTATTCCTAAGGTGGGTTTCTTGCAGACAGCAGATACATGGATCATGTTTTCTTATCCAAACGGTTACCCTATGTCTTTTGATTGGAGCATTTAATCCGTTTACATTTAAAGTTATTATTGATAAGTACTTATCTGTTGCCATTTTTAGTCCTTACCCCCGAGTTCCTTCTTCGCTTCCTCTTTCTTTTTATTACAGCAGACCTTTTAACATTTCTTGCATTGCTGGTTTGGTGGTAATATATCCCCTTAGTCCTTTTTTGTCTGTGAAGCTTTTGATTTCACCTTCAATTTTGATTGAGAGTCTTGCAGGGTACAGTATTCTTGGATTCAGACTCTTCCTTTGCATGACTTTGTATATTTCATTCCATTCTCTTCTGGCCTGACGAGTTTCTGTTGAGAAGTCAGTAGCTAGTCTTATGGGGGTTCCTTTGTAGGTAACTTTCTGTTTTTCTCTCGCTGCTTTTAAAATTCTTACTTTGTCGTCGGTGTTTGCTAATTTAATTATAATGTGCCTCGGTGTCGGTTTGTTGGGGTTCATTTTGCTTGGGACTCTGTGAGCTTCTTGGATTTGTGTGGGTTTTTTCTTTTCTATATTGGGGAAATTTTCTGTCATTATTTCTTCAAACGCATTCTCTAATCCTTGTTCAGTTTCCACTCTTTCTGGAACCCCAATTATGCGGATGTTATTTTGTTTCATGTTATCCCAAAGTTCCCTTAGACTCTCCTCTTGATTTTTAACTTTTTTTTCTAGAAGCTGCTGTACTTGGGTATTTTTTCCTACCGTGTCTTCTAGCTCACTGATGCGGTCCTCTGCTTCTTCTAGTCTACTTTTGATGCTTTCTATTGTGTTCTTTATAGCAGTGATGTCATTATTCATTTCTTCTTGTTTATTCTGCACCTCCTCTAGTTGCTTCTGCGTTTCTTCTTCATGCTTCTTCACCTCCTCTAGGCTCTTACTCATATTGTCAAATTTGTCTTCCATTCTTTTCAACTACATTATGATAATTTCTCTGAACTCTTTCTCTGGTAGGCTTATTTGTGGTTCTATTTCGTTTACTTCCTTTTCTGGTGAAACCTGCCTTTCTGTCTTTTGTGGGCTGTTTCTTTTTCTGCCCATGGTCTTTCTTCTCTGGGTGTCTGGTTATGTAGTGCTCTCTCCTACGTTGATTGAAAGGCACAAACTACAACACGACCAGGTACAGCACACAAGGCACTGAGTAGAGATGTATTCAAGATGTTAATAATCACAAATAAGGTGACCACCAATGAAGTACAAATTAGTGGTAAATAGAGAAAGAAGAAGAGGAAAATGAGGAAGAAAGTAAAGAAAGAAGTGCCAAAATCAAATTGGGAGAGTGAGAAAAAAAAAGATAAATAAATGAACAATAAAATAAAATAAAATAAGAAAATAAAAAGGAGAAAAAGGAGAAGGAAAAAGGAAGAGAAAAAAGTCAGAGAGAAAAGAAAGTGTATAAGAGAGAAAAGAGGAACAAAATATAGATGTCAGGAGACAACTCCAATAGAACAGTCACTAATCCCAATAAAGGCCAGCAACCATTACCTAGAGATTAATGCAAATTGCAAATAGCAACTGGTATCGAGGGAGATGAGGGAAAAGAGAGGTAGAAGACAAAGCAAGCAAAAAGCAAAATAAAACAAGTAGAATAAACTAAAACAGTCTCTCAAAAAATTTTTTCAAAAAATCGATATAATCACTTTTCAGGCAAATAGCAACAAAAGGACATAGATAAAAAACAACTTTTTGGCTAGTGAATACTAGAGGGGAGAGGTTTGTGTGGACTTGCAGTAGGGGATTTGAAATTAGATATATAAATGGGGTGTAATTTTAACCAGGTAAAGAGAAAAAATAGGGAGAATCAAAAGTTGGAAAAGGGAAAGAGAAACAAGACAGAAAAATGGGGAAAGTTAGGAGGAAAGTGTTGGCATAAAGGTGGAGTTGAGTTGGAGTAAAATTATGCTAAAGGGAAGATGAAATTAGAATGTAGAACTCTAATCCCGAAATAAAATAAAGAGAAAACAAAATGACACTTTTTTCCCCCAAAATGGTAAAGTACTAGTAGTAATTAATAATACTAGTTTAAAACAAAAATGTAATAATTATAAAGGTAAAATCAATTGAGGCAGAAAGAAAAAAAATATTCTTTTAATTAAAATATGTGAAAATGAAAAATAAAGAATTAAAAATTTAAAAAAAAGAAAAAAGAAAACAGGGAAAATAAAAAAAAATAAAAAAGAAGAAAAATAGAATGGTCCTTCACTTGCACTATTATTCTGCTTGGCACTCCTGTTTCCCAGTAGGGGAGGTATTGCAGTTCCCTGTGTTCCCCTCTTGGTGTTTTAATCTCTTTATTCTCTTGTGGTTATGAGAGAGTCAATTTGTGTGTCATCCATTGGGTGGCAGTGTTTCGGAATTGATCTCTGAGACAAAGCACAGGACCTCTCTAGGCTGTGCTCAGATCCTGCTACTCTGTGGTTCCCAAAACCAGTTTGTGGGAGTTTTGCAGTCTGGACACTGCAATAACTCCCACGTTGTCCCTCTGCTCCAGAGAAAAAGAAAAAAAAAAAAGAGTCGTTTTCCGGAGCTCTCTTCTGTTAACAGCTCAGAGGGTCTGCCTTCACACTCAGGGATCACGCCCTGCCCACCTCCTTGGACCTCTCCAGAGGCAGCTTTCCCTCAGCCCGGCTCCCGCAGTGTGCGCGTCTTTGCCCTGCGGGGGTAGGAGACCGCCCCCGTCCCAGGCTAAGTCTGACCCTTCCACGAGCGCCCTGTGGATCTCTGAATCCTCCGCCTGCGCGTCTGTGCCGCCTGGGAAGCCGCGCTCTGGGTCCTGGCTGCTCTGTGGGTGCCTCCGTCAGCCGCAGCTTTCAGACCTGGGCAGACATCCACCTCCCCCTTAAGTCAGGCGCAATCTGACCTTTCCGTGTGCTCTGTGGATCTCTGATTCCGCCACGTGTCTGCGCCGATTGGAGAGCGGAGGTCTGGGTCCCCGGGTTCCTGGCTGCTCGATGGGTGCCCAGCCGAAATGCTTCAGAGCGCCGCTGACATCCACCTCCCACTGCAAGATGGCTCGGGCTCCGCGTTCTCTCTGGTGGCTCCGGCGGACAAAAACCCCGTGGCAGTGGGGCTGCCTGGCCGGGAGAGCCCCTTCCAGCAGTTCCCTGCCTTCCCCTGGAGGACAACTGACTCCTAGCTTGCCAACAAACACTCCCAATGCAACTCTCAGCTGCTCTCTCTCCCTCTGCCCAGCGACAAAGCTCCAGACGCGTCCGTCTACTCCGCCGCCATTTTCTCCTCCTGAAGTCACTTCTTAAAGTTGTATCTTCAATGACATTTGGGTTCAGGAAACATACAAATTACATCCTAAAGGCTCTCTCTATGATGGGAGTGGTTATGTAGGAATTCCAAAGCAGAAATTCCAGGTAAGTAATCAGAAAGGCAGAGTAGCAAAACAGCTCTATATCTTTGGTTGGCTGAAAAGATATTTAATAAGCCTAAGAGCTATTGATAGATAAAAACAATCACATCAGAAAATCAGTTTCAGCTTCACTATGTAGAAAGAAACAGGAACTGGAAACCATAGCATAATATTCAAGTATTAAAGTGAAGAATCATTTGACTTAAATAGATCAAAAAGGGTCAATAGAATTCAGATGAATCCTCTCATCAGCATCACTGACTTTTTGAGCAACTGGAAATAATATATATTTAAAACACTAAGCTCCATGACAAAATCTTTCTCTGGATACAATTTTCTGAAAATGGATTTTTGAATGGGTGGAGCAATAGGCTGACTCTAACTAAACAAGACCCCATATGTTTTTGATTTAGGAATTGTATCAGTGAATCACAAAATGAAGTTAAGAAATTAACAGTTTATAGTTCTAGGTACTAAGAATTTTTGTATTTGGCTATGTAACATATTTTCTTTCCACAGGAGGTAGTTATGACAAATTAGAAGTCTACAAATTTTTTGATGGTGTAAAGGCCCAGCTGTCATTGGGGAGACAATGATCAGATTCCATTGCTGCATGGTCCTGTGGTGCCACAGAAAGCTCCATATGGTCACCCAAATGTTGCAGCTAAAGCCACTGAATATTTCAAGCATGAATTGTACTTGTAAAGAAGAATTCATACTTCTTGTGTCTACCAATAGAATAAATCTTGTTAACTGGCTACAATTTTTTTTAAATGGAAAAAATAATCCGCAAAGAACAACTTTGTAAATCTTCATGATAAACAAATAACAGTGCACTCCTGGGATCTCCACATAATTTTTACATCAATTGTAATGCAACCTAGGAATAGTGGGCTTTTTAATGGAGGTATAATGAATAATTAAAATCTGTGTGAATATTGACTTGTTTGATAATAACAATTTTAAAAACCACTGTTCTCTCATTGTACCAATCACCTCTGTTAAATTGCTAATGCAATTCTAAGTTTTAGGACACTTGTATTCATGTCAAAGTTGTCAGCTTAAGTCTTACCCAATAGCAAATGATAAATGCATAATTTATTGTGTCTTAAATGGCTATGCCCTCGAATATATTTTATATAAGTAATAGGCTTAGAAACACATCTGTCTCATGAAAGTAGCAATTGTTTTAAAGTAGTCAGATCTATTTTAAAGTTAAAGGCAGGGTATAGTAATCTTGTTATATTTCTGTATTGAATCAAGAAAGGCATTACATTTTATAATTCTTATTTGTGTATGATGATATAAATGACTAAAAACTTTCAATGAAAAGTCTAAATATTGAAAATATAGGCAATAAATCAAATATCTCTTATAAATGTTTTATTTTACCAAAAACATTGATAAACCTAAGTGCTATTAATACACATCACAGTCTACTAGGTTGAATATTTCTTTTTAATGAAATATCAATCAAAGTACTTAGGATTTACTATTGGAAATACAAAATGTAACAACTTGTAAATATATTTTATTGATTTTTTTTTATATAGAGGAAGGGAGAGGGATAGAGAGTTAGAAACATCAATGAGAGAGAAACATCGATCAGCTGGCTCCTGCTGGGAATGTGCCTGCAAAGAAGGTACATGGCCTTGACTAGAATTGAACCTGGGACCTTTTAGTCCATAGACTGACACTCTATTCACTGAACCAAACCAGTTAGGGCTGGAAATACAAAATTTAAATATTAATGAGAGGAATTCAAATATTTAATATTTTTAATTTTTAATTAAAATTATGTTGCTGTTAACTCTTAATCATTTATATAACCTACATAGCTATTAACATTTCTTGTGATAGTTTAAGGTTATAAAAACAGAAAAGGCCAATGAGAAAATATGTATACATGTAATACATTAATTAAAAAAAAACAAACAGAAAAGTCCTGTCCAGTGTGGCACTATTGGTTGGAGTGTCGTCCTATACACCAAAAGGTGGCAGGTTTGATTCCCTGTCAGGACACATACTCAGGTTGTGGGTGCAATCCCAGTAGGGGCATGTGAAGGAGGTGGCTGATCCATATTTCTCTGTCACATCAATGTCTCTCTCTCTCTCTCTCTCTCTCTCTCTCTCTCTCTTTATCTCTAAAAATAATAAAATAAAAAGCAGATAAATATTATAGTTCATTAATTATATTAACCTTTATGTTTCTTTGATAGAAGCAAAATATGATTTTTGAAATACCCTTAAAGTTTTATTCTGTTGGAGTGCAAAAAAAGGCATTGTGGAGAAAATACATTTTCAAATCCCTATAATAAATATCCAGGCACCTTTTACTTGACATTTCACCTTGAAGCACACTAAAAATGTTTAATTATTTGAGGATTAATGGAGGTAGTTTATAATTAAGCTGAAGTATGAACTGATGTCACCATCTCAGTATGATGATGTACATTTTTATGCCAAAGCACCTGTTGTTTTAGAAGGAAGCAGCTGATATCATTATCTGCGCAGCCAGATAGCCCCATTTCCTGCTGCTTAAAAAATTATCCTAAGGGTTATCTAAGTTGGCATAATTCAGCATTTATGTTTGCATACCCAGAAAAACACAGAATGGGGAAAATGACTGCTTCAGCAATCAAAGGAAGGGAAACTGAGAGACATACTGAGAAAAGGAAGGTGAGGGAGGAAAGGGAGATAATTTCAACTTAGAGTATTTCTACTCACCTCTGTGATGGCCTTCTTGCTTCTTCTAAGAGCATATAAAGTTTTCAAAGAATAGAACATTAAAAGCACCTAATTAATTGAATTAATGTAATTAAAATTTAACTTTTAGAGGAAGTGGAATAGAAAAGATAAAATTTTATGTTTTAACACAAAATATAACATTACCTCTGCAATGTTTCCAAATCCTAATACAAATGTCTCTATTTATAAATACTATGTATGTAGAATCAATGATCTGTTCACAAGATTCAAGTGACCAAAATTCTCACTTTTTTTCTATTAGATACCCTGCCCCTGAATGTTGTTATTTTGTTGTTTTGTGTGTTGTTGTTTTTTTAAGTTTCTTGGCTGGCTTTTTTTTTTTTAATACATTGACTAGGGATGAAGATAAAGGTCTATGCAATATAAATACAAACTGCTTTTTAAAGTATTAATCAACATACCTATTCTTTCCCTGGCCTCATCACCAAGCCTTCCAGCATGAGAAGATTCTACTCTGTCTCACATTTCAAAATCAGTATTTGAAATATAATCTGGACCCTGTGTATTGTTCTTACACTCTATAAAAAGTTGCCTTTTCAGTGTTCCCATTTATCAAACCAGTTCTTCCCAACTCATTTCTTTTTTCCCCCAATGGAACTAGTGGCCTTAATTAATACTATTTATCTGTTATACTGTCTAATTTTCTTCTATACTGTCTAATTTTTCCTCAAGCTATCATCCATAACACCTAAATACACTAATTATTATTTTCCTACAGATTATAGTATATTGTTTATGAAGATGAATTTAAATCTTAAAATAATTCAATTTGTAGGTTTTATGTTAAAATTGGAGATGGAAAAGTTGAGGTCTATAGAGTTAAAGTAACTTGTCTATGGTCACAGAGTTGGTAAATGCTAGAAATGATACTCAACCTTGATCTCCAATATTCAATATTCTCTTTTCTAGTTCAACTTTTTCTCAAGTGCTTTTTCTATTCCTTTTGTGAACTGAATCTGCTATATCTCAGTTCCTTACCAAACTTGCATTAAGATATATTCACTGCTTTCACTTCTCATATTGATTGGTGTAATTGCTTATAGTTGCATACTATCCCAGGAAATATAGTGGATTAAGAAAAGTTTACTTCTTGAAGGAGAACCAAGATAGTGGTGTAAGTAAACGCTGGTACTTGCATACTCTAAAAACCACATCAAAATTACAATTAAAATACAGAACAACCATCATTCAGAACTGCCAGAAATCTGACTGAATGGAATTCTTACAATTAGAGAATTAAAAAAAAGGATGAGATTGGTAGCAAGAGCAGAGGCACAGAATGGGCTGGTCCATCACCCACATATTTTGTGCGTGTGTGTGTGTGTGTGTGTGTGTGTGTGTGTGTGTGTGTGTTTTAATTGAGAGGGATATCTAGGATGTGGAGACCTCTCATGAGAAGCAAGGGGTCCCAGCTTACACCAGACCCTCAGTCCAGAATTCTTTATTGGGGTGGGAGAGATGTCTCCCTAACTTCAGCTATAAAAAACAGTGGAGGTTGTACTGAGTTACATGGAGGCTATTGTAGTCCGAGGAAGTTCCTCTTAAAGAGCCAGTGCACAAACTTACATGGTCCCACTCCCACTGAGCTCCAGTACTGGGAGGTGGCATTGAGGGATCCAGGGTTATATGTGGAAGAACTAGATTGTATGACATCAGGGCAGGAATTCGGGGTCAGCTTTCTCTCAGATGGTATCATTTCTTCTGTAGTGGGACTTCCCCAGTTACAGAGCTGAGTGGCAGCCATATCTGAGTTTCTATCAGTTTGGCTCACTCTATTCACTCCCTCCTAGTGATACCATGAAATTCTGCCCCATCCCATTTGTCGATCTATCCAAGATGTTTGCAACTTTTCCATATGAATGGCTTGTTTTAGCTCAGGCTTCAAACGTTCCTAAATTTCTCAAACAAGTAGCAGTTGGTGTCAGTATGTCCCATGCCTATCAATAAGAGGCCCAAGACCCAGCACTAGCACCAGTCTGCTTTGCTTCACAGCTTTCCATCACCTGGACTTCCAAGCCAAATAAAAGTATCAGTAATATGCAGATCACTCTGTAGCTCCTCCAGGGTGACTCCAGGCAGTGGATGACACTGCACTTGCTGTGAGGCCCCACAGCCAATGCACATGGTAGACAGCTTCATACCACACCAGATTACAACTCTACATATCCACAAGTGACACACTTAAGGGGAAGACTCAATGAGAATCAAAACCCCACTCAAGCAAGTCCTGCTCCAAAAGAGTGTTTTTTGCACAGCAGCTCTTCACTAAAGTTGCAGCTGGTCCTTACAGACCATTGACCTGGAGGTCAATTCCTCCCAGTGATACCAATAGCAATCAAGACTTAACTACAGAAGACTATGCACACATCACACAAGGGCATACCTGGAGTGCCCCGTCAAGGTGATTGGAGAAGCTGAGTGACTGGGTTCTACACAATACCTACTATCCAAGTCCACTCTACCAATTCTGGGAGACATAGCAGGTATAACTAATACATAAAAACAAACAAAAGGAAGCAGCAAAAAAATGTGGAAACAAAGAAACATGTCACAAATGAAAGAACAGAAGAAATCCCAGAAAAGTACTACATGAAATGGAAGTATGCAAACTACTGGATACATAGCTCAAAATAATGGTTACAAGGTTACTCAAGGATCTAAATGAGAGCTTCAATAGTCTTAGTAACAATTTACTAAGTGAGAATTTATCTTAGTGAGAGTTTCAAAGATATGAAAAAGGAACAATCAGAAATTAAGCATACACTAACTGAAATAAAAAATAATGTACAGTGGTTCAACAGTAGAGGATTCCAAAAATCAAATAAATGGTTTTGAA
This sequence comes from Lasiurus cinereus, assembly GCA_011751065.1. Classification (NCBI taxonomy): domain Eukaryota; kingdom Metazoa; phylum Chordata; class Mammalia; order Chiroptera; family Vespertilionidae; genus Lasiurus; species Lasiurus cinereus. The sequence continues at coordinate 56,547,079 of JAAGEH010000286.1, read as the reverse complement.
TATGGGGAAGCAAAAAATAACCAACTGAGAGAGAAAAATAAATATATAATCCAGAAATATGAAAATAGTGTAAGGAGCCTTTGAGACAACTTCAAGAGTACCAACACCACCCTAACTGGTTTGGCTCAGTGGACAGAGCGTTGGCCTGAGGACTGAAGGGTCCCAGGTTTGATTCCAGTCAAGGGCATGTACCTTGGTTGCGGACACGTCTCCAGTAGAGGATGTGCAGGAGGCAGCTGGTCTATGTCTCTCATTGATATTTCTAACTATCCCTCTCACTTCCTCTCTGTAAAAAATCAATAAAATATATTTTTAACAAAAGAGTAACAACATTCACATTATGGGAGTGTCAGAAAGAGAAAAGAAAGCAAGATATTGAAAACCTATTTCAAGAAATAATGACAGAAAACTTCCCCTTCCTTGTCAAAGAAATAGATTTATAAGTTCAGAAAGCGCTGAGAGTGCCAAATAAGAGTAATCCAAAGGGGCCCACACCAGGGCACATCCTAATTAAAATGACAAGGGTTAAAGACAAAGAGAAAATTTTAAAAGCAAAAAGATAAAAGCAGTTAGTTACTTACCAGGGAGTACCCATATGACTGTCAGCTGGTTTCTCAATAGAAACTTTGCAGGCCAGAAGGGTATGGGAAGAAATATTCAAAGTGATGAATACAAAGACCTACAACCAAGATTACTCTACCCAGCAAAACTTTCATTTAAAATTGAAGGTCAGATAAAGAACTTCACAGGCAAGAAGAAGCTAAAGGAATTAATCACACACACAAAAATGTATTATATGAAATGTTAAAGGATATTTTTTAAGAAGAGAAGGAGGAGAAAGGTGAGGAGAAGGAGGAGGAGGAGGAGAAATATGAACATTAGAATGGTAATAAATACATATATATCAACAATTGAATCTGAAAATTAAAGTAAGTGAACAAGGAATATAATGAATACAATGAACTGATGAATAAAATAGAACCAGAAGATGGAAACCTGAATTTTAGAGGAAAGAGGGGGAGTAGGAAGAGAGGAACCAAAAAATTTTATATGCATATATACATTACCCATGGACACAGACAATAAAGTGGTGAAGGCCTCCGGAGGTGGTAGGAACCTCGTGGAGGGGAGTATGGGTGGTGAAGAAAGGAGGACATTACAATACTCTGAGCAATAAAGATTAAAGAAAAAATAAAACTTTACTTCTCACTCATGTCACAATTGAATTTTTAATTGTGGAAGGAATTTTGGAAAATTTAGGGTGTGAGCACTTTTCCAAGTGATAATTCAAAGATATTGTCTCTTTTTATTCAATGGTGAAACTTATTCAATGATCAAGAATATTGCCTGCAGCATTGTAAGCAGTAGCAAAATACTGAAAACAACCTAAATGTCCACCATGTATTGTAAAAGTAAAATATAATATAATATAGCACTATATATGAAAAAATGATGCATCTTTTAATGCAATGATATAGAAAAATGTTCTAATATATTGTGAAATAAAAACAAAAGGATGTACAAAGGACTGTGCATCACAAATTACTGTGTGTGTGTGTGTGTTTGGTCTCTGTAAGAAAATACAAATAACTGAGGACAATGTACATCACTATTGTAGGAAATGGATAAGTAGGAAATTAGGGAGAAAGGTGTTGCTGTTTTTTTTTTAAATCACATATCTATTTGACCTAGTTGAATTATGCACCATATATATATATATATATATACTATTTATTTTAAAAATGCATAAGTATAACTAAAATAAATAATATTTTAAAACAACACAAACAAAATCAGTGGAAACAATGAGACTCTAGAGCAGAACTTGTACTTTTACACAGAATATTATCCTCACTGTAAAAATGGATAGCTTTTACCAAGGTTATAAGAAAAGCTTCAGTGGTATAATATACAATGGATTTATGTATGTCTCACTCAATTTCAAACTAGAAATGAAATAAATCTGAATATTTAAAATAGATGAAATTAATACTGATAAATGATTTTATACTTGAAGAAAGAACCTGAGAAATCAAACAAGTGACAGTAAGTTACCCTGGGGATTAACAACAGCTGGGGATGTTCTTACACTGAGCATGCAAAAGATAGAGAGATGAATAGTCAAGACCCCAGAAGGTGGAAAGCTAGAAAGATGAATGTACAGAACCTAAGCACACCAAAAGCAAGCAAAGTAATTGGATAGAAAATAAGCCCTCCTCTCTCTGTTCCTGTAAGAACCAGTGGCTTGAGCAGAAAGGAGAGATAGTCTTTGAGTAGGGAATCCAACATTTTGCCATGTTTCATGACATCTGAATAAAACCTCTTTTCTTTTGTGCCAGCACTGCCTAGCAAGTTTGGCTTTCTTTACATAAGGCAGCTAAATATGTATATTTTGTTACAGTTTTTGGAATACCCACATGGGTCAATGTAGATGTCAGTAGGTCTTGGAGTGCCTGGATTGGGGCCTCAGCTGCCAATGGCAGACCAACTCTGCATGTGGGACTATAAGAACTTGCCAGCAACTGCAAATAACATTTCTTAGGAAATATTTCTTAAATCCTTTCAAGGCTTCACCAACTTGAAATGCTTGGCTGGTAAAAAGAAATGGGTTATTGGAGAGCAGACAGACTCCCAAACAGGATAAGCCAAACCAGCGTGCACAATAGGAGCCCTCTATTCCTGCTTCTTGGACTTTGTGCCACTTGGTCTGTGTCATTTTGGTCTGGTTAAGACCATTTGCAGTACTGATTGGTAGGCTATCCCTCCTGCTTGTGCTTCATGCTACTTTGGCTTCATGCCATTTGTACTGTGTGCCACTTGGGTTTCATGACATTTTGATCTGGTCAGGACTGCATTCAGTTGACATTCCTGAAATGATAGGACTTGCTTGTGAAAACTCATTTGGATTAATGGAATTATGGATCTCAGTTGTTATTTTTCAATCTTTGTCTGAAGATATGCTTTTTAATGCTTTTTAGAAAGAGGGAGAAAGACAAAAGCACCAACATGAGAGAAACATGTATTATTGCTTCCTGTACATGTTCTACAATTTTGGTATGTGCCTTGACCAGAAATCAAACCTGCCAGAGTGTATGGTATGATGCTCCAATCAACTGACCACACTGGCCAAGGTGGGTCTAAGTTTTGTTAATATGTTTCCACACTGTCTAGAGTATTTCTATGGTTATGGTTTAGGGTTTGTACATTCGTGCCATTGGGGGGTGTAGGTGTACTCTCTGCTACTCTGGACCAACTAGAACTGAGACTTTGAGGAGACTGAAGATGTTGCAGATCTGTAGGTGAGAAAGGAGTGCCTGGGGCAGAGAGATGCTGCAGAGGACACAGGCTGTGGAGACTGCGGAGTGAGTGCAACTGTGGAAGCCTGAGGCTGAAGTACCTAGAATAATAGCACTACCACCCCACCATCATGCAGCTTGGAAAACACCTCCTTATCAGTGGGAAGAGCCTCACAGTGAAGGTCAGGGTCAGCATCCAATGGAAGAGTCTGAAGGAAACACCCAGCATTATATCTGGGGGATCCTTTATTTCTTCTGGGAACATGTGCTGGGGAGCAGAAAGAAATCTGATCAGGAGGAGTAGGAAGAAGGATCAGCTCTGCCCACATGAATTGCAGGGGAAGTGCCCTCTTTCCCACTGGAAAAACAGCTGTGTCTGACCTGAACTGCAGAGACCTGAGACAAGGGGGTGGGAGGACAGCATGGGCTGAAAATCTGTGCCCATTTGGGTACAACAAGGAGGTGCCAGCAAGCCAGGCAGAGCTGAGTCATTGGAAGGAGAGTGCCAAACAAGAGGAACCCAAAGAGACCCACACCAAGATATGTCATAATTAAAATTGCAAATTTTAAAGAGAAAGAAAGAAATTTAAAAGCAACAAGAAATACAAAAAATTATCTACAAAGCAGTTTCTATTAGAATGTCAGATGATTTCTCGATAAAAACAATTCAGGACAGATGAAAGAGGCATGAAGTATTCAGAGTAATGAAAAACAAAGGGCTGTATCCAAAACGATTGTGTCTAGCAAAGATATCATTTAAAATTGAAGTGAAACAAAAATCTTTGTGGACAAAGAAAAAAAAAAGGTTAAAGGAGTACATTACCACCTAAAAAGCAATGCAAGAAATATTAAAGGGACTGATTTAAGAAGAAGAAAAGGAGAGAGGATCACAGTCATAAAGTAAATAAAAAGTCAATAAATAAATACCTATTAATAATAACCTCAAAGGTAATTGGATTAAATTCTCCAAAGAAAAGATATAGGGTGGAGATTTCCCTGGGATAAGAGGGAGGTGGATGTCTGCAGAGGTCTGAAAGCTGTGGCTGACGGAGGCACCCACCAAGCAGCCGGGGACACTGAGCACGGCTTTCCAGGCGGCATGGACGCCCGGGCGGCAGATTCAGAGATCCACGCGGCACGTGGAAGGGTCAGATTTTGCCTGGAACAGGTGCCTTGTGTGCTGTACCTGGTCATGTTGTAGTTTGTGCCTTTCAATCAACGTAGGAGAGATAACTACATAACCAGACACCCGGAGAAGAAAGACCATGGGCAGAAAAAGAAACAGCCCACATAAGACAGAAAGGCAGGTTTCACCAGAAAAGGATGTAAATGAAATAGAAGCAGAAATAAGCCTGCCAGAGAAAGAGTTCAGAGAAATGATCATAAGGTGGATGAAAAGAATGGAAGATAAAATCGATAATGTGAGTAAGAGCCAAGAGGAAATGAAGAAGACCAAAGAGGAGATGAAGAAGCAGCAAGAAGAAATGCAGAAGAACCTAGAGGCGGTGCAGAATAAACAAGAAGAAATTAAAAATGACATCACTGCTATAAAGAACTCAATAGAAAGCATCAAAAGTAGGCTAGAAGAAGCAGAGGACCGCATCAGTGAGCTAGAAGACACGGTAGGAAAAAATACCCAAGTACAGCAGCTTCTAGAAAAAAAGTTAAAAAACAAGAGGAGAGCCTAAGTGAACTTTGGGATAACATGAAACAAAACAACATCCGCATAATTGGGGTTCCAGAAAGAGTGGAAACTAAACAAGGATTAGAGAACATCTTTGAAGAAATAATGACAGAAAATTTCCCCATATAGGAAAGAAAAAACCCACACAAAACCAAGAAGCTCACAGAGTCCCAAGCAAAATGAACACCAACAAAACAACACCAAGGCACATTATAATTAAATTGGCAAACAACGATGACAAAGTAAGAATCTAAAAAGCAGCCAGAGAGAAACAGAAAGTTACCTACAAAGGAAACCCCATAAGACTAGCTGCTGACTTCTCAACAGAAACACATCAGGCCAGAAGGGAATGGAATGAAATATACAAAGTCATGCAAAGGAAGGGTCTGAATCCAAAAATACTGTACCCTGCAAGACTCTCAATCAGAATTGAAGGTGAAATCAAAAGCTTCACATACAAAAAAGGAATAAGGGAATATATTACTACCAAACCGGCAATGCAAAAATGTTAAAGGGTTTGCTAAAATAAAAATAAAGAGAAAGCAAAGAAGGAACTCCGGGGTAAGGCCTAAAAATGGCAACAGATAAGTACTTATCAATAATAACTTTAAATGTAAATGGATTAAATGCTCCAATCAAAAGACAAAGGGTAACCAACTGGATAAGAAAACATGATCCATATATCTGCTGTCTGCAAGAAACCCACCTCAGGAAAAGAGATGCACATAGATTGAGGGTGAAGGGATGGAACATGGTATTTCAGGCAAATGGAACTGAAAAAAAGGCTGGGGTAGCCATACTTATATCTGAAAAATTAGATGTCAAAGTGAAGGACATAACAAGAGATAAAGAAGGCCACTTCATAATACTAAAGGGAACAATCCAAGAAGAAGAAATAACTCTGGTAAACATATATGCACCCAATATAGGAGCACCTAAATACATAAAAAAACTCTTGGAGGATATTAAGGGAGACATTGACAGCAATACAATCATAGTAGGAGACTTTAATACCCCACTGTCACCATTGAACAAATACTCTAAACAAAAAATCAGCAAAGAAACAACAATCCTAATTGACTCACTAGACCAGATGGAATTAATTGACATCTTCAGAACATTTCACCCCAAAGCCCCAGAATATACATTCTTCTCCAGTGCACATGGGTCATTCTCAAAGATAGATCATATGTTGGGTCATAAGAAAAGTCTCTTCAAATTCAAGAAGATAGAAATTATTCAAGCATTTTCTCAGACCACAGTGGCATAAAACTGGAAATCAATTATAATAAAAACAATAGAAAGAAATCAAACACATGGAGACTAAACAGCATGCTATTAAACAACGCCTGGGTAACCAGAGAGATCAAGGAAGAAATAAAAAACATCATGGCAACAAATGACAATGACAACACACAATTCAAAATTTATGGGACACCGTGAAAGCAGTCTTGAGAGGGAAGTTCATAGTCCTACAAGCCTACTGCAAAAAAAAACAGGAAACAATGGTAATAAATTACCTAAACCTCCAACTCAAAGAGCTAGAACGAGAGCAACAAGAAACGCCCAGTGTACTCAGAAGGAAGGAAATAGTGAAGATCAGAGCGGAGATAAACAACTTGAGACCAAAGAAACAATTCAAAAGACCAACAAAACAAAGAGCTGGTTTTTTGAAAGGTTAAACAAGATTAATGGACCTCTAGCCAGGCTCACCAAGAAGCAAAGAGAGAAAACCCAAATAAACAAAATCACAAATGAAGGAGGAGAAATAACAAAGACCCTATGGAAATACAAAGGATTGTGTAAAAAATACTATGAACAACTCTATTCCAACAAATTGGACAACCTGCAAGAAATGGACATTTTCATAGAAAAATATAACCTTCCAAAACTCTATGAGGAGGAAGTCAAACATCTCAATAGTCCAATAACTATGGAAGAAATTAAAGCAGTCATCAAAAAGCTTTCAGCAAATAAAAGCCAGGGACCAGATGGCTACACAGGAGAGTTTTACCAAACATTCAAGGAAGAATTAAAACCTATCCTCCTCAGACTATTAAAAAAAACATTAAAGAAGAAGGAACACTTCCAAACACCTTCTATGAGGCCAGCATCACCCTAATACCAAAACCAGATAAAGACAACACAATGAAATAGAATTATAGGCCAACATCTCTCATGAACATAGATGCCAAAATCCTCAACAAAATTCTTGCAAATCGGATCCAGCAGTACATCAGAAAGTTCATGAACCATGACCAAGCAGGATTCATCCCAGGAATGCAGGGAAGGTACAATATCTGCAAATCAACAAATGTGATACATCACATAAACAAATTGAGAGATAAAAATTACATAGTCATTTTAATTGATGCAGAAAAAGCATTTGACAAAATCTAACACCGTTTCTTGATAAAAACTCTCAGCAAAGTGGGAATAGAAGGAGCATACCTCAACATCATAAAAGCCATATATGATAAATCCACAGCTAACATCATACTCAATGGCCAAAAACTAAAACCATTTCCCCTAAGAACAGGAACAAGACAGGGATGCCCATTCTCACCTCTGCTGTTCAACATACTACTGAAAGTATTAGCCATTGTAATTAGACAAGAAGAATAAATAAAATGTATCCAAATTGGAAAAGAAGAAGTAAAGCTGTCGTTATTTGCAGATGACATGATATTGTACATAAAATACCCGAAGGACTCCATTCCAAAACTAATTGACTTAATTAATGAATTCGGCAATGTAGCAGGATACAAAATTAATGCTAAGAAGTCTGTGGAATTTCTATACACTAATAGTGAAATTACAGAAAGAGAAACTAAAAAGCAAGCCCATTTGCCATCGCACCAAAAAAATTAAGATACTTAGGAATAAACCTAACTAAAGAGATAAAAGACCTATATGCAGAAAACTACAGGACACTGAAAAAAGAGATAGACGAAGATGTTAACAGATGGAAGAGCATATTTTGCTCAGGGATTGGGAGAATCAACATCATTAAAATGTCCATACTACCCAAAGCAATCTACAGATTCAACGCACTACCCATTAAAATATCAACGACATATTTCACAGACCTAGAAAGAATTCTTCATAGATTCATCTGGAACAAAAAAAGAACACGAATAGTTACAGCAAATCTGAGAAAGAAGAATAAAGTAGGTGGGATCTCAATACCAGAATTCAAGCTATACTACAAACAACTGTTCTCAAAAGAGCCTGGTACTGGCACAAGAACAGACATATAGACCAATGGAATGGAATAGAGAACCCAGATATCCACCCAAAACACTATGCTCAACTAATATTTGACAAAGAAGGCATGAACATTCAATAGGGCCAAGACAGCCTCTTCAGTAAACCGTGTTGGGAAAATTGGACAGATACACGCAAAAAAAATGAAACTGGACTACCAACTTACACCAAATACAAAAATAAACTCAAAATGGATACAGGACTTAAACATTAGAAAGGAAACTAGAGGAATCCACAGGCAGCGCAATCTCAGATATATGCCGAAAGAACTTTTTCACTGATACTGCTCCAAGGGCAATGGAACCTAAAGAAAAAATAAACAAATGAGACTACATCAAAATAAAAAGCTTTTTCACAGCAAAAGAAACCATCAGCAAAACAACAAGAAAGATCACTGTATGGGAGAACATATTTGGAAATGTTATCACTGATAAAGGTTTAATCTCCAAAATCTACAGCCAACTTATACAACTTAATAAAAGGAAGATGAACGATCCAATAAAAAATTGGGCAACAGACCTAAATAGAACCTTTTCAAAAGACGACCGAAGGAAGGCCAAGAGACACATGAAAACATGTTCAAAGTCATTAATCATCGGAGACATGCAAATCAAAACGACAATGCGATACCATCTTACACCTGTCAGAATGGCAATCATCAACAAATCAAAAAATGACAAGTGTTGGTGAGGATGCGGAGAAAAAGGAACCCTTGTGCACTGTTGGTGGGAATGCAGACTGGTGTAGCCACTGTGGAGAACAGTATGGCATTTCCTCAAAAAACTAAAAAGGGATCTCCCATTTGACCCTGTAATCCCACTCTTAGGAATTTATCCTAAGAAATTACAAACACCAATCAGAAAGGATTTATGCATCCCTATGTTCATAGCAACACAATTCACAATAGCTACAATTTGGAAACAGCCTAGGTGTCCGTCAGCAGATGAGTGGATCAGAGAACTGTGGTACAGCTACACAATGGAATTCTATGCCACCATTTAAAAGAAGGAATTCTTACCATTTGCGTAACCTGGTTGGAACTGGAGAGCCTTATGCTTAGTGAAATAAGCCAGTCAGTGAAGGAGAAGCATCACATGATCTCACTCATTTGTGGATAATAAAGAACATTATAAACTGACAAACAAAAGGATAGATACAGAGACAGTAAAGCTTCAAACAGACTGTGAAATTAAAGCAGGAAGATTAAAGTTAGGTGAGGTAGATAAGAGATAAATCAAAGGACTTGTATGCATGCATATAAGCATAACCAATGAACATAGACACTGGGGCGTTGGAGTATGCCTGGGAGGGGAGGCAATGGGGAGATATGTAAAAAAATTAATAAAAAGTAAAAAAAGAAGGAAAGAAAAAGAAAAGATATAGGGTGAATGAATGGATAAGAAAATGTGACTCAAATATATGCTCTCTACAAGAGACCCACCTCAGAACAAAATATACACACAGAATGAAACTGAAAGAATTGAAAAAAATATTCCAGGCAAATGAAAAGGGGAAAGAAAGCTCGGATAGCAACATTCATATCAGAAATAATAGACTTCAACATGAAGGCCATATCAAGAGACAAGGAAGGAGACTACATAATACTAAACTGAAGGATTCAACAAGGAAATATAACAGTTCTAAACATGTAGGCAACTAATATAAGAGCACCTAAATACATATTTTTTTTAAAAACCTCTTGAAATTTGTTAAGGGAGAGTTGATGGAATTAAAGTAGGAGACTTTAACAGTCCACTGACATCACTGGATAGATCTTCCAGATAAAAATAATAGATAGATAGATAGATAGATAGATAAAACCTAAATGACACAGTATATTAGATGGATCTATCTGATGTTTATACAACATTTCACCCCAAAGCAACAAAATGAAAATTCTTCTCAAGTGCACATGGAACATTTTCAAAGATAAACAACATGTCAGAACACAAAACAAGTTTATACAAATTAAAGAAGATATATATCATACCAAGCATCTTCTCTGATCACAATATCATGAAGTTAAAAATTAACTATCAGAAAAAAACTCAATAACATTAAAAAATGGATACTAAATGGCATGTTTTTAAACAATGAATGTATTGCCAACAAAAAAATTATACCCACAAAACACACAAACATACAAACAGACAAACAATCAAATAGAAAATAACACAAAAGATCAATGAATCCAAGAGCTGGTTCTTTAAAAAGATAAATAAGATTGATGAATCCTTAGCCAGACTCATCAAGAAACAGACAGGTCCCAAATAAATAAAGTCAGAAATGAAAGAGACAATATCACAATGGATACCACAGAAATACAAAGGATTATAAACAAATATGATAAACCACAAGCTGGACAATGTAAGCAAAATGAACAAATTACTAGAAACAAACAATCTTCCAAACCTTCATCATAAAAAGATCAGAAAATATGAATAAGCCAATAACAACTAATGAAATTGTAGCAATCATTAAAAAACTCCCAACAAAGAAAATCCTAAACAGGACTTATTTACAGGAGAATTTCACCAAACATTCAAAGAACTAACACCTATCCTCCTCAATCTATTAAAAAAAATAAAATAGAAATAAATACTTCCAAGTTCTTTTTATGATGCCAACATTATCCAAATTCCAAAAGCATATAATAACACTGCAAAGAAAGAAAAATACTGGCCAATATCTCTGATGAACACATATACTAAAATTTAAAAAAAAGTAGATCAAATTCAGCAATAAAATAATAAAATCATTCACCATGATCAAGTGGGCTTTATTCCAGGGATACACGACTGGTACAATATTCATAAATCAATACACAAATCACATGATTATTTCAATTGATGCATAAAAAGCATTTGACAAAATCCAGTGGAAAGCTTTGATAAAAATTCTAAATAAGTGGGAATAAAAGGGTTATACCTCAACATAATAAAAGCCATTATGACAAACATACAGCTAACATCATATTCAATGGGCACAAACTAAAACAATTTTCCCTAGGAATGAGAATAAGACAATGCTAGATGCATTGTCCCCTCTTATTAACCCCTCTTATTCACCACTAGAGGCCCAATGCCCAAAATTCATGCAAGGGACTCAGCCCCTGCTAGCCACAACTGCTTCTTTGGCCCCTGCTGCTGGGGCAACCATTTCTGCCTCAGCTTTTGCCACCTCTGCCTTGGTCCCCACTACTTTGTCCTGAAGGTCATCTGGAAGAATATTCAGAAGAATGTCTAATCTAATTACCATGTTATGCTTTTGTTATTATAGACTAGAGGCCCAATGCAAAATTTCATGCAAAAGTAGGTCTTCCTTCCTATGGACTCCTATACTGGCTTCCTTCTGGCAACTGGCAGGCACCTGGGACCTGTGCTTCCCTTTCAGCCCTAGCTTCATCCAGAAGAACATCTGGTCTTATTAGCATAGAACTTTTTTATTATTATAGTCTAGAGGTCCAGTGCACAAAATTCTTGCAGGGGGGTGCATGTCCCTCAGCCCAGCCTGCACCCTTTCCAATCTGGGAAACCTCAGAGGGATGTCTGACTGCCCATTTGGGCCCTATTCTGGTAGGTCTTCAAGGAAAGGCAATTGTGGGCAATCAGGCCAGCAAGGGAGGACTGTTAGGGATGACCAGACCAGAAGAGGAGGGAAGTTGGGGGTGACCTGAAATTCATCTGGAAGAATAGGCTTAAATGAGCAGTTGGACATTCCTCTCACAATCCAAGAATGCTGGCTCCCAACTGCTAGCCTGCCTAACTTCCTGATTGCCCCTAACTGCTTCTGCCTGACAGCCTGATTGCCCCCTAACTACTCCCCTGCCAGCCTGATTGATCCTTAACTGCTCCCCTGCCAGCGTGTTTGCCCCTAACTGCCCTCCCCTGCAGGCCTGGTCATCTCTAAGTACCCTCCCCTGAAGGCCTGGGTCCCCCCAAACTGTACTTCCCTGCAGGCCCAGTCACCCCCATGAAACAAAGCACCATATGAATGATAGATGTTGCAGAACAACAGGAAGAGAACAAGGGTTAGAAGACCTATTTGAAGAAATAATGTGAGAAAACGTTCCTGATGTGGTGAAGAAAAAAGTCACATAAGCACAAAAAGTCCCAAACAGGATGAACTCAAAAAGATTCACATCAAAACATATCATAATTATAATGGCAAATATTAAGAACAAAGAGAGAATATTAAAGGCTGCAAGAGAGAGACAAAAAGCTCCCATTAGATTATCAAATAATTTCTCAACAGAAACATATCAGGCCAGAAAAGAATGAAGGGAAATTTACAAAGGGTTGCAAACCAAGAGACTGAATCCAAGAATACTCGATACAGCAAGGCTACCATTAAAAATTGAAGGGGGAAAAAGGAGGTTCACTGACAAAAAAAAAAAAAAGTTAAGGGAATTTATCGCTACCAAGCCAGCAATGCAAGAAGTGCTAAAGGGACTGGTGTAAAAAGAAGAAATAAAAAGGTAAGAAGGAACACAGACACAAAAAAATAAAAATGGCTATAAACAAGTACCTTTCAATAATAACTCTAAACATAAATGGGCTAAATGATCCAATCAAAAGACATCAAGTGGCTCAATGGATTAAAAAATAAGTGACCCATATATATGCAATCTATAAGAAAATCATCTCAGAATAAGGAACTCACACAGACGGAAATTGAAGGGATGGAAAAAGATATTTCAGATAAATAGAAATGAAAAAAAAATCTGAGGTAGCAATACTTATATCTGACAAAATGGACCTCACATGAGGGCCTTACCAAGAGATAAGGAAGGCCACCTCAGAATATTAAAGGAATCACTACTAAGATGCCCTGAGCTGTCTAGCAGGATATAATCCTGATAATCATATATGCAACCAATGCAGGAATACCTAAACACATAAAAATAAAACAAAACATAAAACAAACAAACAAAAAACTGGTAGATATCAAGGAAGGGAGAGGCTGACAACAAAACAATCATAGTAGGGCACTTTAATATACCACTGACATCACTGAATAAATCCTCTGGACAAAAAATCAGAAAAAAAGAAAAAGAAAAAAGACAAGCAATCCTAAATGACTCACTGGATCAGATGGACTTAATTGCCATCTTCACAATATTTCACTCCAAAGCCACAGAATATATGTTCTTCTCAAGTGCACATGGGACATTTTCAAAATAGATCACATATTGTGTCACAGGCAAAGTCTTTCCAAATTTAAGAAAATTGAAATCATATAAAGCATCTTCTAGACCAAAATGGCATAATATTGGAAATAAGCTACAATAACAATCCAAAAAACTCAAACACTTGAAAGCTGAATAGCAGGCTATTAAACAATGATTGGATTACAACAGAGATCAAAGAAGAAATTCAAAACATCCTGAAAACTAATGAAAATGAAAACACAATACTCCAAAAATCTATGGGACACAATCCCCAGAGGGAAATTTATAGCTCTATAAGCCTACCTCAAAAAAAAAAAATGGTAGAATCATCTAAGTCTACAACTTAAAGAATTAGAAATAGAGCAACAAGAAAAGCCAAGAGTGAGCAGAAGGAAGGAGATAATAAAGATCAGAGCAGAAATAAATGACATAGAGACAAAATAATAATAATAATAATAATAATAATAATAATAATAATAATATAAAGGATCAATGAAACTAAGAGTTGGTTCTTTGAAAGGAGAAATTTTGGGGTTCTTCTTACAGCATTAAGAAGGGTTAAGCAATCTGGAGAAAGACCATGTGTAACTGATGTAAGAATCCAGTGATAAAAGATAATTTTGAAAGCATAGGGGTCAAAAGAGCCTGGCTGAAGAAACCAAGTTCTCCTTGTCTCAAGACCCCTTGCTTTTTATTAACACAATTTGTCCTAAGGCTAGGTGGAGATATGTACTTCAAAGGTAGGGTTTAGTCTGCAGTGTCCATTGTCAGTTTGGGGAATAGCCTATGGCTATTTAGGTGTTTGGCCAGTAGGAGACAATAACATGTAAATTAAGATGCCCTGAGCTGTCTGACACCAAATAATCATCCTTTTCAGGTTTGGGAAAATGCCTTTAACCATTCCAGCAGGTGATAACATATCTGACTCAGTCCTTGTTGAGGCCCCAGCTTCCATCAACCTTTCCATGAAACTCATGCAGTAATGGCATGCTGGAACTGGCTTCCAGCATCTCACCCTTTTTGATTTTTTAAATTTAACAAGAATGTATGTTTTAACATTTTTAAAGTCAATGGAAAGGACAGAGTTATATCAAGTCCCTTTAAATTGCTGTCAGGCATTAAAAGATTTAACCTACAGTAAACTTTCTTTTTGGGCCAACAGTTCTTTGAATCCCAATTTCAATGTCCAACAGTTTCTTATGTGTACATGCCAGCAATGATATTTTAGTTCTGGATGGTGGACAAATGGTGGCAATGTAGGTCCAGTCTTCTCTAGTTTGGTCATGGGAAACCTGTAGCTAGGCATAGCTGCTGACTCCTGGGATGGCAAGGCTTCTTCACCATCTTCATTTCTGAACTGTTTCTCCTCTGTTCTTGAGGGCCACTGCTATTTGTGGTTGGAGCAGTCTCTGGATTTGTTGTTGCAGGAATCCACATGGGCTTAGAAGAGTTTTCTGTAAATATACAAACATATTTTAAACCAAAGGTTAATAAAGGAATCTTTCCTATAAATTAGACTAGGGATTTTTTTTTCTTTTTTTTTGCCTAAATGATTTTCCTTTGGCTTATTTTTGACACCATATGTATTTTTATGGGTGTCTTGCTATAAGTATTGCAAATGTAAATTAATTTTCAAAGTAAAAATTTAAGGCAATTAAGACTTGATGTAATTTTCTTAGAGGATATTTTTCCACTACATCCCCTTTTTTATTTAAATATTAGGATTTTGGAATTTTTGCAATGCATTCTTGATAACTTTTAATTTCAATTTTTCTGCATAGAAATATGACTGCTTTGGATTTATTGCATGTTAAGCAAGTTTACTATGAGATAAATCATCAATAAAGCTTCAAGAGCAGTTTCCTGCCTAGTACAATTAAGTTTTCTTGAATACTCACTTATTTCAATTAACCAATTTAAATTAGTCTGAAATAAGGTTTATTTTTAAACTTAACTTGTCTTAGGTTATGGACAGTAAATAAAATTAATTAAATTTCTGCAATTAGTCATTGATAACTTTTATACAATCTTTGTCAGAGAAATAAAAACACAAGTTA
The DNA here is from genome assembly GCA_011751065.1 of Lasiurus cinereus. NCBI lineage: Eukaryota > Metazoa > Chordata > Mammalia > Chiroptera > Vespertilionidae > Lasiurus > Lasiurus cinereus. Next base: position 56,531,605 of record JAAGEH010000286.1, on the reverse strand, counting down.
TTTAGTTTATGAGGCTAAATAGGTTGATTTTTAATTATGCTTTCTAGACATTTGAAGAAAATCCTTATTTCCTTTCAGAATAATTGTCAGGCTACAAAGACTTTCACTTAAAAATCTTCCTTTCTCTTTTACATCAAGCAACAAATGTAACATAGTTGCTTTTTAATATTGACTGATAGTGCCAGGCCATGTCACATTAAACCAGTTGCTTTACAATCATGGTGACTACTATAGTCAGATTTGTTATTTTAACAATAATCTTCCGTTTACCCTGTAAATATTAGTGGAAGAGATTTCAAATTTTAAAATTCCATTTTTTTAATTAAGTTTAGAGTTAAATTTTTATAGAGTATCCCCTTTGACTTGTTTGCATATACTGAGGGATCATGGGAAGCTTTCAGTAATTTTCTTAGAATACTTTGGTGGAATTCAATTGCCTTTAAAAATACTGGCTTCTCATATAACTTAATTTATAAGACCTTTATTATAATTTAAGAAGCTAATTTATTAAATAACTTAAGTAGGTATTTTTATTGAAAAAACCAAGCAAAGCAAATTTAGTAAACTTTTATATCTGATTCTCAAGGCACAAACACTGCCCTACCTCCAGCCTATTTAAAGTGCAGGTGGCTAGAGGCTTTTGTTATTAAAATTCCATCCTAAAATTCTGCTGTTGGATTTTAAGAAATATTTTGTTACCTTATTTTGCCCTCATTAGAGGCCAAACCTTCATAACATTTATATATATGTATATAAGTAAAATATAATGCTTAATTTTTTTTTTTGGTAAAGCTTTCCATGTGATTTCAAGTACATTAGATAGGTTAAACAGCATAGATGAAACTGGAGAGCATTATGCTAGTTGAAATAAGCCAGTCAGAAAAAGATAAATACCACATGATCTTGATCATTTATGGAATATAATGAACAACATAAACTGATGAACAAAAACAGATCCAGAGACAGAGAAGCATTGGTCAGACAGTCAAATCTCAGAGGGAAAGTATGGGAGGGTGTGGCTAAGGGGGAGAGATCAACCAAAGGACTTGCATGCATGCACATAAAACTAACCAATGAGTGGGGGGTTGGAGGAGGCAAAGTGGAGATAAGGACTCATATATAATACCTAAGTCAATAAAGAAATTAAAAAAATAAAATGTCCACACTATCCAAAGCAATCTATAGATTCAATGTAATTCCTATTAATATAACAATGGCATACTTTATAGAACTGGAAAAAATACTCCAGATTTTTATATGGAACCATAAAAGACCCTGAATAACTGAAACAATCCTATGAAAGAAGTATCAAGTTGGAGGGATCACAATACCAGATATCAAACTATACTGCAAAGCATTATAATCAAAATAACCTGTTACTGGCACAAGAACAGGCATATAGATTAATGAATCAGAACAGAGACTCCAGAAGTTGACCCACTCCATTACACTCAATATTTGACAAAGGAGGCAAGGACATACAATTGAGTCTCTTCAATAAATGGTGTTTGGAAAACTGTACAGACACATACAAAAAATGATCTAGTTTCATTCTTACACTATATACAAGGATGAAGTGAAAAAGGACAAAAGACTTAAATATAAGCCATGAAACCATAAAAATCCTAGAATAAAATAAAACATTCAGTATAAGCTCAGACAGCTCATATAGTAGAATTTTTTGCCAATACATCTCCTAAGGCAAGAGAAACAAAGGGAAAAATAAGCAAAGGGGACTACAACAAAATAAAAAGCTCTGCACATCAAAATAAACCACCATTAAAATGAAAAAGGAGCCCACTTTATGGGTGATTCCTTTGTTAGAGCTCAACTAGACCCAAATAGCGGGGACCTGGCCTTTTTAGAATATTGCAAAAGGTACATATTAAAAGGGCTTAAGAAATGGGTGCCTGAACAAAAGAGCCTGAATATATATGCTGTTCAAAAGAATCCAATCAAAGATTCTTTTGGATTTTTAGAAAGAATCTATCAGCCATATTAAAAGGACACTGGTGCTAACCCCAAGCACCAGAAAATGTCCATATGGTAAACATGACTTTTACTGGGCAAAGTTTCTCAGATATCAGAAGGAAGATCCAATGTTTAGGCAAGGTATTGGCAATGAATCCCTCCAAGCTAATAGAATATAGCCTTTCAAGTTTATCATGCCTGGGAAGCAAAAGAAATTAAAACAGGCCAAATTTTTTGAGAAACTAAAGGGAAACCAGAAAAGAGGGGGAACCCAAAAGGAGAAGGCAGATATCCACTGGTACCTGCCTATTGCAAATACTAAGGCCATTGGAGAAATGACTGCCTGGAATACAAAAATAAAAATAAAAATAATAGAAATCCTCATTAAGAAATATTGGAAAAAGAATGACTAATCTGATGACAAGCAAGGAGGTCCAAGGTCTCCTTTAGACACATTTGGATCTATTATGATTAACCTACAAAAGCCCCAGCCAGATACAATTGCCAGTGAGGACAAGCTAATTGACTTCCTTAGAGAAATAGGAGCTACATACTCATGCTAAATACAAAACTAACAGAGAAAAATTCAGCTTTGGTGACAGTTTCTGGAATAACTGAAAAATTAAAACAACAACAACAACAACACACAAACAAATAAAAAACAAAAAAACAAACAAAAAAACACGCTTTCCTTCTACCATCTAGAATGCCAGCTTGGGAATCAAAAACATACCTGAAGGACTCAGATCTTGCTGATGCTATTGATAATGGAAGGGAAAGCTTAACTGGGACTTCTAAAAGAGATTTTAAATTTCTCTTTTCGAAAGGAACAATATCTCGCACAGTGTAGTGACAATGTTACTTTCCATTATATTATTTTTTGACAATTGCTGTCCTTTATTCCTATGCTTAGACTGCTAATGTCTTTATCCATACTTCTCAACAAACTTACCCTGCAATCAGGTGTGCTACTCAAAGCCCTGCCTAGGATTAAATCATGGGGATCCTTTTATATTTTTGGTTTCTGATTTCACTACAATTTTCACTGCACTACTAGGGATAAAGCCTCACTAAAAACTTTATTGTTTGTCTGCACAATAAGTCTCAACTCAGAAAGCCCACTGTATGGGAGAACATATTTTCAAATGTTATCACTGATGAAGGTTTAAACTCCAACATTTACAGGGAAATCATACAACTTAATAAAATAAAGATAAATGATCCAATAAAAAATGTGCATCCAACCTAAAGAGATACATTTTTGAAAGAAGACCAAGAGACATATGAAAACATGTTCAAAGTCACTAATTATCCCAGAGGTGCAAATCAAAACAACAATGCAATATCATCTCATTCCTGACAGAATGACAATCATCAAGTCAACAAAGGACAATGCTGGAGAGGATGCAGAGAAAAAGGAACCCTTGTGCACTGCTGGTAGTAATGCAGACTGGTACAGCCACTGTAGAGAACGGTATGGAGTTTCCTGAAAAAAATAAAAATGGAACTCCCATTTGACCCAGTAATCCCACTTCTAGGAATATATCCTAAGAAACTAGAAATACCAATCAGAAAGGATATATGCGCTCCTATATTCATAGGAGCACAATTCACCATAGCTAAGATTTGGAAACAGCCCAAATGCCCATCAACATATGAGTGGATCAGAAAACTGTGGTACATCTTCACAATGGAATACTACCTTGCTATAAAAAAAGAAGGAATTCCTAACATTTGCAGCAGCATGGATGGAACTGGAGAGCATTACGCTAAGTGAAATAAGCCAGGCAATGAAAGAAAAATACCACATGATCTCACTCATCTCTGGAAAATAAAGAACATTATAACCTTATGAACAAAACAATAGATACAGAAGCAGTAAAGCATCAAACAGACTGTCAAATTACAGTGGGAAGGCTGAGGAGTGTTGGGGAGACGGGGAGAGATATCAACAGAAGGACTTCTATGCATGCATATAAGCACAACCAATGGACACAAGACACTGGGGGTGGGTTAAATAAGGGCACGTGACAGGGGTAGGGGAGACTGGGAGAAGGTCAATGGGGAAAAATAAGATATATGTACTACTATATGTAATACTTTAAACAATAAAATAAATTTAAAAAAGAAAATGAAAAAAATAATTTAAAAAATTAAAAACAACAACTGTGGTACATTTACAATGAAATACTCTGCTGCTGTAAAAAAGAAAGAACTCTTAAAATTTGCAATAACATGGATGGAACTAGATATATTATGTTAAGTGAAATAAGCCAGTTGGAGAAAGATAAATATACATGATCTCTCTCATTTGTGTAATATAAGGTACATCCTAAACAGATGAACAAAAAAAAAAATCCATATTCAGAAAAACATCAAACAGACCATCAAACTTCAGAGGGAAGGCAGTGGGGAGGGATAAGAGATCAACCAAATGACTTGTATGCAAGCATATAAACACAACCAATGAACACAGACACTATGGTGGTGAGAGCATGTGCTGGGCAATGGGAGTGACCAGGGAGAGGTCAATGGGGGAATAAAGGAGACATGTGTAATATTATATGTAATACTTTAGACAAATGGTCAGCAAACTGTGGCTCGAGAGCCACATGCAGTTTGCAGCTCTGCTGACTAATGAGTTTGCCAACCTCTGACCTAGAGTCTCAATTCCAATAATTACAGGTTGTTGTTGTTCCTTGTGATTAAGCCCCTATCCCAGTGGTCAGCAAACTCATTAGTCAACAGAGCAGCAAACCTCGGCTCACGAGCCACATGTGTCTCGGGAGCCGCATGTGGCTCTGGAGCCGCAGTTTGCGGACCACTGCTTTAGACAATGAAGAATTAAAAAAAAGAACTAGAAAATTAAAAAGTGAAAAAAAAAGATATGATGAAGGAAGAGAAAAAAAGAATAAATTTAAAATAAGAAAATGGAATAGGAAAAGAAAACAAGTAAGTAAAGAATACAGGAAAATAGGATAAGAGGGGGAAATAAGAGATGAAAAAAAGAGAAGAAAAAGGAAATAGAAAAGAAAAAATAAGAAATGATTAAGAAAAAAGGGGGGTTCTCAGCAGATTTTTGTGCCTGTTGCAATCACCCTTTATATATACTGTTTGTGAAGCTTATTGGATACTGTTCCAATGTTTTCTGAAGCTGGCAACTTGATATGCTAATCCTAGGCCTCCTAGGAGGTTCTCTGGTACAAGTCAATGTCAGATGCTGTCCCCACCTCTTCCTCAGGAACCTGTTCAAAGTTTGCTAGGCATTGTAGAGCCCTTAGTAGTCCAGTTGGTGCAGCCTCTAGAGTCCAGAAGTTGAATCTGCCTTGAATCTTTCACTTAGAATGTTCCAGCTCTGAGCTGTTCTTCCCCCTCCCCCCTCTGCCACAGAACTGAACTCAGTGTGGATGACTGGAACCTGGCTGGTAATTAAAATAGTCTCCTTTTGGGGGTGATGACTATAAACTATAACATGGGGGCAGGCACTGTCTTTCTTTGGGCCACACAAGTTGACTTGGTGGGGAGCTTGGAGTGTCCTTGTAATGTACCCCTAGAGCCAGCACACACATATCTGACTCTTGGACAGAAGTCTTACAAAGAGACAGAATCACAAATGAAACAAACAAAACAAACACACACACACACACACACACACACACACACACACACACACACAGAGAGAGAGAGAGAGAGAGAGAGAGAGGGGGGGGGAGGGGAGCTCTGCATGCCTCCCTGGAACCTCTGCTTGGCTCTCCAATCTGTCTACATGGCCAGCCATGCCAGGACAAGGCTGAAACTCCCAGCTCCACCCAAGTTCCATACCGGTCAAATGCCCAATTCCCACACACTGTCAAATCAAGCAGACTGGACACATTCTAGCCCAATGCCTTTTCCTTTTGCCTGGGAACAAAACAGAAGGAGGCAGACTGAGAAGTTTTGCAGGTGGGTGGAGGGTCATCACCCATGCAGTCCAGGTGGGCAAGACCAATCCTCTTTTTCAAGCCTCACAGTTGAGTTTCCCACTGGCTCTCTACCCAAAAATCCTTCCAGAGAATAGAAGGCCCCTAAAATTCACTTCTGGGTGTACCTAGTAGACACTTTTGTCTTTCCAAGCCTTGCTGCATGGCCCCTCTAGCTGTCACAGACCAGACAGAACTTTACAGCTTGTATTGTAACAGTTGGATCTCTCCTTCCCCAGAATGGTGAGGTGTGAGTCTCCCAAGTAGACCAAAACCCACTGATTTCCACCAACCAATGCTAAATGGGCTCCCATTCTTTTGTCTGTTCCTGTGGAATAGGAATCCCTGTGTGTGGCTGGACCACCAGCTCTGCTGCCACCCTATCTCTCTGGTTTCCCAGCCACCACACCTGCACAAAGGGCTCACTCTATCTGTGTCTCCTCCTGTCCTACTCTGAGCTCCTGTTTATAACATTTCAGATCAGCTACACTGCAAATGTTTCTTCAAGTTGATTCCTATGTGCTTTGACTGCAAGTCCAGTCCAGGGATGGGTATGAACAGATGGAGCTTCTGGCTACTCCACAGCCATCTTAAAATGCCACCATTTGACAGTTTAATGAAATGAAAAATAGAGGAACTATGCATCACTTTTATAAATTTAATCTTTAAGACTAAGTTAATATACTTCTATGGATACCATAATATACAAGTACATGAAAAAGTATTCAAATGTAATAAAATTTGGTACATTTTCCTGCAATCAATATGGGTACCATATCAAGTAAAAATGTTATTGACCATTTTTTTGGTTTGTTTTCAATATATTTCTGAAAACTAAATAAGAGCATTTTGTCCGATATGACATTGATTTTTCCTATAGCAGATTAAATCCTTAATAAATCAGGATGCATGATTAGATACTATATTTTTCCCTACACAAACTACAAATGATTAAATTATCCTTGTGAAGATGAGACTATACTTGAAAAATAAACAACTTTAAATGTTTACACAATTACCTGTAATCTATAAATGAAGTACATAACTATATTTGTATTATAAGAACTATAATTATTTGCTCTCACACATAGAGATTTTGGGGGAGATAAATTTGATGACTCCATTTAGAGAAACAATTCTTGAATTGTTCCTAAACAAACTTGCCAGATTTTTATGGAAACAGCAAAATATATTTTTCTCTTCTTCTTTAAAATAATTTAGGTTTGTTTGTTTGTTTGTTTGTTTGTTTGTTTGTTTTTGCTGAAACCAGTTTGGCTCAGTGGATAGAGCGTTGGTCTGTGGACTGAAAGGTCCCAGGTTTGATTCCAGTCAAGGGTATGTACCTTGGTTTCGGGGATATCCCCAGTAGGGGTGTGCAAGAGGCAGCTGATCGATGTCTCTCTCTCATTGATGTTTCTAACTATCTCTCTCCCTCTCTGTAAAAAAAATTAATAAAATATATTTTAAAAAATAAAATAATTTAGGGTTTTCAAATCTGTTTGTTGTCACAATAACATTGAGAAACTAGGTTTTATGAGTAATTAAGATACATTTTACTCAATTGTAAAAATTATATTAACCTAGAAGGCATTATATCTTTTATTTTATTTGTTATTATTACTTTTAATTTCTTTATTAATTAAGGTATTATGTGTATACTTATTCCCCCATTACCCTCTCAAACCCCCATAGATGCCCTTAGCCTCCTGTTGTCTGTGTCCATTGGTTAGGCTTATATGCATGCATAAAGTTCTTTGTTTGATCTCTCCCCCTTACCCACACCCTCCACCAACTTGCCTGAGGTTTGATATTCTGATCAATGTCTCTGGATCTGTTTTTGTTATCAGCTTATGTTGTTCATTATTTTCCATAAATTAGTGAGATTATGTGATATTTATCTGTCTCTGACTGGCGTATTTCACTTAGCATAATGCTCTCTCCATCTTCATCCATGTTGTTGCAAATGATAAGAACTCCTTTTTTAACTGCTATGTAGCATTCCATTGTGTAGATATACAACAGTTTTTTAATCCACTCTTCTGCTGATGGGCATATAGGCTATTTCCAAGACTTAGCTATGGTGAATTTTGCTGCTATGAACATAGGGGTACATATATTCTTTCTGATTCATATTTCTAGTTTCTGGGGATATATACCTAGAAATGGGATTACTGGGTCAAATGGGCGTTTTTTGAGAAAATTTCATACTGTTCTCCATAGGGGCTGCACCAGTCTGCATTCCCATCAGCAGTGCACAAGGATTCCTTTTTTCAGTATCATTGCCAGCACTTGTCATTTGTTGATGATTGCTATTCTGATAGGTGTGAGATGATACTGCATTGTCATTTTGATTTGCATCTCTCTGATGATTAGTAACTTTGAGCAGGTTTTCATATGTCTCTTGGCCTTCCTTCCATTTTCTTTACAAAAATAATAACTTAGGTTTTTTTGTCCATTTTCTTATTGGGTTCGTTATCTTCCTTTTGTTAAGTAGTATGAGTTCCCTGTAAATGTTGGAAATGAAAACTTTATAGGTGATATCATTGTCAAATATGTCCTCCCATGCAAGGGGCTTTCAAGTTGTTTTGTAGATGGCTTCCTTTACTGTGCAAAAAGGTTTTACTTTGATGTAGTCCCATTGGTTTATTTTTCCTTTACTTTTCATTGCCCTAGGATCAGTATCAGTGAAGAAATTGCTTTGGCATGTGTCTACAATTTTTTTTGCCTGTGGATTCCTCTAGTATTTTTATGGTTACCTGTCTTATGGTTAAGTCCTTGATCCATTTGGAGTTTATTTTTGTGTATGATGTAAGTTGGTGGTCTAGTTTCATTTTTATTTCATGTATCTGTCTAATTTTCCCAAAACTATTTATTGAAGAGACTGTCTTAACTCCATTGTATATTCATGCCTCCTTTGTCAAATATTAATTGAGCATGGGTCTATTTCTGGGTTCTCTATTCTATTCCATTGATCTATGTCTGTTCTTGTGCCAGTACCAGGCAGTTTTGAAAACAGTGGCTTTGTAATAGAGTTTGATATATGAAATTGAGATCCGAACTACTTTATTCTTCTTTCTCAGGATTGCTGCAGCTATTCAGGGTCTTTTCTTTTTATTCCAGATGAATTTTTGGAAAGTTTGTTCTAGATATGTGAAATATGCAATTGGTATTTTAATAGGGAGTGCATTGAATTTACAGGTAGCTTTGGGTAGTATCTACATTTTGATGACATTGATTCTACCAATCCAGGAGCACAGTATGTTCTTCCATCTCTTTATGTCTTCCTCTATCTCTTTTTTTAGTGTCCTTCAATTTTCCACTATAGGTCTCTTACTTTCTCAGTTAATTTTATTCCTAGGTATCTTAATTTTTTTTTTTTTTGGTGCAATGGTAAATGGGATTGCTTTTTCAATCTCTCTGTAAGTTCATAATTGGTATATAGAAATGCCTCAGATTTATTGGTGTTAATTTTGTATCCTGCTACATTTCCAAATTCATTTATTAAGTCTAATAATTCCTTGATGGAGTCTTTAGGGTTTTCTATGTACAGAATCGTGTCATAGGCAAATAAGGACAATTTTACTTCTTTTCCAATTTGGATGACTTTTATTTATTCTTCTTATCTGATTACAATGGCTAGTATTTCAGATAGCTAGTATATGTCAAACAGGAGTAATGAGAGTGGGCATCCCTATCTTTTTCCTGTTCTTAGGGGAAATGGTTTTAGTTTTTGCCCATTGAGTAGGATATTGGCTGTGGGTTTATCATATATGGCCTTTATTATGTTGAGGGATCATCCTTCTATTCCCACCTTGCTGAGATTTTTTTTATCATGAACTGATGTTAGATTTTGTCAAATGCTTTATTCAGCATCAATTTATATAATTATGGTATTATTTTATTTCTCAATTTGTTTATGTCATGTATGATGTTTAATGCTTTGCAAATATTGTACCATCCTTGCTTCCCTGGGATCAATCCTTCTTGGTCATGGTGTACGATCTTTCTGATGTACTGTTGGATCCGATTTGCTAAAATTTTGTTGAAGAATTTTGCATCTATGTTCATGAGGGATATTGGCTTGTAATTCTCTTTCATTTTGTTATCTTTATGTGGTTTTGGTATAGGGTAATGCTGGATTTTTAGAATGATCTTGGAAGTATTCCTTTCTCTTGAATTTTTTGGAATAGTCTAAGGAGGATAGGTTTTAGTTCTTCCTTGAATGTGTGGTAAAACTCCCCTGTGAAGCATTCTGGCCCCAGACTTTTGTTTGCTGGAAGATTTTGAATGACTGCTTCAATTTATTCCATAGTTACCAGTCTATTGAGATTTTTAGAATCTTCCTGATTGGGTTTTGGAAGGGTGTATTTTTCTAGTAATATGTGCATTTCCCACAGGTTGTCTAGTTTGTTAGAACAGAATTGTTCATAGTATTTTTTTTAACAATCCTTTGTATTTCTGTGGCGTCAATTGTTATTTCACATCTTTCATTTCTAGTTTTGTTTATTTGGATCCTCTCTTTGCTTATTGGTGAACCTTGCTAGATGTTCATCAATCTTGTTTATCCTTTCAAATAACCAGCTCTTGGTTTCATTGATCTTTGTACTGTGTTTTGTTTTGTTTTGTATTGTTTTTTTGTGGGTTCTTTTTTTTTCTCTGCATGTCATTCACTTTTGCTCTCATCTTTATTATTTCCTTCCTTCTGCTCATTCTGAGCTTTTCTTGTTGCTCTCTTTCTAATTCTTTGAGTTGTAGAGTTGGATGATTTATTACATTTTTTTCTTGATTTTTGAGATAGGTCTGTACAGCTATCAACTTCCCTCTCAGGATTGCTTTCATTGTGCCCCATAGGTTTTAGCTTGTTGTGTTTTTATTGTCATTAGTCTCCAGGATGTTTTTAATTTCTTCTTTGATCTCATTGGTAACCCAAAACTGTTTTTGTCTGTGTTCCTTCTTACTTTTTTATGTGTGTGTGTGTGTGTGTGTGTGTGTGTGTGTGTGTGTATAATTGATTTCTTACAGAGAGGAAGGGAGAGGGATTAGAGAGTTAGAAACACTGATCAGCTATCTCCTGCATGCCCCACACTGGGGATGTGCCCACAACCAAAGTAAATGCCCTTGACTGGAATCAGACCTGGGACCTTCTAGTCCACAGGCCGATGCTCTATCCACTGAGCCAAAATGGTTTCAGCTCCTTCTTATTTTTTTATATCTTCTTTTTATACCAGTCTCTTGCATTACTGACTTGGTAGTGATAAAACTCCCTTAGCCTTTTTTTTTTCTTTTTCTGTGAAGCTCCTTATTTTCCTTTCAATTTTGAATGATAGTCTTGCTAGATAGAGTATTATTGGATTCAGTCCCTTTGTTTGCATCACTTTGTAAATTTCCTTTCACTCTTTTTTGGGCTGATGTATTTCTGTTGAGAAATAATTTGATAATCTAATAGGAGATCCCTTGTATGTAACTTTCTATTTCTTTCTTGCAGCCTTTAATATTCTCTCTTTGTCCTGAATATTTCCCATTGTAACTATGATGTGTCTTGGTTTGGGTCTTTTCTGGTTCATCCTGTTTGGGACTGTTTGTGCTTGTGTGACTTTTTTCTTCACCACATCAGGGAAATTTTCTTACATTATTTCTTCAATAGGTCTTCTAACCATTGTTCCTCTTTTTGTTGTTCCAGCACCCCTATTCTTCATATGTTGTTTCATTTCATGTTGTCCCATAGCTCCCATCAGCTCTTCTCCTGTCCTTTACTTTTTTTTTCTTCTCCAATTGCAATTCAATTTGGCTGTGTTTTGCTTCCCTGTCTTCTAATTCACTAATTCAGTCTTCCACTTTTTCTAACCTACTGCTGAAACATTCTAGGGTTGTTTATTGTTCAGCTAAATCACTCTTCATTTATTCTCATTTCTTTCATAAGTTGTTGATGATTTTTTTCATCCATTTATTTTTGATTTTTGCATAAGGTGTTGATTTTTTTCTTCCATTTTGTTTATGAACTCTATGACCCTTATTCTGAATTCTTTTTTGACATACTGCATGCCTGTGATTCACTTAGCTGCTTTTCTGGTGATATCTCTTGTTCCTTCCTTTAGGGTTTCTTTGTCTACCCATTTTTGGTCTCACTGACTGATTTAGATGTTGATTCATGCAGGGGGTGCTCCTTGGGTTACATTGGCTCCTTGGCCTGCAATTGCTTCTTGGGCAGTCACAGTAGCAGCTGCTTCTCAGTTGACAGTGGTGCCTCTGGTGGGTATGTTCATAGCAGTAGTGTCTCCTCTGGCCAGTGGGGAGGCTGCTCTCCCAGCTACTATTACAGTGGTACCTCGAGATACGAGTGCCCTGACATACGAGATTTTTGACATACGAGCCATCGAGTGAGTGATTTTTGCTTTGAAATATGAGCAACATTTGAGATAGGAGTAATCGTGCAGATTGGCCAGCTGCACACGACCCACCAGTTTACCGCGACTCGAGCATCTCATAGTTTCCCATGCCTCAAGGTTACAGAACAAATTAAACTCATATATCGAGGTACCACTGTACTTGGAAAGGGGTGTGTTGATTATGAGGCTGCTGCTCCTCAGTTGGGGATGGTTGGTGTGCAGTCACTGCTCCTTGGACAAGGTCTGGCTGCTCATGTGACTGCTGTTCCTCGGTCAGGTTCAGACTGTTCATATGGCTACTGCTCTTTAGAGCTATAAGCAGAAAACTACAGGACACTGGCAAAAGAGATAGAGGAAGACATAAAAAGATGGAAGAGCATACGAAGCTCATGGATTGAAAGAATCAACATCATTAATGTCCATACTACCCAAAGCAATCTATAGATTCAATGCACCCCACATTAAAATACCAATGACATATTTCACAGACCTACAAAGAAGTCTGCAAAGATTCATCTGAAATTTAAAAAAAAGGCCCTGAATAGCCACAGCAATACTGAGAAAGAAGAATTAGTAGGTGGGACCTCAATACCAGATTTTAAGCTGTATTACAAAGCAACTGTTCTCAAAACAGCCTGGTACTGGCACAAGAACAGACATATAGACCAATGGAACAGAATAGAGAATCTAGATATCGACTCAAACCACTGTGCTCAATTGATATTTGACAAAGGAGGCATGAACACACAATGGAGTCAAGACAGTCTCTTAAATAAATGGTGTTGAGAAAATTGGTCAGATACATGCAAAAAAAAAAAAGAAACTATACCACCAACTTACACCATATACAAAAATAAACTCCAAATGGATCAAAGATTTAACCATAAGACAGAAATTTATAAAAATACTAAAGGAATCCACAGTCAGCAAAATCTCAGACATATGCTGAAGGAACTTCTTCATTGATACTGCTCCCAGTTCAATGGAAACTAATGAGAAAGTAAACAAATGGCACTACATCAAAATAAAACAAAAAACAAAAAACTTTTGCACAGCAAAAGAAATCATCAACAAAACAACAAGAAAGCGCACTGTATTGGATAACATATTTTCAAATATTATCACTGATAAAGGTTTAATCTCCAACATCTACAGGCAACTTATACAACTTAATAAAAGGAAGATAAATGATCCAATAAAAAAGGGCAAGGGATCTAAATAGAATCTTTTTGACAGAAGATAGAAGGAAGGCCAGGAGACACATAAAAATATGCTCAAAGTCACTAATTATCTGAGAGATGCAAATCAAAATGACAATGCTATACCATCTCACACCTTTCAGAATAGCAATCATCAACAAATCATCAAAGAAGTGTTGGAGAGGATGCAGAGAAAAAGGAACCCTCTTGCACTACTGGTGGGAATGCAGTCTGGTGCAGTAATTGTTGAGAACAGTGTGAAGTTTTCTTAAAAAATTAAAAATGGAACTTCAATTTGAGGCAATAAACCCACTCCTAGGAATATATCACAAGAAACTAGAAACACCAGTCAGAAAGGATTTATGCACCCTATGTTCATAGCAGTACAATTTACAATAGCTACAATTTGGAAACTGCCTAGGTGCCTCTCAGCAGATGACTAGATCAGAAAACTATGGTACATACAGCCATTGGAATACTATACTAACATAAAACATAATTAATTCTTACCATTTGCAGCACACTGGATGGAACTGGAGAGCATTATGCTAAGTGAAATAAGTCAGTCAATGAAATAAAAAAAAACTACATGATCTCACTCATTTATGGATAATAAGGAACATTATAAACCGATGAGCAAAAAAATACAGAGGCCGTAAAGCATCAAATAGACTGTCAAATTACAGCAGGAAGGTTAGGGAAAGTTTGGCTAAATAAGAGATCAACTGAAGGACTTGTATGCATGAATATAAGCATAACCAGTGGATGTAAGACACTAGGGGTTTTAGGATATGCATGGGAGTGGTGAGGGCAATGGGAAGATAAGTGCACATGTAATATATTAATAAAAAATTAAAAAAAAAATCTGGCTGTTTTACTTTTTAGGAATCGTTAAAGGATTGAGATTTCCAAGAATAAGGAATACTGAGTAGAAGGTCTGAGGCATGGTTATGCATTTTTAAAGGACATAGAAAGAAGGTGTGAAGGCTAATTTAGAACTGTAAAATTTATAAAGGTTGTATATGTAACAAGATGGAGAAGAGAAATGTTGAAAGGAAATCAAATAATACAGGCCAGTAAGCCAGGAAGAGTAAAACAATTTACATTCTGCCTCCTTAAACAGATGGAAAATAGTTATGCCAACGTACTTGGGGAGGGACTGATAAAAGAAATCTAACAGTTACTGTTTGTTATAATACATTCAGAAAATATTACTTTGGAAAGTCCATAAAAAGGACTGGCAAGGAAAATTCTGTCTTAAAGCAGGTTAGTTTATTTTTCTCCTTATACAATTCTTACAAAATTTGGCAATACTTAACAAATAAATCATGGCAATATATTTCTTTGCATAAATTTAATAAGACCAGTTTCCAATAGTGATTTTTATTAACCAAAAACTTTGACTGGAGTATCATGTTTTAAAGAGCCCTGCCTGAACTCTGAAGACTTGAAGCCAATAAGAGTGCTATGGAGAAAGTCTGGTATCCTGCTTGGTACTCCTGAAAATAACTGGTTCTGGAGCATCAGGCCCATACCTACCATCACTGGTGGTTGGTTAGACTAGAAGGGGAGCAATAAGGGAACCTCTGTGTCTCTGTGGGACCCCCACTACTGTGAGCAACAATACGTAGGAGGGCTGAGATGGGTCTGGAGGCCTAGGGCATGGGCCCAGGTAGAGCCACTACAGGTGAAGACTTCACCTAATTCAGCAGATACTTCAGGCAGGCCTGATGGAAGCTGGATGGCTTGGCTTCTTGGCCCTATGGGGCACATTAAGATTTAATCATGAAATTCCAGCAAAGGGAGTTAGTTACCATTCTTGTTTTGTTTATGCAAACCATCAGGCCAAATTAAATACAATAGATAAATTAGTCTTGATTTGGCTCTTTTGATAAACATGGGAGTAATTTTGAGGAGAAAAATTCTATTTCAATAGAAGTTATTAAAACTGAAATGTTTTCTTTCCCTTCCACCAGACCATTTGCTACAGTTTGTCTCTGCTAAGTCACAAGCCCACCTCCTTCTGTTCCCAGGCCTCACTGTCCTTTCTCTTGGCTCTGAGAGAAACCTCTTACCCTCCTCAGCAGGAAGTAGCTAGAAGGGTCCACAGATGTCCATTTTCCCTAAAAGAATTCAGAGCCAGGATCTTTGAGGTAATATATGAGGCAGTTAGATATGAGCAGAGCAAGGACAATGGAACAACTAGCATTACCAGATGTAATTAAGTATTTCCATAGCTACCTATGTGAGACAAGGGGACTCCCCAGAAGCAAGAGGGAATGAGGCTGCCCCAGATGAAGCAGCCCAGGGAGGCTGCCATAAAACCAGTGGGGGCTCTACAGATTCTAGTGACTCTTCCAAACCCTGACCAATCCACCTCATCAGCTTACATGGAAACCCAATCTAGAAAAGCTGAAATCCATAACCAATCTTTACTCAAGTTCTTACAAGTGCACCCAGAAAGCAGTCCAGAAGCATATCCAAGGTACTCTGCCTATACCAACTTTTGATTCTGTCTAGCCTTCCACCCTGGTGACTCTGTTTTAATAAATAAATTTTCCACACAAGAACTGACTCCTACCTGAAAAGGACCATCCTCACAGCAGTCAAGGTCGACTGGAATCCCAGCTGGCTTCATCACACCTGGCTTAAGACAGCCCAGTCAAAATAGAGTGTCCAGGACTCTTCAGACCCTCTAAAGATTAGTCCTGCCCTCATTTTGGGCCCTTATCTTATAAACAGGCCCACTGACTTTATTAAGCAGACAATTAATGCTATCAAGCTTATAGTCCTCAGGGGTCAATATAACTCCCTCGCCAACAAATGACCCAAAAAAGTCAATGATTTGACTCATGTACATAAAACCAGTGAGGAATGAAGTATCCATCTTATATAAAAACTACTGTTTGAAATTTTTATCCTGATATTTTGGCTTCTGTAAATGCTTGCTTGCTTAAATAATAAGTAAAATAAGACTACTCCCATTCCAGAGAAGCTATAGACTATGCCCCAGATAGAGTTGTCACTGCTGACACCAGGCCAGGCCTTGAGATATGGTCTCATGGCCCCTTCCCAGCATGTAGGCCTTCTTTACCAGAAGGCCTGGAAGCCTCATTCCAAATTTTGGAGACAAAAGAGCTAGGAAAAGTATAAATAGAAAAAGTTTCCTCCATGGGGGGGCAGGGAGGACTTGAATTTGAAAAACACATTTTTCTCTGGCCCTACTCTTAATGAAATGTAACTCCTTTTCTCTAAGCATGATTTTTTTTTCTAGTCTTTGTAACAATAAGCCATTATTCAGATGTTTCCTGTTATTGTAAGTTGGCAAAAAGCATGGAATGTGTGCTTGTTTTAGAAATATCATGTAAACTTAATAATGAGTATTAAAGTAATAGATTTTTAACTCTTGAAACCCAAATCTATTCAGGTGTTTTCCTTTTAGCTGTTACATTTAAATTATTTGGAATAATAACCCAGTGAAAGGCATTCCCAATTTTCTCTGAATTAAATACAAATAAAATATTAAATATAAATAAAATATTTCTCTGATTTATACTATATCTTTCATAAGAGATTTAACAATTAATATCAAACATACTATTGATGTAAAAAGTCCTTAAATTATATACCTTGGTCATATAATAGAACAAGTTTACCCTTTCTGTTAATATAATAAAACTAAGATTTGAGGTGAGATTATTTTCCAATATATGGTTACAGACATTTTTATGAGGAATGAATGAACCCTACTTAAAATAAATTGTACACATTCTTATTTCAGTACTAACCTTTTACTTGGAGATTAAAATTGCTAATATCTGAGTTCCCTGCCAATAGAACTAAGTGTTGGATGCTAGTAATTCATTCTTTTGTACCTAGAAAAATAACCAAGCTCACTTTAAAGTCATTATACTTGGCTATTGACTTTCAGTAAAAGTTTAGAAATTTTAAACAGAAAAATACAAGCATACATCATTGTATTGCATTTTGCTGTACTGCCCTTTGGAGATACAGCATTTTTTAAAATTTATGGTTTGTAACAATTTTAATTTAAGATAAATTTTACTCAATTGTTCTAACTCTCTCCATCACACAAATGACATACGTAACTTGATTGCCAGTCTATCAACACCATTTTTTTCTAACAGTATTTATTGTGTGTTTCTTTGACACATTTTGATAATCTTACAATATTTAAAATTTTTTCATTATTATGTATTTGTCATGATGATGTTTATTTAATGTTATTATTGCAATATTTTAGGTACCATAAATCACACTCATATAGACAACAAACTTAACTGATAAATTTTGTGTGTGTTCTGAGGGCTCCATCAACTGGCTTCCTCTCATTTCTCTCAACCTATTTTCTGAGACCAAACAATATTGAGATTAGGCCAGTTAATAACACTACAATGTCCTCTTATGTGTTCAAGTGAAGGAAAGAATGAAACATCTTTTACTTTAAATCAAAAGCTAAAACTGATTAAGCTTAGTAAAGAAGGCATGTTGAAAGCCAAGATAGCCTAGATGCTACACCTCTTATGCAAACAGTGAGCTAAATTCTGAATGCAGAGGAAACATTCTTGAAGGAAACTAAAGGTGCTACCTCAGTGACAACAGGAATATAAGAAAGTGTTTTATTACTGTTATGAAGCAAGTTGTAATGAGCCACAACATTTCTTTCAGCCAAACCTAATTCAGAGCCAGGTCTTAACTCTTTTTAATTCTATAAATACTGAGAGGTGGGGAAGCTGCAGAAGAAAAGGTTGAATGTAGTATACGTTGGTTCATAAAGTTTAAGGAAAACGGTCTTCATACCATAAAAGTACAAGTGAGACAGTAAGTACTGATCTAGAAGCTACAAGTAATACAGACCTAACTAATATAATTAATAAAAATTATCCAGAAGGTCTAGCTAAGATAATTTATGAAGGTGACTACACTAAAAAACAAATTTTAGGTGTGATGAATCAACCTTATGTTGGAAGAATATATCTTTAGAACATTCATAGCTAAAGAAGAGCAGTCAATGCCCTGGTTCAAAGCTTCAAAGTACAGCCAACTTTCTTGTTAGGGGCCATGCTGACTTTAAATTGAAATTAGTATGCATTTACTATTCTGAAAGTCTTAGAGCCCTTAAGAATTATGTTAAATCTACTCCACCTGTATTGTCTAAATGGAATAACAAAGCCTGAATGATAGCACATCTGTTTATAACATGATTTACTGAATATTTTAGGCCTACTGTTGAGATATACTGCTCAAGAAAATATTCATAATATTCATTTCAAGGTATTACTGTTCATTGACAATGCACCTAGCCACCCAAGAGCTATGATGATGTTAGACAATGATATTGATGTTGTTATTTTTGCCTGATAACAAACATCTCTTTTGAATCCCATAGACTGAGGAGAAATATTTACTTTTAATTCTTATTATTTAAGAAATACATTAACGCTATGGCTATGATAGATAAAGATTCCTCTCATGAATTTGGGTAACTAGAATTAAAAAAGGTGCCTGAATATATGGCTTAATTGCTGAAATCTCATGATAAAACTTGACCAGTTGAGGAGTTGTATTTTTATGGATTAGCAAAGAAAGTTGTTTTTTGACATGGAATCTGCTCCTGGTGAAGATTGTTGAAATGACAACAAGAAACATATACTAGTGGCCAGGTGCAAGGAATTCATGCACATTGAAAGGGAATTAATTAGAGAAAATATTTTAATATTGCTATTTGTCCTTTCTCTATAATAGAAGTTTGAGAGATCAAAGGAAATAGTAAACTGTATGTGAAAATAATACATAATTTTATCAATAAATAAACAATAACAAAATGATATAACAATAAACACATGATATAGAAACAAAAACATGCCCTAACTGGTTTGGCTCAGTGGATAGAGTGTTAGCCTGCAGATTGTAAGGTCCCAGGTTAGATTCCAGTCAAGGGCAAGTACTTTGGTTGTGGGCACATCCCCAATAGGAAGCATGCAAGAGGCAGCTGATCAATGTTTCTTTCTCATTGATATTTCTAGTTCTCTACCACTCTCCCTTCCTCTCTGTAATACATAAATAAAATATATTTAAAAAAAAAACAAAACAAAAAACATGACATAAAAACAACATTGATGCAAACAATGACTGGTAAAGTGAATAAACTTATTCTAATTTCTCCATGTATACCACATTAAGAGTGAAAATACTTAATTAGAATGCTTGTAATTTTCCTTCGGATGAAGTATTTGCAATTTTAACCTTAATGTCACAGGTTCTTCAAACTCAAGAGAAAACAACATATAACTGATCATGTGCAAAAACAGGTTCAGGTAGGAAGATTCCCACTCTGTCTAGAGTATGTCCTTGTGATTTATTAATAGTCATTGCAAATACTGGCAACACGGGAAACTGTCATTGAATTAATTTAAATGGGAGGCCAGTGTCAGATGGGAGAAATCAACCCTTGGAATCAGAACAACCTCGACCTCTGCAGATCCTGTTAATAGTTCAGTTTTGATTATGTTAGTTCATAATCTTTTGATAATACATCTAGTACCATTACAAAGGCCCCATTTACTATTAAGATTTCTCAGTAGCATGATGATTGCACCCACTTTCAATTTTAATTTATGACATAGAATTCCCAAAAGAGTAATACTACTAAGAAATTCAATGGGAAAATCTTCCTTTTCAGCATCCTCTGTTGAGTCGATGGAATCATCACTCAAATATGTGTGAAAATCTCCATTAAATATATCCAAAATTTCTTAATTTAATTTTTGAACATGGTCAATTTTGGATGAAGAATTGCACATTTAGATATATTTAATATCTATAGATATACTATTTCCAAAGGAAGCTCCAATAATAGATCTATTATAAATCATTTCATGGGGGATTTCAATACTATCCATTCCTAAATAAAAACAGCTATCAAGTTTGCCATCTCCAAGTTTTACTAACCATTCACTATAAGCAGAATTCTCTGATCTTATATTTATTTTAAGAAACATCCCCAAACATCACAGTGCTTTAAACTTGTTTGTATTATGGCCAATCGCATAGCATCCCATACATTGTCAAAAATCCCCTCGAAGAAAAAGTTTTCCAGAAACTGCAACATTCAATTTCATAATTTCTCTTAGTAATCTGTCTATGGTGTTTATAGCATGACAGGATACCATGGTGCATAATAAAAAGATGGGCCTTTTTAATAGTTTTAGCAAATTCACTGTTTATATCCAGTCTAGAAATTGATGTTTCATTTAATGGAATTGGTAATTTATATTGGGAATGAAAGAATCTTCAAAAAGAAGTAAATTTGCAGTAATTTCTGTAGATGCTGTGGGTAAAAGAGTACCACGATGACCTCTAATATAATGTATTAAAACTTTATACAGATATGCTTTTCCGCTACCACTTGGACTATCCAAAAAAAAGCATTTGATGTGTACAGTTTGATCTTTTTTATTTTTTATTTTTTTGTTAATGTGTTACATGTATACATATCTTCCAATTGATCGCCCCTCCCAGGCATATGCTAACCCCCCAGTGTCTTGTGTTCATTATTATGCTTACATGCATGCATACAAGTCCTTTGATTGACATCTTATCTACCCCACCTCTCCTTAATCTGCCTGCTGTAATTTGACAGTCTGTTTGATGCTTTACTGCTCCTGTGTCTATCCTTTTGTTTATCAGTTTATAATGTTCTTTCTTATCCACAAATGAGTGATATCATGTGGTGTTTCTCCTTCATTGACTGGCTTATTTCACTTAGCATAAGGCTCTCCAGTTCCATCCTGGTTGCTGCAAATGGTAAGAATTCCTTCTTTTTTATGGCAGCTTAGAATTCCATTGTGTAGTTGTACCATAGTTTTCTTTTTTTTAATTAAATCTTTATTATTCAGATTATTACATTTGTTTCTCTTTTTTCCCCTCCATAGCACCCCTCCACCCAGCTCCCACCCCTCCCTCTGCCCTTTGCTCCCTCCCATTGATCTCATCCATAGGTGTATGATTTTTGTCCAGTCTCTCCCTGTTCACCTCTCACCCCTTTTCCCCTGAGAATTATCAGTCCATTCCCTTTCTGTGCTCCTGATTCTATTCTATTCACCAGTTTATTCTGTTCATCACATTTTTAATTCACTAATTTTTAGATTCACTTATTGATAGATATGTATTTGTTCATAATTTTTTGTCTTTTACCTTTTTCTTCTTCCTCTTCTAAAAGAGTACCTTTCAGCATTTCATATAATACTGGTTTGGAGTTGATGAACTCCTTTAACTTTTTCTTATCTGTGAAGCTCTTTATCTGCCCTTCAATTCTGAATGTTAGCTTTGCTGGATAGATTATTCTTGGTTGTAGGTTCTTGCTATTCATCATGTTGAATATTTCTTGCCACTCCCGTCTGGCCTGCATCGTTCCTGTTGAGAAATCAGCTGACAGTCGTATGGGTGCTCCCTTGTAGGAAATTAACTGTTTTTCTCTTGCTGCTTTTAATATTCTCTCTTTGTCTTTTGTTCTTGGTATTTTCATTATAATGTGTCTCCGTGTGGTCCTCTTTGGATTCCTTTTATATGGGGTTCTGTGTGCTTCCTGGACTTGTAAGTCTATTTCTTTTACCAGATGTGGGAAGTTTTCAGTCATTATTTCTTTAAATAGGTTTTCAGTATCTTGCTCTCTCTCTTCTTCTGGCACCCCCACAATTCTGATGTTGGTACGCTTGAAGCTGTCCCAGAGTCTCCTTACATTATGTTCACATTTTTGGATTCTTTTCTCTTCTTGCTTTTCCAGTTGAGTGTTTTCTGCTTCTTTATATTTCAAATTTTTGACTTGATTCTTGCCTTTCTCTAGTCTGCTGTTAGGACTCTGTATAATATTTTTTATTTCAGTCAGTGTATGTTTAATTTCTCGTTGGTCTTTTATCATCTTTAGTTGGTCCTTTTTCATCTCCTCTTGGCTCTCGCTAAATTTATCCATCTTTTCTAGCATATTCTTGAAAAACCTTACAAGCGTGGTTTTGAACTCTATATCCAGTCATTTTTTTTCCTCCATTTCTTTTGTTTGTGATCCCTTCCCTTGTCTCGGCATTTTCACTATGCCGGGGAAACTTCTGTGTTGGATTCAGACTTGTGATACCAAAGAAGCCTCTGTTGAGCTTGGGAGGGGTGGAGTCTCAGGGCTTAAGGGACCGCCTTGCCTTCCAGTCGGCCCCGCCCTCCATGGCCCCTGAGTCTCACGTGACTGGGTAATGGCTGGAGCGGTCCTTGTGCAGGAGCCTGCAGTGCCTCTAACCACTGCCTTTCCGGCTCCCCTGCACACCAGGACCACACGAGTCTAGGTCTCCAGGGTTTTGCCCAAAACAGGGGCCCAGTGGACTCAGAAGTGGCACAGTTGGGAGGGTCTGTCTCCCGCCCACAAGCGAAAGCCAGCAACACAATCAGCAGTCTGTCTTCTGGGCAGCACAGTCGCGTGCTCGACCAGACCTCCGATCTTTTCAACTCCCCTAAATTTCCATGCACCTCTCCCTTTTCACAGTCCAAACTCATCCCATATGAGTTTCGGCTGGATCTGGGGTTTAGTGTTGAAAGATAAGGGGTTCAATGCCGTTGGGAGTCTCCGTTTCCCTCCCGCCAGAGAAAGCCAGCCAGGTACTCAGGTACCCGCTCTCTCAGCATGCGCGTCTCCGTACCTCAACTTTTTGCAGCTCCTCTGGGTCTCCGTGAGCCCCTCTCTTTCCTTCTAGCTGTAGAACTTACACTCGGCCAGCTTTCCTGTGGTTCTGGATGATGTCTGTTCTGTCTTTTAGTTGTAGTTTTGAAATTGTTGTGCTAGGCAGCAGTGTAGGTGTTTACCTATGCCGCCATCTTGGATTCTTATCTGTACCATAGTTTTCTGATCCACTCATCTGCTAATGGGCACCTAGGCTTTTTCCAAATTGTAGCTATTGTAAATTATGCTGCTATGAATATAGGGGTGCAAAACTCTTTCTGATTGGTGTTTCTAATTTATTAGGATATATTCCTAAGAGTGGGATTGCTGGTTCCAATGGGAGATCCATTTTTAGTCTCTTGAGGAAACTCCATACTGTGCTCCACAGTGGCTGCACCAGTCTACATTCCCACCAAGAGTGCACAAGGGTTCCTTTTTCTCCAAATCCTCGCCAACACTTGTCATTTGTTGATTTGTTGATGATTGCCATTCTGACAGGTGTGAGATGGTATCACATTGTCCTTTTGATTTGCATCTCTCAGATAATTAGTGACTTTGAACATGATTTCATGTGTCTCTTGGCCTTCTGTTTCTTTTGAAAAGGTTATATTTAGGCCCATTGCCCATTTTTTTATTGAATCATTTATCTTCCTTTTATTAAGTTATATAAGTTGGCTGTAGATATTGGAGATAAAACCTATATCAGTGATAATTTTGGCAAATATGTTCTCCCACACAGTGGGCTTTCTTGTTGTTTTGTTGATGGTTTCTTCTGCTCTGCAAAAGCTTTTTATTTTGATGTAATCCCATTTGTTTATTTTTTCTTTAGGTTCCATTGCCCTTGGAGCAGTATCAGTGAAGAAGTTCTATTGGCATATATCTGAGATTGTGCTGCCTGTGGATTCCTCTAGTATTTTTATGGTTTTCCTTCTAATGTTTAAGTTCTATATCCATTTGGAGTTTATTTTTGTATATGGTGTAAGTTGTTGGTTTAGTTTCATTTTTTTGCAAGCATCTGTCCAATTTTCCCAACACCATTTATTGAAGAAACTGTCTTGACTCCATTGTATGTTCATGCCTTCTCTGCCAAATATTAATTGTGCATAGTGGTTTGGGTGGATATCTGGATTCTCTATTCTATTCCATTGGTCTATATGGCTGTTCTTGTGCCAGTATCAGGCTGTATTGAAAACAGTTGCTTTGTAATATAGCTTAAAATATGGTATTGAGAACCGCCCCCCCTGCTTTATTCTTCTTTCTCAGGATTGCTGTGGTTATTTGGGATATTTTTTTTTTGTCCACATGAATCTTTGAAGAGTTTTTTCTAGGTCTGTGAAATATGTCATTGGTATTTTAATGGGAAGTGCATTGAATCTATAGATTGCTTTGGGTAGTATGGACATTTTAATGATGTTGATTCTCACAATCCATGAGCATGGTATGCTCTTCCATCTGTTTACGGCTTCCTCTATCTCTTTTTCAGTGTCCTGTAGTTTTCTTAGTTAGGTTTATTCCTAGGTATCTTAATTTTTTTGGTGTGATGGTAAATGGGATTGCTTTTTTAGTGTCTCTTTCTGTAATTTCACTATTAGTGTATAGAAATGCCATAGATTTCTTGGCATTATTTTGTATCCTGCTACATTGCCAAATTCATTTATTAAGTCTAATAGTTTTTGGATGGAGTCCTCCTGGTTTTTTAGGTACAGTATCATGTCATCTGCAAATAAGGACAGCTTTACTTTTTCTTTTTCAATTTGGATGCCTTTTATTTATTCTTTTTGTCTAATTGCAATGGCTAATACTTTCAGTACTATGTCCCTGGCTTGTCCCTGTTCTTATGGGAAACGAATTTAGTTATTTCTCATTGAGTATGATGTTAACTGTGGGTATATCATATATGGCTTTTAAGATGTTGAGGTATGATCCTTCTATTCCCACCTTGCTGAGAGTTTTTATCAAGAAAGGGTGTTGGATTTTGTGAAAAGGTTTTTCTGCATCAATTCACATGACTATGTGATTTTTATCTCTCAATTTCTTTATGTGAGGTATCACGTTTATTGATTTGCGGATATTGTACCATCCTTCCATTCCTGGGATAAATCCTACTTGGTCATGTTCATGATCTTTCTGATGCACTGCTGAATCCAATTTGCTAGAACTTTGTGGATGATTTTGGCATCTATGTTCATGAGAGATACTGGCCTGTAATTCTCTTTTATAGTGTTGTCTTTATCTGGTTTTGGTATCAGGGTGATGCTGACTTCATAGAAGGTGTTTAGAAGTGTTCCTTCTTTTTGAATAGTTTCGGATAGTCTGAGGAGGATAGGTTTTAATTCTTCCTTGAATGTTTGGTAAAACTCTCCTGTGTAGCTATCTGGTCCCGGGCTTTTGTTTACTGGAAGCTTTTTGATGACTGCTTCAATTTTTTCCATAGGTATGGGGCTATTGAGATGTTTAGAATCTTCCTGATTGAGTTTTGGAAGGTTATATTTTTCAAAGAATATGTTCATTTCCTGAAGGTTGTCCAATTTGTTGGCATAGAGTTGTTCATAGAATTTTTTAAAAATCCTTTGTATTTCAGTGGGGTCTGTTGTTATTTCCCCTCTTCCATTTCTGAATTTGTTTATTTGGGTCTTCTCTCTTTCCCTATTGTGAGCCTGGTTAGTGGTCCATCAATCTTGTTTATCCTTTCAAAGAACCAGCTCTTGGTTTTGTTGATCTTTTGAATTGTTTCTTTGGTCTCCATGTTGTTTATCTCTGCTCTCATCTTTACTATTTCCTTCCTTCTGTTTACACTGGGCTTTTCTTTTTGCTCTCTCTCTAGCACTTTGATTTGTAGGGTTATATAATTTATTAGCATTGTTTCCTGTTTTTTGCAGTAGGCTTGTAGAGCTATGAACTTCCCTCTAAAGGCTGCTTTCACTGTGTCCCATAAATTTTGTATTGTTGTGTTATCATTGTCATTTGTGCCATGATGTTTTTTATTTCTTCCTTGATCTCTCTGGTTATCCAGTCGTTGTTTAATAGCATGCTGTTTAGTTTCCATGTGTTTGATTTCCTTATATTATTTTTATTTTAGTTGATTTCCAGTTTTATGCCACTGTGGTCTGAGAAAATGCTTAATATGATTTCTATCTTCTTGAATTTGAAGAGTCTTTTCCTATGACCAAACATATGATCTATCTTTGAAAATTACACATGTGCACTGGAGAAGAATTTAAATTCTGTGGCTTTGGGGTAAAATCTTCTGAAGGTGTCAATTAAATCCATCTGGTCTAGTGAATCATTTAGGATTAATGTTTTTTTGCTGATTTTTTGTTTAGAGGATTTTTCCTGTGGTGAAAGAGGGGTATTAATGTGTCTTACTATGTTTGTATTGCTGTAGGTCTCTTCCTTAATATATTCCAGTGGTTTTTTTTAATGTATTTAGGTGCTCCTATATTGGGTGCTTATATGTTTACCAGAGTCATTTCTTCTTGTTGGATTGTTCCCTTTAGTATTATGAAGTGGCCTTCTTTATCTCTTATTATGTCCTTCACTTTGACATCTAATTTGTCAGATGTAAGTATTGCATCCCCAGCTTTTTTTTTTTTCATTTCTATTTGCCTGAAACACCATCTTCTATCCCTTCACCCTCAGTCTGTGTGCATCTCTTTTTCTGATGTGGTTTTCTTGTAGACATCAGATATATGGATCATGTTTTCTTATCCAGTTGGTTACCCTATGTCTTTTGATTGGAGCATTTAACCCATTTACATTTAAATTTATTATTGATAGGTACTTATCTATCGCCATTTTTAGTCTTTACCCCTACATTACTTCTTCTCTTCCCCCTTTTTTTTTTTTTTGCATCAGACCATTTAATATTTCTTGCATTGCTAGTTTGGTGGTAATAAATTTCCTTAGTCCTTTTTTGTCTGTGAAGCTCCTGATTTCACCTTCAATTTTGATTGAAAGCCTTGCTGGGTATGGTATTCTTGGATTCAAACCCTTCCTTTGCATGACTTTGTATATTTCATTTCATTTCATTCCCTACTGGCCTGATTAGTTTCTGTTGAGAAATCAGTTGTTAGACTGATGGGGGTTCCTTTGTAGGTAATTTTATGTTTCTCTCTGGCCACTTGTAACATTTTTACTTTGTCGTTGTTGTTTGCCAATTTAATTATAATGTGCCTTTTTGTCGTTTTTTTGTGGTTCATTTTGCTTGGGACTCTGATTTTCTTGGATTTGTGTGGGTTTTGTCTTTCCTATATCAGGGAAGTTTTCTGTCATCATTTCTTCAAACTGGTGTTCTATTCCTTGCTCAGTTTCCACTTCTTCTGGAACCCCAATTATGTGGATGTTGTTTTGTTTCGTGTTATCCCAAAGTTTCCTTAGGCTCTCCTCTTGATTTTTAAATTTTTTTCTAGAAACTGCTGTACTTGGGTTTTTTTCCTACCGTGTCTTCTTCCTCGCTGATGTGGTCCTCTGCGTCTTCTAATTTACATTTGATGCTTTCTATTGAGTTCTTTACAGCAGCGATGTCATTTTACATTTCTTCTTGATTATTTTTCATTTCCTCTTGGTTCTTCTTCATTTCCTCTTGGCTCTTCTTCATTTCCTCTTGGCTCTTCTTTTCCTCTTGGAGCTATTACTCATATTGTCAATTTTGTCTTCCATTCTTTTCAGCCACCTTATGAACATTTCTCTGAACTCTTTCTCTGGCAGGTTCATTTCTGCTTCTCTTTTGTTTACTTTCTTTTCTGGCAATACCTGCTTTTCTTTCATATGCAGGCTGTTTCTTTATTTTCCCATGGTCTTTCTTCTCCAAGTGTCTGGTTATGTAGTTCTCTCTCCTATGTTGATTTAAAGACACAAACTAAAACACGACCAGCTACAACACTCAAGGAACTGAACAAATATATATTCACAATGTTAATAACTACAAATAAGGTAAAACACCAATGAAAGACAAATTAGGGGTAAGTAGAGAAATAAGAAGAGAGAAATGAGGAATAAAGAAAAGTAAAAAGTGCTAAAATCAAATTGGGAGAAAAGAGAAAATAAAAAAAGAGGGGGGGAAAGAAGGAGAAGAGAAGTAAAGAGAAAGAAAAAAAGTAAGAGAGAAAAGAAATAGAATAAGAAAGAAAAAGGGAACAAATTATATATGTGAAGAGAAAACTCTCATACAGCCACTAATCCCTTCAAATGCCAGCAACAAGTACCTGGAGATTAATACAAACTCAAATAACAACTAATATCAAGGGAGGTGAAGGAAAACAGAGATAAAAAACAACCAAAACAAAACAAACAAAAAGCAAAATAAAATAATTAGAATAAGCGAAAACAATCTCACAGAAAGTATAAAACATCAATATAATCATTGTTCAGGCAAACAACAATGAAAGGACATAGAGAAAAACAATTTTTTGGGTAGTGAAGACAGAGAAGTGGGAGGTTTGTATGGTCTTGGAGTAGGGGATTAAAAATAGATATATAAGTGGGGTGAAATTTAATCAGGTAAAAAGAAAGAATAGGGAGATTCTAAAGTTGGAAAAGGGAAAGAGAAACAAGACAACAAAATGGGGAAAGTTAGGAAGAGATTGTTGGCATAAAGGTAGAGTTGAGACAGGGTAAACTTATTTAACTTTCATGCTAAAGGAAAGATGAAAATAGAATGTAGAACTCTAATCCAAAAGGAAAATAAAGAGAAAATAAAGTGGCACTTCTTTTTTTCCCAAAATGTAAAATAGTAGTAGTAATAATACTAGTTGAAAATAAAAATGTAATAACTAAAAAGGTAAAATCAATTGAGGATAAAAGAGAAAAAAAAAGTAGCTTTTTAATTAAAATATGCAAAAAATTAAAACAAAAATAAAAATAAAACAATAGAATGGGCAGTAGTGGAGGCAATTCACTTGCACTATTATTCTGTTTGGCATTCCTGTTTTCCAGTCTGGAGGGTACTGCAGTTTCCTGCAGTCCACTGCTGAAGTCTATCTTAATGTCTTTATTCTTTTGTGATTATGCTAAAGTCATTTTGTGAGTCATCCACTGGTTGGCAGTGTTTTGGAATTGACCTCTGAGACTAAGCACAGGACCTCTCTAGCCTGTGCTTAGGTCCTGCTTTCTCTGTGGTACTCAATACTGGTTTGTGGGGTGGGTTGCCCCAGAACTGATTCTCTGATGGTTATTCCGTGCTCTGATCCCCAGGATCCCGAAAAACAACTTTCCCCTGTAGTCTCTCAGGATGTCTCCAATTGTGTGATCCTATGTATTGGGCTTAGCAATCAGAAGCCAGAGTCTGAAGAGGAAAGAGTGCAGTCTGTGCACTCTGCCTTCCCCACTCCTGTTTGAGCAGTCGGAACACTTAAATAACTCCGAGGCTGTCCTTCTGTCTCAGATCAAAATAGGTTGCTTTCTAGAGCTCCCCTTTGTTAATAGCTCTGAGGGCCCCCTTCCATATTCAGCGATCATGCCCTGCCCCACATCCATGTATTTTTCTAGGTGCAGCTTTCTCCCTGTCCAGTTCCCACAGTGTGCGTATCTCTGTTCTGCGGGACCAGAGACCTCACCTTATCCCAGGTGAAATCTGACCTTTCTGTGTGGCGTGTGGAGCTCCTCTGCGT
This sequence comes from Lasiurus cinereus, assembly GCA_011751065.1. NCBI lineage: Eukaryota > Metazoa > Chordata > Mammalia > Chiroptera > Vespertilionidae > Lasiurus > Lasiurus cinereus. The sequence continues at coordinate 56,501,758 of JAAGEH010000286.1, read as the reverse complement.
CCAAGTGTTTGTGCAGATTGTAGAGTGGTATCCTGGGTCCCCCAGCTCTTAGGTGAGGCCTGGAGCTAGCTTTTCAAACCGCCATAAACATCCACTTCCCCCTGCAAGATGGCGCGGTCTCTGCTTTTGCGCTGGTGGCTCTGGGAGACAAAACCCCATGGCAGTGGGGCTGCCTGGTCAGAGGAGCCCCATCCAGAGGTTCCCCATCTTCTCCTGGAGGATAATTGTCTCTTAATTTGCCAACAAACATTCCCAGTGCAACCCTCAGCTGTTCTCACTGTCTGCTTTAGTGATAAGGCTCCAGACATGTCCGTCTATTCTGCTGCCATTTTTTTTCCAGTCCATTTTACAGTTTGATCTTTGATGGCTGAAGTTGTAGTCTGAAAGACTGCCAACTGTTCATCATTCAGAGAATTTATCAAAACCTCTGCCTGTTATTGCTTTACGATTCATCAGATGTATTTGCATTCATTAATAAAGAACAGTTTGGAAGTTTTAAATGTGAACATTTCATTCCATGCAATGTGAATACATCCTGAATTCATAAAGTGCATGCATTTCTCAGTTTACACAGTCACCTTCTCTTTGGTGTAATTTCCAACAAAAATCTTCAATAAAATGAGATTTATTCTCATCCCACAAATTGTCTGCAGCAACAGGACATCCAAGCACACATATGTTTGCAAAAAGTTTCCCTAGTTGTTTGGGCATATTAAGGATGATTGCTTCATCATTTGTGTCTTTCCAGATAGTGTCATCAAGTAATAATTCTCAGTTTTAGCAACTTCACAAAATGTATTGTAAGTTACACCTCCTACAGTTCACAGATCATCAACACTTACCACACCTTTTACATGCAGAAGCAAAAGTCTAAGTTAATATTGTTCTGGTTCTCTAAAGATCACAGTGAACAGTCTACCTTATACTTTATTCCCACCATTTTGGCGTTTTGTCCACAAAGAATTATTAAACACATAATGTATAGAATCTCCCAATATTAATAGCTATATGCGTCAGAATCTTCTCTATTTATTAAGAACCAAGCCATCAAAGTTGCCTTTTAGCCCTATCTAAAACTTCAGCAAAATCATTGGTATGAAAATAGAAATTTTGTTCATTTGGTAACTGAATAGCTAATCTTGTGATTGCCTGAGATTGGTCATGCATTTGCATTGCAAAAAGTCTCTAAATAGCCTCAGGACCACTCACATACCTGGAGTCAATGAAGTTCTGTACTTCATAATGATTGATAATTTTTTTCATAAATTTAAATATTTGCACATCATATCCTTTATAGATATATTTAAATAAACATTTGGCACTTTTATTTGCTACACAGACTTCAATGTTTATATGTTAGTTGTTATATTTAAGGCACAAATATGGGTTATGAGGGACAATCCAAGTGTTATCAACAACTTTATTTCCAATATACATTGTGCTACAAGATCTTCGTTTGTATTTGGGATATCCATCAATATTTCAAATGGTCACATTTTGAAATTCTTTTGGATATCCCTTTGAACATTTTTCATTTTCCATACATGGAATGTTTGGACTTTGCATTCTACATGGTCCATGTACAATATTTGATTTTACAATTTGAAAAACTCAAGGATACTGGTCTTCATTTGAAATTTCTGCCTTAACTGTATGATCAATGTCATCTTCCGTTTGTAATTTGGATTCACTTTCTAATATCAATAATATGTGAGCTTAAGGCAGTCCACATTTCTGGTAGAAGTGATTAGGGGCAAACAGGAAGGCAGGCAGGTGAGCAGTTGGGAGCCAGCAGTCCTGGATTGTGAGAGGGATGTCCGACTGCCCGTTTAGGCCTGAAATTGTTTTATTGCCAATTTTTGTTTTGGAAATAATTTAGTTTATTCTGGTTTAATTTTTAAATAGTTAAATATTTCATTTTTTTCATAAAATACTTTAACAACTATATCTGAATGACCTAAAACAAAAAGATATAAACAAATACATGAAATAAGATGTTTGCACTCTAAATATAAAAATAGGGAGGTTGAACAACTCAGATAATAGTTATGACATAAATTCTTAAAGGAATAAAAGAGAACCAAGGGTGTGATTATTTTAAGTCTAGATTTTACTTAATGTAGAATATTATTTGTTAATTACTCTCTTGTTATCATTAATTTATCTAAAGAGCTATGTCATGTTTTAAAATTATTACAAAACCAGTTTTATGCTTATTATGTTCCAAAATAGAGAAAATAAATACATCATGTTAAGTGCTTGTGATATCTTTATGCATAACTTTGAGAATCATTAAGTAGCTGTCACTCCCTCTTCCCCAGTATCAATTACTTTACTCTGGATTTACTTATTCCTCTCTGTATAATGAGCCCTCAGAGCACAGTTCATTGCAGGAGAAAGCAAACATTCTTCACTATGGTCAGTGGGATGTAGTTAATTTGAAATCACTTAAACTATTATAGCTGTCAAGTGTAGTTGTTTTATTTTCAAATCACATCAGTGTTTTAGTATGCGTGTCGATTACTGGGTCAAAATGGGAGATTAACTCAGGAGCATTCTGTTGCAATGGTCTTCATCACTGTCATCACATGCAATCCACTATTGGAAGTTAATAACTGCCCATTAAAATTGACTTCCAAATATATCACACTTAGTATAAAAAATAAGAAACTTTCGCTAAATTAGAGATTATTGTTTATAGTTTCTATAATATGGAGACACTCAGTTATGAAAAATATGAATTTGAAAGCAAAAAAGAGACTGAAAGAAACCTTGGGAATCTAAGAGAACTGGTAATAGCCTAATAGGGCTTTTAAATTTATTTTACCCTGTTTTCTTTATTATAACCAGGATTTCATATATATGATATTGAAAGAGAATATCAATGTATTTATAGGTTTATAGGCATAATTACTTAAAGGTAAATATTGCATTGGAACGAACAGTCTAGGTTAGACTTGGGAAAAGGAAAAATAAGGATTCTGAAACACTAACTTATCCCATTAATGAATACCCAGAAAATTATAAAATGTAAGAGACTAAAAAAGAGCATTTAGGAGATATATTATCACAATAGAATATTTACTGCATTAGTAAATAATATTTTTACCATATACAGTGGGACCTCGAGATACGAGTGCCCTAACATATGAGTTTTTTGACATACGAGCCATCGAGCAAGCGATTTTTGCTTTGAAATAGGAGCAACATTTGAGATAGAAGTAATCGCGAGGATTGGCCGGCTGAACCGGACCCATCAGTTTACCATAACTCGAGCATCTCATAGTTTCCCACACCTCAAGGTTACGGAACGAGGTACCACTGTATAAGCATAATTTCATCATTTTATTATATTTCAATACTGAGCATTTGAAAATGCCCCACTTTCTTGGAAGTTTTATAAATACGGTAAAGTTTGATTAACAATAGCTCAGTTTCAAAGATAAAAAGATTAAAAAACCTTCTGACGGTGTCAGAAACATAAAAAGCTATTGCTTTGAAACACTACATAATGGGACATCCAAGATGAGAGTGAAGAAGTGTTGCTAGTAGAAGGTAGAAGGTAGCTCTCTGGGGAATGTGGGTCAATACATATGTCAGAAATATTTTCTTTCTGGTCTATTATTTCTGATCTTTACAATACATGTAACTTAAAAGTCATATATTTCTAATCTGATAAGCCATAAACTGTGGTGCAACAAAATTTAGATTTCAAAATAAAATTTATAAACAATAACAATAACAAAATCCCTGCCCTAGCCAGTTTGGCTCAGTGGAGAGAGCAATGGCCTATAGACTGAAGGGTCCCGAATTCAATGCCATTCAAGGGCACATATCTCAATTCCAGGTTCCTGGCCCTGGTCTGGGACATATGGAACACAACCAATTGATGTGTCTCTCTCACATCAGTGTTTCTCTCTATCTCTTCCTCTCCCTTCCACTCTCTAAATAATATCATCGGGTAAGATTTAAAAGACCACTAAAAACAGAACTCTTTACTTTCTTATTAATTTCTTAAAGTGTTCTACTTGTGTGTTCTATGGGGAATATGTGTTTTTTTTTAATACCATGGATTATTCTGGAAACAGTGCCTTTCTTACCTAAAAGTTTAAAGAGGCAACTATAATAGTTTTACTGTGCTGATATGTATATGATTATGGGACGCATTTTGCAGAACCACAAAGCATACTTCAGGGTATTATGCATATACATTTAATAGTATCGCTGCATATGAAGGTTAACCCAAGTTAAGTTATTGAATCACCGTGGCTCAGGTATTCTCAAACAACCTTAATGCTATTCATCTGAATCACCTGGGAGTCTTTACATAAAAATGACCACCCTGGACAGGTTGCTCAGTTGTTTAGAGTGTCATACCCTACACCAAAAAGTTGTAAGTGGGCACATACCTAGGTTGAGGGTCCCAACCCCCTGTTAGGGCACATATAGGAGACAAACAATTGATATTTCTCACATTATATCTCCCTCCCCCTTTCTCTAAAATCAATGGACACATCCTCAGTGAGGATTTGACAAAAAGAAGACAGAGAAGGAAGGAAGGAAGGAAGGAAGGAAGGAAGGAAGGAAGGAAGGAAGAAACAAAGGAAGGAAGGATAACTTTTTCTTTTTAGTTACTGATGTTTATTCCTATTTCCAAGTGTGACTGCTCTTATATACAACACACAAGTGTTGGCACCAAGGAGGAGAATATCATCTCTGGCCTCAGGAGGAGGATAGGTCTCTTTCCTAGCCATTGGCCTCACATACAAGATGGGAGAGGAGGATGCTTCTCTTTTTTGTCTTCATTGGGAACTTAGAGGACCCACAAGCAAACTTTACACTTTCCAACTCTCAGCCAAGGAGAAACCACCTTAGTGAGATTTTTGTTCCAATTATTACAGTAAATGGAGAAGGGATTGTCCAGCCATTACAGGTGTAAATGGTAAAGGAGAAGTACAGTTTGGATTAGACCACCAGAAGGGGCAGGTGATACTATCAGAAGCATATTTGGGGGTGGGGAGAGGGATGAGCTTCATAGTCCTTGGCAAAGCAGTAAAGTTAGGAAGATGGATTTTGGGGCTTATTGTTTGGCATTGATGATGTTCACAAATTCAAGACTAAGGGATGCACAACCCATGAGGAAGCCATCCACATTAAGCTGGCTTGCCAGCTCCTTTCACATTGCCCCAATCACAGAACCTCCATAAATGATGTGGGTGCTCTGAGCCACTGCATCAGAGACATTGAACTTAAGCCATTCTCAGAACTTTTCATGTACTTCCTAGGCCTATTGCAATGTTGCAGTCTTGTCTGTACCAAACAAAGGCCCACACAGAGTCATAGGCCAGAAAAACCTTGTTCCAGTTCTTCACTTTATCTGTGATGACCTTGTTTTTTTTTCAAAATCAACCTTCTCAGTGATGCTATCTTACCTCTCATTTAGCTTCTCCCTAATGCAGGTAATCACTCCAAGTTCCTTGGCCAGGGCATAGGTCACTTTCTGCCCAGTCAACTAATCTAAATAACTAAAAACATGTTTTCTCTCTGAGTGCCCCAGGACTACCCATAATCTTTGATTATGCCAGGGCTGATCTCTCCAGTGAATGCCCCATTAGTCACTTTGTAGCAGTTCTGGGCAGCCATAGCAATCTTGGGATATATCTAGCTTTTGCTTGGCAAAGTCAGTGTGGGTGGTGGTGGGTGCACAAACCACCTATGTACCAGCTGGTACCCTAGACACCTTCGGAGTGGTGATGAATTCCCCCAGAGTTGACTTCTGCCCATTCACCTTCCAGTTTCCCCTGATGAAAAACTTCCTGAAGGGCGCCATGGCACCTAGGTCGACAGACTGAAGGTCAGGATTACCAGTATATGATAACTATTTAAAATAATATTTGTCATATTAAATGCTCTAACTGAAAGTATATCAGTACATGAAATAAGAAAATTTAATACAAAATGATATGGAAGAAAAATAATTTATCTAACAACTCAACGCCATTCCTCTTTCAAAATTCAAATGAGTATTTACATTTTTGTACTTCACCTATTTTACAAAACTTAGATAACTTATGTTACTTAAATTTTCTTATATATTTATTGTAATATAATTGCAATTGTTTACTATTTATTTATTTATTTATTTATTTATTTATTTAAAATCACAGAACCTCATTTGTAGGAGGGATCTTAGTGATAATTGACTATGAGTTTCCAGCCAGTACTGGAATAATCTCTGAAATACTTCTTACTCTTTGATTTACTTACCTCATTGTACTATATGTTTTTTCTTATTTCTATCACTTTGAACATTATACTCTTCCCTCCTATTTCTTTTCTAGCTTTATCAAATGCAATTAATTAATGTTGTTCACTGACAAGTAAATGAATTAATCTTCCATAACATTAACTTCATTTGTTTTCGTCTTCATTTTTTTTTTGTCCATGATCAGCATGAATAGACATTGATTTTTAAGTGCTTTATTTTGTTTTTACCGATTTATTTATTTTTTGCTAGAGGCCCAGTGAATGACATTTGTGCACTGGCAGTGGGGGTGGGAGGGGTTCTCACAGCTTGGCCTGTGCCCTCTTGCAGTCCAGGACACTTCAGGGGATGTTCAACTGCTAGCATTAGGATGTCCTGTGGGAGCACACTGACCACCAGGGGGAAGCTCCTGTTTTGAGTGTCTGCCCCTGGTGGTCAGTGCACATCATAGAGACCATTCTGCTGTTTGGTCAATTTGCATATTAGCCTTTAATTATATAGGATTAAATTTTATTGGGATGACATTAGTCAACATGAACATATAGTTTCATGTGTGGATTACTAAATTACAAAATCTGTATATAGAACCATGTGCCCATCACCCAAAATGAAATTTTCTCCTGTCACCTCCTATTAAAACCCCTTTTTCCCCTCACACTCCTCCCTCAGGCAATCACCACCCTACTGTTCCTGTTCATAAGTTTCAGTTTTATATTCCACATATGAGTGAAATTATATAATTCTTAACTTTTTTGTCTGAATTATTTCACTTCACATGATGTTCTCAAGGTCCATCCATGTTGTTGTAAATGACATTATTTCATCATTTCTTATAGCTATGTAGTACTCTATTGTGTGTATGTGTGTGTATATATATATATACATATATATATATTTTTTTTTCTTTATCCAGTTCTTTATAGAAGGGCACTTTGGCTGTTTGTTTCCAAGTCTTGGCTGCCATGAATAATGTTGCAATGAACATAGGGGTGCATATATTTTTGTGTATAAATTATTTAAAGTTTTTTGGGTATATACCCAGGAATGGGATTGTTGAGTTTTATGGTAGCTCTATTTTTAATCTTTTGAGGAATCAGCAGACTGATTTCTATAGTGGTTGTATCAGTCTACATTCCCACTAGCAGTGAATAAGAGTTCCCTTTTTTCCATAACCTCTCCAACACTTACTGTTGCTTGTCTTGTTGATAATGGCTACTCCAACAGGTGTAAGGTGGTATCTAATGGTAGTTTTCATTTGCATTTACCTGATCGCCAGTGAGGTTGAACATCTTTTCATATACTATTGGCTATTTGTATTTCTTCTTGGGAGAAGTATATTTTCAGGTCCTCTGCCCACTTTTTTGATTGGATTGATTATTTGTTTACTGTTGTGTTTTATGAGTTCTTTATAATTTTTGGAAATTAAGTATTTTTTGGAGCTACTATTTGCAAATGTCATCTCCCATTTAGTTGGCTGCCTGTTTGTTTTATTGGCCATTTCTTTCACTGTGCAGAAACTCTTCAATTTGATATAGTCCTATTCATTTATTTTTTCCTTTACCTCCTTTGCCTTTGAGGTCAAGTTCAGAAAATATTCTCTACCACTCAGGTCCACAAGTTTAGTACCTATTTATTTTTTTCTATGTGACTTAATAGTTTTGGATATTATGTTTAAGTCTTTAATCCATTTTAAATTAATTTTTATACACAGGGACAGGCTGAAATCCAGTTTTATTCATTGGTATGTGACTTGCCAGTTTTCCCAGCATCAGTTATTAAAGAGACTATCTTTACTCCAATTTGCATTTCTGGCTCCTTTGTTAAAAATTATCTGTTCATATATGTGTGGTTTTATAGCTGGGCTCTCTAATCTGTTCTATTGATCTGTGTATCCATTTCTCTGCCAATGCCATGCTCTTCTGATTATCGTAGCTCTATAGCATATTTTGAAGTCAGATAACATGGTAACTCTAGCCTCCAGCCTTGTTCTTTTTTTTTTTCTAGGATTACTTGGACTATTCTGATTTCTCATTCTGATTTCTCACTCTATTTCTTTAAAAAAATTACATTGGAATTTTGAAGAGGATTGCATTAAATCTGTATATTTCTTTGAGTAAAATGGCCATTTTAACTATGTTGATTCTTCCAATCCCTGAACACGAGATATTTTTTTTTCCCATTTTGTTCTGTCTTTTTCAATCCTTTTTAATACTGTTTTGTAATTTTCAATATATAGGTCATTCACAGTCTTTGATACATTTATTCCTAGGTATTTTTTTCTTTTAGTTGCAATTGCAAAATGAACTGTTTTCTCCATTTCTTTTTCTGAACTTTTGTTGTTGGTATACAAGAAGGTAATAGATTTTTGTACATTGATATTGTATCGTGCTACTTGACTATATTTGTTTATTGTTTCCAGCGTTGTTGTTGTGTGTGTGTTTGTATTGTTTGTTTGTTTTTGTAGAGTCTTTAGGGTTTTCTATATACAGTATCATGTCATCTACAAAAAGTGACAATTTGACTTATTCCTCCCATATTTGGATGCCTATTTTTTTTTTTTCCTTTCTCTTGCCTTCCTGCTCTGGCTAGTACTTTCAGTATTATGTTGGATGGAGGTCAGAGTGAACTTCTTTGTCTTTTTCCTGATATTTGGGGAAAAGCTTTCAGTTTTTCACCATTGACTATGATGTTGGCTGAGGGTTTATCATACATCCTTCATTAGGTTGGGGTACTTTCCTTCTTTTTTGTGTTTGCCAAGTTTTGGTATCAGAGTTATATCGGTCTTGTACACTGTGTTAGGAAGTATTGCCTCATCTTCAATTTTTTGGAAGAGTTTGCAAAGAATAGGTTTTAATTTTTCCTTTAACTTTTGGTAGAATTCACTGGTAAAGCCGAAACCGGTTTGGCTCAGTGGATAGAGCATCAGTCTGGGACTAAAAGGTCCCAAGTTCGATTCCAGTCAAGGGTATGTATCTTGGTTGCAGGCACATCCCCAGTAGGGGGCATGCAAGAGGCAACTGATCGATGTCTCTCTCATCAATGTTTCTAACTCTCTATCCCTCTCCCTTCATCTCTGTAAAAAATTAATAAAAAAATATTTGAAAAAAATAAAAAAAGAATTCACTGGTAAAGCCATCTGATCCCAGGCTTTTGTTTTTTGGGAGGTTTTTGATGGTTGTTTCAATTTCTTCACTGCTGATCAGTCTATTTAGATTGTTCAGTTCTTCACGAGTTAGTCTAAGAAGGGTATATATTTCTAGGAACTTATCCATTTCTTCTAGGTTATTGAATTTGGTGGCATAAGGTCTTTCATAATATTCTAGTATAATCCTTTGTATATCTGTGATGTCTGTGGTGATTTCCCCTACTCATTTCTGATTTTGTTTATAAGGGTCTTTTCCCTTTTTTCTTAGTGAGGTTAGTCAAGAGTTTATCAATTTTATTAATCTTTTCAAAGAACCAGCTCTATGTTTTAATGATTTTTGTATAGTCTTGTTGTTCTCTATTTCATTTAATTCTTCTCTATTTTTTTATTATTTCATTTTATCTAACTTTGGGCTTCTTTACTTCTTTGTCTAGTCTTTTAAGGTGTGATATTAAGTTATTTACTTGGAATTTATCTTGTTTCTTTGGATAGGCTTGTAATGATGTAAACTTCCCCCTTATTACAGCTTTCGCTACATTCCAGAGGCTTTGATATGTTCTGTTACCATTCTTGTTTCTTTCTACATATCTTCTGATCTCATTTTTTTATTTATTCTTTGATTTATTCACTTTTTAGTGGTATATTGTTTAATCTCCATATATTTGTAGTATTTCTTATCTCGTGTTTTTGCAGTTGATTTCTATTTTCAAAGCATCATGGTCAGAAAGTATACTTGGAATAACTTCAATCTTTTTGAATTTTTTGCTGCTTGTTCTGTGACCCAACATATAGTCTATCCTTGAGAATATTCAATGTGCCCTGGAGAAGAATATATGGTATGATGTTCTGGGATGAAATGTTCTGTAAATGCCAATTATATCTATTTGGTCTAGTGTTTCATTTAAGGCTAATATTTCTTTATTGATTTTTTGTTTGGTTGATCTGTCTACAGCTGTAAATAGATATTAATGTCTCCAACTAATTGTGTTTTGATTTGTTTCTCCCTTTAGTTCTGTTTGTAGCTGTTAAACATATTTTAGTGCTCTCTGGTTGTGAGTATTATGTTTGCTTAATGTAGTGTTCCCTTTATTATTATTATAAAGTGTTCATCTTTGTCTTCTATCTTTGTTATCTTGAGATTTATTTTATCAGATATAAGTATGGACACACCTGCTTTTTTATGGATGTTATTTGCTTGGATTATCATTTCCCACCCTTTTACTTTGAATCTCCCTTTGCTTCTGCTGTTTAGATATGTCTCTTGTAGGCAGCATAAGGTTGGGTTTTGTTGTTGTTGTTTATTTGTTTGTTTTTGTTTGTTTGTTTTTTATCCACTTTGTTATTCTGTGCCTCTTTACTGGTGAATTTAGTCCATTTACATTTAGGATATTTATCGATGTACTAGAAGCCCAGTGCATGACAATCATGCATTGAGGTGGGAAGCGGGCAGGGTCCCTCAGCCTGGCCTGCACTTTTTCACAGTCCGGTACCCCTCATGGTCCTTAGCCCTGCCAAGGAGGCAGGAGAGGCTCCCACTACTGCTGCTGCACTCACTAGTCATGAGTCCACTAGTGAGCTCGGTTTCTAACTAAGCAGTGCTCCCCCCATGGGAGTATGCTGACCACTGGGGAACAGTTCCTGCATTGAATGTCTGCTCCCTGGTGGTCAATGAGCATCATAGTGACTGGTTGTTCTGTTATTCAGTCAATTTTCATATTAGCCTTTCATTATGTAGGATGATGATTTCTTATAGCCATTTTATCTTTTATTTTCTGGTAACTATTTGCACCCACCGATTTTTTTCCAGTATGCTTCTACCTGTGGTTTTTGTTTGGTGGTATTCCATACATCTTTCCTTTGTTTCCTCTTTTTTTCCTTAAGCTATATGTATTGTTTGGGGGATTTTTTGGTATGAATTTCCATTACTTTTATAAAAAGTGAAATTGCATATAAACTATAGATTTTTCCCTTTTGAGTGGATCTCATCTTCATCTTCCTTTGCCCATCCATATTTGTCCCTCTTCCCCTTGTATGTTTTTATTGCCACAAATTATCCCTGTTGATGCTCTGAGTTTTGGGGCTTTGTTTGTGTGTTTGTTTGTTTGTTTGTTTTTGTTTTGTTTTGTTTTGTCTGTTTGTTTGTTTCTTGCAATCCTTCTGGTAGAGCTATGACTTTATGTTTATTATATTAGGTAGAATAACTCCCTTGAGTATTTCCTGCAATAGAGGTTTTCTAGAGATAAAATCTCTCAGCTTTGGTATGGTTGGGAATGTTCTTATTTCTTCTTCATATTTAAAGGATAATTTTGCTGGCTACATTATACGTGCTGGTAATTTCTCTCAGATACTTGAATATTAATTCTACTCTCTTCTAGCTTGTAGAGTTTCAGTTGAGAAGTCTGTTGAAATTCTGATGAGTTTTCCTTTGTTGTTCATTTCCTTCTTTTCCTTGGATGCTCTGAGGATTTTTTCTTTGTCACTAATTTTTGACAGTTTCATTACCAAGTGCCTTGGAGATAGACTCTTTGGAAGGAGATAATTAGGTTTTCTGTTTGCTTCTTGGATTTGAGGATCTAGTTATTTCTAGAGATTTTGGAAGTTATCATCCACTATTTGTTTTAATAGACCTTCTCCATTACATAGTCTCTCTCTTTCTCCTCTGCTATGCCTATGATTCTGATATTATTTTTTTATGGAATCAGAGAGATCTCATAGGCCAATTTCATATTTCTTTATTCTCATGTCTCTCTCTTCTTCCCTCTGCATCATTTCTTGATTCTCTTCAAAATCTATAGTACTTTCTTCTAATTATATAGTTCTGTTTTCTGTGCTTCATTTCCAGGATTTCTGCTATATTATTTTTTTAACAATTCAATTTCTTTGGAGAAATATTCATTTTGTTTATTGATATATTTTCAGAGTGCACTGAATTACCTATCAGTATTTTCTTGCATTTCATTGAGTATTTTAAGAACTGCAATCTTAAAATGTCAGTCATTCAAATTGCATAATTCCATGTATTTCAGCCTATTTTCTGAGGATTTTCCATTTTCTTTGTGGTCATCGTTGTTGTGGTTGTTCATAGCATTTGCCATTCTCTTTTGTTTTTCCATTTGTTTCTGAGGAGGTTTTTCTACTCTGTTCCAGTAGATGGCACTGAATTTCAAGAATTTTATCCTCTGTGGACTCACAGTTTTGAGCTTCTGTGGTTTCTGCAGGACTGAACTGTCTCTGTTGCTTGGGGGTCAGGTTTGTTTTCCCCTCACAGTAATGGCGACCCCTGACCTCCATGAGTCTAGCTCAAGCATCCCTCCTGGGAATCAGTCACAGAGGGAAACTGTTTCTACTGCACCAGCTCTTGGCCTACAGATAATATACTCCTGGAACCAACTTTAAGGGCAATGGGAAGCAAGATTTGGGAGTTTAATCAGTGGCAGGGCTCTCTGATTTATTTTCTTTACCTGAAAGCCCACAGTCAGGTGCAGCCATACAAGCAGTTCTGTAGGGTGGGTGTCTTCTGATCTGTAGCACAGGCATGCAACTCAGACCCAATTCACAACATGCCCTCAGGTTCAGACACTCTTTCAATGCTTGTGTGCATGACCACACAATACCAATATTCCAGTGGCAACTCCATCAGATAGCTACTTGTTGGGTTTGCTCTCTGTTCATCCTAATTGGCTGAGGGAAGTGCCCTGTAACTGTGCTGCCAATTTCCAGATGCACTGCAGACATGCTGCTGTGCTATAACAGTGTCTGGCTTCCTTCTCTTCTCATCTCCCCACTTATCTCAAGGAGCCCAACTTGATTGATCCAGTATGCAGGTCTCTCAGGTGTACATTCATATTGAGCAGGAACTTCTTTGTTGAGTTACAGGTGGTTACTTTTGTTGAGATGTTAGGGGGAGAGGATAGACAAATCCTTCTACTGTCATTCCTCTGAGGTCACCTCTCAAGTGTTTGATTTAAAAATTAATAAAATGATGGAGTAATAAATGTCATAGTTTTATCATCGACTTGTTACAAACCTGGAGCCTTGGTTGCCAGTGATAGCAAACCAACTTTAACTACTTAAATAAAAGAAAATGGATGCAGTACTTTTTATTTTTTTTAATTTTATTTTTCAATTGCAGTTTGCATTCAGTGTTATTTTGTATTAGTTTCAGGTGCACAGTATAGTGGTTAGACAATTACTATATTTTACAATTTTTTCTCAAGGTATTTCCAGTATCCACCTGACAGCATACATAGTTATTATAATAGTATTAACTATATATCTCTAGAATGTGCTACTTTTTAAATGCCAAAGACAGGCTAAGGCATCCATTAGTAGAGTTGTATCCAAGAGTTTCAAAGAGGTATCAGTAGTTTTTCTCTTTTCTGCTCTAAATCTGTTTTTCTGTTGTTGATATTTTTCTAAGAATGGCTTTCCCCATTATCAACAAAAATGGCCAACCAGCAGTTTTAGTCTCTTATTTCAAACTAAAGGCCTAGTGCACAAAAATGCGTGCATAGGGAGGTGTGTGTCCCTCAGCCAAGCCTACACGCTCTCCAATCTGGGACCACACAAGGGATGTTAAACTGCCCATTTAGGTAGGATCCTGGGTGGATTGTGCCTCAATGGGCAGTCAGACATCCCTCTCACAATCCAGGACTGCTGGTTCCCAACTGCTCACCTTCCTGCCTGCCTGCCTGATTTCCCCTAACTGCTTCTGCCTGCCAGCCTGATCACCCCCTAATCACTCCCTGCCAGTCTGATTGACACCTAACTGCTCCCCTGCTAGCCTGATTGCACCTAACTGCCCTTCTCTACCAGCCTGGTCACTTCAACTGCCCTCTCCTTCAGGCCTGGGTTCCCCAACGATCCTCCCATGCAAGCCAAGTCACCCCTAACTGCCATCTCCTGCAGGCCTGGTCACCCCTAACTGCCCTCTTCTGTAAGCCTATTACCCCCCTCCCAATATCCCTCCTCTACAAGCCTGATCACCCCTAACTGCCTTCCCCTGTTTGCCATCATGTCATGGCCATATTGTTGGTTGGAGTGATGGTCAATTTGCATATTACCTCTTTATTATACAGAATACTTAGCTAATGCAAAAGACCACATATTCCAAAGCCTGGAATAAATTCTGGAGTTAACTCTTATTAGCTCAACTTCAGTCATAGACCCATGCCCTAGTCAATTAGCATAGCTAATATTGGGAGAATATTCTAATTGGCTAGATGGTTCTGTCCCCAATTCCATGGACTGAAAGTGATTAGTGATTGACAGGTCTTTCTCAGAGAAAATAAAATATACTGTTACCAAAATATTGCAAAGATGGGTAGATAAAAGTAAGAAGTGTTTTTTAAGATCTAGAATCATATTATACTGTGCCAATTTTGACGTGTTTTATATGAGAAATGGCATGAGACCCAGGTGAAATGTGCTGCAGGACTCAGATTCAAGTCCCACTGGTGCTGTGGGACCCAGGGTCAAGTCCCTTTTGGTGACTGGTCTTTGGTCATTACAGTGTTACAACCACTGGGTTTTTATTATATAGATTACTAGTTTAATTAGTTGATGATTTCAGATTTTATAGGTGGAAATTTATATTTTGAAGAAGGCAACTATTTTCATTGCTGGTGAAAAACTTTAATTTTACATATTCTTTAAGTCATATGGTTAATTAGATTTTTAAAATTAGTATCTTTAATCCTGAGAAACATTGCAGCTAACCATTTGGTAATACCTAAAGTTTCAAAATAAAGTAAATGTATTAATTCACTGATCATAAACATTTGTTTATAGTACATAAATACATTCTGTGTTTAATAGTCATGAGAATAAAGTAAACAATATACAAATACATAATGTAAATTTGATGTTAAAAAGGATGGGGACAATGGACATATGTAATACCTTCAATAATAAAAGGTGCTAAAATATTATACTATAAATATTGAATCAAATAAAAAAAATAATACTTACAGAAATTTACCATCAAAATAATGTAGAGCACAGTGTTTACCACCACAGATTTTACATATTCTGGTAACTTGGCCCTTATCTTAAACATTTTGAAACTCCTTTGGGGGAAGATTCTTCAAAATGAGTTTATAATCATCTTGAGAAAAGAAGCTTTGTTATTTATTTTCACACCACATACCTTATCTACAGTCAATGAAAACAATAAAACCACACCTTATTCCACAAACTTGATTTCAAGTAACTCCCAATTAATCCATACAATCATACATATACCAAAAGATGAACACTTGTCATAGTCAAGACATTAATTGGAGCACATAAAGTCAGTGTCAAATACAAAATATTTTTCTTATCCAAAATTATTTCAAAAATATTTTTAGTAATTATATTAAGGGGGATAAAATTGAAAGGAAAAGTTTTCTTCAGGGACAACGTGCCAGTACTTTATATGTTACTTTATAGTCATATATATATATATATATATATATATATATATATACACACACACACACACACACACATACACACACATACACACACACACATACACACACACATACATATGTAGTACATTATCAAAATTAGCAATGAATAATTTGTTTTGAAAAAATATACTTTATGGCAGGGGCTGCTCCATCTTGAAGGGGAGAGCTGCTATTACTGGGAACCCCACCTCACTTCCACATGGGATACTCTCAAACATCACACAGAACCTTGTAGCCACATCTGCCAGGGACCTACTGCCTTGGCTGAGAACCCATAAACACCAAGGCTCAAGCCTCCCCATCCACAGGTTTCTAAAAAGTTTATTCAGAGGGAAACAAAATGGAGGTTGAATAGGCGGACATGTCTTGCACCTTCTCACAGAACAGATAGTAGAAACAACTAAATAGATTAACATCAACCAAGAATTGGTGAATTAAACACAGCTTGTGAGACAATCCATCGTCAGAAAGGTCAGAGGATGCCTGGAGAACATTAGGATTGGGTTTGGGGGATGGAGAGAGAGACCCTCTACTGGGATGAGAGAGTCAGAAGGAAATTGCACTGCACCAAGTCTGCTTCTCTTGGGGAGTTGCATAACACTTGACTGTGGGAGGAGTCCACAGGGATGCTGGCAGCCAAAAAGCCTAGAAATAAGTCATAGCTGTGGGAAGCTGCACCCAGAAAGGCAGCCTGAAGATCTGCACTGTCCGCAGTGTGAATGGGGAAGAGAAATGTGCAGCAGCACAGTTGCTCTGCCTTTATATTTTTTCTTGCTTTTACTTGCTAAACCCAGTACATAGGATCTCGCAATTATAAACACTCACTGAGGTAGTTGTGCATGTGGAGGTGCAATTTTGTGGAGGCTGGGACTTTGATACTCCATTGATATCATCGGATAAATCTAGAAAATAATCAGTAAAGAAACATTAATCCTAAATGACTCACTAGATCAAATGGAATTAATTGGCATCTTCAGAACATTTCACCCCAAAACTACAGAATATACATTCTTCTCAAGTGCACATGGGACATTTTCAGAGATAGAACGTATATTGGGACACAGGTAAAGTCTCTTAAAATTCAAGAAGATAGAAATCATATCAAACATCTTCTCAGGGCTCAATGGCATAAAATTAGAAATCAACTACAATAAAAAACAATGAAGAAAAATCAAACACTTGAATGGTAAATAACATCCTATTGAACAAAGATTGGGTTATCAAAGAGATCAAAGAATAAATAAAAAGCATCTTGGAAATAAAGGACAATGAATACACCAACATCTAAAATATATGGGACACAGTTAATACAGTCCTGAGAGGGAAGTTAATAGCCTCACAGGCCAACCTCAAAAAACAAGAAAGTATGGTAATAAAATATATAACATTAAACTTAAAGAATTAGAAAGAGAGCCAGAAGAAATGCCCAGAATGAGTAAAAGGAAGAAAATAATAAAGATCAAAGCAGAAATAAATGACATAGAGGCAAAAAAAGGCAATAAAACCAATATCTGGTTCTTTGGAAGGATAAACATAATTGATGAACTACTAGCCAGGCTCACCAAGACACAAAGACAGAGGAACCAAATAATCAAAATCAGAAACAAAAGAGGTGAAATAACAACAGAGCCCACATAAATAAAAATGATTGTAAATATATAGTACAAACAACTCTACTCCAACAAACTGTACATCCTAGATAAAATGGATATATTACTAGAAAAATACAAACTTCCAAAACTCAATCAGGAAGAATACAAAAACCTGAATAGTCTGATAACTACTGGTGAAATTGAAACAGTAATCAAATATCTTCCAGAAAACAAAAGCC
Source organism: Lasiurus cinereus (assembly GCA_011751065.1). NCBI lineage: Eukaryota > Metazoa > Chordata > Mammalia > Chiroptera > Vespertilionidae > Lasiurus > Lasiurus cinereus. The sequence continues at coordinate 56,484,062 of JAAGEH010000286.1, read as the reverse complement.
CTAAGCTAGATGGCTTTAGAGGAGACTTCTACCAAACATTCAAAGAAGAACTAAAAGCTATCCCCCTCAGGCTATTCCAAAAAATTGAAGAGGAAGGCACACTTCCAAGTTCTTTCTATGAAACCAGCATTACCCTAATTTCCAAACCAGATAAAGTGAGAGAACTACTGGCCAATATCGCAGAAGAACATAGATGATAAAATCCTCAACAAAATTCTAGCAAACAGAATCAGCATTATATTAGAAAGATCATACACCATGACCAAGTGGGTTTTATTCCAGGGATGCAAAGATGGTACAATACCCTCAAATCAATAAATTTGTTACATCATATAAATAAATTGAGAGATAAGAATCAGATACTCATATCTACTGATTCAGAAAAAGCATTTAACAAAATCCAAAGCCCTTTTCCTGATAAAAAACTCTCAGCAAAGTGGGAATAGAGGGATCATACCACAACATAATAAAACCCTTGTGTGCCAAACCTTCAGCCAACATCATACTCAATTGACAAAAAATAAAGCCATTTTTCCTAAGTACAGGAAGAAGACACTGATGCCCACATTCACCACTCCTGTTCAACATAGTACTGCAAGTCCTCGCCATAGCAATCAGACAAGAAGTAGAAATACAAGGTCTCTGGAAAGAAGAAGTAAAACTGTCATTATTTGCAGATGACATAATATTGTATATAGAAAAACCCAACGACTTCATAAAAAACAAATAAACAAATAAAACAAAACACCACTAGACTTAATACATGAATTTGGGGATGTAGCAGGATGCAAAATTAACAAGCAGAAATCTATGGCTTTTTTATATACACCAATAATGAAGTCACAGAAAGAGAAACTATAAAAACAATTCCATTTACCATTGCACACACAAAAAAAATTAAGATAACTAGGAATAAAATTAACTGTCAGTTCCAGCCTGACAGGTGAACCAGATTGAGGTAGGGAGGTGGGAATTAAGAAAAGATATGAAAGCGGGATCGGGAGGGCTGCAAGTCGTTGACAGACTACAGCAACTTTATTAACTGTGCAATACCTTTTATACACAAACACTGACTGGGAGGTCAGTCAAGAGGAATACACTCTCAGTTCCTTGTAATCTCTAAGGGAGATAAAGTAAGAAGCCAAATTCGCAGTACAGAAATCTCAGTAAATAGTTACAGACTTCTGGAAGGTCACTCTTATTCTGCTGACAATTGGAAATCAACATCCAAACAAGTCAGGGGACACTATGTGGGCAGGGGACTGAATCTTATCAGACCCTTCGGGTGCAAGGATTCTGTCAGCTTCCACCAGATCTCCAAGAGCTCTCCATTCCTTATTTTCCAGGTAGATTTCACATGGTCTTGGAGTTGTTTTCTGAAAGATATAAACATATGCTTGACTAAAAGTTAATAAAGGAATCTTTTCTATAAAATTGACTTGGGGTCCTTTTTATTTTTGCCCAAATGATTTTGTTTTGGCTTATTTTGATACCATGTGTGTTTTTCATGGGTGTCTTGCTGTTAGCATTACAAATGAAAATTAATTTTTTAAAGTAAAAAATTTTCCTAGACTTCTGGGAGGTCACTCTTATTCTGCTGACAATTGGAAATCACCATCCAAACAAGTCAGGGGACACAATGTGGGCAGGAGACTAAATCCTATCAGACCCTTTGGGTGCAAGGACTCTGTCAGCTTCCACCCTGTCTCCAACACTTAACTAAGAAGATAAATGATCTGTACTCATAAAACTACAGGAATAATAAAAGACCATGAATAGTCACAGCAAAAAAAAAAAAAAGAAGCTATACCATCAACTTACACAATACACAGAAATAAACTCAAAATGAATAAAGGACTTAAACGTAAGACAGGAAACCATAACAATCTTAGAAAACTCCATAGGCAGTAAAATATCAGACATGTTTTTACTGATTCAGCTCCTAGGGCAATAGAAACTAAAGGGAAAATAAACAAATAAGACTTCATCAAAATAAAAATCTTCTTCACAGCAAAAGCAACCATCAACAAAACAATAAGAATGCCCAGTGCATGGGAGAACATATTTGCCAATGTTATCTCAGATAAGGGTTTTATCTCCAAAATTTACAGGTAAATCATACAACTTAACAAAAGAAGATAAACAATCCAATGAAAAAATGGGCAAAGAACCTAAATAGACACTTTTTGAAAGTGTACATACGGAAGGCAGAGAGACATATGACAATGTCCTCAAAGTCATTAATCACTCAAGAGATACAAATCAAAACAAGAATGAGGTGCTATCTCACACCTGTCAGAATGGCTATCATCAACAAATAATTAATGCTGGCAAGGATATGGAGAAAAAGGAACACTCTTACACTGTTGGTGGGAATGCAGACTGGTTCAGACACTCTGGAAAACAGTATAAATATTCCTCAACATTTTAAAAATGGGATTCCCATCAACTCAGTAATCCCACTTTTGGGAATATCCCAAGAAATCAGAAACACCAATCAGAAAGGACATTTGCACCTCTATGTTCATGGAATCACAATTTACAATAGCTAAGATTTGGAAATAGCCTAAGTGCCCATCAGCAGATGATTGTATTAGAAAAATGTGGTACATCTACACAATGGAATACTACCTATATAATAAAAGCCCAGCGACCATTATGGCAGAACAACCAGAATGACCAGGACTATTGCTGGCTATGATGCACATTGCTAGAGCCAACTGGCCTGATCTGGGTTCAACTGCCTGTTTGGCCAGGTCTCTGGTGGGTGCTCCAGCCATTGGGAGTGTGGTAGCTGGCCAACTATTTTGGCTGGTAGAAATTTGGAGTTTGGGGACCTTGAAGGTGCTAGGTCTCTGGCAGCTGCCCTCGACCTAGGATCAGGGGTGAGGAGGCTTACCTGGTAGCTGCAGTAGTCCCGTAGGCCTTGCATAGCATCCAGGTGTCTGGACCTTGTAGGAGTAGTGGCAGGAATAGGGGAGGCAGGGTGAAGGGGGGGCAGTGCCCAGTAGCCAGGAGACAGGAGTCCCCACCGGTGCTTACCCTGCCCATGTGGGCCCAGCAGCACCATCAGGAGAGACATGATGTGCTGGGAGGCACTGGGGTTAATTAGCCAACCAAAGGGGAAGCAAGCTGGGAGGGTGAGTCAGAGCCCAGAGTGGCACTGGCAGTACTGCAATGCATATGCACCCTTATTGGCCACACCCACACGACCCAACAGAATCTCAGAACTCATGTAGAGTGGGCAGGGCTGGAGCTGGAAACCCTGGGCGAGTGGCCAGAGGTGCAGACCCTGCCTTCTTGGCTTTGGCCTTGGAATTCTGCACGCGACCAGTGTAACTGGCTACCAGCACTACTTCAAGAGAAAGGACTTGGCCATAGCCAGTTTTGCTCAGTGGATAGAGCATGGGCCTGTGAAGTGAAAGGTCTCAAGTTTGATTCTGGTCAAGGGCACATGCTAGGGTTGTGGGCTCGACCCCAGTGGGGGACTTGCACGAGGCAGCCGATCAATGATTCTCTCTCATTATGGAGGTTTCTATCTCTCTCTCCCTCGTCCTTCTTCTCTAAAATCAAAATATATTTAAACAACAACAACAACAACAAAAGAGGGATGATGTGGTGAAAAGTGACAAGGCCACAGGATAGATAGTAAATGTTGTGGCCATCTTCGGGAAACACAGTTGCCACAGTACTCAGTGACTATGGACAGATAATAATCTTTGGTCTCCATTCTACAGAAGACTCAAAGAAGAAGGGAGTCTTCTGTAACACCTCACCCACTCCTCAGACCTGACACTGTGCAATTTGTTTTCATTGAAAGTAGAGATCGAAATGTTTTTAGATCTTTGCTATTTTAGACAGGAAAGAATTTAGCAGAGGAAATTGGTGCTTGGGAAATCATTAGAAAGCTGGAGGAGTGAGTATTAGGCTAGGCCCCTAGGAAAGACTCCCTGCCCAGTGGGAGGAGCTGCCCTCTCAGCCACAACTGAAGTCTAGGACACTCTGACATAGCTGTCATCTGGAGATCAGGAAACTGCTGCCCCTTAAGTGCCTTTCAGCTCCCACAAAACAGATCACTGCCTCTACCTCAACTGCCTACATTACATTGCATAAAACTTCCACATTTCTGCAAACATGACCACTACCAGCAAACAGTGGGAAGATGCCTCTACCTCACTTCTGCCTTCAACATATTATACAAGTTCATCCAATCAGCAGAAAGGAATTCATAGTCAGAAACCTAGCTGTGAAGAAGCTTGGGTAGTTGTATAGTTTAATGCAACATTTTAAACAACAAACAAACAAAAAAAACAAAACAATGTGCAATCAGAGTCTTATTCCAAATGCAGGTGATAGACCATCAGTACTATCTACAGATGTTTTGAAATACTGTACATGTAAATACTCTTAAAGGGGATGTGTATATCTGGTGCTGCTGATTTATAAAAGAGGCATTAGATCATCAGCCCTGGAGCTAATTGGGGCCAGTGAGGGGAAGTTTGCTATGGGAGCTCACTGACCACATGGCTGGCTGGAGGGAGAGACCCCACCTGTGCATGAACTCATGCACCAGGCCTCTAGTGCTGCTATTGAAAAAGAAGGAACTTTTATCATTTGCAACAGCATGGATGGAACTGGAGAGCATTATCCAAACAAAATAAGCCAGTTGGAGAACGATAAATATTACACAATCTCACTCATTTGTGGGATATAATGAACAACACATACTGATGAACAAAAATAGATCCAGAAATACTAAACAGGCTGTCCAACCTCAAATAGAAGGCAAGAGAAGGGGGTTAGGTAAGAGATCAACCAAGGACTTGTCTGCATGCATATTAGCATAAACAATGGACACAGACACTAGGATGGTTTGGCTTGTCCTTGGGGGTGGGATTTGCTGGAAGGGAATCAACTGGAGAAACAGAGACATATGTAATACTTTAAACAACAACAACAAAATGTATATATACTTTATGTTTTTAAAGTTAAAAGTTGAAAGTACATACAAAGGTAAGGCATGTAAAAGAAGAGATAATATAAACTCAACTTTGGCTAAATGTCTTTATTTGTATGAGATTTTTTAAAATACTCAAATGATCCTTTAATTATTTTTCATTAAATTTTAAATTTTATAATATATTTTTTAACCTAAAGGAATGTTCACTTTTACCTATCTTTAACATGGTGTTTAGTTTTTTTGTTGTTGTTGAGAAGCAGGACAATTTTAGAATGATAAATTTCAGTGAAATCAATCAGCTGTTAATTTGACAGGTTCATGCCTCTGCTAATATTACTGTCCTGATGAAACCAAGTTCATAAGTTGGTCCCCAAGTGGGCCAATTTGCTGAGGCTGTCCTGACATCCAGCAAATGGAAGCAATTAGTCATATGGATGGGTTGGGGGAAATGTGTTGGTGTAGCAGAGCCAACTCATTCCTGCTGCAGAAAACAACTTCAAGTCCAAACCAACAAATGGTTATGTGTTGGCATTTCTCTTCAAAGAGGGAGCTCTCTACCAAATGATAGTGAATTGAAGCAAATCGGAGTGTAAATTTGGTCTCCAGAAATGTATTTTACGATCAAGTATGTCAATAATTATTGAACTAGTCATAAATTTTTGGTTTGATGAGGATTGTACCAAGCATTGTAGGAGGCTTACTGAGACCCTAAAATAATTTATCAATTTATTTATAATGTATTTGTTACCAACTTCCACAAAATAATTGGCTGTTGCTAAAACAAAGGAGAAAATGTAGCTCCTAGCAGAGATATTATGGTAATTCTCTGATGAAGAGAAATTAAAGCATTGTGTGAAAGTCTTATTTTAGTCATTAATGAGGAAACTAGCAAGATAGCTAAAACAATTCAAAATAAAATGTAAGAATTTTTTTTTTCATTCAGCAGGTAAAAGAGAAGCTGAAAAAAAGTACAAAATTAGGTACAAAATTGGTTAAAGTCCTGCAGAGGAATAAAACCATCACACCTTACCAGTTTTACAGAACTGTAAAATGGTCCTACTTAGTTGTGCAAACACTGTATTTCCTTACAACATATTAAGAACAGCTGGGGAGTTTAAAAATAGTGACAATTAGGTCTTACCCCTGATATTCTGATATAATTGGAAAATGAGGAAGACTTGAGTATCAGGATTTTTAAAACCTCTTCTGGTGATTTTAATGTGTAAGCAAGTTTGAGAACTACCATCCTAGAACATGGCATGGCATGGCCCTTTACAAAGGCTTTCAACAATTTTCCCTTGAAATTCACTACTCAAAATGTCCAGCAGCATTGTTAATGCCTAGGAGCTGTTTGAAATTCAAAAGCTGGGTCCTTAACCCATATGCACTGAGTTAAATCTGCATTTAAAAAAATAAACAGGTAATTTAGGTGCAAATGAAGTGTGAGAAGCACTTTTCTAATATATTGAAAGGACTTGCAATCAATTTTTTCCATTACTTCCAAGTTTTAGAATAACTTTCCTAAGATAACATCAACAAGAAACTGTCACATATCCCTTAAAAGGGTATAAATCTCACATTAACTATAGTAATTTTTATGGAGAGGGATACTAATTCTAAGCTGGAAAACCTGCACTAAATCAGTCAATGGTCCTGTTTCCCAGAATCTTAGGAAACAGGAAAGTGATACCTGCAGCTTTTTCTTCTTCTTTCTTAAGATTGCTTTGGTTCATTAGGGTCTTTTGTGTTTTCATACAAATTAGAGGATTGTTTTTATTTTTCTTATGAAAAATTTTATTTGAATTAAAAAATATTTATTGTTGAAAGTATTATCTATGTCCCCTGTTTTCCCCTATTACTTTGAATCTGTAGATTGCTTTTAGGTAATTATTTTAATTTATGAGCACAAAATATTATTAACTTTATTTGCCTTTTAATTTTAATTAAATTTATTTTAATGATATTGGTTAATAAAATTATATAGGTTTTAAATGTACAATTCTGTAAAACACCACCCCAAAGAATTTCAATCTGTCACCATGTGTCCCCCGTTTACACTCTTCTATGTCCTCCCATCCACCTGGTACTCTCAGGTAATCACCATATTGTTTGTGTCTGAATTTTTTTTTTCTTATTCCAACTTTTTCATCCAGTCCCCAAAGCTCACCCCTCTGACAGCTGTCAGTCTCTTCTCTGTATCTATAAATCTGTTTCTAATTCCTTGGTTTATTTTGTTTACTAGATTCCACATATAAATGAAACTAGAGACACAGTGCATGAAAATCATGCATGGGGGGGCTGTTTGTTCCTCAGCTTAGCCTGTACCCTCTCCAATCTGGAGCCCCTTGAGGGAAGTCCAGCTTCCCAGTGAGATCGGGCCTAAATGGGCAGTCGGACATCCCTCCTATAATACAGGACAGCTGGCCCCCAACAGCTCACCTGCCTGCCTTTCTGATTGTTCCGAACCACTTCTGTCTGCCAGCCTGATCACCACTTAACCACTCCAATGACAGCCCAATTGATGCCTAACTGCTCCCCTGTCAGCCTGTTTGCCCCTAACTGCTCTCCCCTGCAGGCCTAGTCACCCCCAACTTCCCTCCCCTGCATGTCTGGTGACTCCTAATTGCCCTTTCTGTAGGCTTAGTCCCCCTATCTGCTTTCCCCTGCAGGCCAGGTTCCCCCTCAATTGCCTTCCTTGCAGTCCCAATTACCCCCAATTTCCCTCCTCTGCAGGCCTGGTCACCCCTAACTGCCCTCCCCTGCAGGCTGTTTTGTGGTAGCCAACTTGTGTTCATATGGGGGCAGCCATCTTTGACCACATGGGGGCAGCCATCTTGTGTGTTAGAGTGATGGTCAATCTGCATGTTAGTCTTTTATTAGATAAGATAGAGGCCTGGTGCATGGGTGGAGGCTGGCTGATTTGCCCTGAAGAGTGTCCTGGATCAGGGTGGGGGCGGCCTGGGCAAGGGGCCTGTGATGGTTTAGAGGCTGACCATGCACCCCACCCGGGTGACCCAAGCGGAGGCCCTGTTATCTGTGATTTATTTATCTTCTATAATTGAAACTTTGTAACCTTGAGTGGAAGCCTGGGCCCACCAGAGTATGTGGAAAGCTTGGCTTCCTTCATCACCAGAGAAATTCAAGCCTCCCTTATGCTCACTCTATCACTGCTACCATCTTGGTTGGGGATAATTTGCATATGCACTCTTGAATAGCTGGTGGGTGTGGCTTGTGGGTATAGCAGAGTGATGGTTAATTTGCATATTGATCTTTTATTATATAAACATATTCTCGACCAAAAGTTAATAAAGGGATCTTTTGTATAAAATTGACTTGGGGTCCTTTCTATTTTTGCCCAAACAATTTTTCTTTGGCCTATTTTGGCACCATGTGTGTTTTTCATGGGTGTCTTGCTGTTAGCATTACAAATGAAAATTAATTTTCTAAAACAAAAATTTTCTAGATGTAATTTACTTATGAGATATTTTTCCTTACATGATATTATCCTACTATTCCCCCTTTTTTGATTAATGGAGACTTTTATAGATTTTTAATGCAATTTTAAATTTAATATTTTTGCACAAAAATATGACTGCTTTATGTTCATTGCATGTTAAGCAATTTTACCAGGAGATGACCTAGCAATGGAAATTTTAGTTAATACTTTAGAAATAGCTTTTTGTCCAATACAACTAAATTTTCTTTAATCAGGAAAGAATTTGGGGATCAATAGAGGTAGGGCACAGACTCCCACCTCACCAAACTTGCAGGGGCCTGAAACATTACCCCTTCTGAGGGAGTTCTCCTGCCCCCATGGCTGTTTCACTTCCCATGCCCAGCACAGATTGGGACCCAGGTAACAGACAGAAACTTTGCCGACAGCAGCTGCCCTATATCTAAATCCAGCCTAGCACCAGGAATGCCCAGGGCCTACTCAAAAATGCAAATAATCCTTTCAATTAATATTTACAGGGTAATCTAAAATTGTTGATAGAGTATTAAAGTTGACAATAAAAGAATAATCAAGCTTTTAGATTAATTTAAATTGGCTAATTGAAATAAGTGAATATCCATTTTTAATTTTTGAAGTAAGTCCATACTACTGTCTACAGTGGCTATACGAATCTGCATCCTCACCAACAGTGCATTCCCTTCCCTCCTCATCTTCACCAGCACTTGTTCATTGATTTATTGATGATTGCCATTCTGAAATATGAGGTAATCTCATTATGGTTTAAATTTGAATTTCTCTGATGATTAGTGATTTCACACATATTTTCATGGCTATTGGCCATCTATGTATCCTCTTTGGAGAAGTGTCTATTTAAGTCCTTTATCCATTTCTTTATTGGATTGTTTGTCTTCCTGGTGTTGTTATATAATTTCTTTATAAATTTTAGATTGTAACCAGTTATCAGCTGTGTCTTTGGCAAATATACTCTCCCACTGATAAGTTCTCTTAAGTTTGATCATGGTTTTTCTTGGCTATGAAAACCTTTATAGTTTAATGTAGTCCCATTTGTTTATTTTTTTTCTTTTGTTTCCTTTGTCTGAAACAATATATCAGAAAAATATGTCTGAGATTTTACTGCCTGTATTTTCTTCTAAGATTTTTATATTTTTGAGCTTTACATTTAAGTATCTAATATAATTTGAGTTTATTCTTGTGTGTGGGGTATGAAGGTAGTCTAGTTTCATTTTTTATTTTTTTGCATGTATTGGTCCAATTTTCCCAACACCATTTATTGAATAGACTATATTTACCCTTTTGCATGTTTTGTGCCTCCTATGACAAATATTATTTGACCGTGAAAAGGGGAGGTTGTTTCTGAGCTGTCTATTCTGTCCCATTGATATATATATATATATATATATATATATATATATATATATATATATAATTTATGCCAATACTATGCTGTTCTTTTAAGTTTATCTTTATTGTTGAAAGTATTTTAATGTCTCCATTTCTCCTCTGGCCCAATAATCCACTCCACCTTGCACCTGCCCCCACCAGGTCTTCACCAAACTATTGTCTGTGCCCATGAGCAGTGTTTATATGCCTATTAATTGACCAGTTAATCTCTTTCTGTCTGCCCATCCCTACCTTCCCTCTGAAACTCATCAGTATGTTCCCTGGTTCTATGTCTCTAGGTCTACTTCATTCAATAGTTTATTTTTTTCATTCAATTCCACATAGGAGTGAGATAATGTGATACTTGTCTTTCTCTGACTGGCATATTTCACTTAGCATAATACTCTCCAGGTCTCTCAATGCTGTCTCAGTCGGTAAGAGATCCTTCTTTTTTACAGCTGGGTACTATTCCAATTTGTAAATGTACCACATTATTTGTATCCACTCATACACTGATGGGCACTTGGACTGTTTCCAGATCATAGCTCTCCTATATAGTAAAACCCTACTATGCAAATTGACCAAGTAGTGAAAGGACCAGCCACTATGATGCACACTGACCACCAGGGGCCAGACATCAACACAGGAGCTGCCTTCTGAGTGGTCATAGACTGCTAGAGGGTACAGGCTGGGCTGAGGAACTCCCCCTTCAGTGCACTAATTTTGTGCACTGGGCCTCAAGTTTTGTATAATGCCGCTGTGAACATAAGGGTGTATACATTCTTTCTGTCTGGTGTTCAGGGTATTTTAGGATATATTCCTCCTGAAGTAGGATTACTGTGACAAATGGCAGTTCCATTTTTAAATTTTTGAGGAAATATTTACTATTTTACATAATGTTTGCACCAGTCTGAATCCTCACCAGCAGTGTACTAGGATTCCCTTTTCTCCACATCCTCTCTTGCACTTGTTATTTGTAGATGTGTTGATGGTAGCAATTCTGATAGGGATAGGTGTGAGATGATACCTCATTGTTGTTTTAATATGCATCTTTCTGATGGCTGGTGACTTTGAGCATTTTTTCATATGTCATCTGTATATCTACTTTGGATAGTGTCTATATAGGTACTTTGTCCATTTTTAAGTTGGATTGTTTGTCTTCATTTTGGTAAGTTATATGAGTTTCTTATATATTTTGCAAATTAACCCCTTATTAAATGTATCACTCACAAATACATTCTCCCATACAGTGGAATTCTTTTTCATTTTGTTGATGTGTCCTTTGTTTTACAGAAAATTTTATTTTGATGTAGTCCTATTTCTTTATTTTAGGTAGGATTGGGCCTAAAGGGGCAATCGGACATCCCTCTCACAATCCAGGATTGCTAGCTCCCACCTGCTCACCTGCCTACTTTCCTGATTGCCTTTAACTGCTTCTGCCTACCAGCCTGATCACCCCTTACCCACTGCCCCCCTCCAGCCTGATTGATGCCTAACTGCTCCCTTGCCAACCTGTTTGCCCTTAATTGCCCTCCCCTGTGGTTTTGATCACCCCTAACTTCCCTCCCCTATAGGCCTGGTCAACCCCAACTCCTCTCCTCTGCCAGCCTGGTCACCCCTAACTGTCCTCCCCTGCAGGATTCATCTCCCCCAGCTGTCCTCCCTTGTGGGCCTGGTCCCTCCCAACTGCCCTTCCCTGCTAGCAATCTTGTGGTGGTCATCTTGTGGTGGCCATCTTGTGTCTACATGGGGGCAGGATCTTTTTACCACATGAGGGCAGTCATCTTGTGTGTTGGAGTGATGGTCAATCTGCATATTACTCTTTTATTAGATAGGATAGAGGCCCAGTACATGGGTGGGGGCCAGCTGATTTGCCCTGAAGGGTGTCCTGGATCAGGGTGGGTGTTCCCTTGGGGAGTGGGGTGGCCTGGGAGAAGGTCCTAAGGTGGTTTGCAGGCCATCCACACACCCCGGAGACTCTAGTGGAGGCCCTGGTATCTGGGATTTATTTATCTCTTACAATTGAAACTTCATAGCTCCTAGAGCGGAGCCAAGCCTTCTTCTGGCACAGCCATTGAAATTTTGTTGCCTTAAGTGGAGGCCTGAGCAGGTTAGGCTTTGTGGAAAGCTTGGCTTCCTCCATTGCCAGGGGAAACCCAAGCCTCCCTCCTCCTCTCTCTGTGACTGTAGCCATCTTGGTTGGGTAAATTTGCATACTCGCTCTGATTTGGCTGGTGGATGTGGGTGATGGGCTTGGCTTGTGGGTGTTTCAGAGGTTCAGTCAATTTGCATATTACTCTTTTATTAGATAGGATATTGCCAGATTCATTTATTAAATCTAGTAGTTTTTGATGGAATCCATAGGGTTTTCTATGTACAATATCATCTCATCTGCAAACAATGACAGTTTTATTTTGTGTTTTCCAATTTGGATGCTGATGGTTTTATTTTATTGTCTGGTCTGCCAATACTATGATGAATAAGATAGGTAGAAAGTGTACATCTCTGTCTTATTCCTGTTCTTAGTGGAAATGGTTTAAATTTTTGCCCATTGAGTCTGATGTTCACTGTAGACTTGTCATATATGTCCTTTATTATTTTGAGGTGTGATCCCTCTATTCCCACTTTGCTGAGAACTTTTCTCAAAAATGGGTATTAGATTTTGTTTAATGCTTTTTCTGCATCAATTCGTATGGCCATGTGATTTTGTCTTCCAATTTGTTCATGTGTTATATCACATTTATTGATTTGTGAATATCATTCCCTCCCTGCACCCCTAGAATAAATCCTACTTGGTCATGGTGTATACTATTTAGGACATTCAGGATCCAATTTGCTAATATTTTGTTGAGAATTTTAGCATCTATGTCTCCAGGGATATTGGCTTGTAATTCTCTTTCTTTGTAGTCTCTTTCTCTGGCTTTGGGATTAGGCTAATGTCAGCTTTGTAAAAAAGAGCTTGGAATTGTCCCTTCCTATTGGACATTTTGCAATAGTTTGAGAAAGTTTTGTGTTAGTTCTTCTTTGAATGGTTGATAAAACTCCTCTTTGAAGCCAGTTGGATCAAGGTGTTTGTTGCTGGGAAGTTGTTTTATTGTTGTTGTTGTTGTTGTTGTTGTTTGAATTTCATCAGTAGTTACTGGCCTATTCAAGTTTTCTGATTCTTCCTAAGTTTTAGAAGATTGTATTTTTCTAGAAATTTGTCCATTTCTTCCAGTTTGTTTGCTTTGGAATATAATTATTCATAGGATTTTCTTACAGCTCTTTGAATTTCTATAGGTTCAGCTGATACTTCACTTTTTTTATGTCTGATTTTCTTTATTTGGGTCCTCTTTATTTCTTGATGGGTATGGTTAACGGCTCTTCAATCTTGTTTGTCTTTTTAAAGAGTCAGTTCATGGTTTCATTGATATTTTGTGTTGTTTTTTTCATTCTGTCTGTTATTCATTTCCTTTCTGATCTTTATTATTTCTTTCCTTCCAATTACTCTGGGCTTTTCTTATTGTTCTCTTTCTATGTCTAAGTTTTAGTGATAGGTAGTTTATTAATAAATTTTCCTCTTTTTTTTTCCTTTAGGTAATCCTATCGTGCCATGAATTTTCTTCTTATGACTGCTTTTATACTGTCCCATAGATTTGGGTGTCTTGTCTGTTCATTTTCATTTATTGTCAGGAAGATTTTTGATTAATTTCTTACTCTCATTTTTAATTCATTCATTATGACATTGCAATCAGAGAAGATACTTGATATGATTTAAAACTTCTTGAACTTTTGAAGACTGAGAGTCCTACATATGGTCTATCTTTGAGAATGACCCATGCACACTTGAGAAGAATGTATATTCTCTAATTTTGGGGTGAAATGTTCTGTAAATGTAAATTAATTCCACCTCATGTGTCAATGAGGATTGCTAATTTAACACCATATGGTCACAGAAGAATCTTGATACGTTTTCAGTCTTGTGACTTATTTTATGTCCTAACATGTCACATATCTTTGCAACTGTTAAATGTACAATTGAAAAGAATGTGCATTCTACTATTCAGGGTGAAATGCTGTGAAGATATCAACTAAATCCATCTGATCTCATGTGTCATTTAAGACCCGTTATTCCTCCTTTATTTTTCTCTCCAGAAGATCTATTCATAGATTTCAATGTGGTGTTAAAATCCACTACTGTTTTACTGATCCTATGTTGAGTGCATAAATGTTTATAATGGTTATATCACCTTTTTTAATTGATCCCTTTATTATTATGTGTTCTTTCTTTGTTTCTTATAGACTTCCTTTTAATTTATTTTGTTAGATATAAGTATAGCTTCCCCAGATTTATTCATTTGTATTGCCTTTTATTTTAGTTTGTGTGTCTTTCATTCTAGGGTGAGACACATGTGGACAGCATAGATACGAGTTGTCTTGTCTATTCAGCTATCCTATGTCTTTTGATAGGAGCACGTAAGTTATTTTCATTGATAGGTATATATTTATATCATCTATTCAGTATAATTATGATTTTTTTTATTTCCCCTCCCTTCATCTTCTTTAAAAATGCCATTTAGTATTTTTATAGTACTGGTTTGGTGTTTATAAACTCCTGTAATTTTTTTGTTTTGTTTTGTTTTGTTTTTGTTTTTTGTCTGTGAAGCTGTTTATTTCTCCAATTTTAAATACTACCTTTCCTGGGTAAAGTACTCTTGGTTGTAGGTGTTTGCTTGTCATAATTTTATTATTTATTTATTTATTTATTTATTTATTTATTTATTTATTTATATTTATCCTCACCCAACCATATTATTCCATTGATTTTTAGAAAGTGGAAGTGGGAGGAGACATAATCATCAATGTGAGAGAGACACATTGATTGGTTGCCTCCTGTACATGACCTGACAAAGGCTACAATTAAAGTATGTGCCCTTTCCTTTCCCTTTGCCCTTGCCCAGAATCAAACCTATGATCCTTCAGTCCACTCTAATCACTGAAAAAAAACAAACAAACAGAGTAAGGCATCACTTTAAATATTTCATGTCAACCTCTCTTGCCTGAAATGTTTTTTGTTGGAAATCAGCTGACAGTCTTATAGGAGCTGCCTTACAGTTTCTTATCTGTCTTTCTCTTGTTCTTTTTAAGATTCTGTCTTTAAACTTTGCCATTTTAGTTATTTTGTATCTTGATGTATACCTCTTTGGGTTCTTCTTCTTTGGGCCTCTCTGCATTTCCTACACTTGTGTATCTTTGTTCTTCACCAAGTTAGGAAAATGTTTAGTCATTATTTCTTCAAATAGGTTCTTGATCCCTTACTCTTCCTCTTTGCCTTCTAGTACTCCTATGTTGTTATGCTTTACTAGAGGCCTGGTACACAAAATTAATGCATGAATAGGTTACCTAGGCCTGGCCAGTGATCAGGGCTGATCTGTGGGTCAACCAGTGGGGTGATTGGAGCCCCTACTCACACCTGCCTTGGCCTGGTACCACCCATTCACCTGCTCCACCATCCCACTGCAGTCCTGCTCTCGTCGGGGCCCATTGGGGCTAGCAGTGCCTCCACTGCTACCCACTTCCAGCATTGCTTTGCCAGTGCCTGCCATGTTCCGCACTGCCCCCTTGTGGTCAATGCATAACTAGTTCCCAGGTGGTTGAACTCCTGCCTGGGGGACAATTTGCATATTAGCTTTTTATTACATAGGACTAGAGGTCCAGTGCATGAATTCGTGATGGGTGGAGTCTAGCTGGCCAGCTCTGATTGGGGCTGAACAGGCTGGGCCAGACAGGGGGAGGGAACATGGGATATTAGCTGGCTGACCTCACCCCATGATCAACCTCCAGTTGAATTCCCAGTCAAGGGGACAATTTGAATATTACCCTTTTATTATATAGGATTGTTTGTAACTATCTATTCCTTCGTATTATAGGATCATGTACCTTTATTGACTGTATTGACTTTTATTAAGCCTTATGTTTTTACCTTTGTGTGTTTTCTCATCATTCAGTTAAATGAACCTCTTCCATTAATTTCATAGAATAAACAGGGTTTGAGTATCTCCTTTGGCACCATTTTCTGATTAGTAAGTAGTGATCAAATCTCTTTATCACATCAAGAGTGATGAAGGTAGATATTGAATCACTTTATTCCAGTTCCCCAGTTCTCATAACATTATTTGATATATTATAATTCTGTTGTTCTGAAATACAGACTTCTATTGATTAGCTCTAAACTCATAAATGAATCAATAATCAATGTCACTATAATTCTTTGCCAAAATTTCCATTATGCTTCCTCTCTGGCTTGCGGCAGTTATAAAAATTATACTACCCAGATTGTGATGCATCTGCTGTCCTCAATGAACCTATACTCATTCTGTCCTACACATATTTAGATATTGCTCTGACTTGCTGAAATGTCCATGTGTGAGGACATAAGAAGGATGGTTTTCTGATGGCTAAAGGCCTTTTGATCCAGGAATGGATTTCATGGCTATGAGCTTATATTAAGACTGTGTTTCTGATCCAGATGATAGATTGAAGGGAGAGTGAAACAGACTATTTCCCAGTTTCTGACAGACCATCTTGCTCAGTATTCAATACAGCTAGACCAGCCACTGTATCCAACTGAACTTTTGTTTATAGATCACTAGAGGCCCAGTGCATGAATTCGTGCATGAGTGGGGCCCCTTAGTTTGGTCTATGGGATTAGGTTGAAACCAGCTCTCCAACATTCCCTAAGGGGTCATGGATTGTGAAAGAGCACAGACCAGGCTGAGGAACCTCACCAGTGCATGATCAGGGCTGGGATGGGACATGGGCAGTTGGCCAGCTGGGGAGGAACCATTGGAAGGCTCCAGAACATGTCACACTCAGTCCCAATTGGCTGGACCCTAGCAACAAGCTAACCTACCAGTCAGATCATGGTGGTTAGTGCACATTATAGCGACTGGTTGACAAGTTGACTGTCTACCCTCTGATGGTCATAGTGATCAGTTTACTTAGAATATCATTAGCATATTACACCTTGATTGGTTAAACAGCCAACCAAATGTCTGGACACAGCATATTAGGCTTTTATTTTATAGGATGTTTTCCCAAAGGACCCTTTAACTATTCTCATTTTCTTAAAATTATTTTTTTATCTTTTGTGTTCAGATTGTGTATTTTCTCCCACTTTGTTTTCCAAATCACTGATTCAATCTGCTTCTTCATTGAACCTACTATTTATTCTTTCTATTATATTATTCATTTCAGATATTATATTCTTCATTTCTCACTGGTTCTTTTTTATGATTTATATGTTACTTCTCATGCTGATGCAGTTTCTCACTATGTTCCTTGGAATTCTCACTAAATATCTAAATCATATTTCTAATCATTTTTTAATACACTATATCTAGTATATTGTTTGCCTCCATGTCATTTGACTGAGTGTGTGTGTGTGTGTGTGTGTTTCCTGGAGTTTTCTCTTGTTCTTTTATTAGGTGCCTGTTTCTTTCTTTATTAATTTTACCTGCCTTTTTGTGTTTGTTTCTATGTAGTAGATAGAACTAATATGTCTCTGAGTCTTGATAGGGTGTCCTTACATAGCAGGTGTTTTGTAGGGTCCATTGATACAGAATCTTTTATCTCCTGAGGTGGATGCTCTAGATAAACCTTTTGTGTGGTTTATGTGGGACTTACACATGTAATTTAATTTTGATTGCTGTTGGTCCATTCATGCAGGTTCAAAACTCAGGCTGGCTGACTGTGAGGATCAACCTTGACCACAGTGTATGAGCTGCTATAGTAGGTCATACACTATAGGTATTAATTACATTAAGCAAAATACACTTCAGCAGGATCTGGTGCCTGGCAAGACCTTCCTGTGGATATGCCAGCTGTGAAGCTAATTGAATCTTGTTCTGATGTATGAAGTTGACAACTAGGTTTTTTTGGTTCTTGGGACACTTAGAAAGGACTCTGTGCAGGTCAATGTGAGACATTGCCTGTAGCTGGCCATGGGGCCACCTATTGGGAGCTATACACACTTTGTATTAATTCTGATCAGCCTGCATGTGCATGAGAAGGACCAAGCTATGAATCAAGGCTTGCTTCCACCTTTACCAAGTCTAGGGGCAGGTCAGCAAAAGTCCCAAGGCATCCCAAGATCCTCTTGCCTACCTCCACCTGCCATCTGAAAGTTAGGAGTTCAAGTTTATGAAGGTTGTCTACCTACTTCCCAAGACCACTCCTATCCTGCAGCCCATGGATCAGGAGGTGATTTCTAATTTTAAAAAGCTGTACATCAAGCATCTGTTCTGGCACTGCTTTGAGGTGATGGAGAACACAAACCTCACCCTTCGAGCGTTCTGGAAGAACCACTTTAACATCCTGATATGCCTCAGAATTATTGATCAGGCCTCACTGGGTATTACAACGAGGATTTGACCTCTGCATGGAAGAAGCTGTGGCCTGAGGCCATAGCCGAAAGGACCTCCAGTGGAGGAGGAGATAGTGTCTCTGGGAAAATCCATGGGCCTGGAGGTGGATGAGAGAGACGTGAATGAGTTCGTCAAGGAGCACTCTCTGGAACTCACCACAGAGGGGTTACAAGAGTTGCAGTCTCAGCAACATGCGGAGGTTCTCCAAGAAATTGGTTTTGAGGAGGAGCCAGAAGTGGAGGAGATCTCTACAAGTGAGATAAAGGAGATCTTAGGAATGTGGGAGAGGGTGTCACACTTCGTGGAAAAGAAACACCCCGAAAAAGTTGCTACTGGTCGTGCATCGGAGCTGTTCAATGAAACTTGCCTCACCCATTTCAGAAACATTCTGAAAGGGAGGAAGAGGCAAACCTAGTTGGACATGTGTTTTTTTTTTGAAATCGGCCAAAAATGCAAAGACCAGTAGCAATTAAGTTCAGTGAAGATTAGTTAAGTTACATTCAGTTTAGGGATAAAGTGTAGCATTAAGAGTGTAACGAGGAGGTAAATACATTTTATAAAACCAGTTTATTCCTTTACATTCTCTTTTATTATGTTTTTATACAATATTTGTCATTTATAAATACATTTTTCTTATTCAAAAACACGTAACAAGAACAACTGGGGGCTGGAACGGATTAAAGGCATTTCAATTGATTTCAATGGGGAAATTTGCTTTGAGATACAAGCAACTTGATATATGAGCAAGGTTATGGAGCAAATTAAACTCGTATCTTGAGGTACTACTGTACAAAAATAAACTCCAAATGGATACAGGACTTAAACATTAGATGGGAAACCATAAAAATACTAGAGGAATCCACAGGCAGCACAATCTCAGATATATGCTGAAAGAACTTCTTCAGTGATACTGCTCCAAGGGCAATGGAAGCTAAAGAAAAATAAACAAATGGGACTACATAAAAAAACAACAACAACAACAACAAAAACTTTTGCACAGCAAAAGAAACCATCAACAAAACAACAAGAAAGTCCACTGTATGGGAGAATATATATGCAAATGTTATCACTCATAAATTTTTAATCCCCAGCCTCTACGGGGAACTTATACAACTTAATAAAAGGCAGATAAACGATCCAATAAAAAAATGGGCAACGAACGTACATAGAACCTTTTTGAAAGTCGACAGAAGGAAGGCTAAGAGAAACATGAAAACATCTTCTAAGTCACTAATTATCCAAGAGATGCATATCAAAATGACAATGATATACCATCTCACACCTGTCAGAATGGCAATCATCAACAAATCAACAAATGACAATGTTGACGAGGATGCGGAGAAAATGGAACACTTGTGCACTGTTGGTGGGAATGCAGACTGGTGCAGCCACTGTGGAGAACAGTATGGAGTTTCCCCAAAAAACTAAAAAATGGAACTCCCATTTGACCCAGCAATCCCACTCTTAGGAATATATCCTAAGAAAGTAGAAACACCAATCAGAAAGGATTTATGCACCCCTATGTTCATAGCAGCACAATTTACAATAGCTACAATTTGGAAACAGCCTAGGTGCCCGTCAGCAGATGAGTGGATCAGAAAACTATGGTACATGTACACAATGGAATTCTATGCTGCCATTAAAAAGAAGGGATTCTTACCATTTGCAGCAACCTGGATGGAACTGTAGAGCCTTTTGCTTAGTGAAATAAGCCAGTTAATGAAGGAGAAACACCACATGATCTCACTCATTTGTGAATAATAAAAAACATTATAAACTGATGAACAAAAGGATAGACACAGGAGCAATAAAGCATCAAACAGACTGTCAAATTACAGCAGGAAGTTTAAGGGAGGTGTATTAGATAAGATATCAACCAAAGGACTTATATGCATGCAGTTAAGCATAACTAATGAACACAAGACACTGGGGGGTTGGGGTATGCCTGGGAGGGGGAGCAATGGGGAGAAATGTATACATGTAACACAATAAAAAGTAAAATAAAATAAAATAAAATAATATAAAAAAGCCAAAAAATAAATAAAATAAAATTTTAAACTGAAAAAAAAGAAGAAAGTAAGTGCTTGGAAGTGCTTCTTCTTGAATTTTTTGAATAGTCTGAGGAAGATAGCTTTTATTTCTTCTTTGAATATTTGATAAAACTACCCTGTGAAACCATCTGGTCCAGGGCTTTTGTTTGTTGGAAGTTTTATTTTAATTATTATTACTGTTTCAATTTCCTCCATAGTTATTGACCTATTCAAATTTTTATTCATCCCTGTTGAGTTTTAGAAGGTCATATTTTTTTAGGAATATGTCCGTTTCTTCTATGTTGACCATTTTGTTAGAGTAGAATTGCTCATAGTATTTTTTTATGATCCTTCATATTTTTGTGGGGTCTCTTGTTATTTCACTTCTTTAATCTCTGATTTTGTTTATTTGGATCCTCTCTATTTGCTTTTGGTTAACCTAGCCAGAGGTTCATCAATCTTGTTTTTCCTTACAAAGAACCAGAGTTTGGTTTTATTGATCTTTTGTATTGTTTTTATTTTGGTGTCTATGTCATTTATTTCTGCTGTGGTCTTTATTATTTCTTTCCTTCTGATCTCATTTTCTTGTTGCTCTTTCCAATTCTTCAAGTTGCAGGGTTAGATTGTTTACTACCAGTTTTTTTTTTGTTTTTTGAAGTATGCCTGTAATACTATGAACTTCCCTCTCAAGACTGCTTTCATTGTGTCCCAAAGATTTTATATTGTGTTTTCCTTGTCCTTTGTTTCCAGGATGCTTTTAATTTCTGCTTTTATCTTTTTGGTAACCCACTCATTGTTTAATGGTGTGCTATTCAGCATTAAAGTGTTTGAATGTTTATGATTGTTTTTACTGTAATTAATTTCTAATTTTATACCATTGTGATCTGAGAAGATGCTTGATATTATGTCAGTCCTCTTGAACTAGGAGAAACTTTGCCTGTGTCCCAAGATATGGTCTATTTTATAATGTCCCATGTGTGCATGAGAAGAATGTATATTCTATACTTTTGGATTGAATGTTCTAAAATGTCAATTAAGTCCTTCTGATTTCTTGAGTCATTTATGATTGATGTTTCTTTGCTATTTTTTTTGTTGTTGTTGTTTAGAGGATTTATCCAGTGATGTTAATTGGGTATTAATGTCTTCTACTTGATTGTGTCACTGTCATTCTCTCCACTGAATTCTGCCATAAGTTGTTTTATGTATTTGGGTGATCCTGCATTGGGTGCATAAATGTTGACCAAAGTTGTATCCTCTTCTTGTATCAATCCCTTTAGAATTTTGAAGTGGCCTTTATTGTTTCTTGTTATGGTCTTCACTTTTTGGTCTATTTTGTCAGATATAACTATTGCTACCCCAGCCTTTTTTTTTTTTCCATTTCCGTTCACCTGACAGATATTTTTCTGTCCCTTCACTTTCAGTCTCTGTGACTCCCTTGTTCTAGGTGGGTCTCTGTAAACAGCATATATATGGATCATGTTTTCTTATCCATTCATTCACTCAATGTCTTTTGATTGGATCATTTAATCCATTTATATTTAATGTTATTATTGATAGGTACTTGTTTGTAGCCATTTCTGTACTTTATGCCTGAGTTTCTTCCTCCCTTTCTATTTCTTCTGTTTGCAGCATTCCTTTTAGCATTTTATACATTGCAGGCTTCGTAGTGATAAATTCCCTTATCCTTTATTTATTTATTTTTTATCTGCAAAGTTCCTGATTTTCCCTCCAATTTTGATTGATATTCTTGCTGAATAGAGTAATCTTCGATTCAATCCTTTGCTTTGCATCACTCTTATACCTCCTTCCATTCACTTCTAGCTTGATGTGATTCTGTTGATAAATCATTTGATAATCTAATGGGAGATACTTTTTTGGCAGCTATGTCTCTCTCTTGCAGCCTTTAAGATTCTCTGTTTGTCATTAACATTTGCCATTGTAATTATGATGTGAGCCCCTCTCTTTCCTTCTAGTTGTAGAATTTCCACTCAGCCAGCTTTCCTGTGGTTCTGGATGGTGTCCATTCTGTCTTTTAGTTGTAGTTTTGAAATTGTGAGAGACAGCAGTTTAGGTGTTCACCTATGCTGCCATCTTGGTTTCTACCATCTGGATTTTTAATGTTTGTGGGTCTGCAGCTGTGGGCACAGGTTCTGTCCTCAGTGGCTGCAGGGTACCAGTTTGCATCTGAAGTCAGACTGGGTGATGCTAATGCCAGGATCCTAGTCTCAAAGAGCTTTGTTTTTTAAGATGGCATGGTCTCTGTGCCTATGATGGCCACCCCCAGAGTGTCTGTGGTGGCAGCGGTGCTCTGCTGTGTAAGACAACCTTGTTTGGCAGCCCCTTGGAAGACCTGCAGGATCTAACTGTCCCTAGCTCATACACACACATCACACACTCCTCTATCACTCCCTCACTATCTCACACTTTCTCCCTCCCTACTTCCTTGCCTGTCACCATCTTCAGAATCTATTTATATATTTTAGATACTAACCTCTCATCCAGCATATTGTTTGCAAAATTTTCATTCTATAGGTTGTCTTTTATACTCTAATTGTGTTTGTTTGTTGTGCAGAAGCTTTTGAATTTGATGTGGTCTGATTTGTTAACTTTTTATTTTATCACTTGTGTTTTTGTTTTTGTCCAAACTATTATCATCAGAAAAAATATCAAGAGCTTCTTCCAAATGTTCTTCCAAGAGGTCTATAGTGTCAGATTTTATGTTGTCTTTGGTTGATTTTAAATTATTTTTTGTGAATGGTTTGATCCGTATAGGGTTCTAATTTCATTGTTCTGCATGTGTTACTCCAGTTTTCATAGCACCCTTTTTCCATTGAATATTCTTGGCTCCCTTGTTAAATATTAATTGACCACATATGTTGGGGTTTAATTCCAGATGTCTATTCTACTCTATTGGTCATGTATCATACTACATTGGTGCTAATATCATACAGTTCATATTACTATAGCATTGTGGTATACCTGCAGCACTGTTTTCTCCATCATGATTGCTTTGGTTATTCAGGGTCTTCAGTAGTTCCACACATATTTTAGAATTGTTTCTTCTATTTCTGTGAGGAATACCTTTGACATTCTAATGAGAATTGCATTAAATCTGTATATGGGTTTTTATTTGATGTTAATGAAAAAAAATAAAGAATGAGGTTGTGCTCTGATGAAACCTATGCAGAAATCTATACAAGAAGCCACACTAGAAAAAAAATACATTAAAAATGGCTGAATTAAAGTGACAAAACTATGGAAGATTTTTTTTTGCCAATTTTCTGTAATATAATTTTGTTACTTTGTAGTGATTAAATGAATAAGATTCTTTTGAGGACTGTAAAATTATAACACCATTAAATACCATAAAAATTAAAAAATAATTCATATATATATATATATATATATATAATTGATTTTTTACAAAGAGGAAAGGAAAGGGATAGAGAGTTAGAAACATTGATGAGAGAGAAACATCAATAGGCTGCTCCTGCACACCTCCACTAGGGATGTGCCCACAACCAAGGTAAATGCCCTTGATAGGAATTGAACCTGGAACCTTTCAGTCTGCAGGCTGAAGCTCTATCCACTGAGCAAAACCAGTTAGGGAAGCCACACTAATTCTTGATATCCATGAACATAAGATGTCTTTACATTTGTGTCTTTTTTTATTTCAGCAAAGTTTTGTAGTATTAATTATATAAATCCTTCACTTATTTATTAAATTTATTATTTTTGATGGCATTATAAAAGGAATGGTTTCCTTCATTTTCTTTTCAGATGTTTGGTCATTAGTGTAAGGGAATCCACTTGACTCAGCATGTTCATTTTGTATCCTGCTACTTTGCAGAAATTGCTAATTCCAACAGTTTTTTGACCAACTTCTAAGAATTTTTTATATATAGAATTATATCAACAGCAAATAATGACAGTGTTACCATTTCATTTATGATTTAGATGGCTTTTATTGCTTTATCTTACCTAATTAATAGAAGTGGTAAGAATAGGCCTCCTTGTTTTGTTCTTAATCTTAGAGGAAATACTTTCAATGTTGCTCGATTGAATATAATGTTATGTGTGACTTTGTGATATATGGTCTTTATTACATTGCGGTTTCTTTCTTCTACAAATAGTCTTTAGAGTTTTTATCATAAAAGGTGTCGTATTTTATTAAAAAAATCATCGGTTTAATCATATGACTTTCATTTTATTGATGTGATATATTA
Source organism: Lasiurus cinereus (assembly GCA_011751065.1). NCBI lineage: Eukaryota > Metazoa > Chordata > Mammalia > Chiroptera > Vespertilionidae > Lasiurus > Lasiurus cinereus. Next base: position 56,459,586 of record JAAGEH010000286.1, on the reverse strand, counting down.
CATTTATTGATTGTATATGTTCTTGCATGCAAAAGGTAAGTTCCACTTGGTCATGGTATGTAATCTTTATAATATGTTCATAAATTTGATTTGCTAATGTTTTCTTAAAAATTTTCATCTCTCTTCATCTGATATGTTGGTCTGTTATATTCATTTCTTGCAGTATTCTTAACTAGTTTTGGTATAAAAATAACTTGGGCCTTATAGAATGAGTTATGAAGTGTTCCCCCCTTCTTGATATTTTAGAAGAGCTTAAAATGCTTCTTTAAATGCTTGGTAGAATTCTCAAAAAACTCATTTGGTTATAGAGTTATCTGTGTGGGAATTTTTAAAATTACTGATCCAATCAATTTCTTTACTCATATTGACCTGTTCATATTTTCTTTTTCTTTTTTTTTGATTTTTGTGTGTATTTATTTTGCACACAGTCTTCTTTGTTGTTTTTTGTTGCCATTTTTTATCAATTTTTATACATATCACCCCATTGCTCCCCTGCCTCCCAGGCATACCCTAACCCTCCAGTGTCTATGTTCATTGGTTATGCTTATATGCATGCATACAAGTCCTTTCATTGATCTCTTATCTAACTCACCTAACTTTAATCTTCCTGCTGTAATTTCACAGTCTGATGCATTACTGCCTCTGTATCTATCCTTTTGTTCACCAATATATAATGTTCTTTATTTTCCACAAAGAAGTGAGATCATGTGATACTTCTCCTGCATTGACTGGCTTGTTTCATTAAGCATAAGGCTCTCCAGTTCCAAACAGGTTGCTGCAAATGGTAAGAATTCCTTCTTTTTAATGGCAGCATAGAATTCCATTGTGTATGTGTACCACAGTTTTCTGATCCACTCATCTGCTGACGGGCACCTAGGCTGTTTCTAAATTGTAGCTATTATAAATTGAGCTGCTATGAACATAGGGGTGCATAAATCCTTTCTGATTGGTGTTTGTGATTTCTTAGGATAAATTCCTATGATTGGGATTACAGGGTCAAATGGGAGATCCATCTTTAGTTTTTTTGAGGAAACTCCATACTTTTCTCCACAGTGGCTGCACCAGTCTGCATTCCCACCAACAGTGCACAAGGGTTCCTTTTTCTCTGCATCCTCGCCAACACTTGTTGTTTGTTGATTTCTTGATGATTGCCATTCTGACTTGTGTAAGATGGTATCACATTGTCGTTTTGATTTGCATCTCTCCAATGATTAGTGACTTTGAACATGTTTTCATGTATCTCTTGGCCTTCCTTCTGTAATCTTTCGAAAAGATTCTATTTAGGTCGGTTGCACATTTTTTTCTTGGATCATTTATCTTCCTTTAATTAAGTTGTATATGTTGGCTGTAGATTTTGGAGATTAAACCTTTATCAGTGATAACATTTGCAAATATGTTCTCCCATACAGTGGGCTTTCTTGTGGTTTTGTTGATGGTTTCTATTGCTGTGCAAAAGCTTTTTATTTTGATGTAGTCCCATTTGTTTATTTTTTCTTTAGCTTCAATTGCCTTTGGAGCAGTATGAGTGAAAAAGTTATTTTGGCATATATCTGAGATTGTGCTACCTGTGGATTCCTCTAGTATTTTTATGGTTTCCCTTCTAAAGTTTAAGTCCTGTATCCATTTTGAGTTTATTTTTGTATTTGGTGTATTTTGGTGGTCCAGTTTCATTTTTTTGCATGTATCTGTCCAATTTTCCCAACACCATTTATTGAAGAGCCTATCTTGGCTCCATTGAATGTTCATGCCTCCTTTGTCAGAAATTAGTTGAGCATAGCGGTTTGGGTGGATATCTGGGTTCTCTATTCTATTACATTGGTCTATATGCCTGTTCTTGTGCCAGTACCAGAACACTGGCTTTGTATTATAGCTTGAAATCTGGTATTCAGATCCCACCTACTTTATTGTTCTTTCTCAGAATTGTGGTAGCTATTTGTAGTCTTTTTTTCTTCCAGATGAATCTCTGAAGAATACTTTCTAGGTCTGTGAAATATGTCGTTGATATTTTAATGGGTAGTGCATTGAATCTATAGATTGCCTTGGGTAGTATGGACATTTTAATAATGTTGATTCTCCCAATCCATGAGCATGGTATGCTCTTCCATCTGTTAACATCTTCCTCTATCTCTTTTTTCCGTGTCCTGTAGTTTTCTGCATATAAGTCTTTTACCTCTTTAGTTTGGTTTATTCCTAAGTATCATAATTTTTTTTTGGTGCGATGGTAAATGGGATTGCTTTTTGAGTCTCTCTTTCTGTAATTTCACTATTAGTGTGTAGAAATGCCACAGACTTCTTAACATTAATTTTGTATCCTGCTACAAGCCAAATTCATTAATTAACTCAATTAGTTTTGTAATGGAGTCCTTTGGGTGTTTTATATACAGTATCATGTCATCTGCAAATAAGGACAGCTTTACTTCTTCTTTTCCAATTTGGATGCCTTTTATTTCTTCTTCTTATCTAATTGCAATGGCTAATACTTCCAGTACTATGTTGACGAAGAGAGGTGAGAGTGAGCATCCCTATCTTGTTCCTGTTCTTAGGGGAAATGGTTTTAGCTTTTGCTCATTGAGTATGATGTTAGCTGTGGGTTTATCATATATGGCTTTTATGATGTTGAGGTATACTCCTTCTATTCCCACTTTGCTGAGAGTTTTTATCAAGAAAGTGTGTTGGATTTTCTCAAATGCTTTTTCTTCATCAATTGATATGACTATGTGATTTTTATCTCTCAATTTGTTTATGTGATGTATCACGTTTATTGATTTGCAGATATTGTACCATCCCTGTATTCCTGGGATGAATCCTACTTGGTCATGGTGTATGATCTTACTGATGTATTGCTGGATCCGATTTGCTAGAATTTTGTTGAGGATTTTGGCATCTATGTTCATGAGAGATATTGGCCTATAATTCTCTTTCATTTTGTTGTCTTTATCTGGTTTTGGTGTTAAGGTGATGCTGACTTCATAGAAGGAATTTGGAAGTGTTCCTTCTGGAATGTTTTTGAATAGTCTGAGGAGGATATGTTTTAATTCTTCCTTGAATGTTAAGTAAAACTCTCCTCTGTAGCCATCTGGTCCCAGGCTTTAATTTTCTGGATGCTTTTTGATGACTGCTTCAATTTCTTCCATAGTTATTCGACTATTGAGATGTTTAGATTCTTCCTGATTGAGTTTTGGAAGGTTATATTTTTCTAGGAATATGTTCAAGTCTTGCAGATTGTCCAATTTGTTGGAATAGAGTTGTTCATAGTATTTTTTAACAATCCTTTGTATTTCTGTAGCATGTGTTATTTCTCTTCTTTTATTAAGGATTTTGTTTATTTGGGTCTTCTCTCTTTGGTTCTTGGTGACCCTGCTAGGGGTCTATCAATCTTGTTTATCCTTTCAAAGAATCAGCTCTTTGTTTTGTTGATCTTTTGAATTGTTTCTTTGGTCTCCAAGTAGTTTATCTCCGTTCTGATCTTCACTATTTCCTTCCTTCTGAGTACACTGCGCTTTTCTTGTTGCTCTCGTTCTAGCTCTTTAAGTTGTAGGGTTAGGTAATTTATTACCATTGTTTCCTGTTTTTTGCAGTAGGCTTGTAGGGCTATGAACTTCCCTGTCAAGACTGCTTTCACTGTGTCCAATAAAATTTGTATTGTTGTGTTGTCATTGTCATTTGTTGCCATGATGTTTTTTATTTCTTCCTTGATCTCTCTGGTTACCCAGTCGTTCTTTAGTAGCATGCTGTGTAGTCTCCATGTGTTTGATTTCTTTCCATTGTTTTTATTATAGTTGATTTCCAGTTTTATGCCATTGTGGTCAGAGTAAATGCTTGATATTATTTCTATCTTCTTGAATTTGAAGAGACTGTTCTTATGACACAACATATGACCTATGTTTGAAAATGACCCATGTGCACTGGAGAAGAGTGTATATTCTGTGGCTTTGGGATGAAACGTTCTGTAGATATCAATTAATTCCATCTAGTCTAGTGAGTGATTTAGGATTGTTTCTTTGCTGACTTTTTGTTTAGAGGATTTGTCCAGTGTTGATAGTGGGGTATTAAAGTCTCCTACTATGATTGTATTACTCTCAATCTCTCCCTTAATACCCTAGGAATTTTTTATGTATTTAGGTGCTCCTATATTGTGTACGTATATGTTTACCAGAGTTATATCTTCTTGTTGGATTGTTCCCTTTAGTATTATGAAGTGGCATTCTTCATTTCTTGTTGTGTCCTTCACTTTGAGATCTAATTTGTCAGATATAAGTATTACAACCCCAGCTTTTTTTTCATTTCCATTTGCCTGAAATACCATCTTCCATCCCTTCACCCTCAATCTGTGTGCATCTCTTTTCCTGAGGTAGGTTTCTTGTAGACAGCAGATAAGTGGATCTTTTTTACTTATTCAATCGATTACCCTATTCCTCTTGATTGGAGTATTTAATCCATTTACATTTAAAGTTATTATTGATAGGTATTTATCCGTCACCATTTTTAGTCCTTAGGCCAGCGTTCCTTCTTCGCTTCCTATTTGTTTTTATTATGGCAGACTCTTTAACATTTCTTGCATTGCTTCTTTGGTGGTAATATATTCCCTTAGTCCTTTTTTGCCTGTGAAGCTTCATATTTCACCTTAAATTTTGATTGAAAGCCTTGCAGGGTACATTATTCTTGGATTCAGACCCTTCCTTTGCATGACTTTGTATATTACATTCCATTCTCTTCTGGTCTGATGAGTGTCTTTTGAAAAATCAGTAGCTAGTCTTATGTGCGTTCCTTTGTAGGTAACTTTCTGTTTCTTTCTGGCCGCTTTTAAGAGTCTTGCTTTGTCGTTCCTGTTTGCCAATTTAATTATAAGGTGCATTGGTGTCGGGTTGTGGGGTTCATTTTGCCTGGGACTCTGTGAGCTTCTTGGATTTGTGTGGGTTTTTCCTTTCCTATATTGGGGAAATTTATTGTCATCATTTCTTGAAACAGGTACTCTAATTCTTGTTCTGTTTCCACTCTTTCTGGAACCCCAATTTTGCGGATGTTGTTGTTTTTTTGGTGTTATCCCAAAGTTCCCTTAGGCTCTCCTCTTGCTTTTTAATATTTTCTAGGAGCTGCTGTACTTGGGTATTTTTTCCTACCGTGTCTTCTAGCTCACTGATGTGGATCTCTCCTTCTTCTAATCTACTTTTGATGCTTTCTATTGAGTTCGTTAAAGCAGTGATGTCATTTTTTATTTCTTTGTGCATTTCTTCATGCTTCTTCATTTCCTCTTGGCTCTTACTCAGGTTGTCGATTTTGTCTTCCATTCTTTTCAACCACCTTATGATCATTTCTCTGAACTGTTTCTTTGGCAGGCTTATTTCTGCTTCTATTTTGTTTACTTCCTTTTCTGGTGATAACTACCTATCTTTCATATGCCGGCTGTTTCTTCTTCTGTCCATGGGTTTTCTTCTCCGGGTGTCTGGTTATGTAGTTCTCTCTCCTACATTGATTCAAAGGCACAAACTACAACACGAGCCGGTACAGCACACAAGGCACTGAACAGAAATATATTCACGATGTTAGTAATCACCAATAAGGTGACCACCAATAAAAGACAAATTAGGGGTAAGTAGAGAAAGAAGTGGAAGAAAATGAGGGAAAAAGAAACGAAAGAAGTGCCAAAATCAGATTGGGAGTGGGAGAAAAAAATAAATAAATAAATGAACAAAAAATTAAATTAAATTTAAAAAAAGTAGAAGAAGAAGAAGAAAAGAGAAAGAGAAACAAAGTCAGAGAGAAAAGAAAGCGGATAAGAGAGAAAAGGGGAACAAAATATAGATATCAGGAGAAAACTCCAATAGAACAGTGACTACTCCCAATAAAGGCCAGCAACCAGTACCTAGAGATTACAAACTGGAGATAACAACTGGTTTCCAGGGAGGCGAGGGAAAATAGAGGTAGAAAACAAAGCAAGCAAAAAGTAAAATAAAACAAGTAGAATACGCTAAAACAATGTCACAAAAAAGTTCAAAAAATCAATATAATCACTGTTCAGGCAAATAGCAACAAAAGGACATAGAGAAAAAACAACTTTTTGGCTAGTGAATACAAGAATAGAGAGGTTTGTATGGACTTGGAGTAGGGAATTTGAAATTAGATATATAAGTGGGGTGAAATTTTAACCAGGTAAAGCGAAGAATAGGGAGAATCTAAAGTTGGAAAAGGGAAAGAGAAACAAGACAACAAAATGGGGAAAGTTAGAAGGAAAGTGTTGGCATAAAGGTAGAGTTGAGTTCGAGTAAAATTATGCTAAAGGAAAGATGAAAATAGAATGTAAAACTCTAATCCCGAAGAAAAATAAAGAGAAAATAAAATGACAGTTGTTTTTTCCCATAAAGTAAAATACTAGTAATAATAATACTAGTTGAAAATAACAATGTAATAATTAAAAAGGTAAAATCAATTGAGGTGGACAGAATAAAAATAGTCTTTTAATTAAAATATGTCAAAATGAAAAAAAAAATTAAAAAAATAAAAAGAAAAAGAAGAAAAAAAAATAGAATGGTCATTCACTTCCACTATTATTCTGCTTGGCACTCCTGTTTCCCAGTAGGGAAGGTATTGCAGTTCCCTGTGTTCCATTGTGGTGTTTTAATCTCTTTATTCTTTTGTGGTTATGTGAGAGTCAATTTGTGTGTCATCCACTGGGTGGCAGTGTTTCAGGATTGATCTCTGAGACAAAGCACAGGACCTCTCTAGGCTGTGCTTAGATCCTGCTAGTCTGTGGTTCTCAAAGCCGGTCTGTGGGGATTTTGCAGTCAGGACACTGTAATAATTCCCATGCAGTCCCTCTGCCTCAGATAAAAACGAGTCGTTTTCCCGAGCTCCCCTCTGTCAACAGCTCAGAGAGTTTGCCTCTACACTTAGGGATCACGCCCTGCCCACCTCCACGGACCTCTCCAGAGGCAGCTTTCCCGCAGCCCGGTTTCCACAGTGTGAGCGTCTCTGTTCTGAGGGGCAGCAGACTTCACCTATCCCAGGCAAAACCTGAGCTTTCTGTGTGCTGTGTGGATCTCTGAATCCATTGCCCGCATGTCTGTGCTGATTGGAGAGCGGTTCTCTGGGTCTCTGGCTGTTTGGTGGGTGTTTCAGCCAGTCGCAGCTTTCAGAGCGCCGCAGAGATCCACCTCCCTCTGCAAGATGGCGTGGTCTCCGAGTTCGGGCTGGTGGCTCTGGCAGACAAAATCCCCATGGCATTGGGGCTGCCTGGCCAGGAGAGCCCTGTTCAGCAGTTCCCCGCCTTCTCCTGGAGGATAACTGACTCTTAATTTGCCAACAAGCACTCCCCGTGAGACTCTCAGCTGCTCTCTCTCCCTCTGCCCAGCGACAAAGCTCCAGAAGCGTCCATCTATTCTGCTGCCATTTTTTTCTCCATATTTTTTTTTCTTGATAGGTAGTGTATTTCTAGAAATGTATTTATTTATTCTAGTTTATGTCATTTGTTGACATATAATTGTTCATAGAAAACTGTAATGATTCTATGATTTCTGTAGTGTCATTTGTAACGAATCCTCTTTCATTTCTGATTTAATTTATCTGAGTCTCTTCTTAGTCCAGCTAAATGTTTGTCAAATTTGTTAGGAAGTTGTTCCTTTCTATTTATTTTCTGGTTTCTCATCTATTTTCACTAATATCTTTATTATTACCTTTTTTATCCTAACTTTGAGCTTGACTTGATGTTTTACTAACCCCTAGAGGTGTACTGTTATGTTGTTTAAGATCTTATTTTTTAGTATGCACTAGTTGCTATAAACTTTTCTCTCACAATTAATCCCACAATATTTGATGTTCTGTTTTCATTTTCATTTGTTTCTATGTTCCTTTTGATTTCTTCTTTGATCAAATGCTTGTTTTTGAAGTAGGTAGTTTATTTACCACATATTTGGATATTTCTATTTTTATACCATTATGGTCAGAGAACACAGTTGGTCTCATTTCAATCTTATAAAACTTACTAAGATTTGTTTTGTAGCCTAGTAGATCATCTATCTTGGTAAATATTCCATATGCTCTTGAAAAGAATGTGTATTTTTCTGCTATTGGATAGAACATTCTATTTTTTTTATAAGATGATTTGTTCTAAAGTGTGATTCAATTACAGAGGTACCTCGAGATACGAGTTTAATTTGTTCCATAACCTTGAAGCATGGGAAACTATGAGATGCTGGAGTCTTGGTAAATTGGTGGGTCGTGTGCAGCCAGCCGATCCATGCAATTACTCCTATCTCAAATATTGCTCGTATTTGAAAGCAAAAATTGCTCACTCGATGGCTCGTATCTCATAAGTCTTGTATGTTAGGACACTTGTATCTCGAGGTACCACTGTATAATGTTTCCCTGTTGATTTTCTGTCTGGACAGTCTACCCATTGCTGTCTATGGGCTTCAGTACTCCTACAATTATTAGTCCTGTCTATGTTTCCTCTAAGGAGATCTTTCCAGTTTCTTAATGTAAGCTTTTATGGCTATAAACTTCCCTCTTAGAACTCTTTTGCTGCATCCTATAAGTTTCGGTATGTTAGATTTTCATATTCATTTATCTCAAGGCATTTCAATAAAGTTCTCTTGATATATATATATATGTATGTATATATATATTTGCCTTTGGTTGTTCTGTAGCATGTTATTTAATCTCCAAATATTTATGAATTTTCCAGTTTTCTTCTTGTAATTTCCTTCTAGTTTCATACAATTGTGGTCAAAAAAGATGTTTGATATGATTTCAATCTTAAATTTGGTAAAACTTGTTCTTTAGTCTAATATATCTCTCCTGAAGAATATGCTATGTCCATTTGTAAGAATGTGTATTATACTGTTTTGAGATGGGATATTCTACAAATATGTGTCAAGTCTTACTGTTATAATGGATAAGTTCAATATTTCCTTATTAATTTTCTGTCTGGATGACTTGTACATTGTTGAAAATAGGGTATTAAATCCCTCACTATTATAGTATTGTTCTCTATTTCTCTCTACTGGTTTATTTGTTTTATGTATTTTTTATTCCAATATAGGGTGCATAAATATTTACAAATGTTATATTCTTTTCCTACATTTCCTCTTTATCACTGCATAATGATTTTCGTTTTCTTTTGTTGAAGTCTTTGATTTATAGACTATTTAGTCTGATATAGCCTTTTTTCTTTTTTTGTTTCTTTTTCCATTTCTTCAGTTTCAATCTGTGTGTGTCTTTAAAACTAAAGTGAGTCTCTTTTAGACAGCATATAGATAGGTATTGGTTTTATACTTATTCAGCCACTTGAACTCCTTTAACTGGATAATTTCATCTGTGTATATTTAAAATAGTTGTTGATAGATATGAATTTACTATGGCCCTTTTGTTAATTATTTTCTAGGTGTTCTGTAGTTTCTTACTTTTATCTCTTACTCTCTGACTTTATGATTTGATGGTTTTCTGTTGTTTAGATTCCTTTCTTTATCTTTTCTGTATCTATTACAATTTTTTGCTTTGGGACTATCATAATGTGTTTATAAAATATATTATTTTTGCAACAGTCTATTTTAAGCTGATAATAACTTATTTTAAAAAACATAATAAAGCTTTATCCTTTTACATTACATTTTGTGTTCTCTTGTCTTCTGTATTCATTAAAAAGTATTCTAGGTACAGTTAGTTTTACTACTTTTGTCTTTTAACTTTCATTCTAGATTTATATACCACCATTACAATATTTGACAATACTGAATTTAACTATATATTTACATTTACCAATTGATTTATACTTTTACATATTTTCCTATTACTAATTAGTGCCCTTTTGTTTCTGCTTAAATAATTCCCTTTGTTATATCTCATAAAGCTCATCTGGTGGTGATAGACTTCCTCAGTTTTTGCTTGAAGAACAATTTTACTGAGTATAATATTCTCAGTTGGAAGTTTCAATTTTTCTTTTGTACTTTGAATATATCATGCTACCCCTGGTTTTCAAAATTTCTGCTAAAAATTTTGATGATAGTCTTATAAGGGTTTCCTGGCATATGAAGTTTTTTTTTTTTTTCTTATCTTGCTGTTTCTAAGACACATTTTGTCCTTAATTTTGACAATTAATTCTAATATCTCAGTGTGGGCCTCTTATAGTTCATCTTATTTGGAAGTTTTTTGGCTTCCTAAATCTGGATGTCTGTATATTTGTTCAGGTTAGGAGAGTTTTTAGCTGTTAGTTCTTTAAATGAGATTTAGTCCCCTTTTGTTTTGTCTTCTCTTTGTGGAACTTTTATAGTATGAACATTGACCACTTCAGGATAGCCCCACAAGTCTCTTAATCTACTGTCACTGTAATTTTTTCTTCTTCTCTGGTTAGATGAATCCCACTATTTTTTCATGGACTTTACTGACCCTTTCTCCCACTTCATCTACTCTGCTGTTAAATCCTCCTGTTGAATTTTTCAAATCAGTCTTTGTATTCTGCAGCTCTGTAAGTTCTTTTTTGCATTTTCTTATACTTTATTTTTTATATGTCAGATCCTAGTCTTTATTAATTTTTTCCTTTGATGAATTAAATAAAATATAACAAACTCACTTGAAATTTTATAATTTGTGAATTTTTCTCTAATTGCACAGCTTCATAGTAATTATTATTATTAAATTTAAATTATTTATTGTTTAAAGTGTTACATATATCTCCTTTTACTTCATGGACCACTCTTTCTGGCCACTCCCACTTTCCTATATTTTCAATCTCTGTTGAAATTTTCACTTTGTTCATGCACTATTTTTTTAACCTTGGTGATAATCTTTATGACCATTATTTTGAATTCTTTATCTAGTAAGTTATATTCATTTCATTAAGATCTGTTTCTGTTTTTATCTTGATCTTTTTTTTGGAACATATTCCTTTTTTTTCTTCATTGTCCTTATCTTTCAGTGTTGGTTTCTGTGGATTAGATAAAAGAGCTACTTCTGCCACGCTTGAAGGAGTAGCCTTATACAGGAAATAAACCTTATTGCTGAGCCAGTTCTAGTTTTTCAATGTTTTTTGAAAATTTGTGATTTTCCAAGCAGCCCTATTTGTTGTTAGTGGCTCCTTGTAACTGAGGGTATGCCAAAAGGGAGGCTCTCAGTCATCACCTTAGGCACAAGCTTTCAAGGTATAAAATTAGACCTATTTCATTAAAAGATTAGGAGATAGGAACCTCTTTCCACTTCCCTGAACAGGACATTAGGGAGACAACTAAACAATAACTGTCCCTTTGTTTTTGTAGTCCTACTTTACCCTCAAAAACTAGCTCCACTGGTTACCAGAGCCAGGTTATCTAGGGATGTATCTTGTGAGCTGCAGCAATTAGACACATGGGTGTCAGACATATGTCCAAACTTTCTTTATGGAGACATTGTGATATAGGTATTTTTTTATGTTCACCTAATATGTAGAACTCATTCATCTAGTTTTTGGATTTTTTTCACAGGAGATTTTCTATATGTCATTGCAGATTTGGTGTGTCCATTGGAGGAGGTTATTTCAGGAGCCTTCTAAGTTGCTATCTTAAACTGGAACCTCTGCTCTAAGCTTCTTAAGGGCAGACAACTTCTCTTATTTGTTATGGCTTAAAAGGTGCAATGTCTATCCCTCTTTCTTATAAACTGCTCATTCTCCTTTCCAAAGCTAAACACATTCCCTTATTCACAAGATTCTTTTCTTTCTTTCCTGGTAAAAATCAAAACCAGGAACAATGATTCTGAGTAGGAGAAAGAAGGCAGGAACAGTGTTTTTGCCCTCAATTTTTCTTATTAAGATGAATGACATAAAGGATAAATAATGTATGAACTTTCTCAGGAAAAGTTCCCTTTCAGTGGTAGAAGAAATGAAGGTGAAAATTATACTATAAACTACCAAAAATTATACTGTAAACTATAGAAATTATTAATTTGTTAATATAATTTAAAAGTATCAATATTCATTGAATATAATGGCAGATTCTGAATTAAATACTGGACATAAGGTTTGAATGGCAAAATATATAGTTCGTGCATTCAGAATGCTTCAGTCCAATGGGATGAACATATAGTAAAAAACAACAATGAAAATTAATTTTTAAGTTATCATGTTAGAAATGAAAACATGTCATGATAGAGAGAAATGGTGTAGGAGGTACTTCAGTAGAGTATTCAGGATGCCCTCTCCCATTTTAGCAAGACACTGTATCATGTCTACTGACAACAAATTTACCCAGCAGGTTGTGCAATTCTCACAACTTGACTGAGACCCCAATACTCCCTCTGAGAAACTTCACTTAAAATTCTAAAACCATATAAATGTAAACAGAGATTGAGGCCTCATGGTTATTATATATTCAACAATTCTGTTACTTATAAAAAGACTAGAGGCCCATTGCAGGAAGATTCCTGCAATAGGGCTTCCTTCTGTGGTCTCCCCTGCCCCACCAGCTTCCCACCCTTTTCAGAATCCCCATCTGCTTCCCTCCCTTCTCCACCACCCCACTTACTTGCTTCTCACAGCTTCCCTCCCTTCTGCAACTCTTGGCTTCCTTCTGGTGTCTACAGTCTTTGCTCTGCACCAGGATATGCAAATTAACTACTATCTTGATAGAGTTAATTTGAATATTCATTCTGATTGGCTGGTAGGCATGGCTGGTGGGCGTGGCTGGTGAGTGGAGCAGAGGTAGTCAATTTGTACATTACCCTTTTATTAGATAGGATATCACCTGGCTGGTGTGGCTCAGTGGATGAGTGTCGACCTATAAACCAGGAGATCATGGTTCAATTCCTGCTCAGGGCACATATCTGGATTGTGGGCTCGATCCCCTGTAGGGGGTGTGCAGGAGGCAGCCAATTTTGTTTCATACCAAACAAAATACCATCTTATTAAAACAACCAAATTTAAACATTAAAAAATTGAAATGTACTGGAGTTTGAAGGAGCTAGTGTCTAAATAGGTTATCTGAAAGTAATTCTTATCCTGTTGGACTGACACCAGGACAAGCTGCCACCTTGGTTGCTCTGCTTAATTCCTGTCAACTGCTGCAATGTCTGCCATTTCAACAAGAGAACATTCTTATTGTGCTCCTACATTCTTATTGTGCTCCTCATCACTAGTCAATGAGGAAGATTATACTGTTGTTTGTCTGTAGTATTCAGTCTCAAGTTCTTCAACACTTTTGATTCCAAATGGAAGAAACTGGACAAAAAGAAAAAGTGAGAAGTGGAGAATGAATTTCAAAGGTGGGTGCAGTGTATGGCCTTGTATCTCTTCTGATAGGGTGTAATTTTCTACCTAATCCAAGGAACAGAGTAACCCTCTCCCATTCTTTTATTAAATAATAAAATGAATATTTAAAAGAATATAATTCTCAGGACAATTTTTTGTTTTGGAAAACAACTAAATTATTTTTTGTTTACAAATGCTTCCATGTGAATTGTAAAATGTTATAACTGATTTTCAAAAATTTGGCTATTGCTTATAAATTTAGATTATGTCAACTCTGTATCTAGTAGTCTGACTCCTATATATCTCCAGGCAAAATGAAAACATATGTCCACAAAAATATTCATACAATAATATCTAGAGCAGCCTTATTCGTAATAGCCTAAACTAGAAATAACTGAAATAGTCATTTTCAGAAGAATAATAAACTACTCATGGTTTGTGAATACAAGGGAACACTATCTAACAATAAAAAGTACTAAGTATTAATACATTCAAACTAATATAACCATGTATATTGTATACGTTAGGAAACAAAACAAAACAAAATCATTTATATGAAACTCTAATTAGACAAAACTAATCTATGGTGTTAGAAGTCAGAAAATAGTTGCATGTAGATGGGGCACTGGGAACAGATTAGAAAGGAATATATTTTCTGGGGTAATGGAAATATGCAGTATATTGTTTTGAATGATAATATAGAAGTTCTATAGTTGTCAAGGCTCAAATTGAACTAAAATTTTATTGAGTATAAAATACAAAAATGTATTACTTACTAGTACTTATTTTAAAAAATAAGAAAAATAAAGCAAAGGAAAATATTCATAATTCTACCATTTTAGGATTATTATCAACCAATTTGAAATTATCATTATTTATTTTTATTCTTTTTTTCATACATCTTGAACCTCTAAACTCAGGAGTTTCCCAGGTACTAGGCCCTGAACAGCTTTCCTTTCTTATATGTACTCCCTCTTTATGATTTCATCTATTCTCATGTATCTTAATATTATCTGTATAACAATGGTTCTGTCTCCTTGACATCCACATGGATTCCTAATGACATCTCAAAGGTAATATAACTAATACGGAATTCCTGACTTCATACCACATAAGTCATGCTTTGAGGTAGGCTTTGGATGCAGCAGGAATGGGCTTCTTTTCTTTCACTGAGATAAGAAAAGCTGTGAGCTGAGAATAAATTTGGTGGTGAATTCCTTGGCCTAGAAGTTCAGGATGTATGAAAGAATAATAAAAATAAACAATGATAATTTCAAAGTAGTTGATAATCCTAAAATGATAGAATTATGAATATTTTCCTTTGTAGCTTATATAGATGCTTAAATCACTATGTTGTAAACCTGAAAGTAATTTAATGTTGTGTGTCAACTGCAATCAGAAAAAATGTATAAGTAAACATATTTCTATGACATATGTCTGCTACTTTGCTGCCCATTGATTTTTCTAGGATTTTTATGGTTTCCATCTTATGTTTGAATCCTTTATCTATTTTGAGTTTACTTTTCTGTATGGTGTAAATTGGTGGTCTTGTTTTGTTTTTACATAAAAATGGAGAAGAACCAAGCAATGCTTAAAGAGATGGAATTACACTTTATTATTATTACACACAGACCAAGAGAAAACTGTATTTCAAATTCTGGGCCCCAACATGGAGGAACTTTCCCTGTTCATATGGTTTCACCTTCTTTGTCTCCCCAATTTGGGGTGTTTCTGGTCCCCTCTGAAAATTCCTATATGCTGGGACTTTGAGTCCTCAACCAAAGGCTCGGCCTAGCACTAGCACTGATAACTTCATCTGGGGAATGTTTATGGCCTCTCGGGAGTAGTCTTATTTTCCTTATTATTTAAGCAAGCAAGCATTTACAGAAGCCAAAATAGCAGGGTTAAAATTTCAAAGAGCAATTTTTACATGACAGTCGCTTCATTTCCCACTGGTTTTATGTACATGA
The DNA here is from genome assembly GCA_011751065.1 of Lasiurus cinereus. Taxonomy (NCBI): domain Eukaryota; kingdom Metazoa; phylum Chordata; class Mammalia; order Chiroptera; family Vespertilionidae; genus Lasiurus; species Lasiurus cinereus. Next base: position 56,444,406 of record JAAGEH010000286.1, on the reverse strand, counting down.
GTCAAATAATTGATTCTTTTGGATCATTGTTGGTAAGGGAGTTATATTGACCTGTGAAGGCTACAAGCTTGATAGAATTAATTCTCTGCCGAATAAAATCAGTGGGCCTATTATAAGTGCCCAGAATGAGAGGCAAGAATAATCTTTAGAGGGTCCAAAGAGTTCTGAACTCTCTATTTTGCCTGGCTGTCTTAAGCTGGGTGTGATGAAGACACATCAGGATCCTGTCGACCATGACTGCCATGTGGGTGGTCAGGATAACAATACATGGTCCCCCTAGGTAGAAGTCAGTCCTTGGGTGGCAAATTTCTTTATCCAAACAGTGTCACCAAGGCAGAAGGGATGAACTAGATCAGAAGTTGGTACAGGCAGAGCATCTTGAACATGCTTCTGGGCTGCTTTCTGGGTAGACTGTAAAGCCTGTAAAAAAAAAAAAAACTTGAGTAAAGATTAGTTATGGATTTTAGCTTTTCTAGATTGGGTTTCCATGTAAGCTGGTGAGGTGAGTAGGTCAGGTTTTGGAAGAGTCACTAAAATCTATAGAGGCTCCACTGGTTTTAGGGAAGCCTCCCAGGCTGCCTCATCTGCAGCCTACTTCCCTCTTTCTTTTGGGGGGCCCCTTTGTCTTACATACGTAGAGGTGGAAAGACTTAGTTACATCTGGTAGCACTAGTTGGCCCATAGTCCTTGCTATGCTTTATCTGTCTAACTACCTACTATATGTTATCTCAAGGATCCTGACTCTGAATTCTTTCAGGGAAAATGGACATTGGTGGAGTCCTCTGGCTTCTTCCATACTGAAGGGGGACAGAGTTTTATTTCAGAGCCAAGAGATCCTTGCTATCTGTCAGAGAAACAATGAGGCCTGGGCACAGAAGGAGGTGAGCTTGTAACCTGGTGGAGACAAACTGTCTTATAAAATTTAGTATTAGCAAAAGTTACAGCAAATGGTCTGGTGAAAGGGAAAGAAAACATTTCAGTTTTAATAACTTCTATTGAAATAAATTTTTTCTCTTTAAAATTACCTCTATGTTTATCAAAAGAGCCAGATCAAGACCAATTAATTATATTTTATTTGGCCCGATTGTTTGTATAATCACATCAAGAATGGTGACTTACTATCTTTGCCAAAATTTCATGATTGAATCTTAGTGTGCCCCACAGGACCAGAAAGCTAAGCCATTCAGCTGCCATCAGGCCTACCTGCAGTATCTGCTTAGTTAGGTGAATCCCTCACCTGCAGCCACTCCACCTGGGCCCATGCCCTAGGCTTTAAGGCTCATCTCAATAACCCTACTACTCATTGCAGCCCAGTGTGTGTGGGGATTCTGCAGGAATGCAGAGCCGCCCTTATTGCCTTCCTCTATTCTGACCAACTGCCAGCGATGGTAGGGTATGGGTCTGACACTCCAGCACTATCTATTTTCAAGGCTACCAAGCAGGATACCAGGCTTTCTCCATAGCATTCTTATTAGCTTCAAGTCTACAGAGTTCAGGCAGGGCTCTTTAAAACATTATACTCAGTCAAAGTTTTTGGTCAATTATACCACTATTGTAAACCAGTCTTATTGAATTTATGCAAAGAAATGCATTCCCATTACTTATTTATTAAGAATTGCCAAATTTCAGAGAGATTGTAAAAGGAGAAAAATAAACTGACCTACTTTAGGATCTTTAGATTTTCCTTGCCAGTCCTTTTCATGGACTCTTCAGAATAATAGTTTTCTAAATGTATTATAACAAACCAATAACTATCTTCAAATGGCAAGAAGAAATTTACAATGTGTCTATATTCAAATAAATAATCACAGCTGTCCCTGTAGTGGGGTTCCTCCTACTTGACTTGTCCTTAAACTACTTGCATCTCTGAGAGGGGTGACACGCTCTCTCAGAATGGACTAAGGGAGCTTTCTTCCCTTCACAGGGTCTCACATGGCACAAGACCTCACAGGGTCTGTAATTCCTGTAATAGAGGACTAATACTCATCACTTCACTACTTCCATCTGTTTTAAACAGGCCTCCTCCATTTTCCTAAGTTGCGGTTTGTGCCACCCCTGACATGGGTGTGGTCACACAGGCCTGCAAGGCAGTATACACACTGCCAACTGTCTCTTAATAGAGACTAAAACCTGATGAGCATTTTTCTTTTCCCATAATGAAGTATAACATTGGCACTGTGGCCACTTCTGACAGCTAAATCTTCTGCTACTAAACATGACAAATGGTAGGGCTATCTTAGAGAGGTGATTTAAGTCCATTTGTACATTCCTATATAAAGCAAAACTGTCCTTGTCTTTCTGGAGTTATGTCCACGAAGTCACAGGCATCATCTAAGTCTATTATACAGTTTTCTGCAGGCCACAGTCAGGACTATGTATGGTGGCCAGTTTTTCTTTCTAGCCACAAATACAATCCAATTTCCCTACAATGCATTCTGGCACAGAAGAAAGTTGCTTTGCTATACACAGGCAGTTTAACCCCTACATAACTGGGCTTGGACATCTGCCTAAAAGCCATAATCTATAAGTTTAACAAGCAGCCTTAGGTCCTTCCAACCCAACAGGATCTGTCAGTCCCTCAGTCAGACTCCTCCTCTTTTGAAGAATCTTAAAGTCCTGAAGGCTCCCGGTCCAGGGAGAGCACCTTTCCTTTGCCCTTTTTGTTAACCCTGTTTTCTAGTTACAGGGCCATGCCATCCTTGTCTCTTGTTGCCCTTTGACTTTATTCTTCCAGTCCAAAACAACAAGAGTTACACTTAGAAACAGCTTTGTATATTGAAAAGTGATTCTGTGGCAGGGCTTAGGTATTAGGCTCCTGTCTTCCCAGCCTGATAGGCTAAGGACCAGACCCTTATACCAGCAGAGTGGTTTACAGCCAGTAAAAATCAACAAAAACCTATATCTCCCTGCTTCATAATTAATTCCCGACACCCACGCCCTCTCCCCCAGCCCAGGGCCCATTGTTTATCTCCCTTTCCTATTTTGAAGTCAGAAGAAGATAATTCCTACAGAGAAGAGAAATAGAAAGCAGTGAGAGTTTTAGAAAAAAACTACAGACTACCACTGTAATAGTCTTCCTTCCCGGAGGCTAAGGTCTGAACTGTGGAGAAAAATGACTCTTAGTAGGTTTGGAAAGATAGCAAATGAGAATAAGGGTGTGTAGGGAGATTTCTTGTGGATCAAAATCTTGGAAGGTCCCCTGAAGGAAGTGGTTTTCAATCCAATCACAGATACCAGTACCGTCAGGGGTGTAAGAAAGAGGGTGGAACCAAGCTCTGCTTCTAGGAGGACCCTAATAAGTGACTGAAAATGGCAAGTCAAACAAAACACACAACAACAGACAACAGACTGCACAAGATATACAACCAGGGTTCAATGGCGCCCATTTATACTTAATAATAACTTCAGCTGTAGTTCTGCTTCAGGTGGACTCATGGGGCTATGATGTTACAGGAAGGAGCAGGGCCCATAAATCTCTCTTCCTTGCAGAGTTGTAAGTCCATCCCTTGGAAGTTCCACCAAAAGAGATAAGAAAAGCCATACATAACAAGTTTTTTGTTCTTTGAAATTTACTACTTTGTTGCAAATAGTTAACTTGAAAAAACTTCTTTCTTACTTTTCTTACAAGCAATCTCAGAACCAAGCAATATTGGAACCTAGCTGACTTTTGTTTTAGTCTTTGAATCTACCCCAGAGCTTCAAAATTATAGCCAATTCACAACTCAGGGAAGAGCAACCAATAGACAGAAATTTTATTAGCTAAGTGGGGCTGATTCCCTCTGTGAAAAAGAGCGAACATCTCTGAGAAAAAGAACTCTCAGCAGAGCTGCTAGAGACTTTTGCAGTTTGTCACAGCAGTGTTCTGCCTTTAATAAATCAAACGTTTAGCTAAACAAATCAAAAGAAATGCAGAATAAATCAAAGTAGCTTTCACTTCACACAAACTCTCACACTTACATTTATACAGCAGACAATCTGAGTTTTTTACTTCTACTAGTTATTTACTCAGAGTTTAAACAGTCCACCTAATTCCTAATTCCTGATTAATTTTCTGAGAAAGCTGAATAGCTTCCTGGGAGGTGATAAAACTCTCCCTTCCACTCACTTGGAGTGGGAATGACTGACTGGGGCCCCTACCTTACTGATTCTGTTGACAGGTCCAGAAGTGTCCATCCAGTCTCTCCAAGTACCAGCCTTGTCCTGGGTTGAGGTCTTGGAGTGCCTGGAGATACCCGGTTCAACTAAATCAACATGGTGTGCCTCCCAGAAGCCTGTCTGGTGGCTCCAGTCCCCAAACCTGGCCCACTCACCAGAGGCCAAAAAGGCCAACTGCAGGGAAAATGGCGGCGGAATAAATGCACGCTTCTGGAGCTTTGTCGCTGGGCAGAGGGAGAGAACAGCTGAGAGTCGCACGGGGAGTGTTTGTTGGCAAGTTAAGAGTCAGTTATCCTCCAAGAGAAGGCGAGGAACTGCTGGATGGGGCTCTCCTGGCAGGCAGCCCCACGGCCACGGGGTTTTTGTCTGCTGGAGCCACCAGCGCGAATGGGGAGACTACGCCATCTTGCAGAGGGAGGTGGATGTCTGCAGCGGTCTGAAAGCTGCAGCTAGGGCACCCACCGAACAGCCGGAGACCCAGAACACCACTCTCCAAACGGCGTAGACACACAGCAGATTCAGAGATCCACCCGGCACACAGAAAGGTCAGATTTTGCCTGGGATAAGGTGAGGTCTCCTGCCCCTCAGAAGAGAGACGCTCACACTGTGGAAGCCAGGCTGCGGGAAAGCTGCCTCTGGAGAGTCGGTGGAGGTGGGCAGGGCGTGATCCCTAAGTGTGGAAGCAAACTCTCCTAGCTCTTGACAGAGGGGAGCTCTGGAAAACGACTCATTTTTTATCTGGGGCAGAGGGACAGTCTGGAAGTTATTACAGTGTCCCACCTAGAAAATCCCCACAGACTGGCTTTGAGAACCACAGAGTAGTTGGATCTGAGAATAGCCTAGAGAGGTCCTGTGCTTTGTCTCAGAGATCAATTCCAAAATACTGCCACCCAGTGGATGACACACAAATTGACTCTCGCATAACCACAAAAGAATAAAGAGATTAAAACACCAACAGTGGAACACAGGGAACTGCAATACCTTCCCTACTGGGAAACAGGAGTGCCAAGCAGAATAATAGTGGAAGTGAATGACCATTCTATTTTTATTTTATTTTTTTTATTTTTCATTTTTACATATTTTAATTAAAAGTCTATTTTTTTCTTTCCACCTCAATTCATTTTACCTTTTTAATTATTACATTTTTTATTTCAACTAGTATTATTAATTACTACTAGTATTTTCTCTTTTTGGACATTCTATTTTTATCTTTCCTTTAGCATAATATTACTCCATCTCAAGTCTACCTAATGGCAACACATTCCTCCTAACTGTCCCCATTTTATTGTCTTGTTTCTCTTTCCCTTTTCCAACTTTAGTTTCCCCCTATTCTTTCTCTTTACCTGGATAAAATTCCATGCCACTTATATATCTAATTTCAAATCCCCTATTATAAGTCCATACAAACTTCTCTCTTCTTGTCTTCACTAGCCAAAAAGTTGTTTTTTCTCTATGTCCTTTTGTTGTTATTTGCCTGAACAGTGATTATATTGATTTTTTTAACTTTCTTGTGACATTGTTTTAGCTTATTCTACTTGTTTTATTTTGCCTTTTGCTTGCTTTGTTTTTTACCTCTCTTTTCCCTCGCCTCCCTCGATACCAGTTGTTATCTCCAGTTTGTATTAATCTCTAGGTACTGGTTGCTGGCCTTTATTGGGAGTAGTTACTGTTCTATTGGAGTTTTCTCCTGACATCTGTATTTTGTTCCCCTTTTCTCTCTTATCCGCTTTCCTTTCTCTCTGATTTTCTTTCTTTTTATCTTTTCTTCTTCTTCTCCTTTTTTAAATTTAATTTAATTTTATTTTTTGTTCAATTAGTTATTTTTTTCCCTCCCTCTCCCAATTTGATTTTGGCATTTCTTTCTTTTCTTTTTCCCTAATATTCTTCTTCCTCTTTCTCTACTTACCCATAATTTGTCTTTCATTGGTGGTCACCTTATTGGTGATTATTAACATCATGAATACATTTCGGTTAAGTGCCTTGTGTGCTGTACCTAGGGGTGTTATAGTTTGTGATTTTGAATCAATGTAGGAGAGAGAACTACATAACCAGACACCTGGAGAAGAAAAACCATGGACAGAAGAAGAAACAGCCTGCATACAACAGAGAGGCTGGTATCACCAGAAAAGGAAGTAAATGAAATACAAGCAGAAATAAGCCTGCCAGAGAAAGAGTTCAGAGAAATGATCATAAGGTGGATGAAAAGAATGGAAGACAAATTCGACATTGTGAGTAAGAGCCAAGAGGAAATGAAGAAGACCCAAGAGGAGATGAAGAAGCAGCAAGAAGAAATGCAGAAGAACCTAGAGGAAGTGCAGAATAATCAAGAAGAAATAAAAATGATATCACTGCTATAAATAACTCAATAGAAAGCATCCAAAGTAGACTAGAAGAAGCAGAGGACCGCATCAGTAAGCTAGAAGACACAGTAGGAAAAAATACCCAAGTACAGCAGCTTCTAGAAAAAAAGTTAAAAAGCAAGAGGAGAGCCTAAGGTAACTTTGGGATAACATGAGACAAAACAACATCCACATAATTGGGGTTCCAGAAAGAGTAGAAACTGAACAAGAATTAGAGAACCTGTTTCAAGAAATGATGACAGAAAATTTCCCCAATATAGGAAAGAAAAAAACCCCACAAATCCAAGAAGCTCACAGAGTCCCATGCAAAATAACCCCAACAAACTGACACCAAGGCACATTATAATTAAATTGGCAAACACCAGAGACAAAGTAAGAATCTTTAAAGCAGCCAGAGAGAAACAGAAAGTTACCTAAAATGGAACCCCCATAAGACTGACTACTGATTTTTCAACAGAAACTCAAAAGGCCAGAAGGGAATGGAATGAGATATACAAAGTCATGCAAAGGAAGGGTCTGAATTCAAGAATACTGTACCCTGCAAGAATCTCAATCAAAATTGAGGGTGAAATCAGAAGCTTCACATACAAAAAAGGACTAAGGGAATATACTACCACCAAACCAGGAATGCAAGAAATGTTAAAGGAACTGCTGTAATAAAAAGAAAGAGGAAGCAAAGAGGGAACTAGGGTTTAAGGACTAAAAATGGCAACAGATAAGTAATTATCAATAATAACTTTAAATGTAAACAAATTAAATGCTCCAATCAATAGACATAGGGTAATCAATTGGATAAGGAAACATGATCCACATATCGGCTGTCTGCAAGAAACCCACCTCAGGTAAAGAGATGCACACAGATTGAGGATGAAGGGATGGAAGATGGTATTTCAGGCAAATGGAAATGAAAAAAAAGCTGTTGTTGCAATACTTATATCTGACAAATTGGATCTCAAAGTGAAGGACATAACAAGAGATAAAGAAGGCCACTTCATAATACTAAAGGGAACAACCCAACAAGAAGAAATAACTCCGGTAAACATATATGCACCAAATATAGGAGCACCTAAATACATTAAAAAAAAAACTCTTGGAGGATATTAAGGGAAAGATTGACAGCAATACAATCATAGTAGGAGACTTTAATACCCCACTGTCACCACTGGACAAATCCTCTAAACAAAAAATCAGGAAAGAAACATCGATCCGAAATGACACACTAGACCAGTTGGAATTAATTGACATCTTCAGAACATTTCACCCCAAAGCCACAGAATATATTTTCTTCTTCAGTGCACATGGATTATTTTCAAAGATAGATCATATGTTGGGTCATAAGAAAAATCTCTTCAAATTCAAGAAGATAGAAATCATATCAAGCATTTCTCAGACCACAGTGCAATAAAAATGGAAATCAACTATAATAAAAACAATAGAAAGAAATCAAACACATGGAGACTAAAGACCATGCTATTAAACAATGACTTGGTAACTAGAGAGATCAAGGAAGAAATAAAAAACATCATGGCAACAAATGACAATGACAACACAACAATTAATATTTATTTGACACAGTGAAAGCAGTCTTGAGAGGGAAGTTCATAGCCCCACAAGCCTAGTGCAAAAAACAGGAAACAAGGGTAATAAATTACCTAACTCTACAACTCTAAGAGCTACAATGAGAGCAACAAGAAAAGAACAGTGTAAATAGAAGGAAGGAAATAGTGAAGATCAGAGTGAAGATAAACAACTTGGAGACAGAAGAAACAATTCAAAAGATCAACAAAACCAAGAGCTGGTTCTTTGAAAGGATAAACAAGATTGATGGACCTCTAGTGAAGCTCACCAAGAAGCAAAGAGAGAAGACCCAAATAAACAAAATGAGAAATGAAAGAGGAGAAATAGCAACAGACCCTGTGGAAATACAAAGGTTTGCTAAAAAATACTATGAACAGCTCTATTCCAACAAACTGGACAACCTGCAAGAAATGGACATTTTCCTAGAAAAATATAACTTTCCAAAATTCAATGAGGAGGAATCTAAACATCTCAATAGTCCAATAACTATGGAAGAAATTGAAGCAGTAATTAAAAATCTTCCAGCAAATTAAAGCCCGGGATCAGATGGCTACACAGGAGAGTTTTACCAAACATTCAAGGAAGAATTAAACCTATCCTCCTCAGACTATTCAAAAACATTCAAGAAGAAGGAACACTTCCAAACACCTTCTATGAAGCCTGCATCACCCTAATACCAAAAACAGATAAACACAACACAATGCAAGAGAATTATAGGCCAATATCTCTCATGAACATAGATGCCAAAATCCCCCACAAAATTCTAGCAAATCCCATCCAGCAGTACATCAGAAAGGTCATACACCATGACCAAGTAGGATTCATACCAGGAATGCAGGGATGGTACAATATCTGCAAATCAATAAACGTGATACATCACATAAACAAATTTAGGGATAAAAATCACATAGTCATATCAATTGATGAAGAAAAAGCATTTGACAAAATCCAGCACTCTTTCTTGATAAAAACTCTCAGCAAAGTGGGAATAGAAGAAGCATACCTCAACATCATAAAAGCCATATATGATAAACCCACAGCTAACATCATACTCAATGGGCAAAAACTAAAACCGTTTCCCCTAAGAACAGGAACAATTCAGGGATGACCACTCTCACCTCTCTTGTTTGACATAGTACTGGAAGAATTAGCCATTGCAATTAGACAAGAAGAAGAAATAAATGGCATCCAAATTGGAAAAGAAGAAGTAAAGTTGCCATTGTTTGCAGATGACATGATATTGTATATAAAAAATCCAAATGACTCCATTCCAAAACTAATTGACTTAATTAATGAATTTGGCAATGTAGCAGGATACAAAATTAATGCTAAGAAGTCTGTGGCATTTCTCTACACTAATAGTGAAATTACAGAAAGAGATACTAAACAGCAATCCCATTTACCATCACTCCAAAAGAATTTAAGATACCTAGGAATAAAGACCTATATGTAGAAAACTACAGGACACTGAAAAAAGAGATAGAGGAAGATGTTAACAGATGGAAGAGCATACCATGCTCATGGATTGGGAGAATCAACATCATTAAAATGTCCATACTACCCCAAGCCATCTACAGATTCAATGCACTACCCATTAAAATACCAACGACATATTTCACAAACCTAGAAAGAATTCTCCATAGATTCATCTTGAACTAAAAAAGATCACGAATAGCCACAGCAATTCTGAGAAAGAAGAATAAAGTAGGTAGGATCTCAATACCCGATTTCAAGCTATAATACAAAGCAATTGTTCTCAAAACAGCCTGGTACTGGCACAAGAACAGACATATAGACCAATGGAATAGAATAGAGAACCCAGATATCCACCCAAACGACTATGCTCAACTAATATTTGACAAAGGAGGCATGAACATTCAATGGAGCCAATATAGCTTCTTCAATAAATGGTGTTGGGAAAATTGGACAGATACATGCAAAAAATGAAACTGGACCACCAACTTACACCAAATACAAAAATAAACTCAAAATGGATACAGGACTTAAACATTAGAAGGGAAACCGTAAAAATACTAGAGGAATCCACAGGCAGCACAATCTCAGACATATGCTGAAGGAACTTCTTCACTGATACTGCTCCAAAGGCAATTGAAGCTAAATAAAAAAACAAATGGGACTACATCAACATAAAAAGCTTTTGCACAGCAAAAGAAACCATCAACAAAACAACAAGAAAGATCACTGTATGGGAGAACATATTTGCAATTGTTATCACTGATAAAGGTTTAATCTCCAAAATTTACAGCCAACTTATACAACTTAATAAAAGGAAGATGAACGATCCAATAAAAAAAAATGGGCAATGGACCTAAATAGAACATTTTCGAAAGATGACAGAAGGAAGGCCAAGAGACAGGTTCAAAGTCACTAATCATCTGAGAGATGCAAAACAAAACGGAATGAGATACCATCTTACACCGGTCAGAATGGCAATCATCAACAAATCAAAAAACAACAAGTGTTGGCGAGGATGCAGAGAAAAAGGAACCCTTGTGCACTGTTGGTGGGAATGCACACTGGTGCAGCCACTGTGGAGAACAGTATGGAGTTTCCACAAAAAAACTAAAAATGAATCTCCCATTTGACCCTGTAATCCCACTCTTAGGAATTTATCCTATGAAATTACAAACACCAATCAGAAAGGATTTATGCACCCCTATGTTCATAGCAGCACAAATTACAATAGCTACAATTTGGAAACAGCCTGGGTGCCCGTCAGCAGATGAGTGGATAAGGAAACTGTGATACATCTATGCAATGGAATTCCACGCTGCCATTAAAAAGAAGGAATTCTTAACGTTTGCAGCAACCTGGTTGGAACTGGAGAACCTTATGCTTAGTGAAATACGCCAGTCAATGAATGAGAAACACCACACGATCTCACTCATTTGTGGATATTAAAGAACATTATATACTGATGAACAAAAGGATAGATACAGAGGCAGTAAAGCTTCAAACAGACTGTGAAATTACAGCAGGAAGATTAAAGTTAGGTGAGTTAGATAAAAGATCAATCAAAGGACTTGTATACATGCATATAAGTTTAACCAATGAACATAGACACCGGAGGGTTGGGTTATGCCTGGGAGGGAGGGGAGGCCATGGGGAGATATGTATAAAAATTTAATTAAATAAAAAAGGCCACCTGCAGTTGATTTCCTGGTAGATTAGTGAACCATTATTGTTACAGAAAACCAGAGAAAAAGCAAGCAATGCTTAGAGAGATTGAGTTTCACTTTATTATTACCTGCGGGCCAAGAGAAAACTGTATTTCGAATTTTGGTCCCCAACATGGAGAAATTTTCCCTATTTATATGTTTTTACCTTCTTTGTCTTCCCAGTACGGGTTATTTCTGGTTGCAAGTTTTTAAAAAGCCCTATGTGCTGCGGCTTTGAGATCTCAACCAAAGGCTTAATTTGGTGCTAACATTGACAACTTTGTCTGGGAGATGTTTATAACCTCTCTTGAGTAGTCTTATTTTTCTTATCATTTAATCAAGCAAGCATTTACAGAAGCCAAAATAACAGGGTTAAAATTTGAAACAGCAGTTTTAATATAATGCATGTTTCAGTTTTACTTTTTGCATGTGTCTGTCTAGTTTTCCCATTTATTGAAGAGACTCTCCTGCCTCCATTGTATGCTCTTGCCTCCTTTGTCAAATATTAATAGAGTATAATGACTGGGTTTTCTGTTCTGTTCCATTGGTCTATATGTCAGTTCTTGAGCCAGTACCAGGCAGTTTTGAGAAGAGTAGCTTTGTAGTATAGTTTAATATCTGGTATTATGATCCCTTCAACTTTGTCCTTCTTTCTCAAGACTGTGGCATCTATTTGGAGTCTTTTTTATTCCATATGATTTTTTGTAGTATTTATTCTAGGACTGTGAAATATGCTGTTGGTATTTTAATGGGGAGTGCATTGAATCTATAGATTGATTTGGGTAGTATGGACATTTTTATGAGTTGATTCTACAAATCCATGAATATGATATATTTTTCCATTTGTTTATATTTTCCTCTATCTCTTTTTATCAATGTCCTGTAGCTTTCTGAATAGAGGTCTTTTACTCCTTAGTTAAGTTTATTCCTAGGTATCTTAATTTTTTGATTAGAATTATTTTTAATTTATCTTTGTAAGAGTTGATTATCCTATATAATAAAAGGGTAATATACAAATCGACCAAACAGCAGAATAAGTAGTTGCTATGATGCCCACTGACCACCAGGGAAAAGCTCAATGCAGGAGCTCCCAGTGTTTCCAGAGGGAGAGTGCTGCTCAGCCATAACCTGGGCTGAAGGCTAGGGAGAGCAGTGGTAGTTGCAGGAACCTGTCCTGCCTCTATGGCAATGTTAAGGATGTACAATTGAGGGCTTAGGCCCACTGCCCCTGGAGCCTAAACCATAGTCCGACATCCCCCAAGAGCTCCCAGACTGCTAAAGGGTGTAGTTCAGGCTGAGAGGAATCCTCCCCACGAGTACACAAAAGGTGTGCACCAGGCTTCTAGTTGGTTTATAAAAAGGTTATCAATTTCTTAATATTACTTTTGTATCCTACTACTTTCCCCAATTCATTTGTTTAATGTAGTATGATTTTGTTGGAGTATATAGGGTTTTCTATGTACAATATCATATCATCTTCAAATAATGATAATCTTATGTCCTCCTTTCTAATTCAGATGCCATTTTTTTTCTTCTGTACTGATTGCTGTGCCTAGGACATAGTATTATGTTGCATAAGAGTGGTGAAAGCAGACATTCCTGTCTTTGTCCCATTTTTAATGTGCAAAAACTTAGTTTTTTCACATTAAGTATGATGCTAATTGTAGGTTTTTATATATGGCCTTTAATATGTTGAAGTTGTTACCTCTCTTCCCACTTTGCTGAGAGTTTTTATCAAAAAAAGCCTGTTGGATTTGGTCAAAAGTTTTTTCTGCATCTATTTATAAACTCACTATTTTTATTTTTTGGTTTCTTTATGTGATGAAAATAAATTGATTGCAAATATTATACAGCTTTGTATACCCAGAAATACATCCCACTTGTTCATGATATATGATCTCTCTAATGCATTTCTGCTTATAATTTGCTAATCTTTTGTTGAGGATTTTAGATACTATGTTCATCAGGATTACTGGCCTGTAATTTTCTTTCTATACCTTTCTCTGGTTTTATAATTAGGGTAATACCAACTTTGTAAAATGAGCTTGGGAATATTCTCTCCTCTCATTTTTTTGAAATAATTTGAGAAGAACAAATTTAATTCTTTTTTTTTCAATGTTTGATAAAACTCTCCTGTAAATCCATTCAGTCCAGGACTTTTGTTCACTGTGATTTTTTTTATTACTGCTTCAATGTTGTTCATTCATATTGGTCTATTCAGGTTTTCTGATCCTTCATGATTGACTTTTGTAAGATTGTATGTTTCTAGGAATTTGTCCATTTTATCCAGGTTTTCCAGTTTGTTGGCAAACAGTTTTTCATAATATTTTCATATAAGTCTATATTTTTGTGGAAACAGTTGTTATATCATGTATTTCATTTATAATTTTATTTATTTGGTTCCCCTATTTATTTCTTGATGAGTCTGGCTTTTATTTATTTATTCTTTTTACTTAATTTTCTTATTCATTTATTTATTTATTTATTTATTTATTTATTTATTTATTTATTTATTTATTATTTTCCCCTATTGCCCTCTCCACGCCCCAGTACATGCCCTCACCCATTTCCCACCCCCCACCTTCTCCCATTGCCCTGTCTCCACTAGCTATGCCTACACACACATGCATACAAGTCCTTCCGTTGATCTCCTATAGGCCCCCTCCCCAACTTTCCCGGCCTTCCCACTGTAGCATCACAGTCCGTTCATTGCTTCTTTGCCTCTGCATCTGCTTCCTCCCCTCCACCCCATGTTTCTTATCTTTAAAAACATCTTCCACCTGTAGGCTAGAAATAAACCCACCAGAGCAAAATAAAAATGAAAGATTCATCAATCTTGTTGATTTTTTCAAAGAACCAGTTCTAGGATTGTTTGATCATCTGTGTTTTTGTTTTAATGTCTATGTCATTTATTTCTGCTCTGATATTTATTATTTATTTTCTTCTACTTTGGTCTTTCCTTGCTGTTCTATTTCTAATTCTTTTAGTTGTAATGTTAGATATTTTATTAGAGTTTTTTCCTGTTTCTTTTTTTGTTTTGTTAATTTTTACCCAAAAATATTTTTCCATTAATTTTTAGAGGAAATAGAAGGGAACAGGAAAGATTCAAAGAGAGAGAGAGAGAAACATCTATATGAGAGAGACACATCAATTGGTTGTTTCCCACAAGTAACCTGACCCCAGCCGGAGGTAGAGCCTATAACCAAGGAACATGCTCTTGACTGGCATCAAACCCATTCCAGTGTCCCTTCAGTCCAAAAGCTAAAGCTCTAACTACTAAGCAAAATTGGCCAGGGCTTTTTATTATTTCTTGAGGTAAGCCTGTAATGCTATAAACTTTCTTCCTAGGACTGCTTTTGCTGTGTCCCATAGATTTGGGGTTGTTGTATATTCATTTTAATTTGCTTCCAGAGAGTTTTTCATTTCTCCCTTTATCTCATTTATAACCCATTCATTGTGTAATAACATGCTATTTAGCCTTCATGTGTTTTCGTTTTTGTGTTTTTCTTATAGTAGTTGATTTCTAGTGTCATGTCATTGTGACCTGAGAAGATGCTTGATATTATTTCAATCATCTTGAACATGTAGATACTGGTTTTGTGTCTAATATAACATCTATCTTTGTGAGTGACCCATGTGCACTTGAGAAGAATGTATTTGCTGCTGCTTTGGTATGAAATGCTCTATAAATATCAAATCCATTATATCTAGTTTCTAATTTGAGGTCTCTGTTTCCTTGTTGATTTTTAATCTGGAAGACCTAACCATTGAGGACATTTGGGTGTTAAAATCCCCTATTATTACTTTATTAGCTTAAATTTCCACCATGAAGTCCACCAACTTTTTAAATTATATTTAATTGCTCCTGTATTAGGTGTATATACTATGATTATAAGTTTTGTATCTCTTACTGGATTGACCACTTTGGCATTATATAATGACCTTCTATGTCTTTGTGTCTCCATGTCTCCTTCTCTCTCAATCTCTCTCCCTCTCCTCTCTCTCTCTCTCTCTCTCTCTCTCTCTCTCTCTCTCTCATCTTTGTATATCTCTCTATCTCTATCTCTATCTCTCTCAATTATTTTCACCCAAGAATATTTTCCCATTGATTTTTTTAAGAAGAGTGAAAAAAAGAGGGAAAGAAAGACATTTGATGTGAGAGAAACATAATTCTTGGCATGATCTTTGACCAGGGCCTGGGGCAGGGAATAGCCTGAAACCAAGGTACATGCCATTGATTGGAATGAAACCCAGACAATTTCAGTTTGCAGGCCAACACTCCATTATCCATTGAGCCAAACTGGCTAAGGCCCTTTTCTCTTTTAATGACTCTGTTTTGAAGTCTATTTTGTCACAAATAAATATTGCTACCTCAGCTTTTTTTTTTTCTCATTTGAATGGAATATCTGTTTCCATCCTTTCATTTTCAACCTGTGTAAACCTTTTGTTTTCAGCTGGATGTCTTGTAGACAGCATATATGTGGGTAGTGTGTTTTGTATGTAATTAGCTACCATATGTCTTTTGACTGGAACAGTTAATTTACATTTAAGGTTATAAATGATGTATACTTAATTATTGCCTTTTTTTGTGCCTATGTTCATATATCTATTTCTTCCACTTCTTAAAGCACCCCCTGTAGCATTTCTTGCAGTGCTAGTTTGGTGGTGCTTAACTCCTTCGGCCTTTTTTTGTTTGGGGATGTTTATAACACCTACTATTTTAAAAGATACACTTGTTGGATGGAGCAGGCTTGGTGATAGTTTCTTGTTTTCATTACCTGAATACTTCATGACAATCCCTTCTGGCTTGAAATGTTTCTGTTGATAAATCCATTGTCAGCCTTATGGGTGCTCCCTTATATGTCACTAACTGGCTTTCTCTTGCTTTCTTTAAAAGTATATCTTTGTCTTTAGCCTTGGACATTTTAATTATGATGTGTCTTGGAGTGGGTATCTTTTGATTTCATCTTGATTGAGATAATCTGTGTTTCCTGAACTTGTGTAACTACTTTTCCTCCAACATTAGGAAAGTTTTCTGTGATTATTTGTTCAAAAAGGTTCTCTATCCTTTGTTCACTTTCTTCTCCTACTGGTATCCTTAATGATGTGGATGTATGCTTATGTTTCATGTTGTCCCAGAGTTCCCCTAAACTATCCTTGTTATTTTTTATTTGTTTTTTGTTTTGTTGCTCTGATTGTTGTTTTTTTTTCTACTTTGTCTTCCAAATTGCTGAAGTATATCCTACACTTCATCCATTCTACTTTTAATTCCTTCCAGTATATTCTTAATTCAGATGTGGTATTCTTTTTTTCTGGATAGTTATTAGTCATAGTTTCTATGTTCTTTTTCATGTTGAAGTAGTCCCTTCTATGTTCCTTGTAGTTATAAGTAAATTGTTTGAGCATCCTTATAACCAGGATTTGGATCTCTGTGTCTGAAATTTGCCTGCCTCCATTTCATGTAGGTATTTTTTCTGAGTATTCTTTCTTTTCTTTCATTTGGGGTTATTTCTTTGTTGACCCACTTTAGCTCTCTCTTGGTATTTGTTTCTATATACTAACTAGAACTTCTATGAATCCCAGTTTCCATGAGAGAGCCTTCTTCAGTAAGTATCCTTTGGCAATGAGGGTTGCAGCCTCCTTGATCTCCTGAGCTAGATGGTTTAGGAATGTACATTGTATGGGTTATGTAAAACCTCCTATTATAATTGGGAGCTGATTATTGTTAGCATGTTCCTGGGTGGAATTGTCCTATGGAAATTAGCTAAGCATGATGGAGTCATCAGGATTAGGAAATGCAAATCCAATCTGCTCTTTGATTCGGGTTCTGTGAGTCCTTGTCCTTTGAGAGGGGATGTAGCTGCCACATCTTAGCTCATCATCACCCCACCAGAGACTGATGGGAAGCACTGAGTGGGCCACAACAGATGTCCCAGTTCTGAGTTGTGCCCTCTTTCCTCTGCAAATCTGCAGCTTAATGAAGGTGCCTGTGGTGTTTGGATGAATAATCAAGACTACTCCTCAGCTTGGGTTGGCACTGGACCTTGGGAGGGGAGAGAACTAATCACCCCCTTCTATCTCTGTAGCTCACTGCCAGAAGCCCTGATGGAGGCCTATGAAGGGGTTTGCTCCAAATGTCTCAGTTCTTAGTTGCATGTCCTTCCCCCTGTAGGACTGCACTTGGAAGGCAGTGCCAGCAGATTTTGGAAATGCAGATACAAGCCTTTGGTTGGAGATTGTGTAGGCTGTGTGGTGCCCTGCTAGAGATCTTGAAGGGAGGTTTACACTCCCCCTAGCTCCACAGCTGCCTACTGCATGAGGCCTTGATCAGGGTACTTTCTGTTGGGAATGGTATCTGCCTAATTTGTGGGATGGGAGAAAAATTGGCTCTTGTTCTCAAACCACTTAGTTTAACGTTCATCTAAAATTCTTTCTATGGTTTTTCCAGGAAAAAAAAAGTGCACTTTAGGTCCCTTTTGGGCGCAGTCAAAAGTCCCTTATAGTTGACTGAAGCTTGGCAGGATGGTGTCACCAGTATTTGGAGAAAATGGTTAGCACTTTCTCTAGCTGGCACTGTAAGAATAGTATTTCTGGACCCTAGAAGATGGCATCCAATGGTTGTGTGGGATGTTGACTCATGACTGGAACCTTAGAAGTCTACCATCCAGATCTCTAGAGCTATGACACCAAGATCTTTTCTTTATCTTTATGGCTTATGTGTATCCTGACTCTCCTTTTTTCTACTGGAGCCCTATGTGAGTGCCCAAGAGTGAATTCTTATGTGTTAGCAATTAAAGAAATCATTCATGATTTAAGCAGACTCCCTCTTTCCAATGCACAAGGTCTCTGCTTATTTTTGCTACCAAATGCTATATAGGTTCTTTTTCTATGCCCTACTGTTCTAAGATTTGGAGGTCCCCACCTGAAATTGAATCTCCACTTTCTCATGGGAGGGGCTTTTGCAGCCACAGTATTTCTCTGGCTTCACAGCCATTGTCCTTGGGTGCAGGGACCCATACTTTCCACATCTCACCCTTCTTATCAGTCTCTTTGTAGCTTCTTTTTGTTAAATCTTGGGATATAACGCTCCTGTTCAAGTGTCCTCTGTTGTTCATTTAGGTTGATTGGTCTAAATTTTAGCTGTAGCTCTGGTTTGTTGGCATAAAGAGGTGTGTGTTGTTTTTACATATTTTCCATCATCTTGAAACCTTGAATACCTTTTATCCATGGCTTATAATTTTCAGTGTATAGTTCTTTCACCTCCTTAATTAAATTTATTACTGGATATTTTATTCCTTTTGGTCGTAATTGTAAATAAGATTTTATTAATGCCTATTCCTGAAGTTATTTTTAAGTGTACAGAAAAAATGATTTTGTATATTGATTTTGTATCTGTTACTTTTACTTAAATCATTAAGTAATTTTAAATGAAATATTTTAGATTTTCTGAATATAATATCATCTGCAAATAGAGACTTTTTTCTTCCTTTTTCATTTGGGTATCATTCATTCATCCATTTATTTCTTGTTTGTTTGTTTGTTGTTGTTGTTTTTGCTTAATTGCTCTGGCTTGGAATTCTAATAATACTTTATTGATTAAAAATGACAAAGGGGGTCATCTTTGTTTCTAATCTTAAAGGAAAATTTTCAACATTTTGCTATTGACTATGACTTTGGGCTTTTCATATATATTTATTATTCTGAGATATGTTGAGAGTTTATGTCTATTAAAATGGATGCTGAATTTTATAAAAGGATTTTTCTGAATTTATTGAGATAATCATATGATATTCTTTATTTTGTTATTGTGATGCATCACATTGGTTAATTTTGAGATTTTTAACTATCCTTGCATTCCTATAATAAATCACACTTGATTATAATGAATGATCTTTGAATATATTATTGAATTTAGTTTGCTGAGAATTTTTGCATCTATATTCATTAGGGATGTTGGCCTATAATGTTCTTTTCTTATAGTTTTCTTGTCAGGTTTTCATATCAGGGTAATATTGACCATGTAAATAAATTTGGAAATGTTACCTCTTCTTTCATATTTTGGAATAATTTGAAAAGAAATGGTGTTAATTCTTCTTTAAAAGTTTATGTAATTCACCAGTGAAGTCATCTGGGCTTTTCTTTGTTAGGTGGTTTTTGATTACTAATTGAATCTCCTTACTAATAATAAGTTTGTTCAAATTTCTATTTCTTCCTAATTTAGTCTTGGCAGGTTGTAAGTTTACTTAACTAAAAATTTGTATCAATTATCTATGTAAATAATAGTATGAGTTATTCCAAAATAAGGCAAAAAGTCATCTAAAAATATGTAAAGTTTTACAAAAAAAGCAATTATCTTTAAAAATGTTACTTCTTCCAGGAAGACTTTCTAAATAATTCAATGGGAACTTGTTTTTCTTTTCTATGAATTATTAAACTCACTGATTATAGTGCTCATTTATTTAACAATCTTGTTTTCTATGATGAATTTTTACAGTCTTACTTTGCTATTTTCTTTATTTACTCATTCAATAAGTATTTACTGAGGAACAGCTATATTTTAGGCACTGTTTTGAGACTGAATGCACAGTAATGAATATAGCATTCATATTGTTAAAAAAGTAAAATTTGGGAAATAAAATTTTGATATACAGCATACTTAAGGGGACCTAAGTCTAATACAGGGATAATACTAAATTGGCACAGCATATCCAATTGTTACCACTCTGTTCACCATAATATGATTCTTGTAGCTGTACAGCATTGAGTCACACTGCCCACACACACAACATCATTGCACAAATAAAAATTTCAGCAATATGAATTCTAGCTAAAAATACAGACAATAAAACAAGTGTAGCATAAGCTATTTTATATAAATAAGCAAAATAACAGGAATCAGGAATATGAGTAGGGAAAATAGGTCAGGTTGTATTAGTTGTGTGTCAACTCAAACTATTGATTATCTTTTTATTATTTAAACTAGTAGCCCATGAATTCATGTGGCAGTATCTCTCAGCAGGGCCTGGCCACTCCATGCCAACTGCCTAAGGCTCTCCATGGCCCAGAATCCCATCTTCGGCCAGGTGCAGAACATTTGCCTCATTGCCACAACAATGAATTAAGCATTCTGCCAGGCTGCTCATGCTGCCCACTCTCAGCAACCATCCCTCCCAGAACTGGGAACTCCAGTGGGGCTGAGAGGACTTGGGTGCCACCATCTTATGGCTATGGGCACCACCATCTTTGTGATGGAGTGATGGTCAACTTGCATATAAAACTTTTATTAGATAGTATTATATGTATTTACCCTTTTCTCATGTACTTACCATTGCAAATGAGTCTTAGAAGTTATTTCAACATTTTCTAAAGGAAACATACTTTAAGTCTTTGTAAAGTCACTGATCCTGGAAGCAGTTACTAAGTGTTTGACTTGTTACCTTAAAACAGTAACATTAGTAAATGTTACCTCCAATTTACTAATATTCAAGAGTAAAACACATCCTTCCTACACTCTAACTACAGGCATGCAATCCCTAGAAGATATTATCTAAGACTACTGTTTTTTGCTTGGCTGTTTTTTTGCTATATTGACACATTATTCTCTTCAGATATTGAAAAATATTAAATTAATGGTAACATGAGATTTTTGTGGGATTTATTTTCTAAATATTTTGTTACAGAAAACCACAGAAAAACCAAACCATGCTTAGAGAAAGAGAGTTACATTTTATTATTAAATTCTGTGCAAACCCAGATAAAAATTTGTCTTTCAAATTCTGGGCCCCCCACATAGAGGATGCTTTTTCTATTTATACTTTTTCTAGCTCTTTTGTCTCCCAAATTTGGAATAAGACTTGCAGGCCTTCTGAGAAAGAAAGCGTGCCTGCTGGGAAGGGGCCATGAGACCATATACTAAGGACTGGCCTGATGTCAGCACTGACAACTCTATCTGGGGCATAGTTTATGGCCTGTCAGGAATGGAAGTAATATTATTTTCCTTATTATTTAAGCAAACAAGTGTTTACAAAAGCCAAAACAGCAGGGTTAAAATTTTAAACAGCAACTTTTAGGTAAATGGGATGCTTCAGTTTAAGTGACCTTAAAGTAATGAAATGTTTCTAATTTTCCCCCTCTTCCCCCCTTATTTCCCCCCTTTCCTGAAAAAATTAGGGGGGGGGGGAGTCTGGACTGTCATAAAAAGGGAGGAGTGTTTGAAAACAAAGGGGAGCCATGAAAGACAGAGGTCTGGGGCGGGCATGAGTGCAAATGGATTCACAGAGGGCTGACTGCTGATTATGCCGCTGGCATTCTCTAGCGAGAGGGAGACAGAATCTCTCAACTATGTTGTAATCTACTTCCAACTGCACTGAACCCCAGTTTTGGGAGAGACCCTGGGAATCTAGACTCATATAGGTCCCCAGAGCGCACAGAAATTCAGGGAATCCAGAAAGGCAGAGATCTAGAGGTGCACAAACACAAGTGCCCACAGAGAGGGCTGCAGTGATTACCAAGGGACACTGAGTCCCAGGGGCTTCTCTATAGGGGAGGGCTTATGGGAATCCAAGGCTGTCTGCTCAGTCCTGAAATGCCATCCCATCCAAGGCTTTTGCAATTTTGCAAGTCTTGTATCAGAAGGCTGACTCCAGCAGAGAATTTTTCCCAGCATAGACACAGGTGATCCTCACCACCAATTGGCTTGGAGGTCAATCGCCCCCCACTGATACCAACATCAAGACTTAACTACAACAAGGCTGTACACACAATCCACAAAGGGGTGCACCAGAGAGTCCACCTCAGGTAACTGGGGAGGTGGAGCTAATGGCCCATATAGGACACTTAACACACAAAGCTACTCTACCAACTCAGGGAAGCAGCAAAAATGCAGAGACAAAGGAAAAGATCACAAACGAAAGAAATGGAGGAAAACAAAAGACTGGATATAGAGTTCAAAACCATGGTTTTAAAGTTTTTCAAGAATTTCCTAGAAAAGATGGATAAATTTAGCGAGACCCAAGAGTAGATGAAAAAGGACTAACTAGAGATGAAAAAGGACCAACTAGAAATTAAAAATACACTGACTGAAATTTAAAAAAATATTATACAGAGACATAAGAGCAGATTAGAGGAAGGCAAGAATCAAGTCAAAGATTTGAAATAAAAAGAAGCAGAAAACACTCAACTGGGAAAGCAAAAAGAAAAAAAGAATCCAATAAGCCATGAGAGTGGTGAGAAATATTCAAAGCAATGAATAGTAAGAACCTACAACCAAGACTATTCTACCCAGCAAAGCTATCATTCAAAATTGAAGGTTAGATAAAAAGCTTCACAGATAAGAAAAATCTGAAGGAGTTCATCAACACCAAACCAGTATTATGTGAAATACTGAAAGGTACTCTTTAAGAAGAGGAAGAAGAAAAAGGTAAAGATAAAAATTATGAACAACAAATATATATCTATCAACAAGTGAATCTAAAAATCAAGTGAATTGAAAATCTGAATAGAATAAAGTGGTGAATATAATAGAATCAGGGGCATAGAAAGGGAGTGGAATGATAAGTCTAAGGGGGAAAGGTGTGAGGGGGTGCAGGGAGACACTGGACAAAAATCATACAACTATGGATGAGGACAATGATGGGGGAGGTAGGGCAGAGCGGGGGTGGGGACCAGGTAGAGGGGAGCTACATGGAGAAAAAAGAGGAACAGTAGTAATAATCTGAACAATAAAGATTTATTAAATCAAAATAAGAGTCTAACAACATGGTGATTATATAATTGGATGTAGCAAATGAACAGTGTAATCCTCCTTGCTAACAGATAATACTATTATGGCCTTGACTTCTTTGCATTTTCTGATTGACAGCTTTTTGGTCTCCCATGAATATTTGTAATAATCATATGGAAAATCATTACAAAAGATTCATATTAAAATGAGAGACTACCTAATTTCCTGTGTCTTAGTTTAGTTTGGAACAAGCCTGAACCCATTCTGTAAACCAAACTAGCAGGCAATACTAAAATAGCCCCTCAACACAAGTGTTTGTCTTGCTCCCATTCTTTCCCTTTCCCAGGGGCTTCCCACCTACTGCAATGGTTACACAGTGGTAAAAAAAAAGGAAGGGGTAAAAGCAGGGAACCACATGGAGGCATCAACATCTAGTCTCCATTCCTTTGCCCCCAGTCTGGCAACTGTCACCTCCTCTCCCAACCCCTTCAGGATTGGGCCTTAACCAGCAGTCATACATTCCCCCAGGGGTTCCAGATTGTGAGAGCATACAGGCTGAACTGAGGAACATCCTCCTGTGCACAAATGTCATACACCAGGATTCTAGTCTTATATAAGAGAACATTTTTTTTTAACTAAAAAAATCATTTGGATTGCTACAGTTTTGGGACTAGTATTTTTTGTTTGAGAATTTAATTTAGGATTCTACATATTTATGAGGTGGGCCAGTTAATAATGAGGGTTGTTTTCAAAAGATGGAGTTACATATGTGTTGATATATATGTGATTTGTATGTATGCTATTTTTTATATTGAAAGCAAGCTTCAAAACTTCATATATCAAATTTTCTGAAGGTATTAACACATAGATATTTTTATGTTTAAAAATATCAAATTTCACCAAGATCGGTTTGGCTCAGTGGATAGAGCGTCGGCTTGCGGACTGAAAGGTCCCAGGTTCGATTCCGGTTGGGGGAATGTACCTTGCTTGTGGGCACATCTCCACTGTGAGGTGTGAAGGAGGCGGCTGATCGATGTCTCTCTTTCATCGATGTTTCTGACTTTCTATCTCTCTCCCTTCCTCTCTGTAAAAAATCAATAAAAAAATAAATAAATAAATAATTTAAAAAATCTAAAAAAATATATCAAATTTCATGCCATAAAAAGGAGCATTTGTGGAAAGTTTTAATTCATTACTTTATTTTGAAAAAAAAAGGTGCTGCTGAAAATTATCGTATACTTCAGAAAACTTATGGTGAACATGCTCCATCTCAAGATACTTATGAACACTGGTTTAAATGCTTTAAAAGTGATTATTTCTATGTGAAATGTCAACAGAAAAAGTTTGAAGCACAAAAATTATAAGCATTATTAGATGAAGATGAAACTCAAAAACAACTTGCAGAAAGACTAAACATTGCTCAGCAAACAATTTCTGATCATTTACAAGCAATGGGGAAATGTTTAAAGGAAGGAAAATGGGTGCCACATCAACTGAATGAAAGACAAGTGGAAAACCCAAAAGTCATCAGTAAAATGTTGCTTCAACAGCATGAAATAAATTCTTTTTTTTTTTTGCATTGAATTGTGACTGGGGATGAAAAGTGGATTTATTTTGAGAATCCTAAATGCACAGAATCATGGGTTGATCCAGGTCAACCATCAACATTGACTACAAGGCCAAATAGTGTTGGAAAGAAGACAATGTTCTGCATTTGGTGGGATCAGGAAGGTGAGGTGTATTATGAGCTTCTAAATCCAGGTGAAACCATTAATACTGTGTCCACTACCGACAACAAATAATCAATTTGAACCTCACTTTGATTACGAAATGTCCAGAATGTGCCAGAAGACACAGCAAAGTAATTTTGCTTCATGGTAATGCACCATCACACACTTTAAAACCAGTTAAAGACACATTAAATATATTTTCTGGGAAGTATTAACCCACTCACCATATTCATCAGACCTTGTTCCTTCAGATTACCACTTTTTCTGAGGATGGCACATGCACTTTCTGAGCAGCACTTCAAAACGTACAAATAAGTGGAAAATTGGGTCTCTGAATGGTTTGCCTCAAAACAAGAAAAGTTCTATTGGGATGGTATCCACATATTACCTGAAAGATGGGGGAAATATGTAACTAATGATGGACACTACTTTGAATAAAGCACTTTTGATGTTTCTCTTGAAATTATTGTGTTTTCTTTGGTTATAAAATCCACATTATTAACTGGTACACTTGATATTTCATGCAAATGGAAAGGGAAAACACATTGGAGTAGCAATACTCATATCAGACAAAATAGAATGCAAAACAAAGGCCATAATAAGAGACAAAGAAAGCCATTTCATAAAAATAAACAAAATGATTCAAGAAGAAAAGATAACCCTTGTAAACACATATGTACCCAAAATAGGAGCACCCAAGTGCATTAAAATACACTTTCAAGGGAGAGACTGACAGCAATACAGTCATTGTGGGGCACTTTAACACCCATTGACATTACTGGATAGAACTTCCAGACAAATAAATTGACAAGGAAACAAAGGCCTAAATGACACACTAGATCAGATGGATGCAATCAATATTTACAGAACATTTTACCCTATATTAACAGAATATACATTCTTCTTAAGTGCACATAAGACATTCTCAAAGATAGATCACATGTTAGTGCACAAAATAAGTCTATACAAATTAAAGAACATTGATATGATCTTCTTGGATCACAGTGGCATGAAGTTAGAAATCAATTACAATAAAAATATTCAAAAACACTAAAATACATGGAGGATAAATAGTATGTTATTAAATGATGAATGAGTTACCAATGAGATCAAGTGAGAATTAAAAAACTCCCTGACAAAAAACGAAAATGAACACTAAGCCACCCAAAACCTATCGGACACGAAAAAAGCAGTCCTGAGAGAGAAGTTCTTAGTACTACATGTCTACCTCAAGAAACAAGACAAAGGACTAATAAAATATTTAACCCTAAAGTTAGAAACAGAAAAGCAACAAAAGCCAAGAACAGGTGGAAGGAAGGAAATGATAATGATTAAAGCAGAAATGAATGATACAGATACTAAAACAACAACAAAAACATTACAAAAGATCAATAATTCCAAGAGCTAGTTCTTTCAAAGGATAAACAAGATTGATGAACCCCTAGCTAGACATATCAAGAAAAAAAAAGAGAGAACCCAAATATATAAAATCAGAAATGAAAGAAACAATAGAACAATGAGTACCACATAAATTCAAAGGAATATAAGCAAACACTATGAACAATTATATGCCAACAAACTAGAAAACCTGGGAAAAAATGACAAATTCTAAAAATATATAATCAGACAAAACAAAATCAGGAAGAATAAGAAAACTTGAGCAGGCCATTACAACTGAGAAATTGAAGCAGTCATTAAAAAACTTCCAGCAAACAAAAGTCCTAGACCTGATGGAATTACAGATAAAATTTTACCAAACATTCAAAGAAGAACTAACACCTATCCTCCTCAAACTTTTCCAAAAAATTCCAGAGAAAGTAACACTTTCAACCTCTTTTTACAAAGCCAGCATAATCCTAATTTCAATGCTAGATAAGATACTAAAAAGAAAGTAATTTACATCTCAGTATCCCTGATGAACACAGATATTAAAATCCTCCACAAAATATTAACTAATTGGATCTAGCAATATATTAAAAAGATCATATACCATGATCAAGTGAAATTTATTTCAGAGATACAAAGCTGGTACAATATTAGAAAACCAATAAATGTGATATATCACATAAAAAATGGAAATATAAAAACCACATGATCATATCAATAGATGCAGAAAAAACATTTCATAAAACCCAGCACACTTTTTTGATAAACACTCATTAAAGTGGGAATAGAGGGATCATACCTCAGCATAATAAAGACCATATATGGCAAACAATACTCAAAGGGCAAGAAATAAAGTATTTCCCTTAAGAATAGGAACAAGACAGGGATTTCTGCTTTCATCACTCTTGTTCAACACTAGAGGCCTGGTGCATGGGTGGGGGGTGTCCTTCAGCTAGCCTGTTTTGCCCAAATTACTCTCCCCTGTGGGCCTGGATTGGGCCTAATGAGCAGTTTAACATGCCTCTCACAATCCCTCTCACAATCCAGAACTGCTCAGCTGACTGCCTTACTGATTGCCTTAAACTGCTTCTGCCTGCCAGCCTGATCACCCCCTAACCACTTCCCTGCCAGCCTGGTTGATGCCTAACTGCTTCCATGCCAGCCTGTTTCCCCTAACTGCCCTCCCCTGCAGGCCTGGTCATCCCTAATTGTCTCCCCTGGCAGGCTTGGGCCACCCCAATTCCCCTTCCCTGCAGGCCTGGTCACCCCCAACTTCCCTCTTCTGCCAGCCTGGTCACCTCTAACTGCCCTCCCCTGCAGGCTTGATCACCCTCAACTGCCCTCCCTTGTTAGCCATCTTGTGGTGGCCATCTTTTGTCCACTTGTCGGCAGAATCTTTTGATCACATGGAGGCAGTCATCTTGTGTGGTGGAGTGATTGTCAATCTACATATTACTCTTTTATTAGGTAGGATAGAGGCCTGGTGCATGGGTGGGGGACAGCTGGTTTGCCCTAAAGGGTGTCCTGCTACAGGGTGGATGTTCCCTTGGGGCATGAGGTGGCCTTGGTGAGGTGGTGTGATGATTTGCAGGCTGGCCATGCCCCCAAGCAACCCAAGCAGAGGTCCTGGCATCTGAGATTTATTTATCTTATACAATTGAAACTTTGTAGCCTGGAGCGAAGCCAAGCCTTCTGCTTGCAAAGCCATTGAAACTTGGTTGCCTTAAGCACCAGCAAGGGTGTGCAGAAAGCTTGGCTTCCTCCATTGTCAGGGGCAACTCAAGCCTCCCTCCTTCTCTCTCTGTGTCTGTAGCCATTTTGGTTGGGTTAATTTGCATTATAGCTATGATTGGATGGCGGGCATGGTTTGTGGGTGTAGCCACAGTACAGTCAATTTGCATATCACTCTTTTATTAGATAGGATAGTACTGGAAGTCCTAGCCACAGCAACCAGACAAGAAAAGGAAATAAAATGCATCCAAATTGGAAAGGAGGAAGTAAAACTGTCATTAGTCACATAATGACATAATATTATTCATAGAAAACCCTAAAGACTCCATCAGGAAACCACTAGACTTAATAAATGAATTAAGCAAGGTTTCAGGATACAAAATCAAGATCCATAAATCAATGGCATTTTTATACACCAATAATGAACTTTTAGAAAGAGAAACTAAAACTAAAAAAGCAATTCCTTTACCATTGCAACAACAACAAAAATATACCTAGGAGTAAATTTAAACTAAGGAGGTAAAAGACCTATATTTGTAAAATTATCAGACATTGAAAAAATAAATAAAGGAAGAATTAATACAAGCAAATGGAAGTGTAGACCATGTTCATGGATTGGAAGAATTGATATCATTGAAATGTCTATATCACCCAAAGCTATCTACATATTCAAACAATTGCTATTAAAATACCAATGGCATACTTCACAAAGCTGGAAAAAAATACTCCAAAATTTATATGGAACAATAAAGGACCT
The DNA here is from genome assembly GCA_011751065.1 of Lasiurus cinereus. NCBI lineage: Eukaryota > Metazoa > Chordata > Mammalia > Chiroptera > Vespertilionidae > Lasiurus > Lasiurus cinereus. The sequence continues at coordinate 56,415,808 of JAAGEH010000286.1, read as the reverse complement.
CAAATATCTGCAGCAGTATTGAGAAAGAAGAACTAAGTAGGAGGGATCACAATACTGAATATCAAACTATGCTACAAAGTCTTTATAACCAAAACAGCTTAGTTCTGGCATACAACAGACATATAGACCAATGCACCAGAACAGAGAACCTAGAAATTAACTCAGACCATTTGGACAATTAATATTTGACAAAGAAGGCAAAAACATACAATGGAATAAAGTCAGCCTTTTCAACAAATGGTTCTGGGAAAAGTGGACAGACATATGCAAAAAAGAAAATAAACTAGATCACCAACTTATATCATACACAAGAATAAACTCAAGATGGGTAAAAGACTAAAATGTAAGGCATAACAACACAAAAAGTTAGAAGATAACATAGGCAGCAAAATATCAGACATCTCAAGTAGCAATATATTTATGGATACATCTTCTACTGCAAAGGAAACTAAGAAAAAAATAGGACTACATCAAAATAAAAAGATCTTCACAGCAAAAGAAACCACCATCAAATTGAAAATGGGATCCACTAAATGGGAGAACATTTTGTCAATGGTACATCTGATAAGGGGTTAATATCTAACATATATCAAGAACTGATACAATTTAACAAAAGGAAGACAAACAATCCAATTAAAAAATGAGCATAAGCCATGAATAGATATTTCTTCAAAGAGGATATACAAATGGCCAAGAGACACCTGAAAAAAATGCTCAGTTATTAATAATCAGAGAAATTCACATTAAAACCACAATGATATATGCTTACATCTGACAGAATGCCTATTATCAATAAATCAACAAATAACAAGTGTTGGCAAGGATGTGGAGAAAAGAAAATACTAGTTCACTGCTGGGTGGAATTCCTATTAGTATAGCCACAATGGAAAACTGCATCAAATTTCCTCAAAAAATTAAAAATGGAACTCCCATTTGAGCCAGTGATCTCACTCTGAGAATATATCCTGAAAACCATACACCAGAGGAGAAAAAATGGCATCAAATAGACTAGACATGTCCTGAGCCTTGTTCTGGAGTAGATAGTATAAACAACTGAAATGAATAACATCCTACCTGAATTGGTGAAGGACACTCAGCTGGTGAGACAGTTTGCAGCCAGGAAGGGAATAGGATCCCTGGAAAAAGGAGCAGCAGCTGTGTAAGTGGACCCCTCCTCCATCTGAGGAGCAACAATGACGTGAAGAACCCAACCCATCCAAGGCACAGCAGATACAAGAATAGCCTGCCCACAATTTAGGAGTGGCATCCCCATGCAGCTTTTCTCCATCTGAGGAGCAGCAGCTGTGCTCAGCCTGGACACTGCACTAGTCTGAGGAGCAGCATCTGCACCAGCAACCTGCTCCTGTCTAAGTAACAGCAGCCACCCAAGCAGACCACTCACATCCATGTTAGTCCTGCACAGCCTGCACTGGTCTGAGAAGCAGCAGCCACATCTGCAACTCACTCCCACCCAAGGAAAGCATCTGCACAAGCAGCTCATGACCTGTCCAAAGAGCAGCAGCTGTGTGAGCAGCACACATCTGTACGAGGAACAGCAGCGCTGTGAGCAGCCTGCCCCTTATTGAGGAGCAGCAGCCACATAAGCAGACTGCTCATATCCAAGGAGCAGCGATCCTGTGCAGCCTGCAATGGTCTGATGAGCAACAGCCCCACAGAGCCTGCACATATCTGATGAGCAGCAACTGGATGAATGACCCACCCCCATCTGAGGAGCAGCAGCCGCATGTGCAGCTCACTCCTACCTGAGGAGCAGAAGCCACACAAGCAGCCTTCTCCTCATCTGAGGAGTATCAATTGCACAAGGAGCCTGCATCCTTATGAGAAGCACCAGCCCAGCAAGAAAACTGCCCCTGTATAAGAAGTGGCAGTCTCATGAGCAGCCTGCCCCATCTGAGGGACAGCAGCAGCATGCATCCAGCCCCAATCTAAAAAGCAACAGCCTTGTGAGCAGTCTGCCCCTATCCAAGAAGCAGCAGCCACATGAGCAGACCACCCCCATCCAAGGAACAGCAACTGTGCCAGCAGCCTCCCCCAACAGCCAGAGGAGACAACACTCCCGTGAACAGCACCAACCAGAGAAGCCACTGCCAACTGAGGAGAAGCCATCTCAGTGAGTGCCTGAGGAGTAACTGGAGCCCAAGGAGCCACTACTACTCAAGGAGAAGCCCTGCATGACTTGACATTTAGATCAAATGGTGAGACCAAAAATGGGTAAACAAAAACAAAAAAAGAAAGGATGAATTACCAGAAAAGCAGGGAAGTGAAATATAGGCAAGTAATATGTCAGAAAAAGAATTCAGAATAAGGGTCATAAAATTCATAAACTGGATGGAGGAAAAAAATCAACAACTATGTAAGAATCAAGAAGAAATGAAGAGTGATATAGCTGTAATAAAAAATACCATGGAAAGTTTCAACAGTAGATTAGGAGAATCAGAGGACCAAAATAGTGAATTAGACAACAGGAAAGCAAAACACACCCAAACTAACTGCAATTGGAGAAAAAAAATTAAAACACAGGAAGAAAGCCTAAGTAAGGAGCTATGGGACAGCAGGAAAAGAAGTAACATATGAATAATAGGGGTGTCAGAATAACAGGGAGAGGAACAAAAGGTAGAAAACCTATTTGAATAAATAATATCAGAAAAGTTCCCTGATATAGGGGAGAAAAAGGTCACACAAGCACAGAGAGTCCCAAATATGATGAATTCAAAAAGATCCACAACAAGACACAACATAATTAAGATGGAAAATGTTCAGGACAAATCGAGAATCTTAAAGATTGCAAGAGAGAGACAGAAAATTACATACAAGGGAGTTCCCATTAGATTATCAAATGAAACACATCAGGACAGAAAAAAGTGGAAGGAAACTTACAAAGTGATGCAAACCAAGGGACTGAATCCAAGAATACTCAATACAGCAAAGCTATCATTAAAATTTTAAGGGGAGCCAAAACTGGTTTGGCTCAGTAGATAGAGCAATAGCCTGTGGACTGAACGTTCCCAGGTTTGATTCCAGTCAAGGGCATGTATCTTGGTTGCGGGCACATCCCCAGAGTGGGGCATGCAGGAGGAGGCTGATTGATGTCTCTCTCTCATTGATATTTCTAACTCTCTATTCCTCTCCCTTCCTCTCTGTAAAAAATCAATAAAATATATTAAAAAGAAAATTGAAGAGGAAAAAAAGGAGGTTCACTGACAAAAAAGGCTAAGGGAATTTATCATTACCAAGCCAGCAATGCAAGTAATGTTAAAGGGAATGGTGTAAAAAAAAAGAAGAAATAAGAGAATCCAAGATGGTGGCATAGGTAAACACCTACACTGCTGCCTCACACAACAACTTCAAAACTACAAATAAAGACAGAACAAACATCATCCAGAACCACAGGAAAGCTGGCTGAGAGGAAATTCTACAACTAGAAGGAAAGAGAGGGGCTCACAGAGATCTAGAGGAGCTGCAAAAAGCTGAGATATGGAGATGCGCATGTGGAGAGAGCGGGTGACAGAGTATCTGGCTGGCTTTCTCTGGCAGGAGGGAGACAGAGACTCCCAACTGCATTGAACCCCTTATCCTACAATACTAATCCCCAGGTCCAGTTGAAACTCATTTGGGGGTTGTTTGGACTGTAAAAAGGGAAAAGTGCATGGAAGTTTAGGGGAGTCGCAAAAGGGCAGAAGTATGGTGGCGTGCACAGTACTGCGCACAGAAGACAGACTGCTGATTGTGCTGCTGGCTTTCACAAGTGGGTGGGAGACAAAGCCTCCCAACTGCACCACTTCTAACTCCACTAAACCCCAGTTTGGGGTGAAACCCTGGGGACCCAGATTCATATGGTCCCAGAGTTCAGGGGAGCTGGAAAGGCAGCAGTCTAGAGGCAGCAAAATCTCAGACATATGCCGAAGCAATTTCTTCACTGATACTGCTCCTAGAGCAATGGAAAATAATGAGAAAATAAACAAACGGGGCTACATCAAAATAAAAAGCTTTTTCACAGCAAAAGAAACCATCAACAAAACAACAAGAAAGCCCACTGCATGGGAGAATATATTTGCCAATGTTATCACCAATAAGGGTTTAATATTCAGCATATATAAGCAACTCATACAACTTAACAAAAGGAAGATAAACAATCCAATAAAAAAATGGACAATGGACCTAAATAGATACTTTTCTAAAGAAGACAGAAGGAAGGCCAAGTGACATATTATAACATGCTCAAAGTTACTAATCATCTAAGAGATGCAAAATAAAATGATAATGTGGTACCTTCTCACACCTGTCAGAATGGCTGTCATCAACGAATTGACAAATGACAAGTGCTGGGCTGGTAAGGATGCGGAGAAAAAGGAACCCTAATGCACTCCTGGTGAGAATGCAGGCTGGCGCAGCCACTGTGGAGAACAATATGGATTTTCCTCACAAAACTAAAAATGGAACTCCCATTTGACTCAGCAATCACACTTCTAGGAATATATCCCAATAAATTAGAAAAACCAGTTAAAAAGGATATATGCACCTCTATGTTCATAGTAGCACAATTCACAATAGCTAAGATTTATAATCAGCCTAAGTGTCCATCAGCAGATGAGTGGATTCCAAAACTATGGCACATATACACAATGGAATATTACACTGTGGTTAAAAAAAAAGGTGTTCTTACCATTTGTAGCCTTAAGCAGAGCCCAGGGCTGGCCAGGGAGGGCAGGAAGTTTGGCTTCCTATATGCTAAGTGAAATAAGCCCATTAGAGAAAGATAAATATGACATTATCTCACCCAGTTATTGAATACTAGAGGCCCTGTGCACAAAATTCATGCACAGGGCTGGTGTCCCTCATCCCAGCCTCCACATATTCCAGTCTGGGACCCCTTGAATGATGTTTGACTGTCTGTTTACAGAATTGGGCCATGGGGGTCTGGTGCTGAGGGCTGTTTGCTGGCTGGCCACATCAACTTCAGGGTGGGGAGTCCTGCTAGGGTGCCTGGCCAGCCTAGGTTGAGGGATTGTTTTCAGGCTGGCCACAGTCCCTTCAGGGTGAGAGTACCTTCTGGAGTGCCTGGCCAGTTTGGGTGAGTTGCTAATGGCTCTTTGCATTCTGGCCACACCCCTGGCAACCCAAACTGCCAGCCCCTCCTTTTATTTTTTTTCCAGCACCTCCTTGAGCAGAGACCAGGGCCAGCTGAAAGCAAGTATCTAGGATGTATTTGTCTTCTATAATTGAAACTTTGTAGTCTTAAGCAGAGCCCAGGGCTGGCCAGGGAGTGCAGGAAGTGTGGTTTCCTCTATCACCAGGGGTAACCCAAGCCTCCTGCTCACTCCAGCTTTGTGGTTGCTACCATCTTTCTTAGGTTAATTTGCATACTCACTCCTGATTGGATGGTGTGTGTAGCAGAAAGATGGTCAATTTGCATGTTTCTCTTTTATTAATTTAGATAATGAACAACATAAACTGATGAACAAAAAGAGATCCAGAGACAGAGAGACATCTATCAGACCATCAAACCTCAGAGGGAAGGTAGGGAAGAGTGGGGGTAAGATCAACCAAAGGATTTGTATTCAATGCATATAAGCCTAACCAATGGACACAAACAACAGGGGGGTGAGGGCATGAGTGGGGGGAATGTGGGGATAAGGACACATATGTAACACCTTAATCAATAAATAAATTTAAAACACACACACACACACACACACACACACACACACCAATAAGAAAGCATATATGCGCCTATATGTTTGTAACAGTGTTATTTACAATAGCTAAGATTTGGAAAAAGCCCAAGTGCCCATCAGTAGACGGAAGGATAAAAACAAACAAAAAAACTGTGGGACATTTACACTATGGAATACTATGTAGCTATAAAAAAGAGGAGTACCTTACCTTTGGGGATAGCATGGATGGACCTGGAAAATATTATGCTAAGTGAAATAAAATAAACTAAAAAAGAAAAATATTAGATAATCTCACTAATTTGTAGAATCTAATGAAAAAATGAACTGACCAACAAAATAAGACCCAAGGCAGGTAGACATGAAACAGACTGACATAACTAACTTCAATATGGTGCTAGGGGGACAAAAAGAGATAAACCAAACTTATATGCATAGCTCATGGACATTGGCAATAGAATAGTGAAGACCTGGTAGATGGGTGGGTAGGAGCTAGAGGGTGGGAGGACAGAGGGGGAAAATGGGAGATATCTGTAATACTATCAACAATAAAAATACGGGAGATATCTGTAATACTATCAACAATAAAAATACATTTAAAAATGAAAAAAAAAGAACTTATGGGGTATAAGAATGAACCTGAAAAAGAATACATAACTGCTTCTTATCTCTTAGGTTTCATCTACGTACTTCTATTGTCATTGTAAATCCTCTCTATTCGCTGTATTTCATGTTCCTTGAACATGTCAGCAATTCCTCCACATGGAACATCCCCAATATGTCAACATTATTCCCCTTTTCATCTCCTTGGTGTTTTACCTGTCATTTTCACTGATAGGTTTTCCCTAGCTTCTCTAACTAAAAGTGCAACCCCTCCCCACCCAATATGCCCAATACTAGATTGACCCCATTATTTCCAAAACAGGCACAATTAATTAAAGGGCACACTATTAATCATTAATCTGGACCAGGGTCATAACCCAGAGCTGTCAGCATCTAACAACATTTTAATTTAATAATGTGGATAATTATCTGCTCTTCCACCTCTGGATACCAATTCATTCAGGGAAGTAATTTTTTGCTTTGGCTAATAATAGATGCTCAATAAATATGTTAAATGGGTACATTATTATATCAGTGTAAATGATTTGACAATGATATTTTTATTTGTGTCATCAAATCCCCTGCTTCTCTCATCAGTGTGAACATCATTCATACTCTTAAAATGTCTGTTTGCAAAAAGTCTTAAATGCACACATGCATTTATGGAGTCAAACAAAAAATAAGTTAGGAGGATACATAGCAATTAGAGCAAAGGAGTATATGCACTTTGTAAATAAATCTCAGTGCAGGTTTTGTTTGCTTGTTTTATGGATTGTTTGTTTGTTTAAAAAATTCATGGCAAAAAAGGAAGGTCACTAAAAAACAACAACATCACCACCAAAAATACTGGCAAATTTTCTTTAGAAAATCCTAAAGCTTCTTATCAATTGAAGACAACTTGCCCAATTGTGAGGAAAATATGAAGTGTTACAAAAATAATTCTTGGATATCTCTTAAAAGAAGATAAATAATTGGATAATAGGAGGACAGAGACATTATGATGAGGAAAGAAAAACCATCTCTGGCCCTGTATTAATTTAGCTTGTGACCCCTTCTTATCCAGCTTCCTCCCACCATAGCACCTGTCCACAATGAACCACTGCTATTTCATGTAGAGGAATAAAGTGTGAAAATGACAAATCCTACATCAGCATAACTATAGGTCATTCAGAGATACAGAACACATTTATATAAAATTGAATCAAGGTAAATAAAGTAAAAAAGCAAAGGTTAATTTATAATATGGAAAGATTAATGTTGGCACATAAAAAAACAAACAAAAACAATAATTGTTTTAAAAATGGTGATGTGAAAAGGTCCAGTTTCCAAAATGTTTTCTTGATATTCCTATATTAGTGATATCTATCATGATTTCAAGACAGAAATGGGAGGAATGCTAGATTCTGTTCTCCCTCTCACTTTCTGTTGCTGCATTGCTTTGACCTGAGCACCACTCCTCAGTTAAGCATTCTTTAAGTTTTTCTAAACTCACACCTTCCTTATTTACACTGTTATTTTTCTGTATATATATTTATGTGAATGTTTCAAATCCCATCATGTCTTAGCTAGCCTAATTAAATAGTCTTCTTCCAGTCTCATTTTGTCATCTTACACCCAATTCTTGCCAAATATTACCAGAGTGAATTATTTAAAGGGCAAATCTGATCTTTTTACTATCATATTGAAATTATTCAGGCATCCCTCTACAGCCCTGTGGTTAATGTAAAAAAATCCTTAATCTATCCTCATTCCTAATGGTAGTGGTTCCTAGCTCTTCAGAATTTCCCAGTCTTCTCTACTCATTTATAAATATTTACATTTGAGGAACTTTCCTAGAAGCCTGTACAAGGTATGGGGAAAGTCTGCGCAGGATGGTCAGGAAGACTTTGTGGAGGAAGTTCCCAAAGTGTGTGTGTGTGTGTGTGTGTGTGTGTGTGTGTGTGTGTGTGTGTG